>JARFIW010001090.1:0-1200000 GCA_036346225.1 Platerodrilus igneus | reverse complement strand
ACCCCTATGGACACTTCATGTGGTAACACCAGACAAAACACTAAAATATCTCAAATTAAACCCGATTATATCCAAAAACGAAACTTCACTTTCGAAGAACTATTTCACCAAGAAGTAGAAGATTTTAATAATCAAGACACAGATAATTATGCGAATCCAAATAAAGACGGTAAAATAAATTATTCAGAAAATTACGAACGCAACGACCTTTACCAAAATTACGAAGAGGACGATGAAGAAAATGCGTGCTCAAATTTTCAGTTGGACCAACTAAAATGCGATCAGACTTAATAAATCTAAACAATAGTAATCAACACCTTTTACCCTATATAGAAATACCTCACGCGGAAATTAAATTATTAATCGATACAGGATCTTCAAAATTAATTAGCCCCAAAACCGTGCAGAAACATTATTTAGATTTTGTAGAAAGAGAACCTTTTAAAATCAGAACAGCACACAAAACGACATTACACCAATTAATCGCAAAACATACTCTTACCAGAAACTTTCAACGTAAAAATAAAACATAAATTTTGCATCTTTGAGTTTAACGATATATACGACGGATTAATAAGCATGGATCTTTTAAGAAAACTAGGAGCGAATATCGATATAAAAAACCGACTATTAAGAACAAAACACGGACAAATTCCAATAACAGTAACAGTAACAGTAACATTCAGACCAAACAAAAATACACAATCAAACCTAGAATAAAAAAACAAATAAAAGTTTTAGTAAATTCAAAAGGCGACATAACGTCATTTCAACAAGGAGTAGAAACACCCACCGCGTTAGTATACATAAAAGACAATCACGCTACTATAACAATTTTTAAACTAAAACGAGTACCCCATAGAAGTATCTTTAACAACACCGATCGAAGCTGAAGAAGTGAATTTTAGTGAAATGGAAATCGACGAAGACCCTGAAACTAATTCCTACCCCACAGAACACGATGAAATGTTAAAGGGAAATTTAATGAACATTCGTTTCGATGACAATATTAACACAGAAGAGGAGAGAGCAATAAAGGGCTTATGTTTCGAATACCGAGATATTTTCCATTGTGAAGGAATACCTTCAACTTTCACCAACAAAGTCAAACATTGCATTGAACTAACAGATGATAAACCGATTTTTACTAAAGCATATAGACTACCTCAATCAAGTCAAGAAGAAGCAGGTAAACAGGTAACAGATTTATTAAGTCGTCATTTTTGTAACTGTATAATTGAGAATAAAATCGATAGAAGAGTTTTTTGGGAAATAAATGTTTTTAAAAAGAAGCTCCTAAAGGCCTAAAACCTATCTCGTACTCTGGACAAATTGTATTTGAACACCCGCTGTTTAGATCCTTTGTTGAAATCTGTGGTGTATGATTTCATCATATTCTTATTTAAGACAAACGCATCATCAGCTACTAAAACTTAGGGATGTGACATCGTACGACCAGTCAGTGGCTCATTTTCTGGCAAACTTAGTTCTTTTTTCGAGTTGAGTATAGGATGAAGTGTTTTTAAACAGGTTTTCGCCCAAAATACGACTTTGATATCCAACCCTGGCGTACAAGAAACAGTTAGCATCCACTATTTCCGATAAAACAATAAATATTTGTTGCTTTGTAGTTGTGAATTTTGCTTGTGTATTTTCTGGTTTTGGATCATCACGTGTTTGCGGTCAGCGTCACCAATAAAATGAGGAAAATACCATCGCTTATTGTATTTGACTGCGATATATTTCCATTTTTGGTCACTCGAGTAAGCTATAAAAACAAGAGTATGTACATAAAACTTCCTTCATAAAAATATTTAATATATAATAATATTAAAATAATTATAAAAATTTGTATATAATATAATTGCAGAACCTATGAGATGAACCAACACATAAAATGTGCAGAATAAATCTAACCTACCTCATTCAAACCTCTGAGATTGTGACCTCGTACAGTCAATAAGAACAAAAGCCATTTGAATGAGAGAGAAGATAAGGCGTACAAATTTATGAAAAAAGCGACTAACAAAATTGCTACCAGAGATAACTGTTATTTGTTCGGTACTTTTGTAGCAAACAACGTCAGGAGACTTAAACCCATTAATCAAATTATAACCAACGTCACATTACAAATACGATTATGGATTAACAAGTTAAAAACTGGAAACGAGTGAAAGACGATCTTTGCCGTTTGACTCCACAAGTACCTCAGTTGACACTTATCAAGACCCCCACTCTTTCACATACGCCGAGTCAATTAGTCTTGCAGTGAACACAGCTAATAATTCAATTTCACATTTGACAAGAACATGTTCCGAATTCAGTATTTGTCATTCGACACACGCAATAATAGGTAAATGATGTACCTACCTTCTTAATATATCCATTTTTAATTTGTTTTATATATTAAAAGGCCATTACTGTTTTTAAATTATAATTGTAAAATATTCATAAGTTACTATTTTATCTTTAAATGTTATACTTAAGAGCTCATCACAGCAGGTTACCTACCATCTGCTGTAAAAGCGCCGGTTGGGGTGAGGTAGCATAGGACGGGACGAAATGTCGAGATGCAGATATTCATTAGAAGAGGATATGAAGTTTAATACTCCGCCTACTTGGTTTATGAAGTGCCAGGGAGCACATATAGATGGCAGTGTTGTGGAACTTATTAGTCCAGTTATAAACCTCACAGATATTTTAATTATACATATTCTCTAACATTTATAACCAGTGAAAACCTTTGAAATTTCGATATTTAATGTAAAAAAAAATTATTAGGAAACAAGAAATTACAAGATTTAACATTCCTACATTTGAATCGCACAGTTATTTTACAATTTCTAATTTGCAATTGACAAAGCTGTTACATTAATTAGTTGGCCAATAAATGGAAAAACAAAATAATGGTTTAAACGTATCTCTAATAAAAAAATGATTAGATAAAGTGTCAAGTGGGTTTTGATTACAGTTTGTGAAAAGCTACAAATATTGGTTTGGTTTCTTTTCTTATCACACCTTCGTTTTCTTTATCATTTTCTAACGACGAAATAATAAACAAAGTGTACTGAATCGGACACAGTAAACATTCCTCTGGTAGAATAAAAATGCATATCTTGCATTTTTAAGTAGTCCAAAGTTTGTTTTGCTTTTATTTATTTTCGTTTTGCATGCAGCTTGTCATATTTTGTTCCATCACAATTGCGTATGGGAGTTTGTGAATGATGAATTTGTACCATAATGAACAAAAGTCTTTTACGTGTATTAGAGAAGTTTCAGGGTAAAAAAACTTAATTAAACATGGTTTATAAATTCTAATTAACCCTAAGAATTTTTATCACATTATTCCTTATTACTACCCAAGCCTAAATATGAGCCAAATATTACTGGTGGCTTTTTAAATACGACCGTCTCACGCCAGTAATGCCGTGGTTGCAATGATGGGTTAGGTTCTTGTTAGAAATAGATATTATTATTAAAAAACACAAATTAGATATTATTATTAAAAAACACAAATCACTTAACACGCATATCAAAACAGTATGCAATAGTTTAAGAACAACTGTTCTGGTATGCGTGTTAAGTGATTTGTGTTTTTTAATAATAATATATATTTCTAACAGTAACCTAACCTATCATTGCAGCCACGGCATTACTGGCGTGAGACGGTCGTTTTTAAATTTATCCCAACACATTAATTGAACTTCGGTATAAAATTAAACAATTCTGTGTTTATTCTTTTTTACATTACACTACACCCATTATTTCACTATATTACAAGCCAGTTTTTCATTAACTATATAGTATATTATTTCAAAAAAATTTTAAAAAATATAGAACACTATTGCAATGCAGTCTTTCATTATTATTTACCTCAAAACTGGGGGAATACCAATTACTTACTTCACTAAATAGGAAGCCCGACAAAATTTATATAAATCCAAGGTTATAAAGAACAACTCATTTCAATAATTGCTGAGGCCCTAAATAATATCCATAATGAAAGTTATAGATTTGCGAGCAATTACGACTATAGTCGGAAACTCTCCTAATGATAGTTTGATCTCAATAGTATAGCGTTTCCTGTATGTTTGTTGTATTTTGTTTTGTATAGTATGTATTCAAACCATTTCTGTTTTACAATAGTGCGTGACATAGAAGTTCTGAATTTTTCACGTCAGCACATTGCAGGTAGATTTTTCTAAAAAAATACTAATTTTTGATTTAGTCGATAAATAAAGTGAATTGTAGTGTGCAATTTTGATGAAAATTCATAAAAATTATTCACACATTTGGGAGTGTTGCTGGTTTTGTTTAAATCGCTCTATTATCAGCAAAAAAAAAATTTTTTTTCAGTTAAAAAAACCTAAATGACTTTCCTACATAGACAATTATTTAATAAGTAACTTTTATTAAAACCGTTTTTAATTTGGGTGCCTAATAGGAAAAAAATTTAAATCTTTAGAAATTTCAAGATGGCCGCTACTGCGCTGAGCTCTTAACTTAAATCCATGTTAATATCATTCATACATTCACCTACCTTCATGTAATTTTGTAGTGCATTTACTATAGCTTTCAGGGCCCTGGCCAACATTGCCGACATGATCGACTTGGACACTTTAGACAAGTACATTAGAGAGAAAAGCGAATCGCCAGTAGCTAGAAATCTAAGCGTTATTAAAAACTTAATTTTAACCGGTACTGCTTCTCTGAAACTAGCATTTTGTTTCACTATTTCCAGTTCAATTATGTTTAGTATGGGGTAAATGTTTGTTCTAGACATCCGTGTAAAGTGTCTAATTAATATATCCTGTATAGTTACAAATTTCGATTTTTAAATAATTTTAACTCACACGAAACGTTTTTTCCTGCACTTCTTTTTTGCATTCTCGATAACAAAGTACGCTTCACTGATACCGAGAAGTACAGATGAATACGACATGTTGCCTCCTAACTGGAAATCGACTGCGTGATGATGGCGTAGTGTGAACAGGAAAAGCATGGGTTTAATGCATTCAACAAAGGCATGCGCTTGGCGAAAGTGGAACTGACACGCAAGTTGAATTGAAAATTGAGGACTAAAGCGCACTAGTGTAGACATACTTTAAGAACGCATTTAACCGATAAAGTTCTGATTCCTAGTTAAATGTTAAACCCCAATTTTTTCGTGCTGAACTTCCTTCTAAACTTAGGTTTCCTAACATTTTCAACGTTATATCACCATTGTTTGTAACACTACCCTTGGTTGTTTCATTAGTAGGAGCTTATAAATTCGCATTGTTGTCAAAAGCTTCTGAAGTTGAAAGATTATTAACAGCTAAGTTACTAAAACTTAAATCTAAATCCTCTTCAGGCCTTTTTTCAGTAACTGCAAGTTGTGATTTACATTTAGAAATATAACTCAGTCATAATGCAAAAAGTTTAGATTTTTTATCCGAATTTTTCTATCAGATCAACGTAATTGTACTACACTATCTAAAATATGATACAATTTGGATTCAATATTCCTAACGCAACCCTCAGTATAAGTCTCAGATAACCAAATAGAACCAGATTTTAATTTTCCTGCTATAAGCTTTAATTCATTGAGAACTACATAATTAAATCATATTTAAAATATTTACCTTGTGCTAAATCTAAAATTCCTCTAAATAAATTTTCTAAATCTTTAGCAGGATGTCTTCCGTATCTGAACATCTCTACAAAGTAGTTCAAGAATAATTTCATCTTTAATTAATCTGTCGACTCACAAATCCATTTTACCCGTGCTTGTTTTATAACCAGTATGTTAAAACCTATTTTATGTAGAAATAGGCACATACCACAAGAAAATATATTGAGAAACGGCATAAAGTAATACTTAAATGGCATTTCTCTATTTCTCTCTCTCTCTTTCTCTCTTTCTCTCTCTCTCCCCCCTTTCTCTTTCACTCGCTCTTTTTCTTTCCCCTTTTTCTCTCCTTTTCGCTTGCTCGCTTTCTCTTCCCCTCTCTTCTCCCTTTCTCTCTCTCTCTTTCTCCGGTTTTCTCCTTTCTTTTCTTTCTCTCTCATCACACACACTCTCACGCATATATACTCACACACACCATAGAATAATAATAATACACTTCGCAAAGAAGTGACACTTTTCATAAATTACGTTGCTTTTCATGTACCAAAAGTACATGACCTTCGGCCATTATTCTGTAGGTACACAGATGCAGCGGGAAATTTAAAAACTATGGGTTAGAAATTGCTTTAAAATTTTAAATTGATTATTGTATGCAAAACTGCATAATTTAGACTCTAACGTAATAAAGGATCCTATTGAAATAAAATTACAACGTAGAACAAGAACAGTACAATAAATGAAAGGGAGGTTGAAGGATATTCCACAGAATAATAATACTTTACGCTAGCGTGAGCGTATTATTATTTTGTCGATATATCAACAAAATAATGGCGGATTTTAGACAACCGCAAAGAAATTTGGTCTTCCTGAAAACGCCGAGTGTCACTTCTTGTTGTAATTATTCTATGCACATACAATTGCATCCACACGTGCACACATATGCCAGCACACATGCAAATACATATACAATTACATACATACACCCACATGCACCACACACCACAACCATATGTGTTCACTCGTACACATATGAAGTGGTGCACGGGCACACGCTCACACAAACACACACGCATACGCCCACGCAGACGCTCACGCGCACCCATACACACTCGCACACCCACACGCACAAGCACACGCACACACACCCACACAAATTTAAAAATGGATCCGAAAATTAGATTCTATGATATTTTAGATTTGATTACATACTAGATTCAATTTTAATTGTACTATTGACGCTTTGACGATATTTATTTTAATTCTCTGCTTGTTAGAATCGTAATTTTTAAAATTCACATTATTTGTTGAAAAAATACCCAAAAATATGTTACCTGCCGCCCCTGCAAGTTAATATGTTCGTTTGTATTTTGTTACAGTATTTCGTGCAGACAAGAGAGAAAGTAGTAAAGGAAGCAAAAAAATTGCCCGCACCGAATACCGTAACAAAACCAGGGATATAAGAATCCAAAAGAATAAATATGCCGTGTACTAGTTAAAAATGTCGTGGAGTGGGGTGGGTCACACAGAAAGGAAAATTGGAAACCTCAGGAAGCAGTTTAATTACAAACCGTTAATTAACAAACATGGTATGAAAAGGAGTATTTACAAAAACAAAATCGAACATTTACGTACCCGTCCTGTTAAAGTATGATATGAACAAATGCGTCAACTCGCCTATAATACATTATAATTTGAATTAGGGCCGCTATACTTGCGGCCACGTCCCCAATGCTCCACCCGGAGGTACTACATTGGGACGCCTATAATACAACATAAAAATACACATAAAAATTTAAACAAATATCATTGTTTCGTTTATATTGTAAATAATTTACAGCTACATTTATTTTTCGTTGAGTATGTTGATTATTTACGTCCGCTTCGGTATATTTAAAATTGTTAGTGTGGAATTTCCATGTTTTACTTCAAGCACGCGCCAACAAGTGCCGCGAGTGATAAACTTTGTTCCACATGTGCAAGAACGTTGTAGTAATTGGGAAAACACACGAAGCAAGTTGAGTATCGATGTGTCGCTCTTGAGCGTCGCATCTCTGTCTACATGTCTTACGTAGAACTTAATTAGAAGAACCGGTTTTCTTCAGAACAACTGCTGTCGACATAAATGTGCTTCGCTACACCCATAAAAAGAAAAATAGATTTTACATCGTTTTTCCGTTGGCACTGCTGCGTAAACAACAGGTGAGTGCTTTGAAGTAAATGTTTGATTTGGTTAAAACCAGTAATTATATGTTATTTGTTAATTATCACTTATTTTTGTATACAAGTCCACTTCTCTCTACCACAGAGTTATTCGAAATTTACCGTAATTTTACAATCATTTAGGGAATATTTCCCCGTCACCTAAAATTTTAAAAGTTAAATAACAAATACAACTATACTTACATAATGTTTCCAGTCCTAAATAAATACAAGAAGAAAACAAGAGATAAATGTACAGTTATACAAAACTTGTTTATCTGCTCCTTACCGAAGTGCACTTCCTAAACGTAAACGCGTAACCCTAAACTGAAGTAGCATAACCCTAAACTAATAGCGTAACCCTATACTGAAGCCAACCAAGTGTTAAACTTAATCTAGATTTATAAATATTTAACAATTTGTTGACGTTAGCATTTCCTAAATCTTAATTTAAAGCAACTAAAATTGCTTTAACGCGAGCATCGGTTTATATTAATTATGACTTGAACAATCACGTAATCTCTTTGTGCACTAACACGTGAACGTAAATTTTAACACTGCAGTCTGTAATTTATTGTGCCATAATCACAAGTGGGGAAAAAATAAAGCACTAGCGTGATTATCAACCAAAGACAAAGGAATTAACTCGATTTTATAGCAAGCATAAAAAATGAGTAGAGTATTCGTACCTTAAGTCTGTATCATACATCGCCAGAAATTTGAAAGTGCGTACTTACGATTGTCGACGGACCAGATACTTCTAGAAATCAATTTCATAAAGCTTGACAAATTTGACTTTTAAAAATTAAAGTACAGTAATGTCTCTTAAGAGAAAGCATCTTAAATAACACCGCGACTTTACAGAATCACTTCACGTGAAAGGACTCGTATAGAATTTCCTTTGACGCACCGCCTGTACATATAAAGAGAGACGGCATCAAGTGATAACGTGCTTTACTTTCAAAAATATTTCCCATCAATAAAATAGTACCTACAAAAATTATTCTCACAATAACTGCAAAGTATTCCTAGAACATGCCCTGCAAACAAGTGCAATTAACAAAAGCAGCTGGCCTCAATACAACATATCGACTTCCACATATTTATCCGCGTGAGAAACCAATGTCTGTTCCTTCTGTTACTAAGTTTGCAACACGTATGGCAGAATTATATTAGCTAATTGTAGGAGGGTAGCCTATCTCTTCATATAAAACCATTGCGATTTACTATTTCGAATTACAAAGCTTTGAACAGATAAATCAGAGGGGGGGGGGATTTTATTGCTCGTAAACTGAATCCGTGAACACCTGCGCAACAACGAAACACCGCGCTTATTATTTCATAATACCAGTATTGATAACAAACATTTTAAAGCAAACCATTAAAAGTATTTCCTTAAACGATGCTGGTATTAGGCTTATTTTAGAGAATCAATAATGCGAGGATTTTTAACCAAAGCAAATTAACATAGAATAAATTCCAGATATTTAACGTTGTACTAAAGCCTTAATAAGATTTTATAGGATGCTTAGATAAGTAGACTTGTTAATTGAACTGCGGGATTAATCAGAAAATGTACGATGCAGAAAATGTACCTAATAACTTTATTAAATTTCGTATTCCTTACTGTATTGACGATCATTTGTGAATTTTTATTAACTATTTCGACCTCCTAAATTGAAATGCTTGCTTATTTATCACCCTGTAGGTTCTATTATTACATGTACTTATAACTTAAAGTATTGTAAGGTATTTTATTTTTACAGCGTTTAAATATGGTATTTCGGTTATCAGAACATTTGATTCGATTATCGATTTGTAGTGAGCTCTGTGTTCTCAATGTTGGGAATTCGGGTTATCTATCTTATATAAGTTGTACGATAGATATATCTCATAAATTTCTTTTTAAGAAACAGTTTCAGTTTTCGTTTATATAAAATTAAAAATATGCGATTTCGTTTAATAAGATAACAAGTCTAATACCGAGCAGTGGAACTTAACGCATTTTGGTTGAAGATAAATAATTCAGTTAATACTTCTGTAAAATGTGTTCCATGAGATGTCGACCTCAAAAAGTTGTTGTTCCACAACAACGAATTATCAGAACTTACAAGATCGCGCCGGAATACAGTTAAAACAGAAAAGTCATGCCAAGCTGTAGAGCTTGCTGTTTCTTCTGTACATCGTTTTAATGATCTTCATCATAGAAAATTGAGTCTGGATTTTCTTTGTTACATTTTTTAGGTTACTCATCAGATAACTTGCAATGTTCCGATGTGGAAATTGAACTTACTTCGTTCAAATCGTCGAAATATGCTAATGCGGTAGCTGTCATTGATTGAGTATGAATTACACAATAAGTTTAACAATTACTGTCAATAATTAGAGATCTGTAAATAAAATTCCTTTATTGAGGTTTTCTTTATTTTGTGTAACCCACCCCACTCTACGACTATTAGCTAACACTGCCTTTTTTGGATTCCTTTTCCTTGTGGCGGTTTTCGGTGCGGGTTTTTTTTTGCTTACTTTACCTTTTTGTTCTTGTCCGCACAGAATACCGTGGCAAATACTTCATTTGAATAAAATTATATGTTTGGTATTATTTAAGAATGCCATAAAAATGACGACAAATTCAATATTTTAGATTTATGAACACGTTTCTTAGTTATACTTAAAACACTGATGATCCTAACGGATACATATTTTCTTGTAATTTAAAACATTGTATAGAAAAATTAATCCAGATATTCAATTTTTATAGATATTTTAGAAATAACGTTTTAAGTACCTTTCGAAAAACTCCTTCTATTTGGCTTACCGAACTGCTACAATCTTTTCCTGTAATTGCATCATTCTGCCCCAGACTACATTGTTTTTCTCTAAGGCAAACAAATATATAACTCTTGAAAAAACATTTCTTACTTATTTACCGGTATTGCTTTTTGCAACACACATCTATCGAGTTAAGACATAGCGATTCATCTTCCTTAGAAATTCCTGCTATTGGTGTTTGAAAGCTTGTGCATTTTAAATCCGATTCTGCATAATTTGTACCTAGATTACAGCATTTCTTCAAAGTTTCAATCTTAATACCTAAAAATTATTTAAATAAAATATACTGCGTTTTATAAATTATAGAAATTAAATCACTTAACACCCTCATAAAATTGAAATGCTCATTGTTCACATTAAGTTGACTACATAATTAATCACTTATTATAATACTATGAAAGTTAATTTGAAATTCAATTGAATTGAGAGGCCTCCGTTGGTGCCTTATTTAATTATTTTCAAGTAATATCTCTTATTTTATTTTTGTAATATAAAAAATATGATTCTTTTTCATACCTGTAGTAACTAATAATGCACTGCCAAAAGCAAATAATAAAAACAAGGCTGATTGGATATTCATTGTTGTGTAGACTAACTTCAAGTCCAACACCATGCACTTCCTATACGAGACTGGCATAAGTCTGACGTGCTTATCATTGTCTTTTATTTACTTAAAATATTCATGAACTTAGGGACAATCATAAATCTTATCTATCCAAGCAAATACCTATCGATATTTCTGTGTGACAGATATTAAAATTTATTAAACTAGAACAAAGACTATTTTTGTTATGCAAATCCTTCTACACTGTCACAGTGTAATATGGTTCTAGGTTTTACCTTAAATAATTAGGTCAATTTTTTCGTACGTTAAGTTGAAAATGCATTCTTTATGCACACCTTCAGCATCTGCTGATAGTTATAAGAAGCATTTTATTTTGCGGTGTTCTTAAGAATACGAAGGTCAAAAGTTAATTCATATTTGAAGTGCGTAATATTATAGACATAACATTAACAAAACTGTATTCTGCTGTATGTCATTTAAAAGTCGCGTATTTGAATTGCAAAAAGCACATTATTATTTATATCTTGCATGTTGACACGTGGCAACCAGAGCACAGAATCTATTAACATACTATATAGAAAACTAAAATATTTAAAATGTACTTTGACTTAAAGATCCTTCCGAGTAATTACTCATAATTTAAAGGTGGTTAAGCTTCTATATTTACATGTACGTGTGCGTAAAATTTCATGAGCATGCGTTCGTGGACGTGCATGCACATTTGCTTATGCGCGTGCGTCTGTGTGCTTGTACATGTGCGTACGTGTATACATGTACGTGTGCATGTGCGTGTGTATGCGTGTATGTGCAAATCTGCGCGTGCGCACCCGTTTGCGTATGTGTTGGTGAGCATGCGTGTGCATGAGTGTGCGTATGTGATTGAGCATAAGCGCGCTCATGTGTGTGCGTTTTGATGTGTGAACTATGTGCATTCGTTTGCGTATGTACGTATGCTTGGGCTTGCGTACGTATACGTGTTCATTTATTTATTTATTTGATCCAACGTTTCTGTAGTCTGCTACCTGAAATTTAAGCAGACCTGGCTTCCCTCCAGAAAGCAACCGTGAGTAAGGTGTGTGTGTGTGTACGCGCGCGCGCGCGTGCGCTTGAGGGCATGTGTTATGTGTGTGTATGTGTGTGGGTGAGGTTGTGTGTTGTGTATGCAGTGTTGATATCCGTGTTACGTTCCCCTTCTAGGACCAGGACAATCGGCAGCCGGAAATCCCAGTCGTCAAGAAAGAACGCTTAACGGATATTGCCTTATCAGTCCGGATCATCGGCAGCCGGAAATCCAGATGTTGAAGAGGCAATATAAGTGTGTGCATAGGTGTTTGTGTTTGTACAGTGTTTGAGAGGTGTTTGTGTATGTATGTGTGTGTGTGTGTGTGTGTGAGTGTGTGTGTGGGTGGGTGGATGGGTGGGTGGGTGGTTTGTGTGTTATTTGTATCCGCCTTGCATTCCTCTCTTAGTAGTAGGACCATTGGCAGCCGAAAATCCAGTCATCGAGGAAGAATTCTGGCAGATGTTAATTTGTGTTTATGTTTGCACAGGTTACCAAAAGGTTGTTTTAATTGGTCGAATTTTGTACAAGCTTAAACTTATATTATTACATTAAAACTAGGTTCTTTCAGAGGATAGGATTTGTTTGCTGTATTATTTGCCTCAAGTATGTGTAAGTTTGGTTCTTAAAATTTAGCGTTAATAAAAGAAAAGAAATTCCCTAATGTTGTACTTAAGATTAACTTATACTACTACTGTTTGTTATTATTTGTTAGAGACGGGGTTGCTAATATGTAGGAGCATAAAAATTCTACATATTAGGGGGTTGGGTTGTTTTAATGTTGGGTTGATGCTTTGATCTTGTTGCCTCTGATCGTGTCATAGTTTTTCCTATTAATATTATGCCATTTTTCGACGTAACCCTTCAAACTTGCTCCTATTAAATGCAATTGCACCCTTTCCGGTTCACTTTCCATTACCTTGTCTAACCTATCTGAATATAGCATGGGTAGTTTGTATCATCTTCCCTCAAATTTCAATAAAGTCTCCTATCCGTTCAATCAAGTTCTATGGTCAATTTCGTTTGTACGACCCCTTTCCAAAAATATTATCTGCTCCTACCCTAAATTCACCTAATTTTTCGTTGATCCTATTTTTAAACCCATCTACATTTTCCTTTTTGAATTTTGAATACCACTCTTTTGTCTTTGATCAACTGCTAACAATTTACCTCTTACTTCGGACAAACCTGTCACTAAATTTTCCTCAACCACCTTTATCCTATCATCCACTTCCATCCTTACCTCATCTCTAAATACACCCCAACTACTTAGTATCGACTCCTTTACACCATCAATTCTCCCCTCCATTTGCTCCAGTCGTTCCTTAACCTCTGTTTGGGATTACCTTAACTCTGCCCTTACCTCGGCCTGGATGCCTTTGACTCTGCCTGTGATGCTTTTAACTCTGCTTTTACGTCTGCCTGTGGTGCTTTTACTTCAGCTTTAAACCCCATTAAAAACTTTGTAATATCTTGCATTTCCAATTTTTCGTGTTCCTTTATTTCTCCCTCAGTTGGTCTGTCTATTTCACTATTAGTCCCGTGTTCTAAAATTATTATCTCTGACTCTATATGTTCTTGTATTCTTTGTCCCTGCTTGTCTGACTTTTAAATCTCTATTTCCTGGTGAGCCCTACGTTCAAACTCAACCTCGTATACCTTCCATGATGTAGTTAATAACTTGTCTTTTTGCATCGTTTTATATTCTTTGCACGAATACTGTAAAACTTAGATTGCCTTACCAAACAACAATCCCTTTGTTCCTTTTGAAACCCTAACGAAGAAACTACGTTTCAAATCACAACCTCTTTGACAAACGAGCCCCTTACTAGCGACGCCATTTATATTATGCAACAAACGTATTATTTCTTTCTCTTATTCAACTGGTTAGTACAGTAAACAATAAAATACTCTTCAGAGAGGGTTCATATGTATATCAATTCGAAAATTGATATTTTTTTTAATATTTATTTTTTTAACTGTTTTATATTTTAGAACAGAACTGGATCAATATACGTACGTTGAATGTCTATAATGAAATATAACTATATCAGTTATGGTCAGGACTTTGTCAAATAATTTATATGAAATATTTACTTACAGTTTTGAATTCCAGTACAATGGTTTTGTCATAACTACCTTATTTTCTTATTGTAAATAACTTTTCTTATTCAGTTTAATTTTACACTGTTTTCGGGTGTTGTAAACTTACCAGCTAATGTTCTGAAACAAATATGTATTAGAAAATTTTTAATTTATATTTACAAATGACGTTTTTTGAGTGACCTTTCAAAATTTACAATTTTGACAATTAACTAAACTTCTTTCACAAAACTAAATATAGTGTAATTTGATTGGAATTTTCGTACAAATATCACTTCTGAATATTTTTTCAAATTTTGACGTATTACTGCCTTGAATAAATAAAGTGCTAAACCTTCTAGTATACACCGCTTCTTCTTCTCCTCTACGTACTTTCCTTGATTTTCTACCAAGTCTTTTTATAATTTCTTTAGTGTTTCTGGATACTACCTCTTTTATCAAGGAATAAGCTCAATATTTATGCCTATAGTTCAAGCAATTTAAAATACGATGTGCGTCATCAATATTTATGATGTCATGCAGAAGCATCGTTGCCGCTATGAAAATATTAAAATGTTGTGACTACAAGCAGGATATTTTCGATATTATTGGAATTATTCAGAGTGGTATTGTTGTGAATGCGGAGTAATTCGGGAGCTTTTTGAGGGTTGCTAATAGATGTTTGATAATAGAGGACCACCAAATATGACTTTGAATGCAATTGATAATTCAAATGTTGTATGTAAATGATTGTGCACTTACTGATTGCTGGTTCTATGACGAAGACACTGCTGTCAAGCGAAAAACTTGCTACTACTCTAAAATGCACATGTTAACTCGACAGCAGTTACACGAACAGTCGATGAAATAATGCGCGCAAAAACGAGTTACTATTACACACACACACACCACTGTGGTTCCTTATTGTTGAAGGATAACTTAGGTAAAGGGTTTAAGGTCGAAACAGGTATGATTGGTTAATAAACATTTCTCGTGTTTCAAACGGTGTTATTGTATCAGAAGAAAGTAGAAATTACAAGTTATTTATTAAAGAAGTCGTATTATCATTACTACTTGCATTTAAAAACAAAAACTTTTTATTTTTAAGAGTGCTATTGTACAATGGCCACATCGGGATCGGGCGGAGTGTTAGGGGCAGTAAAGTTACAAAAGTTGTTTACAATAAATTAAATTACGCTAAATGGTTGTTTATATAGATAAACAAACTCCTATATATTAAAATTATGCAAAAAGTATGAAATTACAGAAAGTATTGAAAACGATACTCCAAAGTCTAGAACAAATACAATAGCATTGTAAAATTATTGCGGCGGTATTTCAATAACCAACAGTGGTAGAAAAAAGTGGACATTGTATAGGCAAATAATGATAATAAATAACGATTACTTCAATTCACTTACCTTTATAAATATAGCGAAGCGTAGCACATTTATTTTATTGCGGCCGGTTAGAACAGAAAGCGATAGGAGACTATTCGCCCTCTTCATGGCAGGTGATAAGACCGTTCTTGCACATGCGAAAAGACACAACATAGTTTATCGATATCGCGGCACTTACAATACACAAGCGCGGTGTTTGAAATAATTTCACGGTACATACAATGAAATTTGAATATACCGGGCCTGAGGTAAATAATTAACAAACTCTAAATGTATAAAATAAGGCAAACGGTAAATTAAATACAATTATAAACGCATCATACCGCCCATCAAAGTGCAAAGCATTTTAAAAGAAAATAATTAAACGGAGTGAGGCGAAATAAAAAACGAAGAAAAAATATTTACAAAAACAAAGCTTTAACACAGGACGCTTTAGCTCGTCATGAGCAGTTTTAAGTGTGATCACCCTAACGAGACCATCCATCCCAGTATGCACAGCCACAACACGGCCGAGAGACCAACGAAGGGGGGAGGGGTAGCGTTAGCGACCTTAATCGGCACTAAAGTGCCCAACTCAACTTGAGGAGAAGATGTGTGCCACTTGGAGTGCTGTTATAACGAGTGCAAATACTCCTTGGATCAACCGGACCAAAAATATTGTTGAATTCGCTGGAGCAATTGCCAGTGGAAGAGAAGCGGTTAAGCGGAAGAAAAGATCGGGTGGGCTCCAGAATGGCGGTTAAAGGGGCCAAAGTTAAGAAATGACCGGGTTTAAGACAGTTCAAATCATTGGAGTCGTTGCTCAAAGAGGAGAGAGGGTGTGAGTTTAAGACGGCCTCAATTTGGATAAAGACTGTGGCCAATTCCTCAAAAGTTAACACATGCTCGCTAATAGTACGCAGGAGCAAGGTTTTAAACGATTTCACCCCCGCCTCCCACAAGCCACCAAAATGAGGTGAGGCCGGCGGTATAAAATGCCACGAAATATGGTCCCTAGAAGCAGCAAGCTTGGCAAAATAAATTAACTGTTTATGAGCACCCACAAAATTTGTTCCACAATCACTATAGAGGTGATCACAACGGTCACGCCTGGCAATAAATCAGCACCAGCCGCTAGAAAGGCGTCCGTTGACAAATCGGATACTACTTCAAGGTGCATCGCCTTGGTAGCCATACAAATAAAAAGAAATAAATACAATTTTAAAACTTTGGCGCCCCGTAGTCGAAACATGGTAATAGAAAAGGGACCAGTGAAGTCGATGCCCGAACACAAAAAAGGTTTGACTAGTATAACTCGACATAAAGGTGGGTTGCCCATAGGAGGCTGCAATGCGACCGGATTGGTCTTCTAGCACATTAGACAATGACTCAAAATACGACGGGTAGATTGCCTCCCAGAAATAATCCAGAAGTGCTGACTAACGAGGAAATTAACCATTTGAGCACCCGCGTAGAAGTATTTTAAATGAACATAAGTAACATAAAGATCAGTAAAACGACTTTTGCTAGGTAACAAAGCGGGAAATTTACGGTCAGAGAATAAAGGCGCGTGAGCCAGGCGACCCCCGATCCGCAAGGTTCCATCATGAATAAAAAGGGACAACTTGCGAAAACTCTTTTTTAAAGTGGATCCGGACTGAATAGCTTCAAACTCGATAGCAAAATAAGATTGTTGAGTGTACTCAAGCAAAGGGATCAAAGCGTTGTGCAAAGGTCAGAAATACCTTACAAGTGGGTGACGTAGATTACGACTAAAACAGAGAATCCAAGCAACAATGCGCGTAATAAAGGGAAAAAAAGTAATTTTCTAGAATTGATTGAATCCAACAGGAGGTTACGACAGCGGATAAAACAATAGAGCGCTTCAGTGAGAATTTCAGGAGCATCTGAAGGCGGAATATGTGGACTGTAATTTTCGAAGGACTAGTACAAGGTTAGTGAAGCCACGTGACCCGACATCGGCAGGATTCTCATTGAGGGGATGTGATGCCAAGAGGTGCAAGACGTGTTTTCCTGAATGTAAGCAACACGGTTGGCGACAAAAGTTTTCCACCGTTGCGGCGGGGAACGAATCCACGAAAGTACTACCATGGAGTCAGACCATCAGTAAATTTTATGAAGCATTGAAAACAACTCGTAACTTCGTACTTATGCTTTCTGGTTTCACAACGCAACGATGTGGGATGTAATAAGAAAAGTCCGAATGAGACCCACTAACAACAGATTTCATATGTTGCTACGTACATCGACGTAACTGGAAAGACAACGAAAGGAGGACCGAGCTCAATCGGTGAGTAGACGGGATTTTTCCAATACAAAATAAAGGAAAGACCTGAAATACAAATACACACACTCATTTATAACTCACAAAAAAACATTAAAAATACCTCTAACTAGAAAATATGTTACAAAAGAACATTAGTACCAAAAAAAAAAAAATGTAAACAAAAATGACTTTTTACTTTCACTATTTACATTAATATTTATTCTATAAAAACATTATTATATTCCAAACACTGATGTCAATTTCAATCATCCTCACTTTGTAGCTTGTGATCAAGCATAGAAAAAATATATGCTAAAATTTAGGCCACAAAAAAGAGTATTTATTTAAATCCAGCAGACCTAAAAAAACCTACAAAGAAAAAGTATTATTCCTGCAAGGTCAGCAAGCATTATATTATTTATATATATATATATATATATATATATATATATATATATATATATATATATATATGTATGTATGTATGTATCAGGAAGACCCCAAACGAAATCTTTTTTTTTAAATGGCGAACTGTAGTTTTTAGGTCTCTACAATATTTTAATTAACAAACATTACAACTCCTTATAGTAGGGGATAAAGAATACTACTATAGTAAGCCTACTTATCGTAAAAGGCGATTAAAAGGCGCAGCTAGGGGCAGCAGCCTTGCTGGCTAAAAGATATTGGAGGAGGGTCGGTTGGTCTCGGGCGATCTTCAACAATTTACAAGCTTGTTGGGGGTTGGCCGTGACGGATACGTCTTTTTTCTAAAATCTTTAAAAACTGCGTTGTGGAAAGATATGGGAACCTACCACAATATTTCCCAGGTGTGCGTGGCCTAAAACACGAAATATATATGATGGAGAGCTCACAAGTAAAATTCTTGTCTGAAGGTAAAATACTCCCTCATTCGGATCTCCGGGAGGGGGTACTTGGGACTCGTCATCGTAAGAATATAAAACAACAGTTCGATTTAGTGATAGGGACTTGGAATGTAAGGTCATTACTTAGAGTAGATAAGTTAACGAATTTATTAGTCGAAATGAGAAAGGGAAAGCTGGACATTTTAGGTATTAGTGAGGTGAGATGGCCAGACAGTAATGACTTTTGGAAAGATAATTATAGAATAATTACTACTTCTTCAACTAATGGACAGGCAGGGGTAGGAATAGTGTTAGGTAAAAGATTGGGGCATAAAGTTAAAGAGTACTTAAAATTTAGCGATAGAATAATTATGGTTAGATTGAGTACAAAACCCACAGACACTGTTTTAGTACAGGTTTACATGCCAACAACTCAGTACGAGGATGAGGAAGTAGAAAAGGTATACTAGGATATAAATAGTATAGTGAGAAAAGTAAAAGGATATGAGAATTTAATAGTTATGGGCGATTTTAATGCATCAGTGGGAGAAGGTTGTGAGGGAAAAATGGTAGGAAAATTTGGGTATGGCAGACGAAATGATAGAGGAGAAAGATTAGTTGAGTTTTGCCAGGAACATAGATTAGTAACTGTAAACACCCTATTCGAACAACATGTTAGGAGAAGATATACCTGGAAAGCGCCAGGTGATAGGGCTAGATACCAAATAGATTATATTTTAGTTAAACAAAGATTTAGAAACCAAGTTAAAAACTGTCGTAGTTATCCAGGGGCTGACATAGATAGCGATCATAACTTAGTTAAAATGAAGTGTAAACTAAAATTCAAAAATTGAGAAAGGTTAAAAGAGAGGATGGGATCTAGGTAAGCTTAATGATAGTAGGGTAAAGAGGAATATAAACAAGTATTAGATAATAAGAGCAAAGAGATAGCTGTAGGAGGGAACGTAGAAAATACATGGAAAGAAATAAAACTGACTGTACATGATACAGCAACACAGACTATAGGTAAGAAAAAAATAGAAGCGAGAAAACCCTGGGTAACAAAGGAGATATTAGATTTAATAGAGAATAGAAAAAAGCTTAATCCTTTCAGAGAAGTGGATAGTGAAAGTAAGCAAAAATATAATACAGTTAGAAATAAGATAGTACATAAGTGTAGAAAAGCTAGAAATAAATGGATGGAGGAGAATTGTAAGGGAATACAAGATGATTTGAGAGTAGGTAAGACAGACAGGGCTTACAGGGCAATTAAAAATTTTTTGGGGAAGATAGAAAAAAATATAATGGTATTAGAGACGAGAATAATGAACTTCTAATAAATAAAGTTGAGGTAGCAGACAGATGGAAAAGATATTTAGAAGATTTATATAAGGGAGACGATATGGATGAGTTAGAGAACGACCAAGAAGAGGATGTAGAAATAGGGTTCTCAATATTAAGAGAGGAATTTGATAGAGCTATTCGGAATCTTTAAATAAATAAAGCGCCAGGGATAGGCGATATTTCCGCAGAACTAATAAAATATGCAAGTCAGAAAACTTTAGACAGATTATATGAACTAGTAAAAGTAATATATGACACAGGTGAGGTTCCAATAGATTTCGAAAAAAATATTATTATCCCAATCCCAAAAAAGTCAGGAGTTGATAGGTGTGAGAATTTTAGAACGGTTAGTTTAACTTCTCATGCTTCCAAAATACTAACAATAATAATTAAAAATAGAGTAGAAGCTTTGACTGAGAATTATTTAGGCGAAGACCAATATGGTTTTCGTAAAGACAGAGGGACTAGAGAACCGATACTAATGATAAGGGTAATTATCGAAAAAAGGTTACAAAAAAATAAAAAGACTTATTTCGCGTTTGTAGATTTAGAAAAAGCATTTGATAAGGTTAATTGGATTGTTATGTTCAGGGTTTTGCGAAAAATAGGAATTTCTCATAGGGATAGAAAAATTATTTACAGTCTATATAAAAACCAAAGCGTAGTAATTAGATTTGATGAAATAGAAAAGGAAGCTAAGATTAGAAATGGTGTTAGACAGGGTTGTATACTGTCTCCCTTGATTTTTAATGTTTATATTGAGGAAGCTTTAACCTTAGCTAGAGAGAGAAAAGAGATAGGTGTTAGTGTACAGGGACAGAAAATAGACATGTTACGTTTTGCAGATGATATAGCCATTATAGCAGAGTATAAAAAAAAGTTAGGAGAGTTTTTAAATATTTTAGAGGAGATACTACAGAGTAACTATAGTATGAGAATTAACTCAGTAAAGACAAAGATAATGACAAGTGAGTTACAGCCTAGTTCTAAACCAAAATTAAAAATAGGTAATACCGAGTTAGAGGAGGTAGATGAATTTTGCTATTTAGGTAGTATAATTACAAAGGATGGACGTAGCAGAAGGGATATAGTAGCTAGAATAGCTCAAGCTAGAAAAATGTTTTTAAAAAAGAAAAACTTACTAATAGCTAATAGTATTAGTTTAGATAATAGAAAAAGTTTCTTAAAGTCGTACGTATGGAGCGTTCTACTATACGGTAGTGAGACTTGGACAATTAGGGAAGTAGATAAGAAAAAGATAGAAGCTTTTGAAACTTGGTGTTATAGGAGAATGTTAAAGATTAGTTGGACAGATTGGACAGGTTATGGTTCATTTCCTTATAAATGGTAATCATGTAAACATGTTAGAGTTCTTTAACAACCATCAGGTTGCTAATATATGTAGAGCCAGGTGGATAGGAAAACTACCCATGGACAGACGGAAATGTAATAGTTCGACTAACCATGGACAAATGGAAATGAAAGTTACATATTGTTTACTTACCGCGTCCGATTTCTCAACAGGAGAACTAATACGCATGATACGCTGGTTTCATACATTGTAAATTATGACTTTATACAGTAGATGTTCCCTACTTTGTAGACTGCGGAAAAATATCAAAATATAATCATTACTTTACACATTCAACAACTAAAGCCTGTATGACAGAACGACTTATCAGATCAATTAAAGGTGTCTTTTACAGAAGATTATATTTACAAGGAAGTTATAAATGACATGAAATATCACCGAAGGTTTATAAATTATGTTTAGAATTACAATCACCTCCTATACCAATTAGATCAACATAATTTTCAAACTTATGGTAACCAATTTCATCTTCTAGAGGCTCAATACATTTCTTAACAGCTCATATTTTGGTTGGTTGGTAAATCTTTTCGAAAACACACATACACACACACGCGCATATTAAAATCTAAGTCCATTTTTGTGTCAAATTAAAGATATTACAGTGTTTGCTTTTCCACAGTTTAATAGCCCAGCAAATGTGACTTGTACTTTAGACGGAACAAAAGCCCATGTTCGCTCATATTGTTAGGTGCGGAAACCAAGAATGCGTCAAAGTTCTGCACCGGTATTTTAACTTCTTGTATAACATATAACTTAATAAACGTCTCCATGACATAACTCACAATTAGTTAGCGGTCTGGCATGTTGGTAGCGATTCGTTGCCTAAGCCTTACCATAACATATAATTTAATAAACGTAACCATGACATAACTCACAATTAATTAGTGGTCTGGCATGCTGGTAGCGATTTGTTGCTTAAGCCTTACCATAACATATAAATTAGTAAACGACTCTATGACATAACTCACAATTAGTTAGCGGTCTGGCATGTTGGCAGCGATTCGCTGCTTAAGCCTTACATAACATATAATTTAATAAACGTAACCATGACATAACTCGCAATTAGGTAGCGGTCTGGCATGTTGGCAGCGATTCGTTGTTTAAGCCTTACCATAACATAATTTAACACTTTTTCTTTTTTGGAGGAGATAACCAGGTAATATTTCATTTCCTTATAAATGGGAGTCATGTAAACATGTTGGAGTTCTTTAACAACCATCAGGTTGCTAATATCTATGTAGTGCTAGATAGATAAGAAAAAAGATAGAAGAGTATAGGAAGACCTAGACCAAACTATATTAGTCAAATTATTAGAAATTTAGGTTGTGAAGGGTATGTAGAGCTTTTTAGATTAGCACAGAATAGAAAAGAAGTTAGAGCTACGTCAAACCGACCTTAAGTAAGGTCGAAAACAAAATGATGATGATGAATGATGATGACAACTCCAAAACCACAGCTCTAAATCATCATCGTAAACCTAATATTAATTATATAAAATTGTCACAATACAGAAATCAGTCAATAATACCATTTTAATAATACATATTATCTTCCATCGTAAACATAACATTAAATATATGAAATTGTCACAAATAAGAAATCATTAAATATTACAATATTAACAACACATATCCTCTCACATAAAAACAGTCATTTTACAACTACCAAGTTCAGTCATCCATAAAACCGTAGAAATATGCTGCTTCAACATTTACACGGTATCCACAGAAGAAAATACTAAATGAACACTCGCTCGCGCGTCCACAGTGTAAGATTTGCGCACACCCTCCCTAAGAACAGGGCGGAACAGATGGACTTAGGATCACGCAATGCAGGTGTCCTCCATACCAAAGAACGGCAATCGCCTCGTCAATCCGGGCCAATGTAACAGACGGTCCTATCCACTGGAAGAGCTTTAATAAGTACGATTAAAGATTAGTTTATTTACGCCAAAAAGTACATTTTTAAAACTGCAAGTACTTTCCACACAGCGGTGTGCACAAAATTTTGTAGAGAACGGAAACGACAATTATTCTTGGTCGTATGCAGAAAAGAATGAAGATGAACTCGTTTGATAGCACGAATTAACATCAATCCCGCGTTATCAAACACAGGTGTTAAATACAAACTTGGAAACAGCCTTTTATCGGAGAAGTGCGATTTATTATTGTAACGAGTCTTTAAGTTGGAGTAGTAGAAGAAATAATTATGTTCTATCGGGGTGTGTATCAAGCCAACGGATGCCTCGAACAAGATACTGACGATTGAGATTTTAGAAGAGCTTTTCGTTTCGTAGTAAATAGGTTTAAATAAAAAATATTGTAAACCGTACTTATTGTAGGAAGGTCTAATATACAGGGCGGTGTATGAGGAGTAGAAGCAGAATCTATGTGAACGAGTAATGACATAAAAGGTGTACGGTGTAATACATTGTCGGTGGACGAACATAACAATGTTGAGAATCCTGATACTCACGCATAAACGAAACGTACTGTACGTAAACACGAGGCTGCTTAAGTAAACGATTTTCTAATGAAACAAATCGCTGCAAGGCAAGATAACTACTACCTGGAAAAAATGGGTCTTGATCTCTAAAATGCAGTGAGACGACATATAGACTTTGTTTAGTGCGACGAAACGTATCAACAAAATGTTTTTCGACTAGAGTTTTTTTAGGCGTAAAAGGTTAAGCGGCGTGAACAGCTTCCACTTCCCAGAATTTAGCGACAATATCTTCTTCCAATGGGGAGTAGAATCTGTCATACAAAACAAGCTAGTTACTTCAGAAGCGGGCGAGGAAGGTATGCTTCCCATTAAAACATATCCAAAAGTAGTATTAATAGCAACTGGTTGATCGCTAGCACCCTGGATGCGACCGTCTAATAACACTTGAGGGAAAATATCCGCGCCAAGTAATAAATCAATGGGCCCAGATTGAGCAACGAGCGGATCAGCTAGCTTGAGGTTAACCAGATGATTGAAATGTTCTGAAGAAATATTAGAAGTAGGTAAATTTTCACAAACTTTGGGAAGTACTACAGCTTAGAAATTAATAATCTGTGCAGAAGCACCCATTGGTTTGAGCGAGACGGTTACAGCGCCATGCAAAGCTACAGAGCGCATGGTTCCTAAACCACTAAGGGTTTGGGAATATGGAGCAGTACGAAAACCTAAACGTTTCACACTATTTTGCGAAATAAAGAAAGTCATGCTACCTGAATCAAGTAAACCGCGAAATTTTTAGAAAAAACTCAAGCAATCAGCAATTTCAACTTGAACGGTGGCAAGTAAAACGACGGAAGTTTTAGCTAAAGAATTAAATAAAACGACATTCAAAGTTGACGGGCCACTACAACTAAACGGAGTCGATGATTCCTGCGAGGCAAGAAGAGCGGAAGGCTTGTATCGGTCTTGAATAGCGGAACTAGTACAAGGTAAAACCTTAGAGGTGTCCGGGCTCAAGCGAGATTGGTTACTAGCAGCGAAAGCGGGTTTAGACGAAACGCGATCGAAGTACAGTAAGGAATGATGACGTTGATTGCATTGGTGGCAAGAAAAAGTAGACTTACATTTATTTAAAATGTGAGAATTGCTAAGGCAATTAATGCAAAGTTGTTTTTTTTTTGCAAAATTGTAGCGATCTTGCGAAGAAAGTTTGACGAAATCATTACACCGATAAAGATTGTAATCTTGTTTACAAAGCGGACATTTATTAACATTAAGCTTTATCTGTACTAACATGGAAACGGCGAAGCAAGACCTAGACAGGTTGCTAGAATGAATAACTTTGTTTAAATCGGTTTTATGATTTACCGACAAGTTTGATAAAGATTTACAAGTTTTTTTTCAGATAAGCAATTAACTCTTTATAAGATGGGATAGCGGTAGGATGTTGATGAAATTCAAAACTGCGGGTAGTGGGTACATCAAGACGATTTAAGATCATTTGCACAAGAATAAAATCCCATTGCTCTATAGGTCAATCAAATTCTTTAAGTGCCTGTAAGTTGTCGGCAAAGGTATCAACTAATTTTTGCAAACCGGTGAGGTTATCAGAATTCAATTTAGGAAATTTATCAATATTGTTCCAAAAAGCGGAGGTAATGTGGCGAGTATTACGATATTTTTTGCGAAGTTTATTGTAGGCAAGAGGGTAAGAGGTAATTGGCCTCTGTAACATCAAAGTTCTTAATGGTTAATAGTGCGGAACCTTTTAGCACTAATTGAAGATAGGAAAATTTGTCCACGTTTGACAGATCATTATTAAGATGAACTAAACTATCATAGCGGTCAATAAAGCTTTCAAACAAACAACCTTTCCCATCAAACGTAAGGAGGGTCAGTGGTGAAAGGGGCACTTTGAACTTAAAAGTATCTAGCGGAGCAGCGAACACAGTAGCCCGAAACCAAGAAAGTTTACTAGGAAACAACTTGAAATAGAGCACTTTTATTAGAAAGATATTATAATCAAAGCGTTTTCGAATAGCGTCTGTTGACTATATCACGGCATGCGAGCTGAGCACAGAACAGACTGACAGAATTGCAGTTGACTATATCAAAGTACACGAGCTGGTAATAGAACAAACTAAGAATCGCGAAAAATTCCAGATCATTTTTTGTGCTACCCAAAAATCTGTACTATCATTGGACAAATTAAATTTGGAGATTCTACATTCAAAACTCGAAATACACAATTCCATTGGTTAAAGACATCATTAACGTTTATCAACACACGGAGCATAGGAAATGAAAGTGTATAAATAAAATTTCAAATTCTCCGAAAGACATTCGTTAGTGCTCACCATAGCCTAAGGAATCACCTTGCAGTGCTCCCCATAGCCTGCAAACCCTTCAACGAGCAGCGCTCTCCATAGCCTGCTACTCTACAACACACAGTGCTCCCCATATCCTGCGTATTCTCCGACGGTGACGCTGTCCAACGCCGTACCCAGGGCACGTAATTCCAATGCATCAATCCATAGTTAACAAACCAAGTATGAACGTTAAGCTCCGTTCCATACTTTACCGACAAGTCGTTATTGTGAATGCATCTGTCAAACTCTACCACCGGGACAACATCTCCGTAGAGGCATCATTACCACGAAGCCTGTATAGGAAATAAATAACTTTGCACAAACTTTCATCCCATAATTCACCTATATATATATATATATATATATATATATATATATATATATATATATTGGTGAATTATGGGATGGAAATATATATATATATATATATATATATATATATATATAATTATATAAATATTTTAGATAGTTAATTACACAAGGTAAGTTGTGTAATTAACTATCTAAATCATTTATATATTTAATACTAGGCTTATAGCCGTAATTTTGAGCGTCGCATCCTGTCTATAACGGACATAAGTCAAAAATTTGACAATGTCAGATATGATTGACAAAAATGCCAAACGTAATTGAAAGATAGGTTTATGTATAGTTGTGTACACGATTTAAATTTGTAGATTTCCCAATTGTCGTCATCGGTCTCGGTGATGTAATTGGTAAACGCATGGTTCAAGTCTTGTGCAAAACCTTACATTTTCTATCTTTCAATTACTAGCTCGATTTGAAATGATCATTTGGGCTTTGCATAAAAGTCTAAGTTATTCTTTCTTTTTATTCACTATATAATTATATATATATATATTATTATATATATATATATATATATATATATATATATATATATATATATATATATATATATTATATATATATATGTATATATATATATATATATATATATATATATATTGCTATGATACTCTCTGAATTATTCGCGCCCCATCGTTTGGGCGGTCATATAAATTTATGCTATGAATAAACAGGAATTATCGTGGACCGACCTTGTGTCGACCAATAACAAAACTTGATGTGATAACGCCTCACTCGATATCAATGGCGTATTCTACTTGACTCCTCCTCTCTTTTTAAATTATCAAATTACACTCCCATAAATTTTATCATTCGGCCTCGGCTAGCTTTTATTTTGAATTATAAAATGAAGTTAATTCAATTCCATATAATGAAACAAATATTATGTACAGGTTTTGAAAATTATTGAAATACACGTTTCAATCAATTAATATTGTAAATCTTATTTTATCTCAGAAATCATATGCTTTTTAATCAATCTAAATTCACTAAAAAGACTATTGTTTTTATAAAAAAAAAGAAGCCTGGAACGTTCAAAACCCCTTTATCATATTACATACTTTCTACGTATGCAAGTTCATTGTTGACTCCGTCACACTAATTTATATTAATTAAGCAAATTCAATATTCAATATTTAAATTCAAATAGAAAAAAATGTCTTAAAACTAAAAGATCTAACCTGGTCTGTTTACTTCGTTATTTCCTTCTCGCAACCAAGATTATCGACGCATCCATTATCAACTAGAATTTTCCATCCATTTGGATCAAAATTATTCTCCACCAATTCAGAATTATTATATACCCATTTGAAATATTGTCTATCTACGCGCTTGAATTATTGCATTCAAATTATTGTCCTCACCCTCTGCATTATTATTATTAAACTTAGACTTATGCACCCCAAACTTAGAATATCATGACTTTTTCTCACCAGCCTCAGAATTGGATTATTATACACCCTTGAATTATTGTTGTCACACTTGGACTTGGACTTGGAATTTATTCTAACCGGCCTTAGAATTGGAATTTATTCTCACCAGACTCAGAATATCATTTAAATTATTATATTACTTGAATTATTATCGTCAAACTTAGAATCATTATCATCCGCCTCCAACTTAGATTTATTCTCACCAGCCTCCAACTTATATTTCTTATTGTCAGACTTAGAATTTATTACATCTCCCTCGAATTATTGTTGTCGTACTTAGAACATTTTCATGCTTACTTATAAATACGCGTGCTTCCACTGAAAAATATCGTTATTTGCATTACCTAAATTTACTAAAACTCTATATACAGGGTGTTAAATACTCGTTATCTACTTAATGCATGTATTACTTATTTCTATGCTAACTATGCGTCTTCTTGTCTTAAGATGTGTCTATTTGCGTCGCTTAAAACTACTTATACTCTATATACAGGGTGTTGAATGCTTACTATTTACAAACTATCCCAATTACTCAATTTTCTCCTAAATAAATGCAGTTTTCTGCTTCCTATTATGATTTCTAATTACTACATGACCATTGCTATAAAATACACCCTTAAACAACCCCTTATCACAGCAATAATATATATATATAGATTGCCGTGGAAGTCGAGGACTAAGGTTTTAACATCGAGCCCCAGCGTTGGGCCGTCATAAGATTGCCATGGTACCTTAGAAAAATTCTTGGATGAAGCTGGGACAAAGCTTTAACATCAGTCCTTTACCAGTGTCATCAAATTATTTTCAAAAATGCACAAATTTCAACAAAAAAAATTCTTAGCCTTTTATTTCTGCTTCAAAAATCTTCAGCAGCTTCCCTGGCTAGCTCAGCTGTGCCTCTTCTCGGATACCTAAATTTACAACCATTCTTCCTTCACACTCGCACACCATTCAATAAAATCACCAAATAATACAACACTCATACAACCTCTTATTTACAGCTATTAACAAATAAATTATTCACATGTATAGAAAACAGTTTGATACACTAACTACACACTCAAAATGTGATATGTTTTAAAGTCCTTGATTTTTCTAATCATTTTTAAACAAATTCAATGAGATATGAGTAGATGGGCCCCACATATTACCCTAAATTGACTGTACACTGGAGTATGGTGAGCTCATAATAACCCAGTTTATTTTGTATATGCCTTTTACCTTGCATAAATTAATACAAAATTTGTACACCTGTTTACCTTTTACAATCCAATTTATATTCAAAATAAAATTTTGTAAGTTTTAAATACACCCCTTTTCAATATTTAACCTCAATAAATTGTCCAGTGCATGTATCTTTTCCAATAAGTTTATACAACCATAAATAAACCCTAAAATTCACTCACACAGCACCAAAACTTCACAAATGTTTATCAACAACAGAAATTTCAAATAAATTACCTTGAGAATTCTTCAGGCTTCCATTTCTTCGACGAGGATCGCTAGAACACCTCGGCTTTATGACCATTCGCTGTGATACTCAGCGGATACACCCACGATAACACCATTTGCGAGCCAAGTGCCTTGTTTCATAGTACCATTCCATATCAGCGTACAATCTTGGTTATTTGTCATGCTTACCCCACATATATAATGCTTCCTTTTATTGATTTTCGTGCTTTGTATTGTAGTAGCCGGACCTCTATTAATTTAATATACACTACACGTACTTCGCGTTAATAAATAGATGCCCGCTACTAATAAGTTACACGTGCTAGCACTATATTTACTGTATTATCAACACATACACTACTCACTAAAAAGCCCCACTATTATTTTGGTCAGTAGTCAGTTAGTAATATAGAAGCGAAGAGAAAACAAGAGAACGTTATTAATTTAGCGTGAGTATTTATATCATTTCAAAATCCTACCCCTGGACGCACTTCAAATTCTAAAAATTTTTAATACAACCGTCTTGAAAATTCCTGAAATTTACTCAGTTTTACTTGCCGTACCCGAAAGCGCTCTCAACCTTCGCGTGTGTCTACTTTTGGAAAACTAGTCTGTTTTTAACCAATGATAATATTCTCTGTCATCACAAACCCCGCCTGTACTATCTTCATCTCTGTCTTATGCATGCCTGCTGCCGCGTTTAAAACCCAACTTGAGTTATAAAAAATCGATATTGTTGACAGCTTATCTCCACTCCACGTGTATATAGTACGTACGTTTTCAATATCAACGCTTTTATATCTGTCTCTATCTGTAGTATATAACCGATCATGCATTTCCCTCGCTCTTTAAGAAGTTTGTTAGTTTTGTGGTTTAAACCAAACTGGGTTGAAAATATTTCTATGAAGTCCTATCTTAAAACAAGCTCGAGTTCTTTGAATGTAATCTATTAAAACGCAGGTGTTTGTTAATTATTGACCGTTTAGCATAACAATTCTTAGACTTTATATTTCGTGGTATTTGTATAAAACGAACTATATTTACCTTGGAATTATTGATTTTGTTACGCAAGCACGTTCTCTTATGCTTATACGTGTTGGATTAGAATAAATTAAAATTAATCACGGTATTCTTTCGATTCGTTTTTTGTTGCGGTACTCGGTGCGGATCATTTCCGTTGCGTACCTTATTTTTTTTTGTCCTAACAGTATACCGTAACATAATTTTAACTTATTCATTGTGGGACCTCGATTTTTAAAACCTTTTCTTTTTACTTAACGTTTGGCCCTGATTTTTTTTTGTACACACACCTTTTCGTCCCGATAGAAATTTTTTTACTTTACGCCAAATTACCAGAATTGTGTTTTTGCCGGCAATTCGAGTTTTAATTTAAAACATTGGCGTCCTATTTTATTACTATTCCTAGATTTTATTTTGTTGCTTCTACCAATTTTTTTTGGAATTCAGTTTTTCCTCGGGTATATTTTGTTTTATTCTGTTGGTTGCGATATTCTTTTGTTGCAAACCCCTTCCGAACCTGGTAATCTGAATGCAATGGTTACAGTTTGAATATTGAAGCGTAAGTCTCGAAATCAACCACTCGGTTTGTCAACCACCCCTCAATCGGAAAGTTCTAACTCTACGGTAGCTAGCCCACTTAGCAAATCCTATTCGCAACCTGTCGTAAAGTAAAATTTGAAATTCAGTAAGCACATTAAGATCTTTGATCTTAATGTGCTTACTGTACATAACTTTCTAGAAAGAGTTGAAGAACTTCGGTTAGCTCGAAATATATCTGAATCCCAAGTATTCGAATCAGCCGTCGACCATTTTGAGTCAATAGCCTTACTGTAGTACCAGAGTAACCGTCATCGATTTTCTAATTGACAGATTTTAGTTAGTTTATTATTACGACATTTTGAACTAATTATAAGTGAAGACTAGGTAGAACACAGGATCCGTCGGAAAGTATCATTGACTATTTAACGTGTATGACTTCCATGTTCCGTCGGTGGGGTTCTATACCTGAGAACGTTCAATTGGACATTGTAAATCGTAACTTTGCTCCATTTTATACAACCCAATTGCCTACCGTCAGCTCCATGCAAAAATTAGAGGACGAATGCCTGAAATTTGAGCTGTCAAAATTTAGGGTCGATAGTTATGTGCCCCTAAGAGAAGTGATTATGTGAAGCCTGAGTTCGCTTTTGAGCAGACCTTACCTCCTAGAAATACTATCGATTCCTACGACCAAATCACCACTACTCGCTGAATACGCCCACAAATAAGAACCAAATTTCTTCTGTCACTAGTTCTACGTTCGTTGCTGTACGTTATCCTGGTCGTCCTACTACTTCCAAAACATACTCTTCTCCGTCAAATATTGTATCAACTTCTTTTACAGCTATTTACAGCAACTTAGGTTTTAAAATGGTATTTTGAATTATAACCCCAGTTGGGCTCAGGTGTAAAGGATGTAAAACTCATTTCTATGTTAGATCTTTAAAATAAAATTAACACACAATAGATGGGAGGGTAAACTATCACCAAAACGGCATCTTACAGAAGATACTCCGTAGATGTAGGCCATCCGTTAAAATTAACTTACCTTCTGCAACCATCGATCTAAACTCTCGCGAAGTTTGATGAAACTACCAGTGGGGTTCAATAGTAACGGATTGTCAGGCGCCACTGCACTGGATAAACAAAACGGCAAACTAATTCTTAAAGGTAAGTACAGATACCTCCCTAGAGCCAAAACGCACACTAACCAGATCTCTCAATTCGCCACATTAAGACTTTTAAAGCTGAAATAAACGTTTTTATTAAATATATAACGAGCCTATTTTTTCCCAAAGAAGATTTGAAATAAAACACAACATAAGTTTATTTACATTACTGAACTCTACAACCCAATACTCTTATTAAGCACACTGGGTATTACTAATACACTAAGGTGTTTCAAAAGTTAACTCAAAACTTAACTTCTAGTAATTGATCATCAAACAATGTATTCAGATCATAAACTCAATAACTTTTAACTGAAAACGCTTTATCGAATCTCATACATTAATTGTAGTTATTTTAGATAGTATGCAATTATTCGTTTATTATTAATTTATTGCAGCTTTTTTCATAACATAAAAAAAAATAAGATTTGCAAATGGTTCTTTCATCAGAGTTAAAGCTGGTAAATTAGTAAAGAGCAGCGACTTGACCCTCAATCAAGTAGGTCTAAAAATAAATTTTACCACAAGTACATCAATTTAATTATATGTCATAATCAGATCTGTTCACGGTACACACTTATATCAGGTAATTAATAATAAGAATGTAATAAAATGTTCTAGAATTGTATTCTTGAAAGTTATCAATAATTATGGATCCACATCAACAAAATTTACGTAAGAGTAATAATAATATTAAACCCTAGAGCTATTTTTGTTAGACCGTCTAAAGATTGAACTTAAATAATTCTTTTATTTCATGCACGCCACTAAGAACAAAGCACTACATATAGTCCATGTGGAAGATTTTGTCAAGGATGCAATTAAACGAAAAATTTCCGAAATGCATTCCAAAAGTAATATATATTTGATGAAGCGTAATGAAAATTATACATTGCAACCCTATATTTTTAGTACTTCATGTAACTGTGAAATCATGGAACAAGAACAAAGTTCATATAGAGTATTTGATTATAGCGTAACAAGTGTGAAGGGATTTTTACCAGCAATTGGTTTTACAATTAATATGGCTTACGGCAGGCGTGGTTTTTTGAGTTGGAACATGTTACAGCAGCACGTGTTAGGTTTTTGAGAGATTTTTTCTCAAACAAAGAAACGGAGCTCTACAATCCTATATTTTTAAAAGAAAGTTAAATTTCTTTATCGCGATTCAAGGAAGAAAAGTGGCACTACAAATCCAAGCAGAGTATTAAAAAAGCCATATCGAGAGCGAAAATGATAGTTTTTAATAATACCATAATTATGGTTTTTAGTAGTTACGTGTTGTATTTATTATACTACATGCAAGAAATAAAGATGGCTTTATTCCAGGCGCTTTACTTTTATTCTCAACAAATTCCTTACTTGCAGGTTATGCGATATGAATGCAGAGTTGCATATAATTGGTTTGAAGAATGTTTAATTATGAATCTACAAAGACCTAGTGTAATTGTTCTTGATAATGCATCCTATCATTCCTAATTATTAGAAAAAGTGCCAAATACATGTTCTAATAAGCACATCATCATTTTGTTTTCGACCCTACTTAAGGTCGATTTGACGCAGCTCTAACTTCTTTTCTATTCTGTGCTAATCTAAAAAGTTCTACATACCCATCACAACCTATATCTCTAATAATTTGACTAATATAGCTTGGTCTAGGTCTTCCTATACTCTTCTATCTTTTTTCTTATCTATCTAGCACTACATAGATATTAGCAACCTGATGGTTGTTAAAGAACTTCAACATGTTTACATGACTCCCATTTAAAAGGAAATGAAATATTACCTGGTTATCCCCTCCAAATAAGAAAAAGTGTTAATTTATATGTTATGGTAAGGCTTAAACAACGAATTGCTGCCAACATGCCAGACCGCTAGCTAATTGCGAGTTATGTCATGGTTACGTTTATTAAATTATATGTTGTGTAAGGCTTAAGCAGCGAATCGCTGCCAACATGCCAGACCGCTAACTAATTGTGAGTTATACTGTGGTGACGTTTAATTAAATTATATGTTATGGTAAGGATTAAGCAACAAATCGCTACGAGAATGCCAAACCGCTAACTAATTGCAAGTTATGTCATGGCTACGTTTATTAAATTATATGTTGTGTAAGGCTTAAGCAGCGAATCGCTGCCAACATGCCAGACCGCTAACTAATTGTGAGTTATACTGTGGTGACGTTTAATTAAATTATATGTTATGGTAAGGATTAAGCAACAAATCGCTACGAGAATGCCAAACCGCTAGCTAATTGCGAGTTATGTCATGGTTACGTTTATTAAATTATATGTTGTGTAAGGCTTAAGCAGCGAATCGCTGCCAACATGCCAGACCGCTAACTAATTGTGAGTTATACTGTGGTGACGTTTAATTAAATTATATGTTATGGTAAGGATTAAGCAACAAATCGCTACGAGAATGCCAAACCGCTAACTAATTGCGAGTTATGTCATGGTTACGTTTATTAAATTATATGTTATGGTAAGGCTTAAACAACGAATCGCTACCAACATGCCAGACCGCTAACTAATTGTGAGTTATGTCATGGAGACGTTTATTAAGTTATATGTTATACAAGAAGTTAAAATACCGGTGCAGAACTTTGACGCATTCTTGGTTTCCACACCTAACAATATGAGTAAACATGGGCTTTTGTTCCGTCTAAAGTACAAGTCACGTTTGCTGGGCTATTAAACTGTGGAAAAGCAAACACTGTAATATCTTTAATTTGACACAAAAATGGACTTAGATTTTAATATGCGCGTGTGTGTGTGTATGTGTGTTTTCGAAAAGATTTACCAACCAACCAACCAAAATATGAGCTGCTAAGAAGTGTATTGAGCCTCTAGAAGATGAAATTGGTTACCATAAGTTTGAAAATTATGTTGATCTAATTGGTATAGGAGGTGATTGTAATTCTAAACATAATTTATAAACCTTCGGTGATATTTCATGTCATTTATAACTTCCTTGTAAATATAATCTCTTGTAAAATACACCCTTAATTGATCTGATAAGTCGTTCTGCCATACAGGCTTTAGTTGTTGAATGTGTAAAGTAATGATTATATTTTGATATTTTTCTGCAGTCTACAAAGCAGGGAACATCTACTGTATAAAGTCATAGTTTACAATGTATGAAACCAGCGTATCATGCGTATTAGTTCTCCTGTTAAGAAATCGGACGCGGTAAGTAAACAATATGTAACTTTCATTTCCATCTGTCCATGGCTAGTCGAACTATTACATTTCCATCTGTCTATGGGTAGTCGAACTATTACACTTGCTTTTGACGTTAAATATCAGTAATGATGTTGATTGGATTTGTAGTCAATAAATGGATAAGGTTTGTTTACTCCCGATTGATCTCATAATCACATATACTCAAATAATAATGTATGGTGCTACAACGCCAGTTTTATTTGTTGCTCTTAAGATATTAATAAGTATTTAAAAGTCATAAATTTTTCTATGATTAAAGGTCATCTTAGGTACGTAGCGAATTTTTGAATGTATATATGCAATGAAACCTTTCATATTTTTGCGTATGGATAATGATACTTGTTGCTTTGCAACAGGGCTCTTTTTAGTTTAAATGTAATTGTGTTTTACATGTTTTAAGTTTTACCGCGTATATTCTACAGGTGGTCAATTGCAACTTTTGGTTTTAGAAATATTGTTTTGGTGATTTGAATACGGATCAAGTTTAGTAAATCGGAAATAGGGCTTGTTTAGAGGAGTGGTTTTGATAAATGTGTCATACTTTTCAAAATATTTATAATTTTTAATCGATTTTTAACCTAAATGGTTTTGTTATCTTAGGATGTATTGAAGCTATTTGAAATATGTAAAATATTTCTATACATACTTGGGTATTATGTGTTAAATCGGTTATAGTGGTATTAATGGTCTTGTTGAATTAATAACTATCGCCCTTTTGGTTTTCAGCATATAACTTGTAAACGGCTACAGATATGGGAATTTTGTAAAGATATTAATTTCTTAATTGGATGAGGGCGCATTCAATAGGGTAATTTCAAAATTCCAATCTACTGCTGCCCTTTGACTTTTTATTTATAACTTTAAAACGCGGCGAGCTAATTTATATATATTGTCAAGTGTATTTAATATCACTGCTCCAGTTGGGATACATATTTGTATATATAATTGAGTAGTAAGTAATTAAATAATAACCTTTGGTTTAGAAAGCGTCGTAAGTTTCAAGAACTTCTAGTAACATTGGTCAAGTAAAAAATATCATTTGTAATAGTTAACTATATTCCTATTCTAATGATTTGCTTTATTTTAGTGTACAAGCTTATATCCGATTTGGGAACGTCTTTACTGTTTTCGTAAATAAAGTACCATCTCTATCGTAAAGTGATTAATCATCAACTACTTTGCATATATCTATATACCCCAGGTCAGGTAAGTAATAGAGCTGTATTTGTATAAGCAAAAAATATATTTATAATGTGAAAAAAATGAATGTTAATTAGGCTTCTTTTTATGCAACTGTGCGGGTTTGGTGGCTTGAGGATAAACCGATCTAGTTGGGTTACTTTCTACAAAGTCGGACAACGAGTTGGTGGCTTAGTACGGCGATTCTGCAGTCAGACAGGCCTAACCCCACCTGCTGGGAGTCGGAGTTACACCATTTCACATCGATTTGGTCCTCGCCGTTGCCCTATTTGTACTATTTCTCGATTCAACCAATCATAGTGTTACTGTAATGATAAAACTTAGTCATAACGTGTGTTTAAATTCTGATGATTATTTACCAAGAGGCTGTGGTTGAGTCCAGTTTTTATGATATTGTAATAATATTAAGCTATTCTCTGATTTGCGGGCGCTCTAATGGCAAAGTTTCCCTGACGCCAGATATCCTGTAGGGGTCTACAAATGGGAATTAAATTAATACTAAATAAAAAGTGTTCACAAGGGCATCAAATTATGTTTTGTTAATATTGCAGAATAGCACAACTGCTGGATGTATTCCGCCCCACGGTTTCTCACATCATTGTAATCTATATTTTCCTTTGTTTTGTTTTTAGTAATTATTGAATTTAAAGTAGATATTTTAGACATTTCGGTGCATGTATCCAAAAAATGCACGAGTTCAAAGTTCAAGTTAGTTAATCCTACATGCGCCTGCAAGAAAACAGGTTCAAAGTCCAAGTTGATTATTCTCTGATCTTATTTGGTAAACATTCTAGAAGTTACTGTAGAAGTGACGACCGGTCCAAAGTTCGAGTTTATAATTATGTTATCTCTGGACCCCCTCCCCACCTCCACCACACACACCCACTCCCGCTTGTTTGCGAGTATATAAACCGCTGCCTGCCGAGAGATTGTTAGTTCTTATCTAGTTTTTCATCGAGCAAATTTATCTTTAAAACGTATACAATCAAGTCTAGAAGTTTGTATAATCATACTTATTAATATTCCAGTTCTTGTTAAAGGTGTGTAGCTTTTAATAATTCATATTTTAAAATTTTTTAGAATAAGTTTTAATCAATAAAAATTTGGGATGAGAGAAATAGTATAAATACGGAAACGTGTGCTAACATCAGTCAATCTGTTACAAAAAGTTGAATGAGCAACATGTCTCTCTTTGGTGATTTAGTGCAGTATATAGCTGCTCTGTTTGCTGTAGTTAAATCTTAAGTGGCGAAAAAGTGATAATAGATGGCTTACATGAGTGTAATATTGGAATTCGTCGTATAAATAAGGCGATAAAACAACTGAAATCGGTTGGTGAAAAGCAAAAGCTATCGGCTTTGTTGGCGAACATTAAATCTATGCGTTCACAAGTTAAAGTAGCCCAAAAAAAATGAGCCGGACTTAAAAACTAAAAAGGAAGATACCATCTCGGCTTTCAAAGGACGCATACGAGCAGGACTAATTAGTAATCTTAGGCATCAGGATATTGGAAAATTTTTAATAGACTGTAAAAATCTTTTCGAGAGGAGAATCCAGAATACATTGAAAATGGAAGAAGTTATTAAAGTTAATACAGCGTTTTGTGGAGAGTTTAAAATTGTAACTGGTGCCAAGCTTATGGAAGAATATAAATATTTAACTACATCTAATGCCACCATTTTTCGGGGCACTGATTTATACCGATGGTTTGAGGTAAATGTTTTGAAACCATTAGTGACACAGTTGGAGGAATTCCAAGAGTGAGATAGCGGATGGTGTTTGAAAAATATTGTTAACTTGGGGATTAACATTAACAAATATAATCTTATGCGAGGATCTTCGTATATAGAGCTGCCGCTTGATATCAATCGGACTGGCGTGCGTCAATGTGAAGAATGACGACTTGGCATGCTTTGCATGGTCCATAATGGCCGCGCTATATCCTGTTAAGCAGCATAGCTATATGAAAACATCATACCCACACTACTCTGGAATATTGAACTTAAAAGGAATACAATTTCCAATGACTCTTAATCAGATCAAGAACTTTGAATCGCAAAATGATATCTCTGTTAATATCTACACTTTGAAGCTAAAGAAGCATAAGTTTATTACGGTTCCGCTGTCAATACCAGAAAACAGAAAAAAATATACATGTGAAACTCCTGATGACTCGTAACCAATATTATGGTGAAGATATAGAATGCTTTAAAAACGTCGATGAGCAAGAAAATATCAATATCTACTTTAATACAGAAGAAAAATTGTGTAATCATATTAATGACTACAAAATGAAAGAATCTACCGTTTGTGTTATATGCAGATCTGAAAATGCATACTGAAGTCTACTGGAAAGTAAAAGAAGTGCCAAGAACATGTGTCATATAGTGTTGGATATTATGTGAAATGTGACTAAGATGACTCATTATCATTTTATCGATCATATCGTGGTGAAGATTGTGTGAAGTAGTTTACTATGGAGCTACGTCAGTTTGCAGAAGACGTTGAGATAGTATTTGTATGTCCCTATGATATGTCTCTGTTGACACGAAAACGAGAAGCTGCATTTACGACCGCAACACATTGTTATATTTGTTAGGAGCGGTTCATAAAAAAGTTCGAGATCATAATCATTTAGTGACGACTGATAATTACAGAAAACCGACGCATGAGAGCTGTAATATCAAGTATCAAGATTCTCATACCATTCCTATAGTTTTCGACAACTTGAGTGGTTATGACAGCCATTTCATAATTAAAAAGTATAGCCGTTGATTTGGATGGACGTGTGGAAGTGTTACCAGTAACAAAGGAAAAATATATCTCCTTCACAAAATATATTCCTGAAAACATAATCAACTATAGATTTATCGATAGCTTCCGCTTTATGAGCTCATCCTTAGAAACATTGACTTCCTATATAAACGAATATCCGTTATTAAAAAATGAATTTTCTGGATTGACTAATGAGAAGTTTGAATTACTAACTAAAAAAGGTATATACCCGTACGATTTAATAGATTCGTTTGAAAAGCTGAATTACACTTCACTACTTCGTCAATAAGAGTTTTACAGCATGCTGGAAGATAGACAAATTACTAAGAAGCAGTATGCGATGTACAAAAATGTGGGAAGCATTTAATATTCAAAACCTGGGGCAGTACTCTGACATATACCTCAAGACCGATGTGATGCTATTGGCTGAAGTATTTGAACAATTTCGTTCAAGTTGTCATTTAACTTATGGGCTAGACCACGCCCACTATTACACCCTTACAGGGTTCACTTGGGATGAAATGTTAAAGTATACTCATCAGGAACTTGAGTTGTTGACCGACATTGATCAGCTATTGCTTATAGAAAAGGGTATACGAGGACTTAGTCAAGTGTGTTCGGAACGGCGTGCTTCGGCTAACAATAAATATTTGCCTACGTATAATCCTTTCAAACCGGATGTGTATCTTATGTACTATGATGTGAATAATCAATATGGATGGGCGATGAGTCAACCCTTGCCCTATGGAGGATTTGAATGGGTGAACACCAACATCGACGTAACATCAGTTCCTGAAAATGCGAATGATGGCTATATCTTGGAGGTGGATTTGGAGAATCCCGAATCTATCCATGATGTACATAAAGACATCCCATTCTATCCAGAGCACATTGATCCGAAGACTGGAAAACCGCCTGTATCGAAAACTCAAAGTACCAAATTAATGGCTACACTAAATGCTAAAAGAAGATATGTGATACACTACAGAAATCTGAAACAAGCTTTGGAAAATGGACTTAAATTAAAAGCTATTCACAGGGTACTTAAATTTAAACAAAGCAGCTGCCTATAATCTTACATTGATCTCAATACTGAACTTCGGAAACAAGCAAGAAACGAATTTGAGAAGAACTTGTTCAAGCTAATGAATAATGCTGTTTTTGGGAAAACGATGGAGAACAAGCGAAAACATTGTAATGCAAAACTTGTACGAAACTGGGACGGTAGATATAGAGCCGAAGACAGGATATCGAGCCTGTTATTCAAAAATGTTACAATCTTTGATGAAAACCTTGCTGTAGTGGAAGTTCTTAAATCTGAAATATACTTTAATAAACCTATATATGTTAGTATGTGTATCCTCGACATAGCCAAGTTAACAATCTACGATTTTCACTATGGATATGTGAACGCCACCTTTGGAGATAGGTGCCGAGTTCTTTACACAGTTACGGATAGTCAGTCTAATTTATAAAATAGTAAATCAGAATCTTTATGAAACTATGAAACGGGACTGTCGGCAACGTTTCGATACTTTCGACTATTCTTCCAACAACATTTATGGAATTCCGCTAATTAACAAAAAAGTATTGGGTATGATGAGGGATCAAAATAATGGACGACTTATGACAGATTTTATTGGGTTACAATCAAAGATGTATGCGACGAGGACTTTTAAGACAGCCGAGGAAGAAGAAGCTGAACTCTTACGAGAAGAGGAAGAATCACCTGCCATCCGAGACTTTGGTATTACAAAGAAAATTAAAGGGATTAAAAGATCAGTAATAAAGAATAAAATTACGTTTGAAGGTTATGTCGATTGTATAGAAGATTACAAGTAAGTATTTGTAACGCAGAATCTAATTCAATCAATCATCCAAGTATCAGGTTTACACCATCGCTCAGGAGAAGATTGCCCTAAGCCCGCACGATGATAAACGCCACTTGCTTCCTGGTTCATATGCAACACTACCTGTTGGACATTATTCAATTATCGAGCAAGAGGAAATATAATACTTATTACAAATGTAGAATATTGATTGTAAATATATTATCCTCAATAAAATTTTACACAGTTTATATTAGTGTTACCCTATTCTTAAAAAACTGAATGTAATAGACTTCTCCGTCGTGGGTGTTGGTTGAAAAGTAACCTGAATTGATCTTAAGATCCTTCTTATGAGGATTTCAATGCTTGGTACAAAAATGGCCAGAACGGACCTTAGATTTTTCCATAAGAAAATACATGGAAAAATTGCACTTTTTGTGCTAGAACATACCCTGCTTACCTACTACGGTTGGTTGGTTGGTTGTTCTTTGTTAAATACTCATTCAGAATACGTAAGCGTTTTTATATTTAAGATTGATTTATTGTGTTCGGCGTTTATTACCTGGTAATATTGAAAACGACAATTTCAATACAATGTTGATTAGTCTACAAAAAATAATGGTTTTCTTGTGTTGCGCGTCTTTGTGTTCTTACAAAAACCCTAAATCGAAAATGTACCGGCTACATCTTTACATGTAGTGTTTTATACACAAACTTGGACCAGAAAACATAAGAAAATTCTAAATGGCAGAGAACGTAAGTACATTAAAGTAGAAGGATCTAATAAAATTGCTTGCTCGTAAAAAATCTAATACTCATAGGAAAGCGATTGCAAAGATACAAAGAATGAAAAATCTTCAACAATAATTTAAACTTGTGCTGTCGAAGTTTTTCTAAGCATAAATTGTAATGTAATTTCAATTTTTTATATTATACTAAAAGGATTTATAACCAGTTACTGTAATATTTAAAAAGTACTTTCTCTTTAACAGTTGAACCGAGAGGACGTGTTTTACGGAAAACTGCTACAAGTAAGTTTTTACAGAGTGATTTTTATATCTTTTACTTTAGAGTTTTGATTTTTATTGTGTTGTATGACGTTAATACTTTAAAAGCGGAATAGTGAAATAAAATTAGAAAATAGAATCTAATTTGTATGAGTAATAATTAAATGACCAGGTGACGAGCCATTGCCAATGGAAAAAGGGGCAACGGATCGGAGTCAGTTAGGCTGGAGGCTGAGAGCGCTGTCTGGAAGCGGCTAAAGTTAATGTAAATAGACTCAAGAAGAGGTTGAGATGTAGGAGAATGGACCTGCACCCACAGCGGTCGAGTCGAGGGAGTCAAGGCTCCTTGTGTATGTTACTGCGCCAGAATTGCCCTCAATTTCAGAGGACAGCGCAAGACGTCGACCAGTAGTAGCGAAAGCGTTGCTGCTAGTGACTCGACGAGCTGGATCTACTGAAGTTTAGGGCGAGAAAGGCGCATGCCATCATCTGCAAGAAGGTGCCGGCGACTTCTACAACGATTGCCGTAGACGACGGCAAGGTGATTCGGAACGCCGCGGACTAGATCCCCGACGTTCTGAATCAACTTACTGATATGGTTAGGGCGATGTGGTTGTGCGCTGCGAATGCTGGTAGGTCATAAGTCGCATCAGAAAGTGCAGCGGATGCTCGGTCGTCTCAAGAAAGCAAGGGTTGAGAGGTCAGGGAGCGTTAGTGCCGGGAAAGGCATCATACGTTGTAGCAGCTGCGAGTGTTACGTCGACGTTCGCGGTCTATGTTGACGCCAAGCCGGGCCTGAAGAAAGATATAATAAACTCCCTTAAAAAGAAGGTTTATCCTGTTCGTTATGTGTTTGTTGTTGTTACAGTTCGAAAGACGCGCAGAGGGATTGTTGTTGTTGAATGTGCTGTCCTTAGGATGCAAAGAAGTTGCAGTCCAAGGTCGGAGGGTACTGCAAAGAGCTTGTAGCGAAGACCATCGGGAAGAGACGTCCACGAATCGTTCTCCTGAGGGTCGAAACAGGGATGAAGACTGAAAAGCTCGTCCGCTTGATGGCCAGCCAGAATCTCTGTTTCGGCGATTTGTAGCTGGAAAACCACCTAAGAAAGAAATTTAGGTTTGGCGAAAAGAGCCCTACGGATCCCTTCACCAACGTCGTCTTCAAAGTGACCCCCACACTTCGAAGGCGCATATTAGCTGAGCAATAAACCTCATATGACAAATAGTGCGGGTTTGCGACTTCTCGATGGTGTGTGTTACCGGTGCTACGAGAACGACCACAGGTCGATGGAACGCTAGAAGAAAGTACAGTAGAGCGGTAACTGTGCCATAGGGCGGTTCCGTGCTGTAGTGGTGTGCGTGTGACTATTATGCCCAAGGTCCTGGGTTCGAATCCCGACACGATCCGCTTAAAAAATATGGGGCGAGCATTTTTCACAAAAATACGCCCTCGTTCGGATGAGAGGTAAAATGGAGGTCCCGTGTGTGAGTGTTGTTACACACGCTAAAGATCCCTACCTTGCTTGGAACAGCAAGGGTTCGGTAAAATTCAAAATTTCCAGGTAAAAAAAACTCTCTTCCTGGCCAATGTAGTACCTTCGGGTGGAGCATTGCAAAAACAAATGTAAGGTAACTGTGCCAAGGTCGATCCCGAATTCAAGAATTGGCGGAAGGCAGTTCGCAGGCGAGTGTTTGCGCAAGGGCAAACGACAGCACAATCGGTGGCGCGAAAGTCGACACGCACCCCGACGCTAAGTCGAACAGATGCCCCACAATGCAAGGACTGAAGAACGCAATCACACAAAACATCGACTATAGATTTTAAAGCCCATACAATCGCTGTAAAAGGAAAGATTAAAAGCGCTGAATTAAATTTAGGGAAATGTATAGGGACAACTGGCAGTTTCGTTAAACAATTCACGAAAAACAAGATCGATGTCGAGTTCTTACAGAAACCGCACCTGTATAACCATAAGATAATGGGTTTTGGGAGGGGAGTCATCGTTTTACAAGCAAACAGTGAGCGGCCGCATAGCAGTATAATAATAAACAATGGGACATGCGCAGGAATGATGTTAAATAACTTATCCAATAATTTTGTAACAGCGGTCGAAATAAAAACTGTGACTAATACTTTTCACGTTATAAGCGAGTACCTTCCACCGGTCGACTCGCTGCGCAACAACCTGTAAACAGAAGAATTAATCAGTCAATAGGAAAATGTTTTCCGGAAAATCAGGTTCAATCGCTTGAAGACAATCGATAAAACGACAAAGGAGATGCGCTGGCCAAAGAGACCGCAACAGGTAGTTTCTTACTTCGAATTCTTCGGTGCCGATGTCACTAATTAAGAAAAAACTGCGCGAAAGGTCAATTCAACAGTGGGAAGAGAGGTGGAACAACGTTTCCACAAGCAGATTGACACACAAATTTATACCGAGCATAGAAACTAGAGATAAGGTAAAAGTGAAGTTTCATAAGATGGTGCAGCTTGTAATAGAGCATGGTATTTTGAAAGCCTACTTGCGAAGATTCGGATTGACCGAGAACGACCAGCGCAAATGCAGTGAGGAAGCAAAAAGCGCCGATTAATACCGTGCTGACTAGAACGCCGTAGAGTGGGATGGGTCACACGGATAGAAAAAGAAAACCTCAAGAAAGAAATTTTATTTACAAGGTCTCTAATTAAAAAATACATGTTATAACAAGAGAGGAAAACTAACCCGCGACGAAAACAGTATTTTGTACAAAATATCCCGAAGAATTTACACAGTACCAAAAATTGAAGCAAAAATAATTAATTCATTTCTGACTTATCTTACACTAATTTTTACCCTCAATTATAATATTTACATAAAACAGCAATTAAAATAGTCAAACAAACTACAGCAATAAAGAAAGAATCCTTCTACAGGTCAAAATGCATTTCGCTATAGCTGTAAAAAAAATTATTAGGAAAACGTCACTTAAATAATATGCTACTCTAAGTTTTATATGGATAGAAAATCGTATTTTATAATTAATACTCAAACAAAAAAACTGTCTTCGTTAGCATATTCCGACAGTTTGAGTGAAGTAAGTTTAATTTCAACACCGCAACACCTGTTATTGTGCAATGAGTAACCTGAAAACTTAACAAAAATCAGACCTAATTCATCTTGATAGAGGTCATCAAAGCGAAGCAGAAAAAACAGCAATCCTTACAGCTTGGCATGACATTCCGTTGCGTCCCAATAACTGATTGTAGCCGACATTTGCTAGATCACACCGCACACAACTTTCTACAAACTAATTTCAGAACCCCATGTTACAAGTTTATTAGCTGTAAAAGCCCACCGAATTTCTAATTTTGCAGACAGTTGCATATTTTTTACAACACTTGTTAATCCGCGATTACTGATAAGGTTAAGTAGATTCGACACAATATTTATTCAACCTGGCGACTAGAACGTACTATTTCTGTCTTATCACGAAATACGTTTTAAATATATCAGTAAATTTCCATAGAAATATCTCGTTACACGTCATAAGATTAATCTAAAATAACAGTTTGATAACGAACACCCGAATATGCCACATTAGAAAACTTAGAGCCAACAACTATCCATAACGAGAAACCTAATTGATAATTTGTATTCCGTTGCAATACATATTATTTTTCAAGAAACATCCGTATATAGATAAAGAAACCGGCAAATTCGAATTGAGTCAAACTCGCTAATCACATATGTAGATAACCCATTTTATATAAAACTTGTATTTAATTCGAGCATATCACTTCAGGAAAACGTTGCTGATAACCGAATACGTTTTCCGTGCTATATCAAAATAGAAATAGATTGAGGTATTTTAAATTATATTAAATATACTAATAAAATTCTACAAGGTAATAAATAAGTAATCATTTCATTAAGAAAACTGCCGAAGATGTTAATGAAAATTTGCAAATTATGGCATATACAGGGTGTCCGGAAAATACGTGTACAACGTAAGAACAGAGATTTTTTTGCTCGAAATAGATCGATTTGAGCCAACTTACCTATTATACAAGTTGCTTCATTTAGCCGCTAGAGGGCTTCAAAAATTGTGAAAAATATTTGACATTTTAAAATAACTCGAAAACGCATCGATAGATTTTGAGCATTTTTGGGGTACGAGTTTCTACTATCAATTGACATCTTTTGGTGGTGTACGCAATAATTTTAAAAGCATACGAGTGTCCCAAAAATTTTGTATTGTATAAATATCCGACCATTAGCTTTTTCCTGTTTATGCAATGACTACCAATTTTATTTTATCAGTAGCCGACTTAATTTGGAAACTTTTTTGTCTCTTGTAAAATTTTGATTAGACGAGCGGTTTGACAGAAAAAAAGTAATTTCAAATGTCTATTTTTTTATTCTTATTTCTTGTTTTATTTATTTTTTATTACTATCATTGAAAATTAACAGCACGGTACAAGTGTTGGACCATTACAATAAATTTTCAAATTGGCCGCCATTTTCTTCAATGCACAAATTAACTTTTCGTAAGAAGTTTAACTGAACCCTTGCATTGTTTGTGCATTATTTTTTAAAAAGTTGGCTGCATTTAAAATTCGTCTATACAATTCTTCTTTGCTATCAAGTCGAGACGAATAAACCTTAGATTTTAAGGTACCCCACAAAAAATAATCACAGGGCGTCAAGTCCGGCGATCGTGCTGGGCAATTTGTAGGAGCATCATATCCCCTTCCGATCCATCGATCCGGATATTTTTCGTGTAAATGTTGTCGAACAGCTAGAGTAAAGTCAGGAGGAGCACCACATGTCTTGGCGAAGTAACAATGGCAGATCTTCCAATAAATTTGGCAATGTTTGTTGTAGAAAGTTGAAGTAATTGTCTCCGTTTAATCGATTTGGTATCACAACAGAACCGATAATAAAATTATCAATAACTCCAGTCCAGACATTAATCTTAAATTCATGTTGATAGTGAGTCACTTTAGTTGTATGAGGATTTTCTACAGCGTAAACATGTTCATTATGTATGTTAGTAATACCAGATCTTGTAAAAGAAGCTTCGTCTGTAAATAAAATTTTGCGACTGAAATTTGCATTTTGAATTCTCTGATCTTGAATAAATTGACAGAAAGCTAGATGCCTTTCAGGATCGATAAGCAAAAGGTCTTGTACCTGTTGAACGTGGTATGGGTGTAATAACTGTTCCTTTAAAACGTCATGAACAATACTTTTAGGAACTTGTAGTTCAAGTCCTAAGCGCCTGGTGCTTATTTTTGGGTCTTCTTCAACTCTATCCAAAATTTGTTCCTCCAGATTCGCAGTTCTTGTGGTACGTTCACGTCCTCGATCCGCATTTCTTGACTGAAAGCTACCATTTTCACGAAGACGTCTTTCAATATTTGCGAATGTTTGGTGGTTTGGCATTCGGCGATTAGGAAATCTTTCTCTATAGACCATTGCCTTGACAAAATCCGAAAATCAAAAGCATATCCACCTGTTTGTTGTTTGTGTAAGTACTCATAATGTAAGATGAAAGATGCAAACTTTTATTGAATTAAACAGAAATTCACGACTTGACAGGCAAACTGAGGTTAAATAATATTCAAATTAAATAACGAAACAAAAGCAAAGCCTACTACTATACTATGTTCTTTTATTTGCCCCGTTTTACAGTTAATGCAACAATGATGACGAAAGTATGCAGACATTTGAAATTACTTTTTTTCTGTCAAACCACTCGTCTAATCAAAATTTTACAAAAGACAAAAAAGTTTCCAAATTAAGTCGGCAACTCTTAAAAAAAATTGGTAGTCATTTCATAAACAGGAAAAAAGTAATGGTCAGATATTTATACAATACATCATTTTTGGGACACTCGTATGCTTTTAAAATTATTACGTACACCACCAAAAGATGTCAATTGAAAGTAGAAACTCGAACCCCTAAAATGTTATTTTAAAATATCAAATATTTTTCACGATTTTTGAAGCCCTCTAGCGGCTAAATGAAGCAACTTGTATAATAGGTAAGTTGGCTCAAATCGATCTATTTCGAGCCAAAGAATCTCTGTTCTTACGTTGTACACGTATTTTTCGGACACCCTGTATAGTAAGGAATATGAAATTTAATTACATAAGAATGAAAATATTTACCTCTGTGTACGGCACGTAACAACGTGTTGTATGACTGCCCACTAGAGATGGTTAACAGAGGGTTGGCGGTCTGGAAACTAGCTGTGGTATTCTGGGTAGCCTTGAAGAAGTTTGCTGGAAGAGTCGCAAAACTGGGCGCCGAGAACCGGGCAGAACAAACCACTGCGTATTAAATCAAAACTTTAAATATCGGGCTAATAAATAACAAAACTAAATCATAGAACCTAACTAAACCAATCAAATAAACCAACGAAACTAAGAAACTAAACTAGAGTAAAACCGTGCATCCACTCATGACCTAAAAGTGATAGTGATTGTGAACCCCCCGACATTTAGTGCACACCCACCAGGACTTTAGCAGTGCATACCCATCTTCCTTTAGCATTAAGACAATTAGATGAAAGCAAACGACCAAATCTTCGAATCCTGGAGAAATTTATATTCGAGGTATTATAAATATTGTGGTGGTTGTACTAGCATAACCATTGATTTGTATTAATAAATGGATTTTGCAATTAAGTTTTAACGAACACGTTTCAGTGTGACAATGCAAGCCAAAATAATGCCTAAGTGCACCTGATAATTTTAGTGTTGCTTTTTGCTAGTTATGAATTGTTATGTGCTTAACGCTTTATTTAGATATTTATATCTTATGCCTGTATTGTACATTTATATAAATTATTGTTTTGCTTTATCGCTAGATTTGTTGTTTGACGTTTTGCTTGTTTTTGGTAGTAGTATCTATAGGAAGGAAGATTGAAATTAAAATAAGTAAGTTACGAATCAATGGGGAACGTTAGGAACGAATTTAGGCTGAAGTTAGAAGAAAATACTTAGACTAGGGAAGATTATATTGTAAATTTATAGAGCAAAAACAAATAGCTGAATTTGCTATTAATAAATTTCGTGTATGCTAAGAAATTCGAATCCATTAGTAGATATTAGTTAGCTAGATTTCGATAGTTTTAAGTCGACCCTTCAGGTCACACCAGTAAGCAGAGCTGGCGGCTGCTATCCGGTATTACGGATCCCTCCAATTTTAATTTTTGCTAGTGTCTTGCTTATCAGACACATTCCAAAGTCAACGCTAAGGATACCATTTTTTAAACTTCAACTTTAGTATTAGTTTAAATATTGTAGTCATGATAAATTAATTTTAAAGTCAGGTTTATTTGAAGTACGTTTATTTTCGCATATAACCCCAATAAAATATCTTTTTAAGCTTTCAAAAAATCAAATTTATTATATTTTGCAAATTATCAATAAAAAAATTAAAACCACTTAATACAAAACCTACTGTTGCTATGTGCAAATATAAAAACAATGAAAAAATAATAAGGCGAACTACATCTAATGATTCTTTCTTTTATTACTGAATGATAAAATCTTAGGCTTTAATGTTGGTTTGCTCTTTTCTTTAACTGCTTTTTCTTTGTTGTGGTTTTCTAGAAATTTCTCAGATTTCACGTTCTTTGATGTTTTCGAAAAATTAGTGATTAATTGAGGGCTATTCAAACTTTGATTGGAATCCTGTAAACAGTCATAAATTTCATCATCATCATCATTATTAATAGCATTAGTTTCCAATAATGTTACATTATTTGCAAAGTTTGGCCTTTGTTTAGGTTCTGCCTCGCTGCCTTGAACTTTATCAGATTTTGATGCTGTTGAAAAGTTATTGATTAAATGAGAGTTTCCCAAAGCTTGATTGGGATCTTGTAAATAGTCATAGATTTCATCCTCATCATTAATAGCATTACTTTCTAATAACGGTACGCTGTTTACAAAATTTGACCTTTGTTTTAGTTCAGTTGGATTGTCATAAAATGCATCATCTTCATTATCTTCCGAAAAAGAATCTTGAGGTTCTGGACCTACACAATCGTAATCTCCCATAGATTCCTCAGAAGGCACTCTTTCAATTATGTTAGGTTTGGTTGGTGTATTTCTGGGTGGTAGAGGTAATGGCTTTTTAACTGGAGTCGACTGTGATGAATTTTGTTGGTTGTGTGTAGCTTGCCTTAAATATTTAGTTATCGCAAAAATGTGTAAAAGAATTAACTTACTTATTTCGTAGTTGATATTCTGTAAGTGGTTCATACTCATTACTGGATTCTGATTCAAAGCCGTCTGTATTTTCCGCAGTAACTTTGGTTGTAGGAACAGCAGGTAAACTTCTCTTAGTTCGAATAAGATCACATTGAAGGTTTATTGCAGCAACCCACTGTAACATATCCTTCGAAGTTTGTGCTGTAAACTTTCAATACAAAACATTACACTAATATAATAATTAAAAAAAAATATTTTGTACCTGGTAAGTTTTTAAGTCGGTTAAGCTAAACAGACTAAAGCTCTCATCGCGCTTCTTCGTTTCCTTGCTTGCTGCATTTGATTTAGCATTAAATCCTGCTAAATCAAAGGTCTGACTAGGTTTAAGAGCATGTTCATTTATATAAATCAAAAACCATGATTGTTGAATAGCAGCAAAAATTTTTCTTTGCTGATCAAAGAATAAAAATCTTTCTTTTCTGTGCAAAAATCCCGATTTACCATCTTTAATGTCACATGCTGGCAAATCTGTAAAAAGTTACTGTAATCATATGTACAACAGGTGAAACAAATACACAGTGCACACACGTACCCGCATGCACGTAAGTGCGCACGCAAGCACATGCACGCACACATCATATACATATATTTTTATATATATATAAAATGAAAAAGAATTAATGGCAAATGACTCAAATTCAGCCACGAGGGCATCCTGTCGACGCGTTTCGCCCTAATTGGGGCTCATCAGGACAGGAGTAGCAAAGTTGTAACATTTAATATAGACACCTTATGGGAAGTACAGCATCACCTAGCTCACAATTTGTGTCTTCGTATCCTATTTCTATATACACAGTTGATAAAATTTTATTGTCTACACCTATTTAACTTATAATTCCACGACAATATATATATATATATATATATATAAAGTTTTCATAAATAATGGATACCCAATACAATTAATCAATCAAATGCTAAACACCAACACAACTTACAATACCACAAAAAATGCAGATACTATATACAAAAAATTACCCTATATACAAAACTTAACACCACTACTCGTTCGAACACTAAGAAGACCCAACATAGTCATCACATACTACTACAACAGATCAATAAAAAAACATTTTCACCCATCTCAAAGACAAGACTGAAACCATTATGTGCAACAACACAGTATACAAGATTCGTTGCAGTTGCAATTATTTCTACATTGGACAGTCAAGTCAGTGGCTTCGAGACAGGTTAACTCAACACCGCAGTGACACAAAACTTGGAAAAAATAACTGCGCTCTTGCCATACATGCACATACCACAAAACACAAACCGGCTTTCGACGAAACACAAATTTTAGAAATAGAACAGAACTACTACAAACGTTTATTCTTAGAATCATTTTATATACAAAAAGAACTAAACTGCATTAATAATAAACAAGACCAAAAAAATTTAGGCATCATTTACTCCCAACTTTATAAACACTAGAAAGTATTCCAATAGTTTTGTAACACATTCCATCTTACTACAGCAACCTATATTTTTGATATTCATGTAACGTTCCCATAGTTATAGTACCTTTTCACTGTCTTCATGATGTATGTCATCTAGTAAAATCATATGTCATAGTCTATTTTTAATTTAAATATTTCTATGTAAGTAATTTTAACAACATTGTAATCTTTTTATTTTATAAAACAAACCATATTTTCAGACTTACGATTAAGGTCAGAAACCCGACCGAAACGTCAAGTAATTAGAGGAATTTAAAGACGATTGTTTTTATTTGACCTAAAATATCCCAAAACACAAAAAAAAAAAAAAAAAAACCCTTATATATATATATATATATATATATATATATATATATATATATATATATATATATAGTGAAGAAGAATAATCCACATTTGGAATGTAAATGCATGTTTATTAATTTATATTAACAGTTTTAAAATGAAATGAAAACCCAACTTTTTATGTAACGTTGAATTACCATTTCAAATCGAACTAGTAATTGAAAACCACTAAAAGAACGGCCACAGCAGGATTTGAACCTAAGTTCCTTCTACTTATATACAACTGTTTATATTTATAATTACCTATTTCTATCACTATCTATTTATTACACTAACTATTCACTCCGAACTCTATGTCTACCTCTAACTATCTCCCCTTATTTATCCTATTCCTAGTTCTACTTCTCTATATACACCTATCTCTATCCCTATCTATTTAAATTCAACTCTAACTCTTCGCCTATCATTATATTTTCATCTATTAAATCATCTCTTTACTTAAATCTGACTCTTTTCTTAATTCTCCAAGTCTTTCTTTTTACAATCTTAATAAACTTCATCCCCGTCTTTCCTTCTTCTATTTCTATACTTATCATTCCTATTTCTTCACATAAAATAAAACTATCCTTACTATCCTGACTCTTAAATATTTCTGCCTCTGTCTCTATACTTGTCTGTTGCTCCCTCACTATTATTCCCTTAGCTGCGGACAAACCAAACGATACCACCTTAACATTTTCATCTTTTCCCTCTATAGAAAATTCTTCATTTCTTCTAGACTCTTCATGTACCATAGTCACCCCGCAAAAATCTCCTAAATCCAACTTATCAAAATTATCATTATCACTCATCTCCTTTATGGCTACCTTTAACTTTTGTGTGTAACATAATGCTGCGTTTGCCTCTACTCCTACTAGTTCAGACTCTTTATTCACTATTAATGCTTCGCTTGACTCTACCCCTACTAGTTCAGACTCTTTGTTCACTATCAATTGTACCTCTTCTAACTTTTCCTCGGTATATTTAACTGCGTCGATCTCTTTCACCTCTTCTTCATCTACCTCTATAACATTAATACTTAACCCCATGTCATCCTCTGTGACCTCATAACTTGCCTTCCAGGGCAATATTCTATCCCCCATCCTAACTACCTTCCTCTCCATATCTATAACTACTCCTAACTTCATCATACAATCGACCCCTAATATCCCTTTAAATTTCAATCCAACTACAATTATGAATTCCTGCTCACAGCTTACTGAACCTAACTCTACTTTTAAAACAACTACACTATTCAGTACAGCAAATCGCTTTTTATTCGGAGCTACCAGGTGACTTCTTTTTATTGGCATAATTCTGTCACGCACATTTTCTTTAATTTCATTGACGAATTCCTCCGATACTAAACTCGCCTCAGCTCCTGAATCCAACAACGTTCCTAAATTTTTCTCAAAAATTTTCACATCAACTATTGGCAAACAAAAATTTTCTTTAATTTCTGGCTCAACTTCTTCCTCAATTTTTAAAAATTCTTTTGGATGTTCGCATTTGTACACAATTACGTCTAGTGGTTTGTCCTCGTCTAAAAATTCTGTCCAGGTCTGTTCTCCCCACTCGGTCCTGGTCTTGCCACTACTTCTGCATATGTCCTCGGCGTTTCTACTCTGTTAGTGTTGTCACTCTCTCTATTGTTTGTCGTCTGTGTCCCCCTCATGTCCGGTAAACTGTTTTGTCTGGTTACTCCCGGTCTTGGTGCAGGTCCCCTACCTACACTATTACTCCTAAAGAACGTCCCTCGTGGTTCCTAGTTCTGTCGGTTGTTAAAATGAAAATTAGTCCCCCGTCTTGGATAACTGTTTCTTCTATTGTCGAACCTAACCGTATTCACTTGTCGTTCTCTTGTCTCACGAGGTCGTCCACTACTTACGTCATCATACCTCTGCAGGTACTCTAAAAACATCTCCCTATCTACGATATTTTGCAACGCCACGTGTTGCCGAACCTCAACCTCAAAATGTCGTGAAAGGTATTTTATAATCTGTTGGTCTGTTAATGGTGGATTTAGTTGTTTGGCTATGCTATACTTTCGTATAGCATACTGCTTCCTACTTCCTGCAAATTCCCCTTTATATTTTCCAGTTATTAAACCGTCACGTACTTGGTCTTGTCGGTGGTCGCTACAGTAGTGTTTCAAAAATCTGTCCTCAATTCTCTGTATGTCTCTATTTCCTGCCCTATGAGTTTATACCAGGCTTCAGCATAGTCTTGCAGTAACGCCTTTACAATATTTAGCTTTGCCTGTTCATCAAATAAATTACATACCAAACCTCTAATATTATTTATAAAAATTTGAGGGTTCACCCTACTATCCCCATAAAATTTCATTTGCTGGTCCAGTGACATATTCCGAGTTTCTCTCCTTCTTAGTATTTGTAAACGAACCGTTTGCTTTTATGTAAATGGAAAGATGCGTTTAAATTTTTGATTTTCTATACATGCAACCTCCGTTTCCTATTCCATGTGCTTGATTTAAAATTATTACAATTAATTTGCGTACCCTTGAGTTTTATGTACTCTAAAGCTTTTTCCCTTTTGTGCAATTTTAACATTCTAATTTAGAATTACAAAATCTGTTAATAACCATCCGTCTTCACTATCTAAACTGATTAATTTGGCGCGTAAATAAATTGCTCCTATTTCTATATACACAGTTGATAAAATTTTATTGTCTACACCTATTTAACTTATAATTCCACGACAATATATATATATATATATATATATATATATATATTTAAATGGAATTATTAAGATTTAAAAATTATTGTTATATTGTATAATTGAAGGGCATAATAAAAGGTTGATAAAAGTTCTCAAACCAGACATGAGAACGGAAACAGTTACATTGTATTCCAGACGTAATATGATACTGCAGGTGCGGCCACAGTAGACAATAAGATAGCAATTATTAGAATTAAGGTTATTAAAATGTAATACTTTGTATTGGGTCAAGATATAGCAGACATGAGATCTGCATGTCCCACAAAGTGATGTAAGAGCAGGGATAGCATAAATACCCTCAAGAGCCCAAGATGGCCAGTCAGTCTCGAGCTTCACAACTTTAACAATGTTGGTTGTTCAAGCTACTCACCATAATTTTTAATTATTAATTATTAATTTTTAACTCGAAGTATTTTGTCAATTACTTAAAGTTTAGTGAAGATAAATGTCTAAGTTGTTGTATCAAAAATAAGTTATTGTTTGTAATTAAACAATTGAAATACACTTGATAGGAGTGTAAGTTTGGAAATAAAGTCTTTTAAAAAGAAGCTTCAAAGGCCCAAAACCTATCACACGCACATCTAGCATCCACGTGTTGTTCCGTAGTCAAAAGCGATACACTGCAAAATGTTGCAAGTTGATCAGTTTTGTCGACTAGAATAGGCATGGCAAGAATTCACTGTGCCAGTGCACTGTTTGTATTGCCGCGCCCGGGCGTAAGATCGCCGGTACTTTTCATCGATCGCATAAGAGTTTGTTCAATGGTCATATCGGACCATATTCCCAATCAAAACTTATCAGATCTCCTAACTGTAAAGAAGCCCATATTTACAAATTGCTCATATTCGCATGAAGTAAGGTCGGATAGAAGATCGAACATATATTGTAGATACAAGTGGCAAAATTTCGCATTCAGCAAATGACCCCTAGCTTAGAAATACGGCAGCATACTCTGAATGCATTCTAAAGGTAATTGTCAGCTTCTACTCCTCTCTGCGTGGACAAACTGTTTAATCAGATTGACCATTTGAAAATATTGAATCCAGAGCATTGCCGTAGGTCCAATTCGACGTAGTTCGATTAATTTATTTGAAAAACGTTTTAAATTGCTTGTAGAAAGCTCAACATCTAATTTTCACATCGCACCAGAATTCTGTGCTTGTTATGGCCAAAATCATGTTAGCCGCTGCTGCATGCTCTTCATCGGTGACTTCTATCTTTTGAAATACAAACGTCGCCAAAGCCAAGTAAATTAGGGAGTGTGTTCTTAATGCTCTTGAATATGCACGTCCCGTTAAATCGGTCACATCTATCCTTTGAAATACAGGCGTCGCCAAAGCCAAGTAAATTAGGGAGTGGGTTCTTAATGCTCTTAAATTTGCACGTCCCGTAACATTGTGTCGATAGATGTTTGAGTATAGGCAGCACTAAATAAATGTTGAAGACCCCTTTCATCCATGATATATCCAATTGCACCCATAAAGGACATTACGAGATGAAAACCACCAAGCCTGACAATTACGTGGCTCAACTCATATGCAGAATTCAATACAGCCTCAATATCTCGAGCTTTGATATATATAGTGATTGATCAAATGTCACAATAAAAGTACGTTGCTTTAAAGTTTTGCACTTTTTCCACGCAACATAAAGCGGTGAATATGGTATCAAAATTACTCGTTGACGAGTCGACAAATAGCGGACATACTATATGTGACTTGAAATATTGTTCTGTTGATGTAAGGGAATCCATAAATTCGTTCCAGCCAGTGATGTTGGACACACCTTCTGACTTACCATACAACCACGTAAAGTCGTTTGGTAAAAGCTTTATTTCGCTGTCCATGGGATTTTTTGGTCTAGATCTTCAATTGTTAAATCAGCAATTCCGGCACTACCAGGTCTTTGAAAAGATTTTAATGTAATCTGACCAAATTCTCCTATAATACAAGCAACGGGAATATGTGCCAGTCAATAAATTCGTTGCCCTGCTAACATGGTAGGTGCAGGTGTTATGCATTGAATTCCTCCCATCACATGGAAGGTGTCGGAGCCGTCTATGGTGTTGATGTTAAAATCGACGTTATCAAACACGAATTACGAGAATGCCTTTGATATTATATTTGTTTGGGGATGATGTATAACGGAGATTTCAAACAATCTAGCGTCATCATAAAAAGCGCAATATCCTAGGCCTGACAGAATATTAATAAGTTCCCTGGAACCGTACTTTCTGAATACAACGGCTGCAAAAATTATTTGTATGGAAGACATATACGATCTCAGGCTGGGTGCCACTAAAATAGCATGGACAATTGATGTACATTTTTTTCCCGATGCGCGTTTGTTCTTCAGAGTGATTTTGTTCAAAAGAAAATTAAAGATTGGAGAACATCACTTGCAGCATTGTCAAAAAGTGATTCAGGTAGAAAATAGGTATCAGTATCATAGATTGTGGCTCTTATATCTTCTCTAATTATATCTGCTGCGGCTTTTGCAATTTTTAGACGTTCTTCGAGATCATCGCTGTTTTGACATTGGTACCAATTTTCGGTCAGTATTTGGTAACCGCTGTCGGAAAAACAAAGTTTTAAATGTCAATTGGCATTCTTCGTAATTTCGTTCCATGTAAAAGCAAGCGTGCTCAAATACGGCAGTGACGTTTTCATCTTCAGGACGGACAGGTGGCCTGGTCGATGTTGTCGAAATTTTGAAGAATGTTTTTGTGCAAGAGTCGCAATATCGGTCCTCTGCTGCAACCAAATAATTCACATTTGCAATTCTGACGGTAACAGCTTCGCCTCATATATCTTTACGCTTATCAGCTGTCTCTAATAGTGTATTTTTAAAATGTAATGTTTCAACGGAATGAACAGTATTGCGACTGGCAACATTTTTACCACACAAAATGCAAACAACCTTAAAGTCAAAGTGTTGGATACACGATCGTAACGTGTTTAGATCCGTTGTTAACTTTCTCCCATATTTTACAGTCACTGCAATATTTTTCTTGTGTAAGATTTTTGGCACTTTACATGCACCGTAACATTTTTCAATCCTCTTTTCACACTACTTTATCGGAAGGTTTTTAATCTTATTTCTTTAGCTAAAATAGTGTCTCCATCTTCTAAACTTTGTGCACATATATATCAACAAGCTGAATTAACAGACACAGCCACTGCAGCACTTTTAATTTCGCCCGTAATCACGTCTGCTGTTGCTGTTGTATACGAGCGGCGCAAGCGCCGAACCGTTCAACCACCAGCTGCAACCCCAGGTGACGTTGTCTCTAAGTATACAACTTCCTGTTTACACCGTTTAGTTAGTGAGGTTAATTAAATAACGTATCCAACCGTACTATACTGAAGATGAGAAAGTTTTAAAACGCTCCATTAGACTACCGAAAAGTTGTGTGGAAAAGAGTATTATATTACGTAAATAATAATAATTGTAATTTATTTCAACTGACTATCTTGTATCTCAGTTATAAATGTAAGCAGTTATTTTGTGCGCCTGAGATTATACGAATTATTTATAACATACAGAAACTGATAGTGCATTTTATTTTAATTAACTTTTTAGCAAGGATCAAAATAGACTCTACTTTGCAAGGCCGTAGCATCGTTACCGTTAGTTTTAGAAAAAAAAACACACAGGACTTTTTTATTGCAACCTTAGTCTAGTTAGAAATGGTGTTAGGCAGGGTTGTATACTGTCTCCCTTGATTTTTAATGTTTATATTGAGGAAGCTTTAAACTTAGCCAGAGAGAGAAAAGAGATAGGTATTAGTGTACAGGGACAGAAAATAGACATGTTACGTTTTGCAGATGATATAGCCATTATAGCAGAGTCTAGAAAAGAGTTAGGAGAGTTTTTAAATATTTTAGATGAGATACTACGGAGTAACTATAGTATGAGAATTAACTCAGTAAAGACAAAGATAATGACAAGTGAGTTACAGCCTAGTTCTAAAACAAAATTAAAAATAGGTAATACCGAGTTAGAGGAGGTAGATGAATTTTGCTATTTAGGTAGTATAATTACAAAGGATCGACGTAGCAGAAGGGATATAGTAGCTAGAATAGCTCAAGCTAGAAAAATGTTTTTAAAAAAAGAAAAACTTACTAATAGCTAATAGTATTAGTTTAGATAATAGAAAAAGTTTCTTAAAGTCGTACGTATGGAGCGTTCTACTATACGGTAGTGGGACTTGGACAATTAAAGAAGTAGATAAGAAAAAGATAGAAGCTTTTGAAACTTGGTGTTATAGGAGAATGTTAAAGATTAGTTGGACAGATAGAGTAACAAACGAGGAAGTTTATAGAAAAATAGGTGAGGATCCCTGTATGTGGAAACAATTGAAGGTCAGGAGAGATAGAATGATAGGGCACCAGTTAAGACATGAGGGACTATTTAGTAAAGTCTTAGATTATAGACTACCAAATAAAAATAGAGTAGGAAGGCCTAGACAAAGCTATATTAGTCAAATTATTAGAGATTTAGGTTGTGAAGGCTATGTAGACCTTTTTAGACTAGCTCAGAATAGAAAAGAATTTAGAGCTGCGTCAAACCGACTTTAAGTAAGGCCGAAAACAAAACAAAAAAAAAATAAAAATCAGTTAACTAAATGTCACCAGGACATGACTCACAATTGGTTAGCGGTCTGGCATGTTGGTAGCGTTTCGTTGCTTAAGCCTTACCATAACATATAATTTAATAAACGTCACCATGACATAACTCACAATTAGGTAGCGGTCTGGCATGTTGGCAGCGATTCGTTGCTTAAGCCTTACCAAAACATATAATTTAACACTTTTCCTTTTTGAAGCGGATAACCAGGTTATATTTCATTTCCTTATAAATGGTAATCGTATAAACATGTTAGATTTCTTTAACAACCATCAGGTTGCTAATATCTATGTAGAGTCAGCTGGATAGGAAAAAGATAGAAGGATATAGGAAGACCTAGACCAAACTATATTAGTCAAATTATTAGAAATTTAGGTTGTGAAGGGTATGTAGAGCTTTTTAGATTAGCACAGATTAGAAAAGAAGTTAGAGCTGCGTCAAACCGACCTTAAGTAAGGTCGAAAACAAAATGATGATGAGTCTAGATTATTTTTAGTACAGGTATTGTGTCCATAAAGTTTAAGGTTCAAGAGATATTTTTAAAAAACCAAAAATCAGTACCTTTTTGGGCCATTAGTGCCAACGCTGACTTTGCTCGAGGGAGAGAGGACAGTAATAAGTGGACCAAAATAAAAAAATGAAGGCGATTTCCAACTCTTCCCTAATTATTTCCTTATTAAACTACTTACCGACTGGCCTATAAACCCGAATTATTGATTAGCAAGTTATTATGAAACTTTCTAGCTAGTAATCGAAAGTAAGTACGTGCGTACGTGTGTGCAGAGGCAAAACTAACGAGCCCACGGGGCACGCATTGGGGAGGGGCCTATGATCATAGGGGGCCCATAAACATATTCAACAATAGTTCGCATGTTACTATATTTACTATTGACAATTTCTCGTAAACTTCCTCTGTAAACAAGAAATTTATCTTTTAAAGGATTTGATTCTAAGAAAAACAAACAAAAACCGTGTACCATTGTGTTCCTTTTGTAATCATTTTCAGATTGTTTAGAAGCTTTAGGGCTTAATAATCCGTATTTGAATTATACGATGTAGTAGAAAGAGGTAACATGTCCATGATGACCGACTGCTTGAGAGTATAATATGTTCTTAATATTTGTTTTGCAAGAAGCTTAAACGAAAGACTGAAATGGTCGAATACTGGACAATAAATTGTTTTGTAAAATCCACAAGGTTTCAAGAAAGTGTTTATTTTAAGATTTTGTTTGCTTTATTTCCTACTAAGAAGTTCAATAACTGGTATGATAGTCTTTACATTTGTTGTATGGCCGTATTCGAGTGTTGTACGTTATATCCTATCAGTACAAAACCCATAATAGGACAGTGCGTTTGTAGTTTCTGTTTTGTGCGTTCGTAAAGAGTACCTTGCCACTGTGGAATTACATAATTTAGACAACTTGTCGAGATTTTCATTTGTTTAAAATATCAGTTTTTGTTGTCTTTCATTTCAGCAGTCTCCATTGGACAACTATTAGAAATTTTTGAAATGAGATTAAACAAGCCAAAGTATTTATTAAGTTGTGCTCAAAAACATAAACTGGAACGTGAAAAAAAACAATATATTAAAAAAATACAGAAAATTGATGTTTTCTTTAAAAATACAAATACAGATTTGGTACCGACTTGTAGTGGTATAAGCAGCAGTAGTGTCGATATGCATAGTGATAAAAGTGATATTGTAACGTTTTGCCTTACTAATGGGTTTTTACTCCTACATTGCCAACTGAAAGGCACAAGGATAATTAACGAGGACTTCCTGCTGATGTAAAGAGCCCAAGGTTAGTTTAGATGGAAAACGGCTCATAGATAAGGAAACCTCTAAAGGCTAAGCGGCTAGTAGAGTGATTTGCTCTGAGTAGAACATGAGTTTGAGTCAGGGTTGGATTACGACCAAAAATATAGTGAATATGGCGCCACCGAATTGTTGAATACAATGAATACCTAATTTTAGTCTGTTTGTATAAGGAGAATGCGGAAACCTATTCTCAAATACCGCAGTACTAAAAATATCACGTGAACATAACCCTTACAAATGCGTACCTTCTGGCTCGATATTGCTTGATAAAGATGCACTGCTACACCTGTACTCAGACTAAACCAAGACTAGCACAGTTTGTGCATTCTGTTAATTAATTCAAAAAAATTTATAATTACTAAGAATCAAACCTCATTCATTCCAACTAATAATCATAGACGTGACCGAAATGTATTTCTATTCTCTTAAGTATCAGTTGAAAATTATTTACAATGATTTCTCTTAACAAAATTAACTTCAAAAAAATTCGACTATCTTAGTTATAGTTAGGGAAAATATATACCTATATCCACAATAATCTTCTAAACACCTATATCTCACAAAAATTAGATAGTGTTGTTATTCTTACATCATAAAAATTTAGCAATGAATATTCTTATTAATATTCAAACTTGATTATTAAGAATGACTAATGGTATACTGACAGAATCTTTATTAGCCTTCGGTACTATTAGCGACTGGCAGGAATTAACAAAAAAAAATAGCTAAACAAGAATCTTCTGTGGTATATCTTACTTTTCGTTTAACCTGTGGCCACTGAAAAAATAATAAAAGAATAACAACACATTTTGCTCAAAACGACAGTAAAGTAAACGTCGTTGCTATTCTATCTAGAATTATAAATGTTATTTTAAATTTGGGTCTTCAAGCGCGTAGCAAAAATCGGAATCTAGCAGCTGCTTATGTACCTTGCGCATCGCACAATTTAAATCTAGTACTAAACAATGTTGTCAGTGATATTTTGGAAATTCGCAAATTTTACACTATCGTGGAACAAATTTATGTTTACTGTAGTGAAAAGCTTGCCATGTTTGCATAGGTTAAACGAAATAAAGAATACGAAATGTATACACAAGAGGCTTTGTCCATATAGATGGCCATCAAGATTTGGATACCTGTTTTCTTTAAGAACGAATTTGGTTGGTGTTATGATGTGTCTCAAAAATATAATTTTTTTATCAAATAAAACATCTGAAACAAGAAAAGCTTTAATGATTAAAAATGAAGTAACTTCCTTCGAGGTCATCGTCATTCTGGTTTTCCAGTGTAAAATACTATAATCTACTAATGTAATTTCAAAATTTTTACAACTCTCAATTGATTTGTTAACAGCCGCATCACTTTTGCGTACAGTTCAAAATAAGACGATCGAATTAAAAAAGCAATTTTTCAGCGATATTTTGAAAAAAGCCGAACACGTTGCAAATACCTTAAAAATAGCCCCTTGTAACTAAACGACAGGATCACACTAAAAAATTTATTTATGAATAGGCGATAAATGAATACATAAAAAACCAGAAAAAATTTAGAATAACCGTGTTGAATGTATGTCTAGAGGTCATAATTCAACAACTGACAACAGGTTTTGTTAGCATGAACGATATTTCAACCAAATTCGTAATTCTACAACCAGAACATCTCAGTATCTGAACTGATGAAGAAATGATCAAAAATCAAACAGAATACGTGAATTTTATCCAGATGACTGTCTTCTACATTTCCTCAACAAATTCTTAGTTTTCGAACGATAATAAATTAAAAATCTTTCTTCAGTAAATGATGGTAGAAAACTATTCCATCGCTGGTAGTGTGTCAGATTAGTGTACGCTATTACAATAGTATTTAATTGTGGCGGTTACCACCGCTTCTCCCGAAAGGTCGTTTAGTAAACTTGAGCTCAATAAGACCTACTTGCGTAGCACCATGACCCAAATGAGACTTAGTTCATCGGTACTTCTTTCTATTGAAAGTAAGCGAGCTAAAAACATTGTAGTGGAAAAGTGTAGTTCATGGTTTTTATCAACTAAAAAAACGTGGTTTTGAAAACTGTACATAACTGAAACTTTCGTTTAGTTAAATGTTTATTATTTCATGTATTATAACTTGAACCTAAGCATTTGGTATGTATAAAGCTCGATAGTACTTCAAGTATTGTAAAAGTGTTTTTAAAATTTTGCAAGTTAACTAAGGGGATCATTTAATATTTCTTGCGGTGGGGGCATCAATTATTAGTTACGCCACTGGAGTGTGCCTGGGGATAAATAAGTGCGTGCATGTCTGCATAGTACAAGTTTAGCTACGTGGGTACGAATGTGCGCGTGCATTACAGTAATATTGAATCATGTGCGATTATGTATAGTCACTAGTCTTATAAATAATGACAGCTTCAATTAATCAGAAGAATTTGTTAATTGCTTTGTCTAATTACTGTTCCGAATAGGTAGTACCATTTGACAAAAATAGTAGTTCTCTTGAAAAATTAATCAGTTCCCCAGATATTTTGCATAATAGATAATATTAGAGGGTTAAACTTATAATTTCGCTCGCTTGTTAAAAAAACGGAAAGACATTAAATCCTATTCCTCTACTCTCCACTTCTATCGCATCACCGCGTCTCCATACTTCGATGTAGTGTGTGATTCAATTTGGCGTACTAAGGCCTTTTCGTAAGAGGTTTAGCTCATTGGTACATGCACGGCTTGCTTACGTAAATAAATGTAGATCTACAAAGTGCCCATTTTGTTGTTTGTTGCATACAATAGCAATAACCATAAAATTTCTTCTTTTCTCATTTGATTGACAATTATATAATAAGAATAGGTTTTTAGCTTTGTTGGAAACTGCATCTCATTACCCATGCATTATGGTACAAAACGGATGTCAACGATAGGCTGCCTGAATAAAATAATCATAAAAGATTATTTTTCAGAATCTCTAGCACATGTTTTGGATAGATTCCCTGTGTTAGTACAAAAAAACAAACTTCGGTGTTTTGGACACATTTTGGACACGGTGTTACATCATCTGGTTTTGAGAAAAAACTTATGTCACTGTCTGTTTCTCAAATCGCTGTACTCGCAAAAAATTACTTTCCCGAATCAAAAGCTTATATTATTGAATTAGGTTCTTGAGATAAAAATTTTGGGCTGATTCTAAAGAACTAACTGAATCTAAACAAAAAACGGGTGAATATTCCATCCAACGTCTAGCAACGTGTAAAATTCCATCCCAATTGTTAACTAGTTCCAGAATCTATAACGATCATTCAAAAAATGCAAAAAACAAAAATAATCCATATTTCTGAACTGCAAAATTTTTCGGGTTCACTAATGATTTCAAAATATTCGAAACATACTATCAATTAGTTTTGCACCTATAAGGTCTTCGTCTTTATTCGTTTCCAAAATATCTTAATTTATTCTAATTTTTCAGTTTTGAAAAACCCGGATATCTTTGTAACAAAGGTAATCTTTGAAATAATTTAGAGTTAAATCAGGCAAAAATTTTATTGCTTTTAATACAGATCCATTGAACACCTGACTTACGGAAAGCAGAAAAGCAATAGGTAAAGTTCACAAGAAAGCGAACTAAGATGAATGAGTAAGCACCGAAGAGAAGTATATGCCATATGTCACCGCTTTCGTTTGATTTTTACAAGTTGTTGCTCAAAATTATAAGTAGGCGTAGCAGTAATCATTAAATTCAATGTGGTAGGTAGCACAAAATTTAACAGCAGCAAATCTCCCTAAAGATTACAAAACCTACTTATCTGAAATTATTAGATTCCGAGATACCTAAATTAGAAATAGACCTACATCTACAACGCGTACTTCTAAAAACAATCTTGTGCTGCCTAAAATGTTTGAGCTATAAACGGATAACGTAATCAGCTTCGGTAATTCTCAAAATACGCCTGCTACGTTCGATCTAATATCTAAAAAACTATTTAATGCCTAATTACTGTAAAAAACCATTTCAGCTCCTACTTATTTAAACTTACGTTTACTACATTTCTCTAAATTTAAACCGCGTAGATAAGCAACCAACTTTACTCATCATTTATTTAATTCAAGGTCTGCATGTTTATGTATATTTTTTTCGGTTCCTTGTCTATACATGCATACCCTTGAAGTAGATATATCATTCATGAGTGTTGTTGGAAGTTTGTTGGACGATATAAAATTCGTACATTTCAGTAAAAATTTTCGTTGACTTTGAAAAGCAAAAGTTGTATTTTTCTCTACCGTTTGTTTATCGTATGCGACTCTAACCATTTTAGTGATCTTTTTATAAAAAGGTGTTTGTTTGCTGTTCTAAACATAAAAACAACTTCAAGTTGAAATATGGGATAATGGTCAGTGTTATCAAGCAGTTTTAATCCAACAATAACAGAGGGAACATAAAATGAAGGACAACGTTTAAAAATGGTGGATTACTGCAGTAAGAAAGTGATTGATTTGTTTATGTTTACATACACGACTTTTGTTTTATAACAACGAATGGTGTGACTTTATTTGTAAATTTTTTTTAACGGAAGACTGCATTGAAGACTGTATCAACCGCAAAATAACATAATTAAAATGGTTGAGCATTAAGGTGATTATTCGGAGACGATAAATATGACAAACTTTAACTTGAAGGACTGTGTAAAATCTTCCGAGCTGAATCGGTCTTAAGGTTTTTCTTTTTTTTCTTTCTACTATCCCTCACACTCTACAACTAGCACGGCATTTTTCCCTTCTTTTTTTTATTGGGGTAATATGTGCGGGCTACCTAGGCTACTTTTGTTGCTCCCTTCTTCACCCGCGCCGTACACCGTAACACGTCAAAAACTTTTCTTATTATGTTTCTATAAATCATATTTTAAAATAGTTGGAAGTTCCACACTTAATTAGATGCAAGGTTGTCCCATTAAGAATGGGACATAGAACATCTGAAGATTTTCCCATTCGAATTAAGATAATTAAATTGAACATGCAGAGATAAAATGTTACTCGTTTCTGAAATATAAAGTGTTATAATTGACATTTGATAAGATTGATGGTTTTAGAGGTTTTCACACTCAAAGATATACAGGGTGTTTCAGAATAAAGTACCGTAAATTGTGAAATATATGGACCTTAACGAGTTGTCAAGAAAAGTTAGATAACAGTTTCCTGTAAACCCACCCGTTTCCACTATACAGGGTGATGAAGTAATATTGAAAAGTAAATGTTTTTTAGAATTTTTTTATTTAGGGTAGAGACTATAACTTGAAAAAAGGCACACGTTAGTTGTTAACTAATACGAATTATTACTCTTCATTTCGACAAAATAGAATAATCCATTGGCGTAGAATAAAGGGGGGTTAACAAACAATTTTGACCTATACTTTTTGCACACACTGTATTTCATAAAAATTAAAACTCATAGTTATTCCTCATACAATTTGCCATAAAAAATGTACTTTCGGTTAATCTCTGTAAAACTTTCCGTTTTCGAGATATTTTTAATTAAGTCATACTCAACTCATGTATGGAAACAACGTATTATTAATTCTTTTAAAAATGCAAAGGTTTATTTTATGAATTCGAAACTAGTATCTAATTTAAATCAAATACATTTAGTAAAAAAAAAACTCATTCAATAAACTTGTCAGTGCTTACAAACTGAAGAATATTTGACTCTACAAGCTAAAATTTACTTATTAAGCAGCTACAAACTACAAAATAGGAATTAGCTCATATCGCTCGTTATTTCAGTAAATGTTCAAAGTGACGTCTTCCAACTTAAATACATTTCCGGGCTCGTTTCTTAATCTGGTGAATAGTTTTTTGTAGAAAAAAACCTAGAATTGGCCAAAAGCATTTTCCATCCTCTCTTAACTCCTGGACAGTATTAACAGGTTCAGAATAAACCAATTGCTTTAAAATACCCCAATTACCATATCCATAGGATTTAACTCAGGGGACCGAAGTGGCCAATTAACCGGAGCGTTTACTTCACGTCCAATCCACCTGACAGTATAATTGTTATTTAACCACTCGCTTGCAGTTAATGCAAAATGAGGAGTTGCCCCGTCATGCATGAACCACATGTTAAGTCTTCGATAACAAGAAACATCTTCAAATAAACCTATTAAATATTCTCTTAAAGAAACTGTATATCACTCTCCAGTTAAATTTTCTTCCAAAATAAATTATCCAATCAGTTGATTGTGTATTATTCTAGCCCATACATTTAATTTAAATTTATGTTGAAAACTGCTGGTTTTCGTGAACTGTGGGTTTTCATCTGAACACACATGCTCATTATACATGTTAAATATGCCATTTCTGCTAAAAGTTGCTTCTCAGTAATCAGAATATTGTTAACAAATTCATTATCTCTTCAAATTTGTTTTAGCAGCCAGTCGCAAAACTCGACTCTAGGTTGGTAGTCGGTTTCTAAAGGGTCATGAACTTGTTGCAGGTGATAGGGATACAGCTGTTGATCTTTTAGAATTCTCCAACATGTTACCTGAGAAACTCCTGTTTGTAGCGAAAGTCTTCCGGTACTTATTCCTGGGTTCTTCTCTACTAAATTTAAAACATCTTCCTCATTTCTCAATGTGCGTTTTACTCTTTCACTTCCACTATGTTGAGCAGCAGGTAAAATAGTTCCGGTTTCCCTTATACGTCCTTATACGACCAAGTGTATGACACATAATTATAAATTTTAATTTTTATGAAATACAAGGTGTTCAAAAAATATAGGTCAAAATTGTTTATTCTACGCCAATAAATTATTCTATTTTGTCGAAATGAAATGTAATAATTCGTATTAGTAAACAACTAAGGTGTACCTATTTTCAAGTTAAAGTCTCCACTTTAAATAAAAATATTCTAAAAACATGTATTTTTCAATATTACTTAATCACCATATATACTGGAAACGAGTGGCTTTACAGGAAACTGTTATCTAACTTTTCTTGATAACTCTTCAAGATCTATATATATATATATATATATATATATATATATATATATATATTCCTCAGTTTATGGTACTTATGCCAAAACACCCTGTATATATATATATATAATATATATTGCTATGATAAAAAGTTAGTTTAAGGGTATATTAAGTCATAGGGGTCGTAACATAAATATAAATATTATTAACGTTAAGAAAACCAAACAATTCCACCATTAAATAGGAGTCGATCGACTATTTTACGTAGAGTCAATAGCGAGCACACTGTATATAAATCATAAACAATTTAATTCATAGGAAACAAGCTCATTATTCAATAATCAGACATTATTTAGCAAAAATAATAATGTGTACGTCGTATAATACGTTCTAAGTTAAATATACAAGTCCAGAACTGGAAAGAAACGATAAAAAATAAGGTTTTAAACGCTTCAAGTTTCATCAAAATAAACACGTAATCGGTGAAGATAAACAACCTGGCATACTAGCTATAATATCATTTGATGTATCAACGCATAAATAAGTAAACGCGTTCAAATACGTCACAATAGGAGTATGAATACGTGACCAAAGACATTGTATTTCGATAAAATCCAACATATTTGGAGTAACAAATAATAAATAACAAGCGGTCCGTGATATAATAAAGTTTGGACTATAATCGACACAAACATTAAAGACGTGACAAAATGCAATGAAAGTATGGACTTTCTGCAAAATATGCCACACATAATTGAACGTCTACGTGTGAAATAAAGCGTCTGACCAAAAATCGGAACAAAAAAATTTTAGAAATACCGAGTTCTGCAGAGATAAGCACAAGGTACGGCACCTTCATCAACAAGCACACAATGAACACCAATAGGAAATTAGATAGGAGTCAATAAATACTATGGGAACTTTATAAACATTCAGTATCTTTTTGATCAAGGCACCAACTACGTCAACTGAAAGTGAAATATTACGTAAAAGTGAACTTAGTGAAAATTAATAATTTATTAAAATAGTAAAAATTAAAGGTGCCAATTTATACAACATGAAGTAGTCGTTTTGATCTTAAAACGTAAAGTAAACTATTAATTGAATTTAATTCTAATATTTAAGAAATTTAGGGCTCTGAGTGTATTTCCAAATATACTTCTAATTAAACGTCTGGATGTACCTCCTAACATATTTCTAAATAAACGTTTGAATATACTTCTAGCTAAATGTCTAAAGAAACTTCGAGAATATTCTAAAAATACTTCTAAATAAGCTTACAAGGAAACAAAATAAATGTCAAGATACTCAATTTAAACTACAAGTAAATTTCAAGTCATTCCAAAATCCGAAGGGAGAATTCGAGCAACAATTAATTAACATTTTGGTCAACAAGTGAAGAAACTACGATAATAAGTCAAGCTGTAACAATCCAGGGGTGCTGACCATCGATATTTAGAGGCAGTTCCTAAAACCAAGCAGAAAAAACACAGGTCAGAGATTTTATTCATTATTAGTATAACACTGTTTTTCAAAATTTTAACATATAATATTTGCTCTATCAAATATCTGTAAGGGTCATCAAAAAAATCATTTGAGAATTTGAAAAATAGAGAAAGGATTGTTTTGAACGTTCTAAAGGTACTTAAAAGTAATTACAGTGGTATTTTTTTGCTGGCTTTTAGGGAACATACATTTTGGTGGAATCAGATAAATATCAATATTTTATTCAGGGGCTAATTTTTAAATATTAAACAAATTAATAAGTTATTGACATAAAAGTGTATATATTATCAATTATTATATTGTATATTTTTTAATTGCTTCATTTTCATTTACATTTACATTATTTTAACAGACAGGTAATAGAAAAAAAAGGGGTTAAACAATCTTAATTGTCGTGACGTATGGCACTTTGTGTTTAATAGATTGACCTAGTCGAGACATACAAATTTAAAGAATTATAGGATTTAGAAACGCAGCGGAAAGAGGTGGAGTACAAACACAACAGTAAAGTTTTAAAAGGCGACGGCAACGTTAGGGGCTGTAACATAGCAAGGTTGTATAACGAAATAATCGTGGACAGAGATTACAGCAAAATTAATACGACTTCCAATTGTAGGGGCAATTTTACAGCAATTTATAAAGGACACCCAACGTAGGGGCTATTTCACAGCAATTTATATGACATACCAACGTAGGACATTTCACAAAATTTATATAACGCCCAATCGTTACGGGCTATTTCACAGCCATTTATATAACGCCCAATCTTGGGGCTATTTCACAGCAATTTATATGACATACCAACGTGGGGCGTTTCACAGCAATTTATATAACACCCAACGTAGGAGATATTGACAGCAATATATACTGCTATGGTATCGCCGTGCTTCGATGTATTTAATGCTCAGTTGCCTGCTGCTCGCCAGCGCTGTGTTTCTAAATAATCTAGCATAAATTTTAAATTTCACACGATTAGATTTGTACCTCGACTAGCTCAGTTCAACCCCACACAGAGTGCACGACGATACGGTAGCAGAAAAATTTTTACCCTCTTTTTCTCTAACACTTCATACCTGAATAAGATAAACTAAATAACCAAAATTTGTATAATAAACCAAGAAATATGTATAATTTGCAGCTCTACAACCTTCGTAATATTATTTACTGTTTAAAATCCTTGAATCAAAGTAAATAATACAAATCTGTTCATCACCAAATTATAACCCTGTTAAAGCAGTTAAAGCCAGCAAAAATAACTCTGTATTATTTTAGAAACCTTGTTGAACGTTCAACGACCCTTCTTTCTCTTAACGTAATTTCTACGTATCAACAAAATTTTTGTGGACCCTTTACATAAATATCTAAGTATATGAATAAATGTTAAAGAAAAAAGTTTTATGCTATTAATTAACTATGATCTTTGACCTGGTAATTTTCCCGGTTGATTGCCTGGTTCGAATGTGTAGCTCTGCGTATTCCCCAATCCTTTGAACTGCCGCTACATGCTGTTAACCAATGACCTTGGGTTGCTTTCAGCTTAACGTCCTGATTCAAAGTTTTTCCCTCTATTATGTTTGGTACTTGTAGTATTGGAGCTTTACGGTAGATTTCTTATTGAATTTGCTGAGTGAATTGTTGATTGAATCGCTTATTAAATCTCTCAGTAGATTTCTCCGTAGAATTTTTAGTGTTTTTATCAGAATACTTCTTAGTAGATTTCTTAGAGCCCTAAGTTAATAAATGTTAAAGATAATGTTTACCTTAATTAAAATTAGAACGTGCACTTGTACTTAAAATTTTTAATTACCGGCTTTCACTTATAATTTCGTAATTTAATTTCACGCTTAAACTTTGCGTAGTATATTTGTTCAGACCAGTACAGTTCGTGCTTCAGTTATGGAAAGACTGACCATTATCAGCTTGGCGTCATTTATAAAGGCAATCCAACCCACCTGCTGTTATTGGTTTAGCGAGCATTATCTTTGTTGATTGCTCATGGTAGAGGCGTTGCACTTGGCTTATTATGTGAGCATTTGGGTTTTACACGAAGTTACCTATTCTATATTTTGTTGAAATGCTGACAAAATCACGTAGGCAACAAAGCTTTACGTTGTGGAGTTCGTTGGCTATGGTACTTTGCATTTTTCAATATCATGTATTCGTATTTTGTATACGAAATTATTAGCTATTATTCTTAAACTGCTACGTAGCCAAACTTACGTTCCACATTTTATTTTCCTCATATACTGGAATTCTGGCGATTTTATATTTTAAAATATCACGTAGGCATAATTTTATTATAGGATTCTTTAACATATGACGTAAATTAGATGCGTATATTAACTTCTTGCGTCATGAGACATGCTTGTTTTTGAAAGGCCTGTTTATTGTGAGCACGCATCATTATTTTCTTACACTAATGTGTTGAGTTTAAATAAGATTCGTTTCATGTTTGTTTTACTTTAGATAATCCTAGTTTGTACTTATTTAAAGTTTCTGATAGTACTGTTTCTAGAATAAATTGGATTGCGTCTAGAGTTATTTATTCTACTAAAAGTGGTTAAATTATTAAAGAATGTGCTTCCTTTCATTGATTAAAGTTAGTTGTGGATTTTATACGGTGCTTAATATTTGCTTTTTGCATAATTAACAAATTGTATATTTTTATGATTCAAGTGTTTAATTTCCATAATTATTTTAAGAAATGAAAAGTACTCTAGAAGATTTAATTAAATAAACAACTTGGCAACACAATACGCGTAAATAATGCATAATCATAGCACTAAGAATCCCAGTTAAACAAGCAAGTTTAAAAATGCGTAAGATAAAAAAACGCATATAATTTAATACATAAAATTAATTAAGAGTACGTGATCAGAAAGGTAAAATCCAACACCTGATAGATTACAAATAAATACGGCATGGTGATAAAAGCAAAGTTCATTAAATTTATTGTACAAACCAAAACGTACGTTACCACGAAAAGTGAAAATCTAACAAAACCAATGCAATAACTTGAAATCTTACGTGCAGAAAATAGCGCATCAATTTCATTTAGAAATACCCAAAATCTTGTATATAAGAATCACGTACAAAACTTAACTGTTGAACTATGCGCTTGTTAACAGATAGGCGGTTCCTTTTAAATACGACCGGATTTGTAAACAAATCCGTTTAACATGAATTAAAGCATAGTTCACATCACCTAAAAGAAAATATTTACGTGAAAGAATTAGAAGTGAATTTATAGTTAATAAATTGTATAATGGTAATAGTGCAAAATTAAATGAGGTTTGTCGTTTTAATCCTTAAAAACGTAAGTAACAAAAAGTTGTTTTTAAATCAAATTCAAAGTTTTACACTAACAAAAGACTGAATAATTACTGGATCCAATGAGGAAATTCAACAAGTATTTTATTCAATTATTAATTACTGGATCAGATCAAGAAGTTTAACAAAGAACGCTAAACTAATTTTAAAAATTAATCAGGAGAAGTTATGCTAAGAAAAATGCAAACCATATCTAAAGTAGATATGGATTAACGTTGGGACTATTAAAGCACTAAACTGAAACAGAAGCAGTTGGAACAGAAACTGGTTTGAGCTGGAGACAACAGGTTAGTCAATCTGAATATTTTGTTGTGTTTTATTTTGTGAATATTTTTAAAATTGCGTTTATGATACTTTATGCTAGGGTCAACAAAGATCGTTTTTAGAACACGTTATAAATTACGTAAAAAATGGAAGGAAGTTTATTGAACATTCATGGGGCTTCAAATAATAATAATAAGGGTGATTTTTACTGATTTTTTGCTTAATTAACGGGAATGAGAATTATAAAAAGAATTTTTCAATTATTAAAAGGAGTTTCTTTTCAAAGATTTATTAAACGTTTTGTACATTGTAAATATTTTGAGAATATTATAGTAATTGTGCTTAATGGTGTTTTGACTTATAGAAACATGAAGTAGAGGTAAAAGGAAAATTTATAATTTTGTTGTCGTATTGTCGCAAGCTCCGTGCGTGATTAAAACTGAGCTAGTCGAAGTATTAAAAATTAAAATTAAAATTAAAATTAAAATTGTAAAAGAAAAATGTTACCCTTTTTATTTCACAAAAAGGGGGTTATTGCAACTATATCACAGCAATATATATACTCTTTATTTTAATTTATTTTTAATCGTTATTCGGTACAGAAAATATGATACAACATTAATAACAAAGGAAAAATGAATACAAAATGTGGACAAAACAGCAAGGTACAGCAGTTATGAATTAATTACTTTAACAAATTTTGAATGTGTCCATAACGAACTTCTGCACACTTTCTCAAACGTGCAACTACAGACTGTCCTCCTCTATACAACTGATATGATCGATTTCGTCGGATTGTAATAGCAGTATTCTGAATAAAACCAAAGCTCCACACGGGTATTTAGTGGTTCGTCATAAACAAAGTTTTCTGTGTAGCCGCAAAAATAAAAATCTAAAACTATGTGGAGACCAAGCGAATCCACTTCTTCATCAAATCCACCTATATGGAAAACATAAATTTAATTAATATCAAATATCCAATGCATAATGGGCTGGCCCACGTCTTGCATAAACCTAAAGTTATGACGCGAGTTTAACAAAATATCATTTAGTAAGTTTTAAAGAGCATTGATGTATTCTGCACCATTTAGTAAACTCATATGGACCGATTATGTTGTTTCCAATAACACCCGCCGAAACATTAATGGAAAATTCTGTTTGTAAGTAATTCTGCCTTGGCAGGTGTGAATCTTCAGTTGCCCACAAATGGTTGTTTGGTCAGTTATAAACCTCAATAAATCAACGTAGCCTTGTTAGTAAATAAAATTCCATTCAAAAATATGGGATCATTTGTATGCGTGTTAAGTAAATTTCTGCATCGCTGTCGTACAGTGAGAGGATGTAATTGTTCTCTTGTCAATAACCCCTAAACTGAATAATGACTTATTCCAGTGGTTGCAGATATTTTACGATTACTCGGCTGTAGGTCGATAGTGACGTGTTAAAATGCCAACCATTTCATCTACTTTAATCAATTTGGGCCGTCCAGTATCAAGTTTTGAACGAAATATACCTCTTTCGCCCAACTGTCGTGAAGACACTTAAAAAGTTTATGCCTTGTTCCGTCTGTTAAGATAGAATTCTAGATATCGTCTAGCAGCAGCTCTACCACCAAAAATATATTTGTGCCTAATTAAAAATCATGTCATTTCTGAGGTGAAAAATCCCTTATGACGTATCATTTTACAATAATACCACCAGAAATAACACTAATAACTTGTTACAAACTGAAGCTTTCATATTTGAAATTTACAGTGACAGTATTTTATCACAAATCAAGCCACTACTTAAATGGCAAAAACTTAAAAATTTAAAAACAAATTAAAATAAAGAGTACCTTCCTCTGAGTGCAAATATCTCTACAACCAATAACATTACCAATTGTCAACATTAACAGCCTGTATTTCGGAAATGCGTAACATTTCACCTTCGCATGTTTAGTTTGTCTTATTTCGAATCAAAAAATCTTCAATTTCTATGTTCCATTCTTAATGGGACACCCTGTACTCTTGGTGTCGTGGTTTTTAAGATATTGTGATAAGCTAATAATTTACATGATTAAATTGAACTTTATGCCATCAAAGAGTGAGCGATTATTAGGAAGTACAAAGTCCGGAATATTGTCGAATGATACAATCGATAGGAAGTGTGTGTACAATGAACCCTGTTTTAAGTGTAAATTTAATTAGACTAAGCATAATTATTATTAGATGGTAAGAACTAAAAAGCTATACTCATTTTACACGCTCCATAAAAAAGTGTAGACTGTAGCGGGTGAGCAATATTGTTCGAATAATAAAGCAAGAAATGGTTTTCGACGTCTTTGTTGTAATGCAAGTAGTTTAACCCCACCCGAGACTTTCAGGATAACACCATAATATATCATCTACATAAAGTATTCGCCTTGTAATTTATATTTATCTTTTAGTTCTGGCGAATACATTTTTTAAAAACTTTAGTTCAATTATTCTTTATGAATGTTTTTGAAATGACAGCTATCGAGATATAAAAAAACTCAAATCTAAATAAATAGTTTTAAAAATACAGATTGTCGATGTTATCAAAGCTATAAGTGGTGCAATATAAAACACTGAAGTGTCTCTGAAAAAGCAGAAATCGGAAAGTGATGTAACAGTTGAAATTTTAACTCATTTAAGTGCATGACTAAGTCAAAATACCATTATTTACCCATAGGCAATCATGCAGATATTTATTTATATCTTGAATAAACGATACATTACATAAACCTTTTCATAAAATAAAAAACTAAAAATAGGAAGCTTTCAGGAGGTAGCGGGTATGTACTTTTTAATATTCCCATTGATATAAGCTTACCTCAGATATGCGACCGTAACAAGCAAGCTTATATTATCTCAGTTCTTCTAACTCCAAGAAATATTATTATCCTAATCTACATTTAACCTTAGATTAACCAATCCATTAGACGTATGGATTTGGAGACGCCATTGCAAAATGTTACCATTGAAATTAGACAGGTCGAACAAATCCCAATTTAATAATTCCATCTTTATTAAGAGCCACATAAAAGAACAAAGTAATTGGTAAGAGAAACCGTCCCTGAATACACATGAACTACTAGTTTGATCAACGGTATGAGAATGCAGAACAAAAGAAAAATTAAACCACTGCATTGATAATCTTTATGGATATCTAAGGACATACAAAGTTAGAAATTTTGATAGAGCCCTCTTTAGTTTCCATATTCCAGTAATATGATCACCCTAGTTCGGAGATCCAAATGGTGTTATTTAAAACAAAATTGTAAACAAAATTATTATCATTGCGAGTCTAAGATTGAAATATTAGGAACCTAATATAACGGCGGAATACATAAAATGTGCGATAAGTAAGTTGAAGATGATATTACTTACGATTTTAAGTGAGGTACGATGGAAAACAGAGAACTTTTGATCATGGGACTATATGTTGATTTGTCATCAAAGAAAGGCAATGGGGGTAGAGCAGTAAAATTTGTAATGAACAGAAATATAGGTCGAGGTGAATTTTTATAAACATCATAGTGGCAGTATTATTTTAATGAGGATTTATAAGAAACTCACAACCGCTACAATAGCATACGTCTACATGTAGATAACAAGCCACAATGAAGAAGAAGTGGAGCTTGTTTATGAAGAAATAGAAAGAATGGATTAAATACGTAAAAGAAAATAAAAATCTGTTGTACCTGTAATTTTTCTTTCTGAGAATAGAATCCTGGAGTCTCCTGTTATGATTCGTTTTTTATAGTGAAGAAAATTATTAGTAGCTTTTTTATTTACAAGCACATTATAACACGATGCCTTACGCTAAGCATAAATTAAATATGAAAGAAATAATATTTAACTTTAAATGTTATTGAAGCAACCTGTACAATTTTAATTTAATGCAAAATAGTGTATAAAAATAAAAACCTGCGATAAAATCCGTATTTTTATTCCAATTAAACTGAAAACTACAAAGATAATCGTTTTATTCTGGTAATACATATAGGAACTTGAACAACGGGTTGTAAATTATTTTAAACCACAAGAATGTAAAGAAACTAATTATATTTTAACTATCAAATTTTATAGTGGAAGCAGGTATAAAGCTTTCGGAATTATTATGAAAAGGATAGTGAATTCATTAATAGACATCCAAAATATGAGTTTTAGGAAGTCGTAACGTAAACTCTATACATTGTATTACGGAGACACTGACCGTAATAAAATTTGATTTATAATGGGAATAAAATGGGTTTTGTCTTATAAAAATCGGTCGTCTGAACACATACAAATGTAGACATACGCGCACGAATAGAACGGGAGGGATTTGAATTGCTAGAAGTAAATTATATGGGACACGTTGACCTAAACACATCAATGATGTAGAAGCATGAGTAGGGGTAATCGCAGACGGAGAGAGGGTCTATTCTGAGGCTCCAAACAAGTAAGGAATGTTAGTGTACCATTTGGAAAACGTAGTGAGGCTAAGGCATTTTAGAAAGTTGAACAAGACAGATAGATGGGAGAAATACACGTCATACGAGAAATTGTTTGATTCTACTGTTGTGGTTCTGCAAAGTAAATTACAAAATGCCTGCTGGCAGAGTTAGCATCGTTATGACCGTTTGTAGGGAGTGAAACTGAATTTGTTCATCTCGCCAATAATTTGGAATTTTGGGGTTATGTTGTAGCTGTTGTTTTGGGAAACTAAAAGCAGGCGTGGCCTAGAAATTACTTAAATTAAATAAATAAAAATATAAATAATAGTATAAGCTTGTTTATGATTCGGTATAATTTATCTATTAACGTGGACGTAAAAACGTTTTGACATTTTTTCGACATAGGACAATAATCGAAGGATAGGATTAATAGTAGTAAAATATTAGGAAGTGTATAGGTGTTAAGTATTTTGGAAAGGACTATGTTATAGTACAAAGGTGGTGTTTTGATGAACGATATCACCAATAATTTGGGATTCATTAATGCAATAATTAAATAGCGAAGCAGGAAAATGCGGAGCTTCGAATAGTTTTGTTAATGTCAAGGTTCAAGCTTTTCCTTAGGATTTAGTTCAGCAACACCTAGCCAGACTGCAGATAAGAATTTATTTTCAGAAAAGCATATTTATATTTGCGCGTATAATGAAATCATGTTTTTACGTTAATAGAGGTTAAGTTTAGGTAGATTTTTATTTCAATTATCTAGGAATTAGTGAAAATTAGTGATTTGTAAAGTATATCCAGCTACCCCTGTGATACTAGTATTAGAAAGGAGTATTATATTTTGAAAATTTACGTAAGACCGAGTTTATAATACCAAAACAAGCGAGTTCTATGTGAAATAATAGTCTTCCACATAGAAAGGACATCGCAAATTTTGCAGTGACAGACTCTTTGGCGCTCCTCGATTTTGACAAGGACAATTTTCTTTTTTCATTTTCCCGCAGGAACCTACTCCGATACCACTGCAGTTAGGCGGCGCGCTCTTGTATTATTACGAGGTCCCCGCCCCTTCAGGATAAATCAAAATTTATATTGTTTTAACGTTTATTTCACCCGTAACAATAAATTTGTGGCGCCCAATTATGGTACATTCTTTTGATACGAGATAGTTTTAACATCACTTTATAGTAAACATTTTTGGTTGTTTTTTAAACATTTAGTTTTTTTTAATTTTAATGTATTTTTCCAACTTTAGACTTATTATGCTTTTTCATTGGTAGGGATGTTATTTTTAAAAATTAACTGTTTCGTAGAAATTTTGTTGGACATCTTCAGGATCTTTTTTCCGATTGGAGGTATTTTTAAATGCTAGGGTCTTTTTTCAAACTTTTAAGTTGTTTTTTATTAAGACCGTTGCTTTTTTATTAGGACAGTTTTTTGAAAATTAGGGCTGTTTTGTTCCAGAATAAACTTTCTAAAGGAGGCAATTCTTCTATTTAATAGTAAATTCTTCTAAACCTTGCAGCTGTTTTGTTCTATTATGGCTGCTTCTTTTTAATAATTTCAATAGTTTTGTAAATTTTTTAGAAAGTTAAAATTTTTGAAAATTTGAAACTGTTCTTTTTTTAAGAAAACTTTTTTTTAACATGAGGTAGTTCTTCATTATTTTAAAGCAACCTTTCGAATTTTAGGTTTTTTGTTTAGTTGGTTTTGGCTTGTTATTGGAAATACTTTTTTTGTAAAAACGTATAGGCCGAAAATTTTTGTTTTCTAACCGTTTCACCGAAAAAAACTTTTTAAATTAATTTTTTCAAATTGTGAATTTTTAAAAGTTAGTTATTCTTTTTTAAATTTAGTTGACAAATTGTAAATTTTTGACATTTCCTTTTTGAAAACTTGTCTTGAGAGGTTTTTTAAGACAGAAATTGACCGATCGTGAATTAAAACAGCACTTTTTTTATTTAAAAATAAATTAAGTTAGAAGTTACAAGGTAGGATGTAAAAAAATTATTATTTAACAGTTGCCAGATTAGGAATAATTTCGGAAGAACACATTTAGGGCGTACGATGACATGGGGTTAGTTATTGGCTCGAAAATAAGGTTTGGGGAAAATATTTCGCTCTCAGATGCGACGGACTTTGGCAGGACTAGATGAATATTTGAATTTTTAGATTTATTTTTGATTATTGATAAAGTATTGATGATGATATGTGAAGTAATGGTGATGTAGGTCAATCCTGGGGGATTTGGCATGAGAAAAAGATTTGACAATATTTGAGATTAAAAATACTTTGTGATGAAACATAGATTAGCACAATATGCAACTTAATTTAATTTTTTCTTCTTAGTAAAATTAATTTTTAATTAAAAATATGTTTCAATGCAAAACATAGTTTAGCACAATAGGATACCAAATTTAATTTTTAATTTTTTATATGAGGAAATTGTTTTTTTAATTGAATGTAGTTAGATAATTTTAGCTAGTTTTGTTATTTTTAAAATAGTGATTTAGATTTTTGGACGGTGACGTACTTAATGGACATTAGGGATACTTAAGTTGATTTGGGGGCTAAATTTAAGGAATTTTTTTATGGGTTAATAGAGAGGGATCGAGAGAGTGATGGCTGAGATCGAATGGACTTTCTAGCCAAATAGTACAATCATAAATCATGCCCAGAGGGTTGGGGTAACACTTGACTGGGGTATGAGGCGGGCTTTGTTTCTCAGGTGGTATCAGCTTAGCACTGCAATACCAGGGTAAAGAGCGCGACCCCGTGGGTGTTCAATTTCCTTGTGGAGTAGAGAACGACACTTCACTACCTTTCACTTTCAGTGGTACTCATAGTGTTGTATAGCTTAGGGTTGAAGAGTAAACAGTAGTTAAAAACAAAAACTGAAATCCGTATTTATATTCCAATAAAACTGAAAACCACAAAAATAATCGTTTTATTTCCATAAATATATAGAGAACTTGAAAATCGGGTTGTAAATTATTTTAAACCACAAAAATGTAAATAAACCAATTATATTTTAACTATCAAACTTATAGTGGAAGCGTGTCATGTCTAAAGCTTTCAGAATGTCATGAAAAGGATAGTGAATTCATTAATAGGCACCCAAAATATGAACTTTAGAAAGTTGATCAACAAATTCCATGCAATATGACATACTTTGAATAAATATTGTAGAAAGTATCATAAAACAGAAACCACACACACTATTGCAATGTATTAACTAGTAAATGACAAAGCAAAATACAGAAGAGAGTACTACATAGATGAGGTAATCGTTTCATTATAATAAACTGAATGCGCGGGAGTGATGAAAAAGCATAACCTGAACTCTATACATTGTATACGGAGACGCTGATCGTAATAAAATATGATTTATACTGAGAATAAAATGGGTTTTGTTGAACACAAACGAAGTAAAATTAAACACAGTCTCAAAGGGATCGGTCACCTGAAAACAACAAAAATGTAAACATACACGCGCGAATACAACACGGACAATTGAATTGATAAAAGTGAATTATATAAGACTCGTTGACCTGAACATATCAATGATGGCTACGAGAGGATATAATGGCGGACGGAGAGAGGGCTGTTCTGTGTGAGGCTCTGGACAAGTAAGGAATGTTAGTGCTTGGAAAATGTATTGAGGTTAGGGCATTTTAGAAAATTGAACGAGATAGAACTAAATGGGAGAACTACACGATATACGAGAATTGTTATGCATAAGATTTTGCAAGGTAAATTTCAAAGCGCGTGCGGGCGAAATTGGCATTATTTTGATTCGTTTGTAAGCAGTGAAGTTGGATTTGTTGATCCCGCCATTAATTTGGAATTTTGGTGTTATGTTGTAGCTGTTATTTTGGAAAATTGAAACCTGGTGTGGCCTGGACATTACCTAAATTAAATGAATAAAACTATAAGTAATAGTATGAGTTTATTTACGATTCGGTATAATTTATATGTGAATGTGAACGTAGAGATGCTTTGACATTTTTTCGACATAGGACATTAATCGGAGGATATGGTTAACAGTAGTAAAATATTAAGGAATATGTAGGCGTTAAGTATTTTATAAAGGATTATGTTATAGTGCAGAAGTGGTATTGAACTATTTTCTTGTTTTGATGAACAACATTACCAATAATTTAGGATTCGCTAATGTAATAGTTAAATAAAAAAGCAGCAAATGTGGAGTCTAAGATAGTTTTGTTGATGGCTTAGGTTTAAGTTTTAATTTAGAATTTAGTTCAGCAACACCTGGTCAGACAGATGAAAATTTATTTTTAGAAAAGTATATTTATATATGCATGTATAAGGAAATCGTGTTTTTATATTAATAGGGTTTAAGTTTAGGTAGATTTTTTATTTCAATTATTTAGGAAGTAGTTGACGTTAGTGATTTCCAAAGGATATCCAGCTACCCCCGGGATAATAGCATTAGAAAGTATTTTATTTTGAAAAATTTACTTAGGACCGACTTTAGAATACTGATGCAAGGGAGTTTTATGCGGAATAACAGTCTTCCACGTAGGAAGGATATCACAAATCTTGCGGTGACAGACTGTTTGACGTCAATCGATTTTGACAAGGATAAGTTTTTCAAGGTAAGTATTAACGTAAAGTAAAATTTTGAAGTTAAACTTTGTTAATTACTATTTTTGCTCGTCTTTATTTTTCTTTATTTCCTTTTCTTAAATTCCCACATGAACCTACTCCCGCACCACTTTAGTTAACTGACCCACCCTTTTATTGTTATGGAGACCCCGCCCCTTCAGGGCATATCAAAATTTATATTGCTTTAACATCTGTATGCGCCTGTTGGAACGTCAAGGGACGCAAATAAAAATTACCTGGAGTGCAGTAGGCAATAAACCAGGGGTTATAAGTTAGAGCATGGACTGTATGGAGTAAAAGAGGGGGAAACATAGATTATAAATACAAAGTCACATAAATACTTAAAAACACTTACCGAAGCACAACATCTGGAGCACTAACACGGCACCTTTCACTACTGTTTCTGGCCAGAGGTAAATAGAAAAGGAGTAAGGAAATGATTATGGTAGGAAAGACATTATAGGAAGTTAATATTGAAAATGAATGAAACACGTTCGAGCTCGCGGATGGTTGTTTATCGACTTTCTTTTATTTATGTTATTCCTTATCTTTAATTGTCTGGCTTGATAACAAATACAACGTTGGGAAAGCAAAATGGCGCGAACAACACCTGTTTTACCCGTAGCAATTTGTGTTGAAATTTTTTGAATGGTATTTATGTCCTCGATTCGTCCAAAATAACCAGATTTGATTGAACGAATTTAGAAGTATATACAAACCGTTTAAAACCTTTCTGTTTAAGGCGCACTATTTTTTATAAATAAACTTTTTATACTCAACCTTATGGAATATCCTTCATAATATCAGACGTTTAAAACTCGCAATGAGAAATCAGTGCTAAGGTACAAACTAACAACCAGCTTACCATCTCCCCATATGCAACACTAATTAATACTTATTGAAATCTTAATTAAATGTTGTATATGGGAAGATTGAAAATTAGTTATTAGTTTGGTTAATACATACATAAAAATACAAGAATGCAACTAAAGATTTTTAATACTCGTTGAATGAAGGCTAATTCATACTATAGGTCAGGTCAGAATTTGGTCATATTGTAGCATCATCCTCATTAGGTCTTGAATCCTGGGACTGGTTAGACGCGTACCCTCATTGTATCCTATTCTGAACTAACTTTCGCAGTTCCCTAAAATTTGCACAGTCTGTATCTATCACTATCTGCATGCGAAAGTCTTATCTTGGTCTACCTCTACCTCTTTTTACCTATCTCTGCTTGTAATATATCCCATACTATTCCCCAAAAATGCCCTAGAACGTATCCAGTCCTTCTGTATCTCCTTTTTTTTTTGTTTCCCACAGATATCTTTACTCCTCTACTATTTCTTTAACCTATTTGTTATTAACTTTGTCTATCCATGCTACCATCCTCATACATCTGAAGCACAACATTCCAGAAGGCTTCTATCTCTTTCTGTCTGCTTTACCTACTGCCCCTATTTCATAGACGTACTGTGCTGTGCTCCACACATATGCTTTGAACAATTTTCTTCTTGTTTCTATGTTTGTTGTTTTTGAACATAGCTGCTGTTCTTTCTTGTTTGATACAGTTCGGTCACCTTCTATTGTTTTACAGTTATATACCCTATTTCCCCAATATTCAATGGTATATTAAGGAGGGGAGGCTCCGTAGCGTAGTTGATATGTGTGTGACTACTACGCCCAAGGTCCCGGGTACGAATCCCGACACGGTCTGCTTGAAAAATGTTGGGGAGCATTTTTCACAAAAATACACCCTCGTTCGGATGAGAGGTAAAATGGAGGTCCCGTGTGAGAGTGTTGTCACGCACGTTAAAGATCCCTACCTTGTTTGGAACAGCAACGGTTCGGCAAAATTCCAAATTTTTCCAGGTAAAAAAAAAACTGGCTTCCTGGCCAATGTAGTACCTTCAGGTAGAGCATTGGAAAATCACAAGCAGGATAATGCAAAACTATTGTCCATTCACTGCTACGTTAAATTTTTGCGTCCTCCCATTTTATTTTATGACTGGAGTCCCATGCATGTTGGCAAATCATGGATTTTTCAAATTTTCTATTTTTTATATATGATTTATGTTCTTTTATTCGAACTTCAAATGGTCTGGAACTTTCACCTAAAGAAGCTGCTTATATAACCCTACATAAAAATAACTCCGTTGCAAACGAATTCGTGACTTTCAGTAAACAATGGATTCCATTACTAAAAGAAATAACAAATAAAAATCAAATGCCCACAATATTTAGGTAGCATTGCAAGTTTTCCCTAGGTTTTCCTTGTGATATTAACATGAAATACAGCCTACATACATGATTTCTATTTATACATACAATAACTAATTACATAACAATAAGCATATTAACAACCCCTGTAAAACAGCATTGGTATCTGACAAATGTAAACCCGCAATAGGGTTACCTCAAAACCATATACAATCTCCGTTGAACAGTATTGGTATCTGACAAGTATAAACCCGCCATAGGGTCGCCTCAGATCCATATACAATATTCATTGAACAATATTGGTATCTGACAAGTGTAAACCCGCCATAGGGTCGCCTCAGAACCATGTTGAAATCTACAAAAGAGGTAGCTAGATCATAATGATTTTTCCCCCTCAAAATAAATATAAAAAAAACGACTGCTTAAGCCTTACGGTAACGCAATCGCACACTTCTTTAATAACCATCCTCTCAATTGTATAAATAGAAACATGTTAAAAAATGTTTTCAAATCCCCAAGTTATTGAATTTATATAAAATTCACCAATAAAAATTAATCAGTTGATTTCACGTTAAGCGTATTTTTTACCTAAAAAAAGTCGGTCCCAGGCCGCAACACAAATTGAAGGCAATCATTCTTTTAAACTTTAAAATTTTTGCTTAGTGTACTCAAACCAAATATTTCGAACATCAATAAATGAAAGTCACCTTCAATTTATGTCATAAATGTCAAACTTGAAGTTTTTATTATTTTGACAACAATCCTAGGTCATTGATCGAAACGTAAATAAAGATGATTTTAAAAACTATGAGTGGTTTAATTCCCAAAGAAGATTAAGAAGAATGCTAAACAAACCACAACAGACATACAGGGAGTATTTACAAAGCTACCAATGCATCAAACCTGTGTACCGTATAGTCTATGAACATATTGTTAAAGAAACGCATCTACCCTATTATAGACACAACGTACGCGTCTTTCAACAATAATATTGTAATATGAGAGAAATCTATGTTTTTGATCAAGCGTTTGTAAGATATTAAACTATGAACAGTATTTTAAAGCATTTAGGGCATTACATGTGATTTTCCAATGCTCCACCCGAAGGTACTACATTGGCCAGGAAGCGAGTTTTTTTTACGTGGAAAATTTTATAGAGTTCGTGCAAGTGATATCTATTACACGAAAACCATTATACGCATTAGCAATGCTTTAGTAAAATACTTTGCATAATTTGAAATATAACAAACATTAATTGTAGATACCGGTAAAAAAAATAGTAAAAGAAATTTTAAAATTACAGAAAATAAAAGTATATTGTAATGGAAATTCCTTTGGAAAACAACGGTTCTTTATTAATAACTGATTATGCAAGCCTTTTCAACAACTCGTAGCTGCAGTGAAATTCTTAAAACACACAACAATTTATTTCCAGTGAATCGCTAACAGTACAAATGCTAACTTATTTAAAGCTACAATGCTACTTTCTTAATCACTACCCAAGCACTATAATTAATTTATATCAATCAATACAATAATTTATATCACATTGGGCAGTTTATATTAACAATTTATTTTACATCACAACTTTATAGCTCGAATAAAAGCGTAATATTACAATCAAAGCTATAAATTAGAAGTAAACTTCAGAACCCCTTAATGGCAATTTATACCTTATCCGATTGTTCTAGATTATTTCTAAAATGTACTCAAAGTTAATAATGCTTTTAAATGCCACTGTTGTAAAGTATCAATCTAATCTATCTAAAGATGTCGTGTCACAAGGACCAATCAATCATCCTGTGTACAAATGCCTCGTTTACGTTCTGATGTATTATTCTGGTCGAAGGTAGACTAAACGGCGCTACCATATTTTAGAACACCTACACATCACGAATCCAGCTCTATTGTGAAAGATTTCGTTCAACAATTATAGAATATTTACGTGTAGTTAGAACTTTATATACCAACAAAATAAACCTCATAAATTATGTAATTATTGGTTATGTTTTCATACATTCTAGTACAAACTAAACCCCTCAAGCACTTACTTTTGGTCATTCAGGCGCAAGAAACCCTAACCAAATTTTTATTCCCACATTTTCTATATAGAATATGCACAAACCACATAAATAAATTAAAACGTGTATATCAGGAAGTCATAATGAAATTACGTAACAAGAAATTAACAATAATTGATAAACACAACACGCAATGCGACACCAATAATGAATTTAACGTAGAACAAATAACCTTTAAACAAAATCCTAGCTAAATATAAAGGACATTTAAATTGTAGGGCCCCGTGAATATATAGTTAGATAGAAATCGAACAAAAATTGTAATGGAGAACTGGCAAACGTAAAGTCATATCCAAGAACTTACAAAACCCTCGGTTGTTACAAGTTCACACATTAACGCAATAGTTTTGCCAAAATTTCCCCAATTAGATGACAATCCCGGATTACTTCCACTAAAACTAGAGACTGCAGAAAATTCAGTAGTGTTGGAATTTTACATAGATATGTGACCTCGCTCCTTTAATTGAAGACTATGAAACACTAAAACTTGCATATATAGAAATTAAAAATCCATTTGACAATACTATGTGTAACCAAACAAATTTTAAGACAAAAATGCACATTTACATTATGTCATAAAAATATCAGAACGACAAAGGAATACAAAATTTATTCGGTTTAATACTATATTAACTAATTGACAAAAGAGAGAACTCGTAATTTTTGCAATGTAATGTAATATATTTTCACGCTTATTATTACCACCTACTTGATTACTTGAAGTACATAAAATGTATAACATATATTTTGCACCCTATCTACACTTCCTGCTAATATGTTGTGTATTAAGCAGGGTCCTATTACACAAGCTCTGCTTATTTTGGACGACTCACTTTTGATTATCAAAATGTGTATTATATGTATATATGATTTACAATTTAGAAATAAATTTACATATTTACCTACCAACTATAACATGTATATACAAAAATTCAAGCATAATATTGGTAGTTGTATTATATTATGATTACATACACCATAGCAATAATTACATTTATATGGCATACTAAATATTGAATACCAACAACAATGTGGGATATGTCAACTACTAGTTATTTAATAATTATTCGAGACGACTAGAAATAGGTCGCCACTAGCAACGGATTTGGGTATATTTTTTCAGTTCAACCACTTCAGTAGTTTTTTTTTATTTTTACTATTATTATCGCAGAAGAAAAGGCGTATGAAAAATATTCCACGAGAAAGCTAAATAAGAACCTTTCAACAAATTTTATACCGTTTTAACATCTTAAACGGTGTATAATAGTCAGCGGACGGTTTGAAAAGTCACTGATGCTCAGTTTTTCTAAATTTAAAAAAATTAATATTTCTTACTCTCAAATGGACAAATATCGTAATGTGTGCTTGCATCATCTAGAGTAGAAAAATTGGAAATGCCTTCCTCAAATGAAACATCGGAATAGACTTCTTGACAATCGTCTGTATTAACTACAACTAAAACCAAAATATATTACAATATGTACAATTTATACTTTCATTTACCTTTTGGACCTTGCATATCCACGTATGATTCACTTGCTGGATCTGATATTTCCAAGGCAGATGTAACTTTTGAAATTGCTTTCAGTTGAACTTTTGATCTCTCTATTAGTACGTTTGCAAAAGCTCTACCATTTTCTGAGATAGTTCCATTTCCAATTTCTTCATTTAAAAATTTACATATATCTAAAATAAAGCTACTGTAAATACATGACGTAACAATGAACTGATAGCTTTTAAAAATAATTTTTTAAGTTGTTTATTTAAACTAATTTAGAAGGTGTTGGAAAATTTCTACTAACTTTAGCTACGATCCATTTATAATATTTTGTTATTTTGTTACATTCAAAACCCTGCAAGTAATTTTTTTGCACGAATATTTATTCATTCTACTTCTATTTAAAACGCCCTAAAATTTCTCAACAAACTCGATTTCCTGCCACTTAAAATTAGTGTTATTTTATAAAATTTCTCAAGTATAATCTCTATAATATTTTGCCTTATAAAATCAAACAACCGCTTAGCAACTTATAAAGTAGTTGCAATATTTTCTATCACCTGCAATGACTACATTTTAATTATTGCTGCACATAAATGTACGGCTTTTTTTTAAAGATAAGGCCACTTAACTATCTACCTAGTAAAACCCTTGCAATGGGTTTGTTATCTATAAGTTTATATTGTTATCCTGCAGCTGTGCAGATGTTTCAAAGTAATAAGATTATTACTTTGTTTACAAATCTTTGTTAATGCTTTATCTCCCTGTTGGCAAACTGTAGATTTTTGCAACTGCCGTCTGAGAATTTTGCGCACTTGATCCTTCGGCGATATTTTTAAAAGCCAAATATCTACCCCCGTACATGGTTTTTTCCTTATAAAATAGAGGCGGTGCTTTGAAAGCGATACATTTTGAATACAACATCCTCTTAGCGAAGAGACATGTTGTAAGTCGCGTTTTTACAATGCTTTCTGTGCTAGTATGAATAAAGTTGGTGGTTCTAGCGTCACCCCATAGAAAAATGCAGTCGCATTTTCCCATCCATAAGATGATACCAGCACGAAGCTGATAGTCTAAGGTACAGTTTTTTTCTCGTTTTTTTTTTGAGTTGCTGCTTTGGAATATAGACATTCTTTTGATTAATTTCGCAATAAATAGCAGACCGACGTTAACGAACGCTTACCACTAGACCTATTACGTATTTAATTTTATAAATTACTATTTAAAATTTTAATGCGCCTAGAGCTCTTCTCTACTGATTGTTTTCTTTTGTTTCAATGTGAATGTCAAAAGTAGCTGTTTAAAGATGTTAAGATTACGAGATGCGCTTCTTACAGCAAATTTCTTTACTTACTGCAGTATTATTTTGTTATTTCTTGTACATATTTAGGACTGGAAACGTTATACTGGTATGTAGATATGTAAGTGCTATGTAATAAGATTTTATCCTCGCTATTTTAATTGTTTATAATTATACTTTTATGTTATGTGTACATCACGCTGTACAGGACTATTACGCAAATTATTAGTTTTTTGATCGTTTTATAAATATTCTTTTGATTATGTTTTCCTACATGTGCCTAATATAAATTTCTTTGTTACCTAGGTTTCCAATGTGTTCTGTCTGCATCACACACCCCCCCTCTACGACGTTGTTGAGCCAGCCCCAAAACATAATACTTTTGGATTTCGATTCTACCATTCTGTCCTTGTTTTGTTGCGGTATTCGGCGTAAGCGATTTCTTTACTGACTTTTACTGTTTTGTTTCGTGTTTGCGCTAAATATCGTAACATAAATTTTGGTATATCCAACGTGTGGTCCGATTTTTAAAACCTTTCTTTTTACTTAAAATTTGCTATATTTCTGAAACCGTTCGTTTACTTAAAATTCGTCCCCGCTATTTGGAAACTATTCATACTCAACCTTTCGTTTCGAGTTTTTCTGTACATACACCTGAATTACTTGGGGTTTATGTAATTGAAATAACATAAAGTCAAACAGACGCTGGTTATCTTTCAACGATAATTATAAATGTTCTTGATACATGTACTGGATATAAGCGAGACAATTTGTACCTATTATTTAAACACTAACTGCAATATTGGTTATTTCCTCCCACACAGATGATGTATGTTGTTGACCAGATTCGTAAACGTTTCTAACACTACATAACAATTACACAATTATTTCTAGTCATTGTTGAAATTTCAAACGCGCACAAAAAAAAACACTATCGACAATCAAACCGCACCGTAGTTTTAACTGACAATACACGTAGCACATAATTCAGCGTGCATTTGTTTAACGCGTTAACTGTAACTCAATACTTTAAAGATGCTGCTTCAGGTATTCCGACTTCTACATAATGCTCTTGAATGTGAAAAAGGAAATTAAAACACTGATGCTTATCACAAACGCCTACCGACTAATTACCTTTTGTTTGCTCAGCGTGATTTTGTCCGTTGACTTCTATCATTAAGAACCTCAAGCGCTGCACTTTCAACTAAAAATATACAAAGCTCATAAAGACGCCCATGTATTTAACGTGATACCCGTAATCCAATACCTTAAAGTTGCTACTAAAATGATACTTTGTATTCTTTTCCTTATGTTCTTGGTAAAATTAATTACTGGTTGCTTTCAAAACTTCTAAAGACGCGTCTGAGTAATTAACTTTTGTTTATTCGACGTGATTAAACCCCAAAAATGTCTTTTTCAGCTGTCTAAGCACTCATACAAATTACTAATCACGAATGCTTGCATTTTAGTTTATAGTGTGATGAAAGCTAACATATCTTCCTCAAAGCGTTTATATTACTACTGAAATTACTATAGACCTTTTGATTTATGTCGAGTTACTAAAATTGTGTTTTCGCTGGAAAGTCAAGTTTTGAAAACACTGGCGCCCTATTTCTATTCCTAGATTCTATTTTGTTGCTCCAATCCTATTAGTGTTCCTAGATCCCATTTGTTTCGCTCCTACCAATTCGATGCGTTAGAATTGCAATTTTCTCCTTCGTGTATATTTTAACGTATTCTTTTAGCTACATTATTTATTGATCGTATTTAAATGGCAGATTTTAAAATGGACATAAATCGATTACACAAAACATTACCTTTGAACTTTTGATTAGGAGAACAGCTATTTTGGCCGCAGAGACCGTCGAACACCAGAGAGCACGTCTTCGGGTTCTGCTCAAGGTGGAATCAGCCGATAAATCTTTTATTGATCCACTTAATGAGATAAACCCGGAGATCAAATAACAACTATTGAGACCAAATTGGAAGAATTGAGTGGTAACTTTGCGAATTTAGATTCAACCGTCGCGACCATCCGCTCAATTTAGATTCAACCGTCGCGACCATCCGCTCACGACTCCTACACGTATTGGGACGTATCTGGTTCCCTTTCCCTGTAAGGTTGCCGCCCGAACATTACATGCGATTTTCCAATGCTCCACCCGAAGGTACTACATTGGCCAGGAAGCGAGTTTTTTTACCTGGAAAATTTGGAATTTTGCCGAACCCTTGCTATTTCAAGCAAGGTAGGGATCTTTAACGTGCGTGACAACACTCACACACGGGACCTCCATTTTACCTCTCATCCGAACGAGGGTGTATTTTTGTGAAAAATGCTCGCCTAACATTTTTCAAGCGGACCGTGTCGGGATTCGAACCCGGGACCTTGGGCGTAGTAGTCACACACATACCACTACGCCACGGAGCCGCCACTGCCGCCCGAACAGCGAGTTTTTTTGTTACGACTTACAAACAAGACTCCTTGCTTTACTGGATAATTTGAAGCAACTCCCTTCCAAACCAAATAATCTGGAGGCCAGAGTTGCAGCATTGAATCTTGCAGCCAATGCTCCCGACATAACCCCTCCCGATACGTCGACCTCCCTTCAATTAGAAAATTCTCACTCTATGGCTCTTAGCTCACATGGTAAATCCTGTTCGCAACTTGTAGTAAAATAAAATCTAAAATTTAGTGGAGACCCTAACTTTCTTATTATATATGACTTTCTTGACAGGGTTGAAGGGCATAGATCAGCCCGTAATGTGTCTGAACCCCAATTATTGGAACAAGCAGTCGAGCTCTTTTAGCCGAAAGCCTTACTATGGTACCGGAGTAACCGTCATCATTTTTATAATTGGCGGACTTTAGCTGATTTATTGGTACGTTATTTTGAACCACCTGATTAAAAACGAAGTCTATTTGATGATATCTTACGTAGGACGCAGTGTCCGTCGAAAAGTTTCGTCGACTATTAACATATATGACTTCCCTCTTTCGTCGGTACATTGCTATATCCGAGGATGTGCAGTTGGATATTGTATCCCATAACCTTACTCTATTTTATACAGCACAATTGCCTACCGTTCGTTCCTTGCAAGAAATAGAAGACGAATGTCTAAAGTTAGAGCTGAAAAAGTATAAGGCCTACAATTACGTGCCGCCTATAAGAAGAAGTGATTGTGTAGAACCCGAGCTCACTTATGGTCTGGCCCCGCCTCCTAAAAATCCTTCTCGTTCCCACGACCATCCCACCAGCACAGGCCGAACACCTCCAACTCGGAATTAAATTACTTTTGTCACTAGTCCTACGTCAAACTCAATACCGCCTCCCGATCGGTCTACTGTAAACTCACCATACCCTCCTACGGCAAATAGGTCGTCAACTAATACTCCGAATTCTACTCTCAAATATTTGAATTTCTATCAAATGGGACATATTTCTCCTAATTGTTCTCGGCCTCAAGTCTTGCACTGCTTTGGGTGCGGCCGCAAGGAAGTGACCCGTCGCGACTGCCCACAACACTGTAACTCCCCATTAAACCGTTAGTAGGATTTTTGGACCGAGACAAAACCTTACTTTGTCATTAGTCTAGGATACTTCCTTTCAGGATGTGAATGATCAATCACGAGTCTTGTTAGACTTTATGTGTGCCAATATTCGTAATGATGAACACTCATATCTGTCCGTCAGGATTTTTTTACTTTCCTACACCGGTCTTCTGGACTTAGGAGCCACGTGTATCATTCTTAGTGATCCCGGTTGGGATCATTTACGTACTCTACACCGTCCTCTTCATACTTTCTCTTCTACTTTCTGTAACTTAGCTGATAATTCTAGATGCACCATCAAAGGGTTCGTTTCTCTTCTTATAGTGCTTCAAAATTCTTTCACTAGTCTGGACGTGATTGTGATCCCTAAAGTTTCACAACAACTCATTCTTGATGTCGACTTTTGGAAATCGGTACAATGTGTCCCAAATTTTCGAGAAGGCCAGTGGACATTTGCTTTTCCTTCCTCAATGGTCATCACTACTTCCGATCCTACCCACATTGTGTCCGACTTTACTCCTACCCAACGTCATCGATTAGATTCTTGTATTTTCCCCGCCTTTGCTAAGCAACATTCAGGCCTTGGTTGCACCCCCTTAATTCAGCACCATATCCGTACATCCTCCGAATCTATCAAACAACAACACTATCCTCTCCCCTTCCCTTCTTAAAGTAGCACATTCCACGCTCGACAAGATACTTCGTCTCGGAGTTGTCAAACCTTCCACTAGACCCTGGTCTAGTCTAATTGTTCTTGTCAAAAAAGAGGCTTCCTATAGGTTCTGCATTGACTTCCGCAAAGTTAACCAAGTTACTACACCAATCCTCTTCCTTACATCCCCATGATCCTAGACCATCTTCGTGATGTGCGTTTTCTCTCTTTCCTCGATATTCGCTCCGCCTACTGGCAAATCCCTCTTGCTCCCGAATCAAAACCTATTACTGCTTTTACCGTCCCTCATCGAGGTTTGTCCAATTTTGCCGTCTTCCTTTTGGACTTCATAATTCGCCTGCCACTTTCCAACGTCTGATCGATCAGGTCATCGCTTCTGACCTGGAACCATTTTGCTTCGCCTACCTTGATGAAAACATCATTGCTACCCCTTCATTCGAAGAACACCTCCGAATTCTTAACCTAGTTCTTTCTCGTCTCTTCCGTGCTTGCCTTACTCTCCGCCAAGGCAGGTGTCATTTCTGTTTTCCTGAACACCGCTATCTCGATTACATCGTTAACCGGAATGGTTTCCTTGTCGATCCCAACAAAGTTTCTACAATCCTTAAGATCCCACCTCCCTCCTCTGTTACCGCAGTTTGACAACTAATTGGAATGGCCAGTTGGTATTGGCGTTTTATCCCGAATTTTGCCATCCTCACAGCTCCGCTTTCTAAGTTTACCCATAAAAACACCTCTTTCTCTTGGACTGCCGATTGTCAATCTGTCTACCTTTCCCTTAAACAACACCTATTTTGTGCCCCCAACCTTTCCTGTCGTGACTTTACCTTACCCTTCACCATACAAACTGACGCCTCTCACTTTGGTTTGGGCGTCATCCTCAGGTAATCTTATCCCGACGGCGAAAAGGTCGTACGCTATATCAGTCGTTCATTTACCATGCCTGAGCGCAACTACTCAGTTACTGAGCAGGAGTGCCTGGCAGTAATGTGGGCGTTTGAAAATTTATGTCTTAACATCGAGGATTCCTATTTTATGATTATCACTGATCACCATTCCCTCCTTTGGCTCAATAGACTCCAAAATCCATCCAGTCGCATAGCCCCCTGGTCCCTTCGCCTCCAACAATATGACTGACATTGTTCACCGTAAAGAAAAAATCATGTTGTTCCTGATGCCTTTTCTCGTTCGGTTCCGGAACCAATTTTTATTTCTGCAATTACCTCCCTAGAAATTGCTCTTCCTACTCCTGACCCGTAGTACAATTCAATGTTCCGAAAAGTTTCTGACTCCTTTCCGTCGCTACAAAGCTTCTATCACTGCCGATTCGCCAGACGAGTGAAAAATCGTCATGCCTTCTGAACAGCGTAAATATCTGATATCCCCACCATCACGACCCTCCTGCTTACGGTCATTGTTGCGTGACCAAAATTTCTGCTCGTCTCCTTCAAAAATATTACTAGCCCTGTCTCAGAGCTGACGTCGCTCGTTACATCCGACGTTGTCCTGTTTGTGCTGCTCACAAAGCTGAACAGTTATCTCCCCCAAGTACTTTCGCACCTAGAACCAAACAATATTATCCCTGTCAAGTTATTTCTTGTGACATAGTAGGTTCTCTTCCTCGTTCCACTCGTGGTCATTCCTATATTCTTGTAATGGCTTATTACTTTACTAAGTTTCATCTGTTCTTTCCTATGCTTAGTGCCACTGCGGTATCGTATCCAAAATCCTTGAAAACTAAGTCTTCCTACTTTTCGATGTTCCCCAATACCTTATCACAGATAACGGTGTGCAATTCCGTAGTCTTCGGTTCACCTCCTTGTGTGCTCGTTATCAGTCCAAAATCCTTTTCACCGCCCGTTACCATACCCAAGCTAATCCTGCTGAACGTATTAATTGCTTTCTCACAACCATCCTTGCTTCATATGTCCGTGACAACCAGCGTCACTGGGATGTCACTCTTCCACAAGTTTCCTGCGCCATTCGAACATCCAAACATGAGATCTTTGCTTGTACTCCTTTCTTTGACCTGTTTGTTCGTGCACATATCCTCTCCAGCGATTATTTCGGACAACAGTCTGAAATAAACGACATGTACAATACTGATACCGAACGTCCTTCCCCTAATCCCGAACACTTCGAAAATATTCGCTCCCATGTTTTCAAAAAACTTTCCACGGCCTATCGTAACACCCATAACCGGTATAACCTCCGTCGTCGCCATGTGTCTTTTCAACTAGGCAATTCCGTTTGGCGCCGTAATTTTACATTGTCCGACGCTTCACGTCATTTCAATGCTATGCTCGTTCCTAAATTTCTTGGTCCTTTCCCCATCAGTAAAGTTGTTTCTTTTTGGACCTATGAGCTTACCGATCCTTCCGGTGCCAAAAGCATCTGGCACGTCAGAGACCTCAAACCTGCCCATCCTGGCCATCCTAACGTACCTGATCTGGCTTAGTATTCCTTCTGGCGACGCAAATGTCTTAAGCCCCATTACTAGTTCTCTACGTCCCCAATTTCTATGCTGACTCCGCCCTTCCTTAGGACTTGATTTTTGAACTTTACGATTTATTATTTTCTAACGATTTGATTGATTTTTAAACGTATTTTCTTTTGGTTTATTTTATTAGTATACTGCCTGCTCCATTGCTTTTACTTCCTATCCTGACCTTTTAATTTTGCTAGGGGGGGATTCATCCTACTTCTATTTAAAACACCCTAAAATTTCTCAACAAGCTCGATTTCCTGTCACTTAAAATTAGTGTTATTTTATAAAATTTCTGAAGTATAATCTCTATAATATTTTGCTTTATAAAATTAAACAACCGCGTAGCAACTATACGTTACAAAGTAGTTGCAATATTTGTCACCACTTGCAGTGACTACATTTTAATTAAAGCTGCACATAAATACACGGCTTTCTTTTAAAAGATAGGGCCACTTAACGATCTGCCTAGTAAAACATTTGCAATGGGTTTGTTATCTATAAGTTTATACTATTATCCTGCAGCTATGCAGATGTTTTAAAGTAATAAGATTGTTCCTTTGTTTAAAAATCCGTTCTTAATGTGTTATCTTCTTGTTGGCAAGCTGTAGATCTTTGCAGCCACCGTCTAAGAATTCTGCACCCTTGATCCTTCGGCGATATTTTTGAAAGCCAAATATCTACCCCCATACATGGTTCTTTCCTTATAAAATAGAGACCGTGCTTTGAAAGCGATACATTTTGAATACATCCTCTTAGCGAAGAGGCATGTTGTAAAGTCGCACTGTTACAATGCTTGCTGTGCTAGCATGAGTTAAGTTGGTGGTTCCAGCATCCACCCCATAAAAAAATTCAGCCGCATTTTCCCATCCATAAGATGATACCAGCACGAAGTCGATAGTCTAAGATACAGCTTTTTCTGTTTTCGTTCCTTTTTGGGTTGCTGTTTTGTAAGATAGACATTGTTTTGATTAATTTCGCAATAAATGGCATATACCGACGTTAACTAATGCTTACCACTAGACCTATTATGTATTTAATTTTTTAAATTCCTATTTAAAATTTGAATGCGTCTAGGGCGCTGCTCTACTGATTGTTTTTTTTGTTTTAATGTCAAAAAGTAGCTGTTTAAATATGTTAAAGTTACGAGATGCGCTTCCTACAGCAAAATTCTTTACTTACTGCATTATTATTTTGTTATTTCTTGTACATATTTAGGACTGGAAACGTTAAATATGTAGATATGTAAGTGTTATGTAATAAGATTTTATTCTTGCTATTTTAATAGTTTATAATAATATTTTTATTTTATGTGTACATCACATTATACAGAACAATTACGCAAATTATTGTTTCTTTTTGTTTGTTTTGTAAAAATGTAACAACCCGATTTTCAATCGCTTTGTTGAGCATAATCTCATACAAGCGAATGCTTCTATATTTTAAAAAGCTTTCGTTTTACATCTACGGTACCTGGGATCGCATAATATTTACAATACAATGTATTGAGAGGGTTAGTTTCTGGTATTTAAACATATAGTGCGGCCGCAGGGCCGGACGGATTCATTGGGGGGTTTGCAGGAATGTGGGCAGATGTAAAGAAGCGGCAAGGATTTCAGGCTTTTTTTGATGTGTGTCTTTGGGTGAAGACGTGTTTGAGTGTTGCTTAGAACACGTAAGTACTTATTTTGTTTGAAAGGACATTTATTTTTAATAATGCAAGTAACCCTTTGCTATAAATTTCCTTCTGATACTACATCGATTTATGTAGACCATTATTGAATTGTAACGAGTTAACCTGAGTATTAATTCTGGGTACCGGTGTACATACGTTATCGGGCCTGTCAAATAATTGTTACTTCTTTATGAACAACGTTGCCCGCGAAGTTATTTTGTTGTTTTGTGTTATGAATATTTACAAATGGTTGGTTACAAAGACTTTTCATTGTTGTTTTCTTTGTAAAAGTAAGAAATGGTTTAACACAAGATGTACAGCATTAATATATTTTTATAAATAACGTTTCGCTTTTATACTATACTTACAAATACTTTTTGTAATATATTGCATCTGTGCACAATATTAATTTTATTTGTATAATTTTAAAATAGATTCTTGTACTTTTTTGTAATAAACGCTGATGCAGACATTTGATAAGGTGTGGTATTGCGTCTATTTGGAATTTTTAGTTCTGTTTTATCAATTAGCATAGTTGCTTGTAAAACAAGTAATCTGTAAACAATTAAAAATAGGATATGCAATCTTATTAGTGCTTTTGTTAAATTAATTAAAAGTATTAAGTTAATCATAGTTAGGCTAAGGTTAGGTATATGTGACGACGTGCACGTCCCAAGATAACAATTAGGTTAGATAGAGTTACGTTATAGTATGTCGGAATAGTGGGCCCTGTAGGCCTTATTGCATTTCGAGTTCCAGACTGTTTAGTTATTTGTTTATACATGCTTTTCCTGACAGTCGATGGTATAATAAAATGTTATTGCTTTTTCTAAACTACGAGTTTATTTTATGATTACTTTTATTAGGTATCAGTGCCTTTCCGCTGATTGGCGCCCATGTTTATTATAAATTGCTAATATATGTATTGATGATTTTTATCCATATCGCATATTTGGTAAGTACAAGCAAGGGTTTAGTTAAGAGTTTGAACCACGACCTACGCCGCTGAGTTTAGTCTGCCTGGCCTTAATTAACCGTCTTGACTGGTCTTTACAGGCCCTCGACGGACGGTTGATTATGCAATTATTACAAAAATTCTGTAGGTTGTTTTCCTACATGTGTGTAATATAAATTTCTTTGTTACTGAGGTTCCCAATGTGTTCTGTCTGCATCACCCACCCCCACTCTACGAGGTTGTTGATCCAGCCCCAAAATATAATACTTTTGGATTTCGACTCTACCATTCTGTTCCTGTTTTGTTGCGGTATTCGACGTAAACGATTTCTTTACCGACTTTTACTGTTTTCTTTCGTGTTTGCGCGGAATACCGTAACAATTTTATTTGCCAAGTAAAATTAGAAGTCTTGACATACCAAAATAATCGTCTAAATTTTCAGCAGATTAATTTAACATATATCACGACTGTTACGCCATATGTATAGAATAAGTTTACGGAAATCTTTAAAATCTAATTATATTGACTTGATTAATTTCCATCAAGAAAATTCTATCAAAGCTGTTAAATAAAATTAGGAGTGGAACCTATAATTCTTAACTTCTGAATTCCAGGTCACTAAAAATGCAGTATCTCTTCCTTAATATCCCAAAAATTATAAATTTTGGTGACAAAGAAAAAACATCTACATTTGTGAAATTTTTAATACGGGTTTTCCCAAGGGAAAAACAAATTGTCTGATATGGTTTTTAGAAGAACGCATATCACACTTTAAAAATGGCAATATTTCATTAACTGTTTTTACTATTTGTGTAACAAATAGACGAACCCATAAAATATGTATACCTTGCGCTATGCAGTTGTATATTTTTTATTTTTTAGTTGGCGAATAGTAATCCAATCTTTTAAACAAAATTGATTAAGTAATTATCAAAACAAACTATGGGTAAAGATATTTTGCCAATAATTACTTAACAGTTTGTTTGTAGTTAATATAATAAAACAATTAGGTGTACCTTTTACACATTCTTGTAGTATGATCTTCTTGTAACCATATAAAACCATATAAAATTCCTATTCTTTTAAGTTAAGTATCAAGCTTTTATTTAAATTTGTAAAGTAACTACGTCCTAAGGCATTAAAAATAAGTTATTTTATCGTCACACTTACTTACATCTAGCTCCAGCTGTTTTATTTTACTTACCATTGTTATGATGCCCAAAATAGTAATTTACATCATAGTCCATAAAACAATCCAACTTTTAAGATAATGGGTGTTAACGCAAGTTGGTTGCCTATATTTATTATTACAATATTCAACTTACTTTTAATTGCAAAGCTGTAAATAAATGCACGTGGTTTTGGAGAGATAACTCAAACAACGCGATAAAAACACGTCATTTCGTAGTAGACATGTGTTGTTACTGGCCGCAAACGTTTTGAATTAAAATGTAAGTTTTCTATCACTCTCGGGTGATTTGGTCCCCAATGTTTCCAAAAGATTAACAGTATCTTTTAAAAAATGTTTAAATTTTTAAATTCGTTGCCAAAATTATTTTCAACTTTTACCAACTACCGGCAGTGGAGAGTTCAACTTCTGCAGCATACGATGTATTAGCAATACATCCAGAAATACATATGCAAAAGAGGTGATTTTAATGCAGTTATGTATTATGTATGTATTATGTATTTAATAGTTTATTGTTTCAGACTATACCCAGGCCATATGTCCATCCTAGTCGTACAGATTTAAAAAGGTTTGAATAAATTAACATAACAGAAAATAATTTATCATAATGAGGTAAATAACTTTTGTGTTGAAACTTCTTGCCCCCGCCCTTGACGCCTTGGAATAGTCGTTGTCGTACTGGTGTTCTTGCGGATCCAAGGTAATTGTGTGTGTGCGTGTGCGTGTGCGTGTGCGTGTGCGTGTGCGTGTGCGTGTGCGTGTGCGTGTGCGCGCGCGCGTGCGCGTGCGCGTGCGCGTGCGCGTGCGCGTGCGCGCGCACGTGTGTGTGTGCGCGCGTGTGGTGTGTGCGTGTGTGCGTGTGTGCGTGTGTGCGTGTGTGCGTGTGTGGGTGGGTGGGTGGATGGGTGGGTGGGTGCGTGCGTGCTTGCGTGCGTGCGTGCGTGCGTGCGTGCGTGCGTGCGTGCGTGCGTGCGTGCGTGCGTACGTGCGTGGGTGCGTGTGTGCGTGTGTGCGTGTGTGCGTGTGTGCGTGTGTGCGTGTGTGCGTGTGTGCGTGTGTGCGTGTGTGCGTGTGTGCGTGTGTGCGTGTGTGCGTGTGTGCGTGGGTGGGTGGGTGGGTGGGTGGGTGGATGGGTGCGTACGTGCGTGCGTGCGTGCGTGCGTGCGTGCGTGTGTGTGCTAGTGTACGTGTGTACAAGTCAATTGGGCGTGCGGACGGTGATAAGTTCTAGTGGTAGTGCCGCCGGATTTAGATTAGACGTGATGATGTTCTTCTGGAGTTGCACGACTAAGACAGTCAGGATCAACATTAACTTTACTTTTTCTATGAACTTTGCAAACAATGATAACTTTAGACGTAATAAATTTATATATTAAATTGCTTTCAACCTTCCATTGAGAATAACAATAATTAAATATTTTGTTACACTCTTACACTACTCATAATCAAACTGTTAAGACAAACTATAGTGCTTCACAACGCATGAACTTGCTAGAATGACAAACTCCTCTATGAGCCTCACCTAGACTAACAAACAAAAAAATTACATCATAACTAGCCTCAAATAATGATGACCAAACTGCTAAAGCGACAAACTTACCACGAGTCTCGTTTAGACTTATGTAATGCTGAGCGACCAACTCTCCATGAGTCTCGTCTAGACTAATATACCGCTATCCGACAAACTACTACGACAAATTTCGCTTAGACTAAATAGAACTTAACATACTGCGTTGCAATGCGGATATAAATAAAAAAATTGCTACCAAATCAAATCAAAAACGTGCCGATGCACAAGAGCAAATTTTCAAACAATATTTCAACAGTAAAAACTAGTGTACCAAATCCATAAAGCACTATTTCTTAAATCAAGAAATTAAACAACAACTATTATAACTAACAAGAATGAAAGACGAACCTACTATCGATATAGTACATCCAGAATCAAATAAACCCATACTATCTATATCAAACAACTTTACTATCACATATGGTCGATTATCACCAGACCTTTCAATAAATAACAAATCAGCCTTGAGTTGTGAATTAGTATGACAAACATTTTTTTACTACACTTAACCAATCTGACCAATCTTTTTTACTAAAATAATTCTTCTGCTCACAAATCATACTTGCTGCCTTTTTTAACCAGTTCAACTCTGAAATAACGAAAATTTTACTTTAATACAAATTTATACCTGCTACAACATTTAGACAACTATCGAATAAAACTTTGAGGTTCCAGACACGACATGAGTACTATGAAAAAAAATTTTAACCAAACTATTATGAGTTTACCACAAGCCAATAGTTAAACGATATTGTAACAACTTACTGTTATTGGTTCGCGGCTAAGTCTGGGAATTACCCCAAGGGTGAGCAATGAGAAAGGGTGTGGGGATGGTCTAAACTCTACAATAAACTAACAAAAAGAAAAAAGGGGAATTGAGCGCCACTGTATCTTTATGGATGATAACACAAGAAACTCTATACTCCTATAAGAAGATACAGAAACTCATGGGATATAAGCCTCATAAAAACTTACAACTTACTGAACTAATGCATCTGGAAACCGCTGGAACATACTTACAACCTCTTTGATCTCGATGATCCTGAAAGAAAAAAATACACAACAAACTTTCTATTAAAAAGACACCGTTTGTGCTTTCTAATAAAAAACATTCTAATAATTACAGGTGGATAATGTTAAGATTACCACACCAAAGATATTTGAATCAAAAATGAATACTTAGAACAAATCAGTTGTAGCATATCTGTGTTTTTTAAATTACTTCAGCACTCGTCTACTTTCATTATTCAAAGATTTATTTTCTTTAAAAAAAATTTTTGTAAAATTAATTGTGCATGGAATAAAAAACTTGAGTCTAAAAATGAAATTTAATATAGTTTCTCTCTTTTCGTTTTTTTTTCAAAATATGTTTACAAACATGAAATAATAAAATTGGATTCTTTATACATCTGCCTTGACATAACAAGACCTTAAGTTTAATAATATTGTATAACAAGTTTCCGATACCAAATACCCAGATCTGTTTATTGGCTTACATATGTTTCACATTGAGTTTAAATTATTTCTTAAAAAAATTTGAATCACGTGCAGTTAACTTGGACAAATAACATTTTAACTTATTCAGGTATAATGAGCTTATAAGAATTTGACATCTGCAAGTAATTTTCTAGAAAACAGGAAATGGACTTTAGAATCTCGTCTTTTTTTTAATAAGTGAATGTTCTGTATATCATACAAAATTATTGTAATAGCATTTCGTAACAATAATCTTCCACGCTGTTTTTTATGCACAAAATTTAGTATAACTAAGCAATCCCTGATTACAATTTATGTGAGCACACTCAAGGTCTCACAAACATAACAAAAAAAGGTTTGATATCTGTTTTTAATGAAGCCGTCATCCCTAGTTATCAAACTGCGACGCACGTTTTCTGAAATCTGCTTACTAAATGGTTGTAACCAAACACCAAACAACAGCTGTAGTTTCTTAACAAACGAACATTGTCCCAATATCTTTATACGTATATCTAGTTAATTCATGTGTACTTCAAATGTATGTTACTTCATCATGTGTACTTCATCATGCGCTAAGGAAATAAAGATATTTTATAAATTATTTGAATAACGCGAACTCACCGTTAACAAATACCAAATACCGACTCGAACCATTTTTACTACCACAACACGCCTATTCTGAGGCCCCACTAATGTAAAGCCTGAGAACCCATTTCTGTACGATGCAGTCTGAACTACATTCTCAAATACAAATGGCTGCTTGGTTATTCATTCCGAGCAAGTACGGAACCGCTTATCTGCGTAGCGCATCACCGTGACCGTATTCACGCAAGCGCTATTCTAATTTTAACGAATGAAAGGGTATAATCCGCCTGCAAGTTAGGCAACACAAACGACTAGATCCCTTTTAAATATGTTTCTTGAGTGTTTATTATTATTAAATATTTCTGGGTAAAGCATGTAAGTTAATTAAACGGTCATGATTTCCTGTTTCATTATGGAATTGTTTCTTTCAGATATAACAGTATCAAATACGAGAATTAAATACCACAGATTAAAATTGTACAGATGTGATTCTTGCAAAAATAGTACTACAGAAAATATATTCGTTACACAGCCCCCGAACAAAAAAGAAAAAACTTTGAGATTAACTATATGTTAATAAATACTTACACGAAAAGTTTTTTTTTATAGACAAAGACGAAACTACTACCTAAACAAAAGATAGGTACCAAAAATACCATTATAACAAACCCAAACAAACTAAAATAAACTTGAAACTTGATCTCACAAAAAGTACGAGTGACCTTACAAATAGTAAATAGAAAATAAGGGAGCAAACAAGCGAGTGAGTAGGTAACTCTGCGTACCACACATCCGTTAGGAATCAAAATAAGTAGGACATAATGGGTAAAAAGACATAATCGGTAAAAGTCAAAATATTGAGGTCAAATACTCACGAGTTGCAACCTAACAAGGAACAAACCTACTATGTTCGCGGAACTTAAACTAAAACTCAAATAAAACCTCGACGCAAACCGCCGTAAAGCAACAAACAAATTTTCTTCCTTACCAATAACTTTAACATTATTAACATAAAATCGAAAAACTCATTCCAAAGTATATACATACCGATAACTTTACAAAAATGTTTTCACTGCTGCTGATCAAAAAGAAATCCAGCACAGAAAACACAAAGAAACGCTGCCTCTACAAAAACTTTCTTCTCTTTCTCACTAATACTAAACGGAATCGAAAGACCCACATCAAACTATATGGATAACAGCAATCATCTAAAAATATTTTTCTTCTCGACGATGAAAAAAAATATCCAACAATAAAGTAGCAACACTAACTAGCTACCGTTTCTACAAAAAAATAGTTAGCACTCCTAACCAATATTCTTTTATCAGGGCACTCCAAAAAATTTTCAACGCTACAGTGGCCGCACCAAATATTTTGAATCAACTCGCCTCAAAAAAAATTACCACCTAAGCATCTCGCTTACTCTAAACATAACAGCACACAAGTGACCATCTCGAATACGAATCTCACTTAAGTGATCACTCACATAACTTAGAATAAACACACGCACAAAAATGAAGCAACAAATATTTACATGGTCCCACCACAACTAGAATAATTACATTTACTAAACAACCTACTTGTCGGCCTTACCTATTTAAATAGATAATCTGTTAACACGCATGACATAACTAACTCTACTGCAATTCTACTGCAGACTAAATCGAAAACGCAGACAAAATTACATTTTTGTCTGAACTAACCGCTTAAACTAAATAATCCAAAAACACATTTCTTGGGAAATAAAACTACTTGAAATAACTGGCGATTTCCATGAACAACAAGATACCAGAAAAGCTTTCAATTAATCACCCCCATTCAACTAAAAAAATCATAAACGACGAATTAAGCCAGTGGGGGATAGTCTGGACTGATGGCGGAATAGGGTTTCAGATCTTTAATATGCCATCTACCTGCTCTTGATCCGTTCAAATTAACCAAATCATACACCACACTCGAGCACCTCTTTTTAACTATACTTAAAACAAACTTTGGGGCAAGTTTAGCAGAAAACTTATTACTCGCACTCGACAATACTTTATTGGCCCTCCACACTTTACTACCAACCTCAAAAGAAATATTTCTCCTCCTTAAATTATATTGATTGCTCGAACGTTCATAAGCTAAATGCAGTTTTGTTCGGACATCTTCAAATACCTTAAAAATACCTTGACGATCTGAAGTATATAATGGGCGACTACCAGGAATGATTTCGATATCACTTTCGGGAGTAAATCCACTACCATAAAACTTACCAGTGATGGGGACGTGTCGGCCAAAAACCAAAAAATTCGGAGTATAACCCGTCGACTCATGTTTAGCAGAATTAATTGCAAATTGGATTTGTGCCAACTCAGTATCCCATGTATCATGCTCTTCAAGATAAGACCGGATGGCTGTCCCTACTGTTCTATTAATTCTCTCGACAAAATTACATTGCGGCGCATAGACAGCATTATACCATATTTTCTGAATTTCAAACCTATTACATAACGACCTAAAAATTCGACCAGCTAAATTTGGACCATTATCGCAAATAATGAATTGTGGCACTCCAAACACTAAGAAAACTTTTTGTTCCATAAACTGTTCTATAACGTGCGACTTTGCACTGCGTAAAGGATGTAAAATTGTATATTTTGAAAACCAATCTCCGACTACCAAAAGCCATTTAAATCCTAATTTCGACCGAGGGAATGGACCCATAAGATCCAATGCAATTATCTGAAATGGAAATTTAGCTTCTTTCTCTTTTCCCATTAAACCTAAAGGACCTGCATTAGAAGACTTTTGTGCACCACACACTAAGCATGCACGACAAAATTTCAGCACATCTACGTTCATTTTTGGCCAATAATAATTTTCCTGAACTCTGGCGAGAGTCTTCGAAAATCCAAAATGTCCCGCAACTGAGGGATCATGACACGATCTGACAACATCTTCCCGTTGGGCTTTCGGAACTAAATACTTCCATTCTACGATGTTAGATGATAAAGGCAAATTCGATGGAATAAACTTAAAAACAAACTCATTCTCAACTTTCCATTGAGGGTAATTCTCAGGTGACGTCAAAATCTTATCACGTAATGACACATACCAATTTTCTAAATTATCAAGCTTGACCTCTATTAAATTTACGATATGATGTTCTTCCATTTCGAATGGACCTGCACCTTGCAGAAGTTCTAAATTACTAGAACAGGCGAAATGGCTTGCGTGTTCTAATGAGCTAAAGAGCCAAACTACAGGTCCAACCAAAGTAGTAGGGTCGTTAGTGAGGAACCAGACTAAGACAGGTCCCCGAAAGAGGGCAGCGGCTCTTTCGGTACTTAGATTGGCAGAGACCATAGGGGTCGGTATGGCAGTCTAAGACACACTACCGCGATGTAGAAGGCAACGGGAAACCACCACATTATCTCCCAAGTACACAACGTACCTAAATTATAATAAAATGATGGCATTCTCTGGGGTAAAATATTCCGGAGTTAAAATAGTCCCCCAGTCGGATCTCCGGGAGGGGACTACTTCGAAGGATGCGATCGGAAAGTTAAAAATAAGAGTCGGGAACATTCTGCGAGTCGGAGCGTGGAATGTTAGAAATATAAAGCAAGTAGGAAAGCTAGAGAACCTAAAAATCGAAATGAATAGGTTATCACTAGACATAGTAGGGATCAGCGAAGTTCGGTGGCCAGAGGCGGGGGATTTTTGGAGTGGAGACTTCAGGGTAATTCATACAGGAGCAGAGGAAGGAAATTTGGGCGTGGGGATAGTTATGCGGAAAAAGATAGGATACTGTGTAGAAAATTACTTACAAAAGAACGAAAGAGTACTTATGGTTAGATTAAAATCTATACCGGTAAACACTGTAATAATACAAGTATACATGCCCACCTCTAACTACAGTGACGAAGAGGCAGAAGCCATCTACAAAGATATCGAAGACATATTAAGATACGTAAAAGGACAGGAAAATTTAATAATTACGGGGGATTTTAATGCCGTAGTAGGTGAGGGTAGGGAAGGAGCAGTAGTAGGTTTATTTGGTTTAGGAACGATAAACGACACGGGAAATAGGCTGGTAGAATTTTGTGACAAGAACAATTTAATAATCACAAACACACTATTTCAACATCATGCTAGAAGACGATATACGTGGAAGGTGCCAGGAAATATAGAAAGATATCAAATAGATTACATTCTTGTTAGACAACGGTTTAGGAATCAAGTAAAAGACTGTAGAAGCTACCCAGAAGCAGATATAGATACTGACCACAACATCGTAATTATGAAGGCCGCACTTAAATTTAAGAATGTGAAAAAAAGAAACGGAAAAAGGCACTTGGACTTAGAGAAACTAAAAGATAAAGATATTCAAGAAAGATTCGAAAAAAAGTCAAATGAATTGCTCAAAGATATCGGGAAAATATCTGATACTAAGGAAGTAGAAACAGAATGGAATAACATTAAATCCGGCCTAGACATGGCGGCCAGAGATATTCTGGGGTATACACAAAAAGAAAATAAGAAACCATGGATAACAAAGGATATCCTGAATTTAATAGAAGAAAGACGAAAATACAAAAATAAATCAGACGAAACAGGAAGACAGAGATACAAAGTCATAAAATGGGAAATTATTCGAAAATGCAGGAAAGCTAAAGAACAATGGATTGATGAAAAGTGCAAAGAGATACAAACGAAGATGGAAATAGGAAAGACAGACAAAGCATACAAATTAATTAGAATGAATTTTAGGGATATAAAACCGTATAGCAAAAATATAAGGGACGCACAAGGAAACGTCATCATAGAAAACGTAGAGAAAGTGGGTAGATGGCAAGAATATATAGGCAATTTATATGCAGGAGAGGAACTAACTGCATTAGAACAGGAATCAGACATTGAAAATGATGACTAGGGATTTCCTATACTTCGAGACGAGTTTGAATTAGCATTAAAGAGTCTGAAAAATGGTAAGACGCCGGGTACAGATAAGGTGCAAGCAGAAACTCTAAAAGCCGCTGGAAAAGCAGTAACAGAACGTCTCTTCCAACTTGTAAGCTATATGAATGAGACAGGCGAGATACCCAAAGATTTCAAACATAGCATCATAGTAACTATACCAAAAAAGAAAGGCACGGATAGATGTGAAAATTTTCGAACAATAAGTTTGACAGCACACGTGTCAAAAATATTAACTAGAATTGTGCAAAGACGAATGGAAAAACGGGCGGAAGAAATACTAGGAGAAGACCAATTTGGGTTTAGGCGAAACAGGGGAACACGGGAGGCTATTTTAGCTCTGAGAGTGATAATGGAGAAAACAATAGAAAAAGGGGAAAGCGTGTATATAGAGTTTGTAGATCTGGAAGAAGCATTCGACAATGTAAAATGGAAAAAAATGTTTGAAATACTAAAAAAAATTGGAATGAGTTATAGGGATAGACAAATAGTACATAGCTTATACAAAGAGCAAACAGCAGTAATAGAATTAGAGCAGGAACGTAGAGAAGTAAACATTCGGAAAGGGGTGAGACAGGGATGTGCCCTATCCCCATTGATTTTTAATTTGTACATAGAAGAAGCAATGAATACTGTCAAATGCAGGAAGACATTTGGAATTACTATGCAGGGACAAAAAATTGATATGCTTAGATTTGCAGATGATATAGCGGTATTAGCGTCTAGCAAGGAAGAGTTAGAAGCTGCTCTTAATGAAATGGAAACGGTTCTAACAGAGAGATACGGTATGAAAATTAACAAAACTAAAACTAAAGTTCTACTATGCAAAGGTGGGGAAAATAAATCAAAAACAAGAATACAAGTATGTAACACGAACTTACAAGAGGTTAAGGATTTCTCCTACCTAGGAAGCCAAATAACGCAAGATGGGAAAAGCACAAAAGATATAAAACAAAGATTAGCAGAAGGTCGTGCTACATTTAACAAGAAAAAGCAACTACTGTGCTCAAAGACCACAAACATAGAAACAAGGAAAAGATTGCTTAAAACATATTTGTGGAGCACAGCACTGTACGGCTGTGAAGCCTGGACAGTAGGAGAAGCGGACAAGAAAAAGCTAGAAGCCTTTGAAATGTGGTGCTACAGACGTATGATGAAGATATCATGGACAGACAAAGTTAAGAACGAAGAGGTACTAAAAATGGTAGGGGAAGAAAGAAATATGTGGAAAACGGTAAAAAATAGGAGAGATAGGATGATAGGCCACATACTACGGCATGAGGGAATAGTGCGGAATATTTTAGAAGCAGAGATAGGAAAAAAAAGAAGAAGAGGCAGACCTAGGCTAGACTACTGCACACAGATAGTAAAAGATGTAGGCTGCAGGAATTTCAGGGAGATGTGTAGGCTAGCCCAGAATATAAATCAATGGAGGTACGCATCCAACCAATCCCAAGATGGATAAACTAATGACGAGAATATAACTGTGCTTAAACACGATGATTACTATAAGTAACTACAAGAATTGGTTGGACAACATTCTCAAATAATGTTAAGTGTTTGAAAGGATTTACTGGAAAACCATTATTTCGGCAAATATCTAAGTGTTGGGGGATCTTGGTAGCCACAGGTTGCTTAACCCCCTTCACTGAATCTCGGTGAAATAGGGCATAAAATTAGAAAACAATAGAAAGGGAACGAGCTGTATACACAGTCTTTTGAAATGCTGTGCTTCAGATGTATTATAGCATTTCGGTTTATTTTGGGATTTTATTTAACGAGAATTTCCAATAATCGAATAGAGCCCACGGCAAGTTCTGATGGAAAATGGCCCAAAGTTGTGGAAATCTCAAAGGCAAAGCGGCTACTCGAACTATATGCTCTGGGTGGAACATGAGCTGTGGGTCGGGGTTAGATTGTGACCAAAAACATGAAGAATAAGGCGCCACCGTATTTTTCTATACAGAGAAGACCTTACTCAAGTCCCTTGTACAAGGCGAATGCGGAAATCTTTATTCTATAACCGCTATACTGTTTATTACAGACAACATAATCCCTGAAGTTTCTTACCTTATGGCTCGACCTTGATCTTAGTAATTCACTGCTACACCTGTGAACAAATTAAACAAAGAATAGCACTGTTTGTGCATTTATACTCAAAAATTTTAAATTCAAATGGAATCAACTTTCATTCATCCTAATTAAAAGAATAGTCTTGTTCAAAAATAAAATCTATTCCTCTAGTATTCAATTATGTGCTTCTTTACAAAATATCTTTCTTTCTTTATATTGTGATTAATTTAATTTATGAAAATTATTTACAAGGGCACTGGATAAAATCAGTACCAATCAAATTAAATGTGGTTTTATTAACAAATAGATAAAGCATAAAGTTGCTTTCTAAACTGTTGCTTATTGATAACAAAATGTTAGTTTTGGTAGATCTACCTTAACCTTACAATGGATAATTCCAAATAGTTATTAATGAAATAGCAAACATAGAAGTTTAATTTCTAAGTTCTCATAAATAGAAGAATTTACTTTCTATAACACGTAATGACACCTACCGTAGTTTCATTGAGTTAATAAAAGAATTAGATATGTAAAAGTTACAGATTCCTATTACTTAATATTGAAAAATATAATTGTGGTCTGTCCTTGACCTATTTAGAAGTTTGAATAACTTGATTAAACAAAAATAATCTGATTACAATGTCCATAGTTCAGCTAACATACGAAAACAATTTTCTACATACCAGAACTCCGTCTGTCTGAAAAATACCATAAAGGAAGCTTACGTCAGCATTGAAATACGGAAATCTCCAATTTAGAACGAATAATTGTACTGCATACTGAAATTCCACATTACTCGGTGTCCATTTTGAGTAATTAAATTTCGCCAGATCCACACCATGAACAAAGCGTAAAACCTATATTTTCTTCTTGCTTTTAATCAAAATAACGTAAACCAATCTCCTGATTACCAATCTGCATGTTAATTTAAAGTTGCTTTATATGTAAATTAAACCACGAAAATTATCAAATGATGCATGATAATTTAACTTGAATACTATATGTACAATTTCATGTTATATATAAATAAAGTTGCATGTAATTTAGATTGAATACTTTATGTAAAATTTCGTATTATACATAAATAAAGTTGCACTGAAAATTTTTATTTAATATGGTTACAGAATCAAATTTTACTTACTGTTACCAACGGCCCTTCGACCAAAAAATTTCACGTCATCTACGAGCTGTTCCAACAAATGGACCATCAAAAATGACTCTCGGAGATGACATTCTCCTAACAGAACTTAATCCGCACGTGCTTCCAATACGAAAAACAGCAAAAAACCATTGTTTCTAGGAACAATTCGACCTGCTTTCACCACAGCTGTATTGGAAGTGTCGGGGTCAAGCGAGTTGCTGCCCGGCAACATAATCACTTCACAATTTCTTAAATAGATGGAGCTCTAAGAATGATACTAAATGGAAACTTTTATTTTGTCACCGTGGAAATTAAATTTTAATTGAATGCTAATACTTTATTGGGCAATAGGTAATATTTAATTAGTGGATTGAATAACATTATTATGCATTATATTGTTTATTATTAAATAAAGGGATTAATTATATGAACATATCTAGATAGAAAATAAAATTGCTACAGTATGAGGACGATAGCATGGACAGACAAAGATAATAACAAATAGGTTATAGAAATAGTAGGAAAACAAGGATATCTGGAGAAAAGATAAGAGAAATAGAAGGGCAGAATACATTCTAAGGGATTTTTGAGTAATAGTATGGGATATATTACAAGCAGAGATAGGAAAAAAGAGGTAGATGTTGACCTAGATCAGATAGTGATAGATGCAGACTGTGCAAATTTCAGGAAAATCTGTAGGTTAGTTCAGAATAGGAAACAATGATGGTACGCGTCTAACCAGTTCCAGGACTGAAGACCTAATGATGATGATGATGTTCTTCTGGAGTTGCACGACTAAGACAGTCAGGATCAACATTAACTTTACTTTTTCTATGAACTTTGCAAACAATGATAACTTTAGACGTAATAAATTTATATATTAAATTGCTTTCAACCTTCCATTGAGAATAACAATAATTAAATATTTTGGAACACTCTTACACTACTCATAATCAAACTGTTAAGACAAACTATAGTGCTTCACAACGCATGAACTTGCTAGAATGACACTCCTCTATGAGCCTCACCTAGACTAACAAACAAAAAATTACATCATAACTAACCTCAAATAATGATGACCAAACTGCTAAAGCGACAAACTTACCACGAGTCTCGTTTAGACTTATGTAATGCTGAGCGACCAACTCTCCATGAGTCTCGTCTAGACTAATATACCGCTATCCGACAAACTACTACGACAAATTTCGCTTAGACTAAATAGAACTTAACATACTGCGTTGCAATGCGGATATAAATAAAAAAATTGCTACCAAATCAAATCAAATACGTGCCGATGCACAAGAGCAAATTTTCAAACAATATTTCAACAGTAAAAACTAGTGTACCAAATCCATAAAGCACTATTTCTTAAATCAAGAAATTAAACAACAACTATTATAACTAACAAGAATGGAAGACGAACCTACTATCGATATAGTACATCCAGAATCAAATAAACCCATACTATCTATATCAAACAACTTTACTATCACATCTGGTCGATTATCACCAGACCTTTCAATAAATAACAAATCAGCCTTGAGTTGTGAATTAGTATGACAAACATTTTTTTACTACACTTAACCAATCTGACCAATCTTTTTTACTAAAATAATTCTTCTGCTCACAAATCATACTTGCTGCCTTTTTTAACAAGTTCAACTCTGAAATAACGAAAATTTTACTTTAATACAAATATATACCTGCTACAACATTTAGACAACTATCGAATAAAACTTTGAGGTTCCAGACACAACATGAGTACTATGAAAAAAAATTTTAACCAAACTATTATGAGTTTACCACAAGCCAATAGTTAAACGATATTGTAACAACTTACTGTTACCAATCGAGCAAACCCTTTTTAAACGACCATCGAGCCTCACGTTGGTGGCGTCAGTGTAACCTTTTTTTTTATGGCCTCCACTAGTTGTATACAAGTGAAGCCTTATTGGTTCGCGGCTAAGTCTGGGAATTACCCCAAGGGTGAGCAATGAGAAAGGGTGTGGGGATGGTCTAAACTCTACAATAAACTAAAAAAAAGAAAAAAGGGGAATTGAGCGCCACTGTATCTTTATGGATGATAACACAAGAAACTCTATACTCCTATGAGAAGATACAGAAACTCATGGGATATAAGCCTCATAAAAACTTACAACTTACTGAACTAATGCATCTGGAAACCGCTGGAACATACTTACAACCTCTTTGATCTCGATGATCCTGAAAGAAAAAAATACACAACAAACTTTCTATTAAAAAGACACCGTTTGTGCTTTCTAATAAAAAAACATACTAATAATTACAGGTGGATAATGTTAAGATTACCACACCAAAGATATTTGAATCAAAAATGAATACCTAGAACAAATCAGTTGTAGCATATCTGTGTTTTTTAAATTACTTCAGCACTCGTCTACTTTCATTATTCAAAGATTTATTTTCTTTAAAAAATTTTGTAAAATTAATTGTGCATGGAATAAAAAACTTGAGTCTAAAAATGAAATTTAATATAGTTTCTCTCTTTTCGTTTTTTTTCAAAATATGTTTACAAAAATGAAATAATAAAATTGGATTCTTTATACATCTGCCTTGACATAACAAGACCTTAAGTTTAATAATATTTTATAACAAGTTTCTGATACCAAATACCCAGATCTGTTTATTGGCTTACATATGTTTCACATTGAGTTTAAATTATTTCTTAAAAAAATTTGGATCACGTGCAGTTAACTTGGACAAATAACATTTTAACTTATTCAGGTATAATGAGCTTATAATAATTTGACATCTGCAAGTAATTTTTTAGAAAACAGGAAATGGACTTTAGAATCTCGTCTTTTTTTTAATAAGTGAATGTTCTGTATATCATACAAAATTATTGTAATAGCATTTCGTAACAATAATCTTCCACGCTGTTTTTTATGCACAAAATTTAGTATAACTAAGCAATCCCTGATTACAATTTATGTGAGCACACTCAAGGTCTTACAAACATAACAAAAAAAGGTTTGATATCTGTTTTTAATGAAGCCGTCATCCCTAGTTATCAAACTGCGACGCACGTTTTCTGAAATCTGCTTACTAAATGGTTGTAACCAAACACCAAACAACAGCTGTAGTTTCTTAACAAACGAACATTGTCCCAATATCTTTATACGTATATCTAGTTAATTCATGTGTACTTCAAATGTATGTTACTTCATCATGTGTACTTCATCATGCGCTAAGGAAATAAAGATATTTTATAAATTATTTGAATAACGCGAACTCACCGTTAACAAATACCAAATACCGACTCGAACCATTTTTACTACCACAACACGCCTATTCTGAGGCCCCACTAATGTAAAGCCTGAGAACCCATTTCTGTACGATGCAGTCTGAACTACATTCTCAAATACAAATGGCTGCTTGGTTATTCATTCCGAGCAAGTACGGAACCGCTTATCTGCGTAGCGCATCACCGTGACCGTATTCACGCAAGCGCTATTCTAATTTTAACGAATGAAAGGGTATAATCCGCCTGCAAGTTAGGCAACACAAACGACTAGATCCCTTTTAAATATGTTTCTTGAGTGTATATTATTATTAAATATTTCTGGGTGAAGCATTTAAGTTAATTAAACGGTCATGATTTCCTGTTTCATTATGGAAGTGTTTCTTTCAGATATAACAGTATCAAATACGAGAATTAAATACCACAGATTAAAATTGTACAGATGTGATTCTTGCAAAAATAGTACTACAGAAAATATATTCGTTACATGGTAAGAGGGATTTCGCTAAGGAAAGGGTTTAGTTCAAATAGGTAATGGTATACTAGAAATTTTAGATTTAGGATTGAGAAAAACTGGTCAAGGTGAATTGAATTTTAAAATTATTTTGGAGATGGGACAAAGAGAGGAGCAGTAGTATATAAGATGGGTAAGGGTTTCTAGTTGGAATTGGTCGTTACATGGGCAGAAGGTGGAATTTGCGTAGTCTCTCTCAAAAGTTGCGGGATTGGGTTAGGAAAGGATAGTGGATCTGCTAGACAGTGGGATATGTGATGGGAAGTCTTATATCCAAGAATATTTCATGAGTATATCTATTGAAGGAGAAACGAGACCAAAGTCCTTGCCAGGAATGTATCAGAGAACTATGAAGGTTAGATTTAATTTTGATTCTGGGGAGGTTTCGATAGTCTTCATAGCGTAGGATACGGTCGTGCAGGATAATGACTTGATTGAACTTGAAGTGCGGATTTGAATTGCCGAATAGGAATTTCAAGTCAGGTGGAGGAAGAGTTGCAGCAGAGTGTGCAGTAAAGCGGTTAATGTTTCATACATTAACGTGAATTTTTCATTTGACATTTAATGTTCATCACATTTGAATGGCAGCTGCTGTTTTAGATACAAAGAATGAACCTTTTCTTTTAAGTTTTTGATTAAATGTGAGGATATATTGAGTAACTAATAGATCAAATTTGTTACGAATAAAATACTCAATAACTTTTATTTGAAACATTTTTCTCCAAAACTTTTAGTAGATATATGAGTTGCAATTGATGAAACACGGTAAAATACGAAAAGGGGCAACCGGTATAAAACAATTAGTTATAGCTTTATATACATACTATTTTGACCTATGCAAAAATGTTAATAATTTTAAGCATTATCAAATGTGAGTTCCACTCAATTCTATTCAATTTTATGTTACTGTTTTCTCGGATATTTTATTCTGTGGAATTCTAAGGTTATGTATGTGTTAATTGTCTTTGTGATCTATATCGCTTGCATGGAATCTACCTGTACTCACCCGTTTCATTTTTTGTATTACTACTTTGAGTTTCTATTATGTAAATTCATATTGTTGTAATACAGATCTTCTTACACTTCTTAGAACACTGTAGTATTATTCTACATCAAAACAAACTGTTCCAGTACAGTACAGGTGTGCATTATGTTGATAGAAGTATAACAGTGAATAATAAGAAATAAATTTTAGTGATTATGGACGAAACGGCGCACTAATTCAAAAATCCCAAAGGGAAACCAATCAATAGTGATCAAAAGGTAATGGCGTACAATTTGTGTGTGAAACATGTTGAAGCAATTAATAAAACCGCAACTATAAAGCAGCATGCAATAGAACTTCACATTGGTCCAAGCACTGTATGGATAACTTCATATCATAGTGTAAAGTCAGAGAAAGTCCCTACACAATGCTAAAAAAAAGGCAGATATGGATTGGCTTGTAAATAAAGAAATTAAAATTGAAAATCGTTATCTAAAGCTTCAGCTATTGGAATTGGTTAAGTAATACCGCATTTGGCATTTCGCATCTCACAAGATGTTATTGATGAATTGGTGAAAAATAAAGCACAAATAGTGCTGCGACTACCTCTCTACCACTGAAGTTTAAATTTAATAGAATTCGTATGAGCTAACGTAAAAAATTATGTCGCTTCAAATAACACTACATTCAACTCAAATAATGTAAATCTCTGTTTCAGGATGGCATTACAAGAGTAACTTCTGCTGTGTCAATCAAGTTATTGGGAAAGAAGAAAACAGTTTTGGAATTTGACATTGTATAAGATGTGGTTAAAATTCTGAATTTTGCTATAAAGTTTAATCATATTCTTCATGATTCTGTACATAGACATGGCCTTATGCCATTTAATTATTTGCTATAAATGTAATGGAACATTTCTGAAAAGGAAGATATAATTTTTAAAAAATGTGTTTTATGTATAGCTACAGTTAAGTTTTTTTATAAATAGTTGTCTTTTGTTTGGTTATATTGAATGTCGAATAAATAAGGTTGAGTATCTATTTTAAATTTTCCATTCGTGATACTCTAGTGGTGTAAGTGGATCTTAGTACGACCTGCCCAAAGAATATCAACTATAGAATTCTATAGTTAATATTCTTTGACCTGCCTCTACTTTATTTTCCCTGGAACGGATTATAAAGTAACATGACTGCCAGGTTAATACACTTTATATTCAATCAATAATTTTAAATTTTCGTGAGTAACATATCATTGTTTAAAAGGCAAAAATTCTCTACCCTCCTTCTGCAGACGCTCACTCACTATCTATCCATTTTCAATCTTTTCAATTAAATACTTATAAATTCTTAGGATTTCTTTAATTAGAAAATTGTCATCGACAATATCATTTTGTTCAAGACACATCGTCTCATCAATGGCGCGGGCTATTGATTCTCTCCTTTCTGATCGCCTAGCTCAGGGCTGTCCAACTGGCGGCCCGTGGGCCGTATACGGCCCGCCAAATTATTTTTACGGCCCGTGAGTACATTTTACTATAAATAAATTTGTTACTAAATTATTATTATTAATATTAAAAATTATTTTACTATGTGAAAATTTAAATCTAATTTGAATTTAAAGTAGGTACTATTTAGTTTGCGTAACTTCACTTAACCTGGCTGAATACAGCAGCAATCCGTTTAACGTCTGATGATGGTTGATTTAACGTTAGCGCCACATATTATATTTGTAGTTGGTTGTTGTTTATCTATGGTTGGCGCACGTGATACGACCACTACCCTGCGCTATTTGGTTGATTCATGCAATCGTGCAAATGCAGTCTTGTCTAGAATTTGTTGATGGGTGACTGTGTTATAATATTATTAACTTAATTTCATATTTATTTATTAATGAAAATAATTATTGAATATGAGTGCTACTAATAAAAGAAAAATAGACCTCGAAAATCGAGAATTTGAAGATCGCTGGGAGAAAAATGATTTATTTATTCTGAACAAGAATGGTAAACCACAGTGTTTGGAATGTTTACAAATCATAGCTGTGTGTAAAGAATATAACTTTAAGCGCCAATATCTTTTCATGCAATAAAAAATATCATTCGTACACGCGAGACATGAAAATACCACTAGTGAAAAAAATGAAAAAGCAGCTGGATCATCAAACGAATTATTTTAATCAAGAACCAAAATTTCAAGAAGCATCTGTAGCTGCATCCTTTGAAGTTTGTTTAGAAATAGTAAAGGCAAAGAAGTCATTCTTGCATGGAAAATTTCATCAAAAAATGTGCCATAAAAATGGCTCAAGCATTTAATGACAACGAAATGGTAAGAAAATTTCAAACAGTATCACTTTCTCACCAGACTGTAAGCCGACGTGTTAACGAGATTAGCATGCATGTCACTAATAAATTAGAAAACCTAATCAATAGTTGCTGCTATTTTTCGGTAGCATTGGATGAAAGCACAGACAATTCCGATACAAGTCAAATGCTTATCTTTATAAGAACTGTAAATAAAAACTATAATTATTCAGAAGAACTTTTAAAATTACAATTATTACACGGAACAACAAAAGGTGAAGATATTTACAAACAATTAAAATGTGCAGTAGAGCAGTATGGCGGATTTGACAAGTGCACTGTTATTGTAACCGACGGTGGTAGAGCTTTGACGGACAAAAATATTGGGCTCGTCGTCCTTTTGAAAAAAAGAATAATAACATGTCGTATGCTACACTTCAGGAGGCATTATGTAGTTTACCCCTACAACTAAAAGACCTAATGGACAAGGTTTGCAAAATTACTAATTTAATTCGCGGCGGAAATCGTTCCCTTACACACCGAAAATTTAAAACATTTTTGGTTGAATTGGAAACTGAGTATGGAGATCTGCTTTTACATAGTAATGTTCGTTGGTTAAGTGCTAGAAAGTAATTGAGGAGATTCTTTACACTTCGAAAAGAAGTTCATCTTTTGTAACATTATTTTGTAATGTTAACTAATAAACAGATTAATTAATTAATTAAATTTCAATAGCTTGCATAACTTATAAGAAAAATTCCATAATAAATTACTTTTATATTTTAGTAGCATCCCGTATAATGAAAACCAGGTTTAGAAATAGCTTAAGGCTTAAATATTATAAATTTCAGCGGCTGTCATCATAATTTAAAGCTCTACCCTTACAAATCAAATACAATAACCCTTTTAAATCTTATGTCGGTTACAGATTGACGAATCTGATAAAATTAAAATGGAATAGTACCTTTTAACGTAAATAAAGAAAAGCAATTTTCAGTTGAAAAACTTAATCTTCTTAATTTTCGTTGATTGACAGCGGATTATAGAAAACGAAACATTATAAATAGCCAAACTATTTCCAACTTGTTTTGTTCAAAGATTGCAAGTAATTTTAAGTAGTCTGGAGACATCCATTGTATTTAAAATCCATTTCGGCTCAAGTGGGTTAACCGGTCTTTTGTTAATGGCAGACCACTGTCGCCAACGGGTATGGTCCACAATTCAATAATTAAAATTTCAAGAAAATACAACATAGTCATACCATTAGAAAAATAATTGCTTCCGTGACCCTCATTTTGAAAGGGGTTGGATTTGGTTTCTGAAATTTTGTTTTGTGGGAGGTTCTGTTAAGTCATTGGATAACAGAAATATGACGTAAATAATGGCTAGAGTAGGGATTAGTATATAACTTAAGGCTTTAGCCAAAAAACGAGAGATTCCAATGGGGTTGTCTGTTATCGAAAGGTAGGAAGAAACGTAGTTCGCGGTTAGCGTTCTCCGGCAACACAAATATAATATTTCACTTAGTATCACGATAGTAAAATTTGGAAAGGAGTAATTAACTCTTCCAGTCGCGAGGGTTACGCCCGTATGTTCGCGGATTTATAGTGATATAAAGTAAATAATTAAAAGCTTGTATGCGTGTGACGCACAAGTTAAGTTAAATTATCAACAAGCTCCTGCCGGGTTCGTGTGCCATTTGAATTATTTAATAGTTGCGAAGATCCAGAGCAACAAGCGAGATTCTCTCCCCTAATTTAAGAGCTGTTCTGCGTTGGAAGGCAAGCCATCAAACAACAGATGATTTTTAGTAAGTAAGTTTTTATAGTTCGATTAGCATGACCAATTTTTAGTTAATTTATTTGTTAGAACGTTTTGGCCATAAACCGTAGGATTAATTTAGTGTAAAATTTATAAGATAAGTTTCTTCCATATAAAGTGTTTGGGAATTACTTATGTACGCAAAATTATCATACTTCCATATTCACCCATTCAATTAAATGTCTAAATTAAAATCAATGAATGTAAGAGGTTCACGTTTATTGCTCTGTTAATTAAATAGTTTTTGTTTGCCGTTGATTAAGTCAATAGTTTTTTATTTTTTTATCATAAAAGTTGCATAAGTAGTCACAAAGGAAAGAATTGATTAAAAGAAACAATTGTCCTCCTTGGGATGACAAGTCTCTCAAGGTTTTGCATGAACATTTGGACATTCTCGACTTGTCTGGCGCCCTTGGTAATTGTCATTAAGCCACAATATTTATGAAAGGTAAGTGCCAAATTTTTTTGTAGTATATTATATATTAATTTAGCCCTTTCTGCAAAATTTTAACCCTCTATATGATCCACCATCTTCCGCTAGCTAGTGCCGGTGACCCCTCTTTAATTTTTGTTTTACAGGCCGTCCCCATTTTATAATTTTACTGAACAATATATACTTAGTAGCTTTCCGCCTGTAACACTTTTTCTCACAGAAATTGCGGTCGATAAAAATTTGACAGCAAATTTAGTTGATACAAATTTTATTTATTCACTTGCTTTCCTAAAAGACATTACAAATTATTTAAATATTTTGAATAAATCCTTGCAAGGACAAGATCAAACTGTGTGTTGCCTTTATAAATATGTTACTAGATTTAGAAACAAATTAAAATTGTTAAGGTTTAATTTAGAGCAAAATAATTTATTTCATTTTGAATCTTGCAAACAGATCTATGAAGAAAGAAAAAAATGTAATATAGAAGCGAATTTTAAAATATTTCTACCACAATTGGATATGCTAATAACAGATTTTAATGAAAGATTTTCTCAATTTGATCATCTTAAACCGTCTATTGATTTATTTTGTGATCCAATTAATATTGATATCAACTCCGTTGATTTTAAATATCAAATAGAATTATGCGAACTACAAGCTGACCCATTTTTTACATCTTGTAGAGTAACTGGAATAGAAATATTCAAATTTTTAGATAAAGAGAAATATCCAAAATTGAGAGATTTTGGACTTCAAATTGTATCGATGTTCGGAAGTACATATATATGCGAGCAAGCATACTCCGATATGAAATATATAAAGTCAAAATATAGAAACAGTTTAAAAGATTTCACTCTTGAAGATATAATTAGACTTGCCACAACAAATATTGATGTGGACATAAAAGATATTGTTGCTAAACAATTACACCACAATGTTCTCATTAATATATTACGAATATTTTAAAGTTTTCTTTTTAGTATAAATAAAATATTTTTTTAATTAACATAAACTAACTTTTCATTTATCAACCTTCTTGGCCCCCGAAATATTTGGTGAAGAAAATAGGACCGCGGGCTATGATAAGTTGGACAGCGCTGGCCTAGCTAATAACAATGTTCAGTGTAAATAAATGTTTTCAGTAAGTTTTTATGTGCAGTGATTGCAATTATTTGCTGGTAGACCCTATGTGAAGACTCAAGGATGAGCTCTACTAGTTAAATTCGTTCTTAAACTGACGGGTCCTTCATGTTGTTGTACATAAGCGGGTGCAACAGTTCCAATATCGTTCTTGGAGTCGATAGTCTAAATAGATAGTGCTTTTCAATTAACTATTGTAAACACGTTGGGAAGATACATTTGTTAATTAATTCAACGTATACGATTGCATTTATTAACAAGTTTAAATTGGAAACGAATCGATTTCATTTCATGCATACATAAGGTTATGATGGGAAGTCGTACCTACATTTTAAGCAAGTGTTAAAGCTCTCATCTTCAATTCTAAAAGTACAAGTTTTAAAAACTATATAAATTGCTATAAATTAAAGTTAAACATAAAATATTCGCAATAGTCACGATTGGAAAAGCAGAAGATCAAACGCATTCTTCTCGCAATTCTAAAACTGCTATATCTACATTAAAGTCGGTCACACGCACACAAGCGAATTCGAAGGGAAGCTGAGTGGGTTGAAGCGGATCCCCTCGAGCACAGTTTAGATCGTGTGACTCTTACCCAGGGGGTTAGCTGCCGCAGACGCTAATGTCAAAGTAAGTCCTGAGTTGTATTTTGTACAACAGAGGAACTAGTTATGATTACGGGGTATTTAGTTATTAAAACAACTAACAATGGAAAAAAAATATTATGAAAAAGGCAAGTAATTAAGGCAGTCAGCTTTAATAAAATATAATATTGTTACGAATTATTAGGCAACCAGTCAAACACGCAAACTGCATGACCGAAGTGTATTCTACAGAAGTCTCGAACATTCGAGCAAACACCAGACTATGAATCATCTAGTTAATTTTAAGGTATATATAAGATCGATGATGAGTGTACATCAGCTAGTCTATATCCAAATGTCGTATATAAATCATATTGTGTATAGTTAGTTGGTCATTACGTTTTGAAGGTCCTATAGTAAATATAAATTTGTGTTATGTGAACGTGCATATTGTACCGCCTGCTTGTACATAAATAGACAAAAGGATAATAAATAAATTATAGTAGTGTTAGTGTTGTTAAGAATACTTATGGTTAAGGATTTAGTTTAAGAAGATATTAGAGCTTGTCAATAGCATTAGTGTAATAGTGCTTCATTGTTAATTGGACTGAAAACATCTATAAATAAGACATATACTGTTAATTAAACTTGTGAATAGCGAATAATAAAGACTTTTGTTATTACTTGTTCTAAATTGGTAAACGCGTTAACAGTAGTCCGCTACAATATTGTTAATTAGTGTTTGAATACATCAACTAAATACTAAAGGAATACCATTTATAAATTAGTATGCAATATACACGTGTAAGCGTATACTTCACATGAATAAATCTTGTAAATGATATGAGAATATTTCCTCATTTTCCAAATGCATTCTCTTGCTTGAATTTTTAACATAAATCGTTGGGTGTCAAACATTTCTAAGGGTTTATGTCCGGTTGTGTGACAACTATCATCAGAAACTATTATTCAAAAGGGAAAATGATTCGACACGCACCCCCTGCCGACCGTCGAAGTTCAAACATTAGCGGGCTGTAGCGTTTATTACCCCGCTACTCGCTTTCGCCCGCTGCTGCAGTCATTTAAAGTAAGTACTACATTATTTTCATCAGGACCCCAACCCGGTCCGCTCCATTTAAGTCCGCATGTGTGAAACCGGCCGCGTTGTTTCTATACTTTTAAGCTACACGCAATATATTTTCTCACTCTCACACATCAATAAGATTGGTTTACATTTCCGAATGTTATAAGACCTTAAACTGGATTAGTAATAGTATTAATCGTTTTGACAATTTTTGTGGTACGTACATTGCTTTACAATAATTTTATTTAATCTAGTTTTCTCTGATCAATAATTAATAACAAACTGATTAATTGATAGTTTATTACGCAAATTGTAAATAACTCATTACTTCTGGCGATTGAAAATTTGTACACAAAATTATTACATTACTTATGTACCAATTCAATTTATTTTATACATACATACAATACGTGCATACCTTTTCAGCATACCGGGCTTACTGTCTCCGTGGTGGCTGATACCTGAAATTAAATCTCCAAAATTTCCAATCTGCCAAGAACCAAAACACAAACGCAAAATGTTCATCAGGCAAAGTAGACATTAATATCTCAAGAATGGTGCGTAATTTCTTTACAACTTTATTTACTTATTCTACCATAATGTTTTTATCTTAAATCAATAACTGAATGCATTTCTCACATACTATTTACAAATTCGGAATTTGTCATTTACGAAACCAAATCACAACTTTTCTTTACACGTTCATAATAAAAAAAAACATGAATACCTTGCACAAAAGTAACATGAAGGGTTAATATTATACGGTCAACCCTATTTTAAAACACACGCTTCATTACGCAATTGAACATTGTCAGAACAAGGCAAATAACATTTATAAAAGGCCTTTGAATTTTATAGATGCTTACCTTAATAAGAATATCCCCTAGAAGTAGTGAAATGTCCACCATTGTACCTTCTGAAAGTAAATTAGCTTATCTGCTAATTGAAAAACTGATCTATGCGGAACATAAAAATTGAGCCAAGTACTCTTTGTTCCTAAACATGAGTCTGATAATATAAAGCGTCCCATGAATGAAATTAGTTGACCACTAGGCAACGTCTTTATCGGATCAGAGACCTGTATTACACCTACTTCCATTTTAATTTTATTTTATAAATATTGCTTTTTCTTTTTATTAACCATTCAGTGCCATTGAAATTTGTTTTCAATTCAAAACTAAGTTCACACCAATCCGTGCTTCAATCTGCTTTTATTTTCATGCTTCGTAAATTTTTTCTATCTTCTCAACCAAGCGATATTTCATACTGTACTAAACCTTCTTATGTATTTCGTTCAAGACCCAGCAAACGGCGCTTGAAAAGAACTAACTGTGTCGACATTATGAGCAATTAAAAGCGCAGACTTGGAGCAAACGACCTCAAAGATCAAAAAACAAGAGAACGCAAAACTAAATTTTCGCTTCAATATGTACCCGAAAAATCTGACTACACACAGAAATTGATCATTTTTCAAATTTTACTCAAAATCGTTAGTTATTACCGACTACCTGTATTTTCAAAAAAATTCTCCAATTCACATCGGTATGTCTGGTTCCACGCTTCCAACACATGTTATAATTAATTATTCTCAGATTATGCAAATAAAGAATTGTTCGTTATTTTTGTCAATCATATCTGAGAGTATTAAAAGTTGCTAAAATTATTGTACCTCATTGTAGGATCAAAAATAATTGCAAATATTATAATACAATAATCGTAGTACGTTTTTGTTTACGTCGACTTGGAATTGGGAAAATGCGTTTGTTCAGTATAATACCAGCTTATCTACTGATAAACTACGGAGATGCTGCGACAACCCCTATCATAAAGGTGTTAATATCTTCTAAACGAGCGGTATTTTTTCAAAATAAAACGGTGTTTTGTTATGTGGTGTGTGTGTGTGCGTGAGTGTGCGCGCGCGAGTGTGTGTGAGCGCGTGCGCGTGTGTGAACGCGTGCGCGTGTGAGTGTCTGTGTGCGTGTGCGTATGCGAGTGTGTGTATGTTTGAGGGGGGGGGGGAGGTTGTTTGAGTCGGACGTAAATATTATAATGGTCGCGCGAACTGTGAGGTGTTTTTTAAGAATGCGTTTTTGTTGTATAATTAATTTAAAAATGAAAACGTATGTATTGAAAATTTAATTATTTCGTGTATGATTTATTTTGAAAAATGGTGTAGAATAGAAATGTTTTTGCTGAAAAAATAGAAATTCCTATAGAAATACATGTATGTATTAAATTTAAGAAATAACTTCTTTTGCATGCGACAGATGATGTTTTCAAGGGAAGTTACGATTTGAATGCAATGTTTATTATTGTACCGGCTTTGCTTGCTGGAACGGAATAGAATTGCTTTCCGTTATAAAAATGGCTGTTGCCCTGTTTCGCGATATAGTATTTCAACTTCGTTTGTAAAACTGATAGAGGGTGATACTCGTTCAGCTAGTAATTGTTGTAAATGCATTGAAGTTTTTCAACTAATTACTTGTATTAATTTCGTTTCCGCGAACGCGTTTATTCAATAAAACTGTTAAGTTCATTATTATTTGCATTAGCTTCATGAAAAAACAGCTGTTCTTCTACATATCCTCAATTATGGTTTCGATACTTATAATGGAACAATAGAAATTATTGAAGAATCTGGGGAAATGCGTCCTGCACTGAGACAATTTTTTACAAGCAATTATTTTGGCACATTCTAATACCGGTTTAAATATAGTTAATGCGATTATGAGTAAACGTGAATATCGTTATATACAAATTATCCAATAATATAATCATCACGGACTGCTTGATTTTTATTAATGACTTAGAGACGCGAGGAATTTTTTCCCTACAGTTACAAATTTTAAATCTGTCCTTGCACACACAATCGATCATTATTTCTTTGCTGAGTTCCTTTGAAGATGGTTCCAGTGTTGTTAATTTACAAGAGACGAAAGCAGGACGTCGGAAAGTGAACCTTTTGGAGGCATCAATCCCAGCAGTGTATGTATATCAGATTCTCTTTCTATGTATTGATATTTTAGCTTTCTCTAAGTCAGCTCACATAGTTGGCTTTATCTATTTAGATCACGTTAGAATTTATAGGACAAAAATATTTAATCTTTGGGGAGAGGGGGATAAAAATTAATTTAGAACCATGTAATTATTCTACGTTTTATAAAAAAATTAGGTCAAAATATTTTGTTTACATTTGGTTTCATTGTGCGTGAAATTTAGAACCATCAGGTTCTAATTATAATGTATAGTTTAGATATATGAATGTGGTTATGTGATTATTTCAAATCACACTTAGAAAAAACAAAATTTGTGTAGAAAGAATCTGATAAATTTTCATTGCTTTGGTTTAAAGTTATGATTATCCTAATGCAAGGAGTTTTTACTGTTTAAGTATTAATTATAAAATAAGATTAGCATCGACTGTCCAAAAGATCTTCGGTATAAAAATTTAGAGATACATTATTGTTTAGGTATAACGATATTACACAGCCCTTTACCGCTGCTTTCAAATGCATTTAATCTGGTAGATAGTTTTGTTCCTTCATTGCTGTTGTCTACTATTACATTATTTTCTTGGTCTTTACTTGGCAAGAGTTGCTTTGAAGAAGTGCTTGTGAACACGATTTAAGTATATATATATATATATATATATATATATATATATATATATTATTGTGGTCTTTTCTGGAAATAAGCCCAAAAATCGAGCCCCAATGTTGTGTTGCATAAAAATGCAGTGTCTTCTAGATAGAAATCATGCTCCAGCAATTTGCACCTAAATAAAACTTCATTACAAATTTCATGTTTTGATTATAATATGTTCTAGTTTGATATTTATAAAAATTTCTTTCCCAAGTTGATCTACCACGGCTAGCTCTGAGCTAGAATATACTTACCCCAACTACACATTCTTTCAACACCTTTACACACAACAAAATACAAAAATAAAATAAAATCCTTGGACAAACATACACTCTTTTATTCATATGATATAAATGATTATTCAGACAATTTCAATATTTACAATAAAACATTTCACTTTTTTTTTTATTTAAACTGTTAGTGTTTTTACACCTCAACCTTTTTATTTTTCAAAGTAGACGGGCCTATCGTGAAACCCTAAAACCTTTACTTAGTCTATGGTGAGCTCAGTATAAACCTTTCCTTGATATGCATAAAATATTGCATGGTCAAATTACTCTAAAGACCCGTTTATTCTTTACATCAAAAATTATTATTCCTGTTTTTATTTACTCAAATAATAATGGAAAATTGTTTTTTATATACGGTAAACAAATTAATTTTCAGTTCATAAATTTTCACCACATAATTCTGAACACACCTAGCTTTATAACACAATGCCAACACCACAGTTCAACAATAAAACAAAATTTGTTACCTAGAGTGTTCTTCGGACACACCACCTCCTTGGATTTTCCCCACGTTCTCACTCCTACATGAACAGCTACTCCATCTCAACTCGTTCATCCAGTTCCCCAGTAAATAGTGGATGCTACTCATACCACCATCTATCGAAATCCAAATTATCTCAATTTAACGTACCACCAGCACTCTCGTTCAAGAAATACTTGATTCGCTTACCTCAGTAGCATCTTGTTGTATTCGTACAATTATTTATACTAATTTATTTTCAGTCCGTTTAATTTGTTAGCACTAACTCGTGCCTTTAGAACAGTTGTAACAATGTACGACGGACTGCACTCTGACGCGGCTTTCAATTTTAAATTCGGATGTCTACTCGATGCTACTTAATGTATTCGAAGCGGATCAAAAGATTAAGAAAGCAAATCAGAAGATTAAGAGAGCTTTACCACCTCTGGTAAGAGCTTTTATAATCTTCAAACCCCTTCTCTAGTCACGTATTTCTACATTTTTCGCTGAACTCTCACATTCGTTACACCAATTCTCCAAATTCCTCCACTCAAAACCCCAACGATCTTTTAAAACTCAGAATTCACTCCTTCCACCATGGCTTTAGCGCGAAAAACTAGCTATCAGTTGCAACCGTCGACGCGTACCCAGAAAATCTTTCCTTTCCATATCTCTAACGGCCTGCAAAACACGCTCATCGTGCCTGCGTCTCTATTTTCCTTGCAGTCATGCGTTCATTCATCGAGCTCCCACTATCTACAGTTACGATTCCCTCGCTAAATGTGCGCCTTGAAAATCGATATCGTCGACAAACATCTTGCATCTTTGTTTCACCCATTTGTCATTTAAAATATATTAGTCTGTCACGCGCTTGAAAACTGCTTGTACTTCTATCTCTCTTTGATTGCTTGCTAACGATTCTCCGTCCCTTAAAATTATTGATTTTTGCTTCACAACTAACATACTCGTTCGTTAACCTGGCTTTTCCGTTGTAAAATACCGTGAACTGTTATCGTTACGTTTTATAGCTTTCAAAGAAATATTTATTTACTTGAAGCTCTCATTCTATGAACTCCTCGACCGTTTGTTTAAGTTATTTTGTAGACTTCTATAAATTACGTTAACGTCCCTTTTAGTTTACGATGCTAAATAAACATCCGTTGCATCAATTATTGATTTTTTTACCGTGAAGCTTTAATATTTGCCTGCAATAGTCAACCTTGTATTAAATTACCGTATACAAATTATTGATTTTTCCCTACCACGAAGCTTTAGCATTCTCCATGGTTGCATGCACTTAACGTATACAAATTATTGATTTTTACCTTGTCTTATACTAAAGTATACAAACTCTTGATTTGAAGCGTAATAAATAATTTATTATTTTCCTATCTGCCGGGTCGTTATAAAAATACCTTCTGGGCTTATTTACACACGTTGGCCTTTAACCTACCCAGTAATATATATATATATATATATATATATATATATAAAAATTTTTTAATTGTTGTTTTATGTAAATATAAAGTATTTAAGAAAATGTTCTAAACAAGTGACTGAGAAGAATCTACACACACACAACCACGCACGCACGCACTCACTCGCGCACCCACTCACGCACGCACGCACGCACACATATACACACACACATATATATTCTCTTTTATTGTTTGTTTTTATGTGAATACTAGAATTGTAGTTATCAATTAGGTTGAGGTATCTAGGAAGTGTATTAATTATTTTTCCGAAGACTTTGTACTGTGTAAATCCTCCGAGATATATTGAATAAATATTGTTTTCTCCGCCGGTTGGTTTTCCTTTTTGTAACGTGTTATGTTGATTAAAAGTTTTGTAAATAAACTTTCTCTCTTGAGGTTTTCTTTTCCTTTTTTTGTTTTGTGACCCACCCCACTCTACGACCTTCTAGCTAGCACGGCATTCTTTGAATTCCTTTTTTTGTTGCGATATTTTGCGGTACTCGGTAGGGGCTATTTTGGTTGAATACGTTACCTTTTTTTCAGTCCGCACGGAATACCGTCGCAACTAACTAAGCACCAAATAACATACTTATAATGCCTAAAAACGTAAAAACATGAGTTAAAATGCCACTACCACACCCCACTTAAAGGAGGTTACTGCTTCTTCATGAGCCAAGAATACACTACCATTAATCGGTAGAGCACTGTGTATAAGCATTTTCGTTTATGAAAATCTGAAATTAACCTGAAAGTTGGCACATGTTACGGTTTTCTTCGATGGAATTGAAAGCACTCGAAAGCGCCGATAAAGCACTACCGGCCGTTAAGTTGGCCTTCTTCTATGGTCCTTTTTATCATTTTGGTAAGCACGAAAACCCCAACGATGATGTTTGATATACTAAATAGCATCGACAAAGCACTATAAGCATTTTTCTTGATTAAAAGTTCGTAAAATCGGCCGTTGTCCGTACCTTCTTACCCGTGATTTTCTTTTTTGGATAGACATTTTCAGTTCATAAATACATAATTAAAAATTCTTATCGTAAAAGCTCATTCTACTCACTGTGTAATTTCAAGTTATCGAAGAACACCTCTATATTTAATTTTCCAATGCTCCACCCAAAGGGACTACATTAACCAGAAAGCGAGTTTTTATCTAGAAATTTTTTATTTTGCTAAACCCTTGCTATCCAAGCAAGATAGGGATCTTTAGCGTGCATGACAATACCCACAAACGGGATCTACATTTTACTTCTCATCCAAACAAGTGCGTATTTTTGTGAAAAATGCTTTCAGAACATTTTTCAAGCAACCCGTGTTATGATTTGAATCCGGGACCTTGGCTTCAGCAGTCATATCCAAACCTATCTGAGCCACGGAGCGTCCTATCCAAGAACACCAATGTTTCTCTTACAACCATTACTTCGATTATTCACTTAACACAGTTTTCTTTACTCAAAACACCATAAAATTCCAAATTAATGAACGGGTGAATTCTACAGATCCTAACCCCTTTTAATCGGTCGTGATGATAATAATTCTACGAATTTGTGTTAAAAAATACTGCGCCCGAGAAACGTAAGCTCAAATAAATTTAGTTGCACGTCCCGTTTTTGCCGGCAGAAAATCTATATTTTCATCTTAAAACTATTTCTTTCTAGTTTTCAACTTACAACCCCGCGGTTTTGTCCTCCTCATTACGTTTTCGTATAACTGCATTTTTATGTTGATTTATTACCGGTTTACGATTAACTAATTACTCATTCTCCGTCGGATGTCTAACTACGGTATATTTTTTCTCCGCTGTAAAATTCTATCACGTAAAAAACCGTGATTCCTTATGGTTTTTTTACGACATACTTAATGTTTCATTTTGTAACTGGGTTAATACATTATAAAATATTGTATGAAAAGATTATATCATCTGCAACTTAATATCCGTGCATCTCCCTTACTCAGTGTCTGGATTTGTTTTATGGTAATGCAACTATATGTATTAAAACTATGCAACATTGCATTTAATTTATTGAAATATAATTCTAAAAGTTTTTATATTTGAGAAGCATATTAATGAATTTACTGGTATTATAAAACTTTATTTAAAAAATAACATACTTCCACTATGAAACTTTTCACTTATAAATGTTTTGCTTAAATTTCTTGTGGTATAAGATAATTTATGACCCTAAGTTGAAATCCAATATGTATTTAACAAAAATAAAACGATAATTTTTGTGATTTTTAAGATTGTGATTTTAATAAAACTCACAATTTTACTGCAAAGTCATGCTTACTGTACACTACTATATATGAAATCAAAATATACAGGGTATATAAACATAAATTTTGTCTGTTTTAGATTACATTTCCTTATCCGTTTAATTTTTATAGCTTGGGTAACGCGCCCGCTTTACAGACTAATTAGAAACTATTCAGTTTCCAGAATCAGCTGTTGTTGGTTGGTCACTGGCCATATTTTTCTGTATACTAAATATTGGTAGAATAAATAGCCAAATTATACGCCAAGCACAGAAAATCGAATGGAACGTAGATTTCTTTTGAAGACCGTTGCATTGGAACTTATAAAGTCACATATTTTCACAAGACCTGCTCTTACAAACTCATCCTTGCAAATTCTATCATTTATGAAAAAATAGCGAAAGTGTAGGAAGTGCTAGCTACAGCTGCCAACAAATTTGAAATTAGGTTTTGTTCATTTTATCCACGGCGAAAAAACACAAACAAAAAACATGTGCAAAATGTGCGGTATGAAATTATGAAATGAGCATGTGCAATGTGTTTGTTTAACTTGTCTTGACCCTGTAGAATCATCTCCATAAATATTTGTTTGTGTAGTCAAATGTAAATATAAGTTACGCTTTAAAATATAATTACATAACATCATTTTCAAACTTGTATTACCGCTCAGAACATGAATTTCAGAGTGAGCAAAATATTCATGTGTGACCATTGGCGAAATTTTCAGTTCAGCGACCACTGACGGGTTAAAATTAAACAGGCGTAAGTAAAGCGAATTTTTCAGAAACCACGAATTGGAATTAAACAAACTTAAGTAGCACTTCACTCTTTTCTAGTACAAGGATACTTTATCAGTAGATATGGTATAAATAGATCTAACTGTTAAGAAGTCAAGGTTGTTTTAACCCATTCGTACTGTACTATTAGCCATTAATAAATAAATGTAGCTGTTACTTGCTCCTGTTCAATAACAATACAAACTAGATGATATATTAGTTGCATTCAAAGAGACTTATCTAGCATTTATATTCATTTGAAACCAATACACATGTATTAAACAAATAGAATATATTGTGACTTACATCATTTTATTTTCAAATGGTTATCAAAGCTTAAAAATTGAAACTAACAAGAATATCCCTTACGTTCGTAATGCAAACGTTCGTTTAATCCATTTTCTTATAAATAGAGCTTACACTATCAAATTGCTGTCTTACGAATGCTGGCGATTATAAATTGGTGATAAAGGGGCAACGTCATACAAACTCCAGTGTTCCGCTTCTGTCGACCTCCTCTAATTGCTATTAAATAGGTATAGTAGAATTTATTTAAGAAGAGCTAGTACATTATCATACGCACACGGCTAAAACGGTGTCAGATTAGTCCATTGTTTATAAATAGGCGTGTTCGTTCAGCATATCAGTGGCGTAGATAATTTGCTGTTAAATGTCAATTGATATTTGTGACTTTGATATTCTATATTTATTTCTTACGCTTTCATAGTTTTCTTTCTGTTTCTTTGTGTTTTATGCCTTGCTTATTCGGGTATTCGCCATGTAAATTTAAATCGCCAACAAAATTAAACTAGATTTTAGAATATTTACTCTATGGAGTTTGATAAAAATTATTAAATCCGCTACGCCACTGACTTTCACAGTTTGCGCATATGTCAAATGACGTATAGGGTCTTCTTAAGAGCTCATCACAGCAGGTTACCTGCCATCTGCTGTAAAAGCGCGGGTTGGGGTTACTACTCCGCTACTTGGTTTATGAAGTACCAGGAGCACATATAGACGGCAGTGCTGTGGAACTTGTCTAGTTATAAACCTCACAGATATTTTAACTTATGAACCTCTCTACTTAGGACATTAATCTCGACCAGAAACCTGTGCATATTTTAGCTCTGTATTCGTAGTTCGCGACTTGCCGCTAGGGAAATTGAGGGCGATTTTTACATGCAGCCTTATGGAGCATCCTTTATTTTTCTCATAAATAATTATAAATTCAGATTTTATTCAAAATTCCAGTTCTTAGAAGTTGAAACATACACAAATTCTTAACAGATACCAATTTAATACTCTCGTATTCCTATAAGAATTTCAAATTATTAAAGAATCAAAATAGCATGCTGAGCAATGTAACCATACATAAATAATATTTTTTCAAAGCATTTTTAAAGCATTTTATGAAACAAATACAGAATGTTTTATCTCTGGTAAGACTAGTTTTCAAGAGATCAATTTAAAGTTATTGTTAATTTATGTAGTTAAGTCTTATATTATAAAAATTAGAAACTTTTAGAATCTTTGATGGTACAGAAGAATTAAGTACATGTATCATTGAGCACACAAAAATCTGACCATCCTTTTGGGGATAAAATAGTGATTCTATTGAAGCAAAAAAGTATTATATTAAACAAAATAAAACAACAATATATCTAATTTTTTTACACACACTTTTAATTAAAAATAAAAATTTATTATTATAACAAATCGTATTAGAAACATATTTGCTCAGGTAGATACTTAAATTACAATTCTTACCATCCAATGCACATAAAAATAAATATCATTATACATTAATATATACACAAATATGAAAGAACCTTGTCACTTCGAGGAATAGCTTGTCTCCACTTTTCTAATGTTTCCACATCCTACAAAGACATGTATTTAGAAACTCAATAGTATCACTAAACATCAAAAATACCTTGGGGGCAGAATAAATACTTCTCCTTATGTGTTTGAATGATTTATATCCGGATTTGCACTCAGGGACAAAACAACACTTCATATTTTATATCTATAGATAAGTTATAGGCCGCAAGTTTTACACACAATTGACAATCACAGCTATAAAGTACAAAATATGATGATCTTAGTCTAATTAGACCTCACAATTTTATAAAAATGCGATTTTAATACTAATGCGCCATAAAACATAATAGAAAATTGACCCTCCTTTTCCCTAGCAGCAACATTATTAACTAGATATTATTTGTCACAGTTTTATAGTATTGCAAGGATAGGAAGATTGACGTAGAGGGGTTCATATTTTAACTATACATATTCTCTAACATTTATAACCAGTGAAAACCTCTGAAATTCCGATATCCAATGTAAAATAAAAAATTATTAGGGAACAAGAAATTATAAGATTTAACATTCCTACATTTGCATCGCTTAGTTATTTTACAATTTCTAATATGCAATTGACAAAGCTGTTGCATTAATTAGTTGGCCAATAAATGGAAAATAACAGAATAATAGTTTGAACGTATCTCTAATAAAAAATGATTAGGTATAGTGTCAAGTGGGTTTTGATTACAGTTTGTGAAAAGCTGCAAATGTGGTTTCTTTTGTTATCACACCTTTGTTCCTTTATCATTTTCTAACGACGACATAATGAAGAAAGTGGCCTCAACGGCCAAGCATGTTTTATTTAAGTGAATTTTTTACAATTAAAAATAGATATAAATATAAAATACAAATTTTCAATATATTTACAATGCTATTATATATTTAAGTTTGTACTGGATTGGACACAGTAAACATTCCTCTATCTAGTAGAATAAAAATGTATGTCTTGCATTTTTAAGTAGTCCAAGGTTTGTTTTAATTTTATTTATTTACGTTTTGCATGCAGTGTGTCAAATCTTGTTCCATCAAAATTGTGTAAGGGAGTTTGTGAATTGTGAATGTGTACCATGATAAACAAAATACATACTTAGTACATTTTACATGTATTAGAGAAGTTTGAGGGTAAAAATAACGCAAATAAACATGGTTTGTAAACTTTAATTAACCGTAAGAATTTTTATCACATTATTTCTTATTACTACACAAGCCTAAATAGGAGCGAAATATTACTGGTGGCTTTTTAAATTTATCCCAAGAGATTAATTGAACTTGGACATAAAAATTTAACAATTCTGTGTTTATTCTTCTTTACAAGTCTTACACTACACTCATTCTTTCACCATATTACAATTCAGTTTTTCATCCACTCTATGGTATCATCATTATTAGGTCTTCAGTCCTGGAAGTGGCTAGACGCGTACCGTCATTGTTTCCTATTCTGAACTAACTTACATATTTCCCTGAAATTTACACAGTCTGCATCTATCACTATGTGATCTAAGTCTACATCTACCTCCTTTTTCCTATCTTTGCTTGTAATATATCCCATACTATTCCCCAAAAGTGCTTTAGAACGTATTCTGCCCTTCAATTTCTCCTATTTTTTTCCACAGATATCCTTGTTCACCTACTATTTCTATAACCTATTTCTTATTAACTTAGTCTGTCCATGCTATCATCCTGATACATCTGAAGCACGACATTCCAAAAAGCTGCTACCGTTTCTCTGTCTGCTTTTCTTACTGCCCGTATTTCATAGGCATACTGCGCTTTGCTCCACACATATGCTTACAACAATTTTATTCTTGTTTCTATGTTCGTTGTCTTTTATCATAGGCACTGTTATTTCTTGTTAGATACAGTTCGGTCCCCTTCTATTGTTTTACAATTATATACCCTATTTCTCCGACATTCAGTGGTTGCGAGGAGGGGAGGGGGTCGGTGGCGTAGTTGGTATGCGTGTGACTACTACGCCCAAGGTCCCGGGTTTGAATCCCGACACGGTCCGCTTGAAAAATGTTAGGCGAGCATTTTTCACAAAAATACGCCCTCACAACCAACACCTGTAGTTGTATATAATAATCATCAGATTTATCTAAAACTGGTTGGACACGTACCTGCAACTATTTATATTCTAAGCTAGCCTACACAGTTCCCTGAAATTCTCAGACAGTCTATATACACCTCGGTTCCCCTTCTATTGTTTTTTATAAATGACTTAGTTTCAGTATTAACCTGTAGTGTTAGTATTTGCCGATGATTTTAAAATTTTTGTAGCCGTGGAAACATTAACCGATTGTATTAAATTACAAGATAACATAAGCTTGTGAATAATTGGTGCATAAATAACAAGCTAAGTTTGAATGTTACCAAATGTAAAGTGGTAACTTACTCGCTGAAAATTCAACCTTAAATGTTCAGCTACTCAGTGGCTTCTTATATGTTGATTCGATGTAGCAGTATTACTGACCTACGTGTCGTCTTTGATTCAGATCTTTCGTTTAACTCACATATTTTATATATAATTGCATGTGTTAATAAAACACTTAGTTGCATTTTACGCAATTGTAGTCAGTTTAATATTAATACAATAAAACTACTCTTTTTTGCTTTGGTGAGATCACGCCTGCAATACTGTCTTGTAGTATGGTATCCCTTTTATGAGCGATATAAATTACTTCTGGAAGGTCCCCTCAACGTAGATTTTTAAAGTACTTATGGTATAAAAAACATCATTTTTATCCACCCAGGGGGTCTCCAAATTAAGCATTACTTGATGAATTCAGCATGAGTTCTCTTAATACCAGGCATCTGTTAGCTGCCATTAGATTCCTCCATAAGCTGTTACGCAATAATATTGACTGTATGTATATATTATCTAAAATTAAGTTCCATATACCACGTAGTGGTAGTAGAGGAAAACTTGTGTTTTATGTTGCTTCTGCCCGTACAAACTTGCTGCTTAAAGCACCCATAACTGTTATGTGCTCTTTGTGTAGCATCTTCTGTAGCAATGGTAATATTTTCAATGATAAGCTAAACCAATTCACTAGTACTGTAATTTCTAACTAGGTACATAGGCTTAGGTAGATTTATTATATGTATAAGTATACTCTATGTTTCATTCATTCTCATATATTGTACATGCTGTATAGTGACTGTATCAAAATGTTATGTTTGTAATTGTATTTATTTTTTGTGTTGTTTGTCCTGTAATTGGCATTTGCTGTTGGGCAATAAAGACATTATTATTATTATTATTATTATTATTATTATTATTATTATTATTATTATTGTTATTAATTTTATGCCCTATTTCAACGAGATTCGGTGAACGGGGTTAAGCAGGCTGTGGCTGCCAAGATCCCCAACACTTAGACATTTGCCGAATTGATAGTTTTCCAGTAAATCCTTTCACACAATTAACATTATTCGAGAATATTTCCCAACCAATACTTGTAGTTTCTTATAATATTCATCATGTTTAGTTCAGTTACTTTTGTCGTCATCAGTTTATCCATCTTGGGACTGGTTGGATGCGTACCTCCATTGATTTCTATTCCGAGCTAGCCTACACATTTCCCTAAAATTCCTGCAGCCTACATCCTTCACTATCTGTGTGCAGTAGTCTAACCTAGGTCCACCTCTACCTCTCTTTTTCCTATCTCTGCTTCTAATATATTCCGCACTATTTCCTCATGCCGTAGTATGTGGCTTATCATTCTATCTTTCCTATTTTTTACCTTTTTTCACATATTTCTTTCTTCCCCTACCATTTTTAGTACCTCATCGTTCTTAACTTTGTCTGTCCATGATATCTTCAACATACGTCTGTAGCACCACATTTTAAAGGCTTCTACCTTTTTTTTGTCCGTTTCTCCCACTGTCCAGACTTCACAGCCGTACAGTGCGTGCTGCACACATATGTTTTAAGCACGACCTTGTGCTAATCTTTGTTTTATATCTTTTGCGCTTTTCCCATCTTCCGTTATTTGGCTTCCTAGGTAGCAAAAATTCTTAACCCTTTGTAAGTTCTTGTTACATATTTCTATTCTTGTTTTTGATTTATTTTCCCCTCCTTTGCATACTAATACTTTAGTTTTCGTTTTGTTAATTTTCACTACGTATCTCTCTGTTAGAACCGTTTCCATTTCATTAACAGCAGCTTCTAACTTTTTCTTGCTAGATGCTAATATCGCTATATATCATATGCAAATCTAAGCATATCAATTTTTTGTCCCTACATAGTAATTCCAAATGCTTTCCTGCATTTGACATGTCTCATCCCTTTCCTAATGTTTACTTCTCTACGTTCCTGCTCTAATTCTATTACTGTTGTTTGCTCTTTGTATAAGTTATGTACTATTCGTCTATCCCTATAACTCATTCCAGCCTTTTTGAGTATTTCGAACAATGCTTTTTCCAGATCTACAAACCCTATATAAACGCTTTCCCCTTCTTCTGTTGTTTTCTCCATTATCACTCTCAGAACTAAAACAGCCTCCCGTGTTCCCCTGTTTCGCCTAAACCCAAATTGATCCTCTCCTAGTATTTCTTTAGCTCGTTTTTTGTACAATTCTAGTTAATATTTTTGACGCGTGTGCTGTCAAACTTATTGTTCGAAAATATTCATATTTATCGGAGCCTTTCTTTCTTGGTACAGTTACTATGATGTTACGTTTGAAATCTCGTCTGTCTCATACAAACAGCTTACAAGTTGGAAGAGACGTTCTGTTACTGCTTGTCCAGCGGTTTTTAAAGTTTCTGCTTGCACCTTATCTTACCGTACCGTTTTTCAGACCCTTTAATTCTAATTCAAACTCATCTCTAAGTATAGGATATCCCAAGTCAACATTTTCAATGTCTGATTCCTGTTCTAATGCTGATAGTTCTTCTCCTGCATATAAATTCCCTATATATTCTTGCAATCTATCCACTTTCTCTGCATTTTCTATAATGACGTTTCCTCCCGCGTCCCTTATATTTTTGTTGTACGGTTTTATATCCCTAAAATTGATTGTAATTACTTTGTATGCTTCATCTGTCTTTCCTACTTCCATCTTAGTTTTTACCTCTTTGCACTTTTCGTCAATCCATTGTTCTTTAGCTTTCCTGCATTTGCGAATAATTTCCCATTTTATGGCTTTGTATCTCTGTTTTCCTGTTTTGTCTGTTCTATTTTTGTATTTTCGTCTTTCTTCTATTAAATTCAAGATATCTTTTGTTATCCATGGTTTCTTATTTTCTTTTTGTAGATACCCCAGAGTATCTTGGCCGCCATGTCTAGGCTGGATTTAATGTTATTTCATTCTGTTTGTACTTCCTTAGTATAAGATATTTTCCCGATATCTTTCAGCAATTCATTTAACTTTTTATCGAATCTTTCTTGAATATCTTTATCTTTTAGTTTCTCTAAGTGAAAGTGCCTTTTTCCGTTTCTTTTTTTCAAATTTTTTAATTTAAGTGCGGCCTTCATAATTACTATGTTGTGGTCAGTGTCTATATCTGCTTCTGGGTAGCTTCTACAGTCCCTTACTTGATTCCTAAACCGTTGTCTAACAAGAATATAATCTATTTGATATCTTCCTATATCTCCTGGCATCTTCCACGTATATAGTCTTCTAGCATGATGTTGAAATAAAGTGTTTGTGATGATTAAATTGTTTTTGTCGTAAAATTCTACCAGCCTATTTCCCCGGTCGTTTCTCGTGCCTAAACCAAATAAACATACTACCGCTCCTTCCCTATCCTCACCTAGCACTGCATTAAAATCCCCCGTAATTATTAAATTTTCATGTCCTTTTACGTATCTTAATATGTCACTGTAGCTAGAGGTGGGCATGTATACTTTTATTATTACTGTGTTTACCAGTTTAGGTTCTAATGTAACCATGAGTACTCTTTCGTTCTTTTATAAATAATTTTCTACACAGTATTCTATCTTTTTCCGCATAACTATCCCTACACCTAAATTTCCTTCCTCTGCTCCTGTATGTATTACCCTGAAGTCTCCACACCAAAAATCTCCCGCCTCTGGTCACCAAACTTCGCTGATCCCTACTCTGTCTAGTGCTAACCTATTCATTTCAATTTTTAGGTTCTCTAGCTTACCTACTTGTTTCATACTTCCAACATTCCACGCTCCAACTCGTAAAATGTTCCCGGCTCTTATTCTGAACTTTCCGATCGCATCATCCGAAGTAGTCCCTTCCCGGAGATGCAAATGGGGGACTATTTTAACTCCTGAATCTTTTACCCCACAGAAAGTTATCATGTTTACAGCCGCGGCTACTCCATGGGGGCTCAAAGGCTAGAGCCCCCCAAGTTATTTTAAAGAATAGGTACCGTAAATAAACTTTTCAGCATAAATTAATTCATCGTAAAATGATTACTCAAAACTAGAGATCGAATGCATAAATGCCTTCAGCCCGGCATTTTTAAGTGGCCTCAGTAAATAAATTATAAATACTACGTTTATAATGAAAATGATGTATGATGTCGGAAACAGATATGAATAGTAAACATATCCCACCGTCGTCCTTTCGTAAGCAACCACATCTAACCGTTTTAATGAAAATTAACACCAAAATGCATATAATTCTTTTAAGCTTTGTGGTTTAAATAATCAAATGTAACACTGATATTAATATTTTAAAATTATTTAAAACAATTACGTTTCTCACTATATTCATTTTACATCCTAGTATCCTACATTTAAGCCATAATAAATAAATACATGTCATAGATATTTCGACAGTGCTCTCTTCACGTAAACAAAACTCGTTGATTCTCCTTAGGACATAAGTGAGGGCTCAATTCTATTGAGCCCAGCTTCAATGTAAATCTTATAGGAAATCGAACGACGACGAATTCTGTCGAACGCAAATAATAACAGCTTCAGATAGCTTTAACAGGGCTCTCGTCGTTAGAGCCCTTACCTTCAGTACTGTTGGTATTTCAAGGCGTGTGTGTTGTTGTCGGGTACTAATTTGCGTGAGCGTAGAGATTATTTCACTTGTTTTTGTTGAAAATAAAGACCATGTCTTGTTCTGTGAGTGTAGTCGTAGTGTATAATTTTTCAACCAAACTTACGAAGTAAGTTAGGTTAATATAATCGCTACGTCGTCGTCGTCGCCGCCGTCGTCCGTTGCCATATTTTAAGGCGTACATGCGTCTTAGATTTTTTTGATTATTATTTTGAATTATTCAAGATGACTGAAAATAATATTCGTAATATAATCGAAATTAAATTTAAAACTCTTCCATTAGCAGAAGAGGTGAAAATTAATAACATAGGCCGTCCAACACCGGATTTAAATATGAAACAGGTAGATAAGGTTGGAAATCGCAGTTTCACAAGGCATTTTTCAAAAGAAATTTACAAAAAATCTCAGTGGATTTCTGGATGCTCTCAATCGAATGCTCTATTTTGTTTTCTTTGCCATTTATTTTATTGTGACGGAATGGACAAAACATAGTCGGAATAAGGATTTAGAGATCTGAAGCAAATAAACGATAAAATAAAAAAGCATGAAATTAGCAAGCACCATATAAAGTCTTGCACGGATTTGGCTATGCTAGGTTCCGTGAACATTGCGGTTGAGTTAAATTCCGCATATAGGCAGAACATTATGAAGCATAATGAGCAGGTGACTAAAAATAGATACATTTTTTAAAAATTATCAATTGTATTAAATTTTGTAGAAAGTTGGAATTGTTATTGAGAGAACACAATGAAAAAGAAGATTCCGAAAACCGTGGAATTTTGTTGGAATTAATTGATTCTACTTCGGAATTGGATGTAATTTTAAAAGAACATTTACACAAAGCGATTGTATTTAAAGGTACATTTTAGAAAGCATGCTTGCAGTGTGTCGTCAAGAAATTCAAGATCAAATTAAAGGTAGTAAATTTTTTGGCAATTCAGTGCGATGAAACGACTGACATTTCAAATCAATGCCAAATGGTAATTATAGTTAGATATTTCTACAGTGGAAATATTTATGAGAGATTGGACATTTCTACGAGTAATAGATAAAACAGCTAACGGTTTAACGGAGTGTATTGAGCAGGAATTAGATAAATTAATATTAAATTCGCCATCTAAACTAATCGCTCAAACTTATGACGGTACAAATGTTATGAGTGGTTTTGCTAGTGGAGTTCAGTCAAAAATAAAACTTAAATATAAAAATGCCCATTTTGTTCACTGTTATGCCCATCAATTAAATTTAATTTTGCAGAAAGCAACTAGTCAAAATGCTAAAGTTAAAATTTTTTTTCTAATTTATCTGCAATTCCTGCTTTTTTTCTCATTCTATTCACAGGTGTGATGTGGTAAAAGAAATAGTGAAGCAAAAATTGCCCACTGTTGCTGCCACACGTTGGAATTATAATATTCGTATTGTGAACGTCGTATATGAGAATAGAGAAATTGAATGCTTTGAGGAATTAGAAGAAAAATGCAATAAAACTATTACCTGCAGGTAAGCATATGTTTTGCGTAGAATTCTGGAAGATCCCGATTTTGTGTTTTTTCTCAATTTATTTCATAAAATTTTTCCACATGTTAACATATTATTTAATCAGTTTCAAGATAGAGATACAGACAATGTTGCACTGAAGAGAAAAATGGAAGACTGAAAGGATAATAGCATCTGCTAGAAATTCAACTGATGACATATAAAATATATAATCTGTAATGATACTAAACGAAAGAAAATTAGTAACGTGGAAAATCGGAATTTGATTGCTAAAAAAGTGTGCGATACAATAGTTGTTCAGATGAAGGACAGGCTCTCATTCCGAACTCATTTAGAAGCCGCATTTTTAGTAGACGTAACTAATTTTGATACTTACTCAAAAAAATTTCCAACATTGCATTTCCAATCGATTGTTAAGTGTTATCCGATGTTATAGTCAGACAAATTGAGGACTGAATTGGAAGTGATGTACTCAAAAACGAATTTTAAAAATATTTTAGGCGGCCGAACCATGCTTTCCTGGTTTACCCAAAATGGGTTAAACGAAACATTTGGCGAATCAATAAAATTATTAAAAATTATAGTCACAACCCCAATGTCCACTGCCGAATCTGAAAGATGTTTTTCAATTCTTAATAAGATTAAAACTTATCTAAGGAACACAATGACCGAAGAACGTCTTAATGCCTTAGCAATGATGTCAGTCAACAAAAACTTAATACATAACATCAACAATTTTGACGAAAAAGTTATAGACCATTTTATTGCTCAGAAAGACAGAAGGCTTGATTTCGTTTACAAGCAGTAAAATTATTATTACGTAACAATTAGAGTACAGTGGTGACTTTTTGTACATAAACCCATAAACAAGTATACAAAAATTAATGGGTCTGTGTCAGTGACTAGGCTGAATACACCAAACCACTGAAGGTGAGTGTTGCTTATGTTATCTTGTATTATATTCATGCCATAAGCAGTTAGAGCCCCTCAAATAAAATCACCACGAGCCGCCACTGCATGTTTATTACAATTAAAGTACGGTGTCTACTTGTGAGGTAATGTGCTGATTTCCCGTTGCCTTCCGCATTGCAGTAGTGTGTCTTAAAATGGCATACCGACCTCTATGGTCTCTGCCAATCTAGTTACCGAAAAAGCCGTTGCCCTCTTTCGGGTACTTGTCTTAGTCTGGTTCCTCACTAACGACCCTACTACTTTGGTTGGACCTGTAATTTGACTCTTTAGCTCATTAGAACATTCAAGCCGTTTCACCTGTTCTAGTAATCTAAAACTTCAGCTAGGTGCAGGTTCATTCGAAATGGACTATATAGTATATTATTTCAAAATTTAAAAAATATATATAAAACACTTTTGTAATGCAGTCTTTCATTATCATTTACCTCAAAACTGGGGGATAGCAATTACTTTTTTGCACTAAATAAGAAATCCAACAAAAATTTATATAAATCCAAAGTTATGAAGAACAACTCATTTCTATAATTGCCGAGATGCTGAATAATATCCTTAATGATGGTTATAAATAGTGTAACGGGCTACTACCACCGCGTTTCTTTAATTTAAAACAAGTAATAACAAACGTCTTTATTACTTACTGTTTACAAGTCTAATTAACAGTATATGCCTTACTTATAAATGTTTTCAGTCCACTTAACAATGAAGCACTATTACACTAATGAATTTACAAGCACTAATATCTTCTTAAACTAACTTCTCTACCATAGGTCCATTAACCACTAACACAACTATTTGTTTATACACTTCTATTTATTTATGTATACTACAAGCTGCATGTCCATTAGACACAGCTTATATCATTTATGTATATATTCTAAAAGCTCAACTACGCTTACTTTACACGATATAATTTATATTAGACATTCAAGAATAGACTGACTCTTGCATTCATTAGCAGTCTTATATATACTCTGGATTACAAGGATGACTCATGCTCCCGTAATTTCTAGAAGAATTCTGGAATCCTTGAGAATACGCTGTGCCCCGAGCGTTTGTATGTAATTGATTGCTAGAAGAATTCTCGTATCCTGAAAAGTATGCAGAGTCTACAGCGCTTGTGTGTTTGATGGGTTGCCTAGTAGTAGCTCGCAACAATAGATTTGCGAGCAATTACGACTATAGTCGACGTTCTTGTAAATAGTTTGATCTCAATCGTATAGAGTTTCCTGTATGTTTGTTGTGGTTTGTTTTGAATAGCATTTATTCAAACCATTTCTGTTTTACAATAGTGTTTGACAAGGAAATTCTAAATTTTTCCACGGCAGCACATTGCAAGTGAATTTTTCTAAAAAGTACTAATATTTGATTTATTCGATAAATGAAGTGAATTGTAGTGTGCAGTTTTGACGAAAATACATAAAAGTTATTCATACATTTGGGAAAGTTGCTGGTTTTGTTTAAATCGCTCTATTATCAGCAAAAAAATATTTTTTTACAGTTAAAAAAACTCAAATGACTTTCCCACATAGAGAATTATTTTATAAGTAACTTTTGTTAAAACCGTTTTTAATTTGGGTGCTTCATAGGAAAAAAATTTAGATCTTTAGAAATTTCAAGATGGCAGCTACTATAATGAGCTCTTAAATAAATACTACTCTATTCTTCGATTAAATTAGTAAGCGAGTAAGGAGTTTAAGAGCACCCAACCTCACTGCTTCGTACTCTCAACATACTCTAGTCCTTCGTCTTGTAATTGATAACTACCATGACTTGTTATGTAAATAACTATTAAAATAAGTGTTTGCCTAAACTTAGGCGTTTAAATGTTTCATTAAATTATTGATTGTGCAAGTACAGCGTGTCCCAAATAAAGTGCGATTAGGAGATTACTCTATTGTTATTAAACAGGCAATAAAATTGTTTTTCCACTAATGGATCCCTTTTTTGAAATCAATTGATAGGCGAAATCGGAAATAAGCAAGCTTCCTTTGTTTTCAAATTATAGACCAAAATCGATATTTTTAACAATTCTACTAATTCGTACAACTAATTTGTTTGGAAAAATATTCAAAAGTACTGTTAAATTTTCTTACAATTTCTTACGTAGATTACAGTGGTGTACGTAAATGTTTAATATTTATAACATTTTTGAAGTTACAATATAAAATTGCATTTTCTTAAATAGAAACCGCAGTAGACGGCTGCTTAATTTACAAACTCTTTTCGAGAAGTTTTAAAACATATATATACTTCGTTTCACGAGAGAATAAAGCGATGAAAAGCATAGGCACTAAAAATACTCAAGTTCATTGATTGAAACATGGAACCGATTTACACTGCTTAAAATAATGATTTTGGTATCTGCCTGTGACAAAAATAGCACCAACGGATATTCATTATTTTAACTTCCCATAAATTTTAGTTACGATTAATATTGTAATGGGTCACTTGCCAATAAAGTAGAAATTAGGTAAAAAGTTGTACCAATGTGGTGCTTTGCAATATCGAGTAACGAAGTAACGTTTATTAATTTTCGTGAAACAGACTGGTAGCTAACTTAATTAAAAATCTTGGTGCAGTTCATTGAAAAGGTGTACCAGTCACATGTTTCCGTCGCAGATCTTTGTAATATATGAAATATAGCATGAGCTTTCAAGTTACTTCTAATTCATTGTTAAACCGTTATAATAAATTAGTTTAAATGCAAAATTAAACTCTTTTAGAATAATTATTTTATTTTTTAGAAATCTTATAACTCCAAATTTTATGTTTATTTGAAGTTAATACCAACAAATGTATAGTTCTTCTATTATTTAAAATGTACCATTTCTTTCTACTTTATTATACCGTTTGTCTCGTTTCGGCTTTCATCATTATTAACAAATTTTACTTGTTGCACAAAATAGAGTGAAATTTTTTCAAAAAGGAAAACAAAGGTTTATTTTTTTGTATCAAAATCGGTGCATATGTTATTAAAAGTACTTGTAATTTCAAGATAAACGTACATTTTTTATTTTATATTTAATGTTCATCGCATCTGTATGGCAACTGCTATTTTGGATACAAAAGGTGAACCTTTTAATTTTTTGATAAAATAGGATATATTGAATAACTAATGGATAAAATTTGTTAAGAATAAAATATTCAATAACTTATATTTGAAACATTTTTCTCCAAAATTTATATTGGAGATGTGAACTGCAATTGAAACCTAACATGATAAAATCAAAAACGGGACGTATGGTATAAAATAATTCGTTAGAGCTTTTATATATGTATATACATACTATTTTGACTTATGCAAAATTTTTAGTAATTTTGAAGTATTATTAAATGTCAATTCTAATTAATTCATTTCTATTTTATTTTACTCTTTTTTGTGTCTTTTTATTCCGTGAAATTCTAAGGGTATGTATGTGTGTATCTTTGTGGTCCGTGTTCTGTATTTTGCTTTTAAAGTCGTTTGCAAAATCTACCTACAGTTTCCTCTTTCGTTTTTTGTAATACTACTTCGAGGTTTTATTACATGAATTCATATCGTTGTAAAAGTGTTGCTCACTGTAGTATTTTTTCTATATCAAAGCGAACTGTTCCAGTACTGCATAGATGTGTATTATAATAACAGAAGTATAAGAGTGAATAATAAGAAACAAATGCTAGTGATCATGGGCGAAGCGGCGCACACATTCAAAAACTTCAAAGGGAAACTAATCAAAAGGGACCAAAAGCTAATGGTATACAATTTGTATGTGAGTTATGTATCCCCCAATTACCTATATATATTGAAATATTAAATCTAATAGGAATTATTAGAAATTGTTAAATAAAGTATAAGTTCATTGCAACATTGTAATACAAGGATAACCCAGAGAGGTTATCGACAGTTCATGAGAACGGACATGCAACTTTGCATCCGTGAGGGCAGTGATACTGCAGGTGGCAGGTCACAGGCGGTCAACATACCGCAATTACTTAGAATTAAGATTGATACATTGTAACAAAGTGTAAAGCAGACATGAGATCTGCAAGTTCCCACAGCCGTGTGAGGGGCAGGTTATTATAAAAAGCCCGGGAGCTCAAGGCCCGGCAGTCAGTCTGAGTATTACAGCTTTTGCATTGTTGTCTACCTAGACTACTCGCCCAGTACGATTAATTATTTTTTTTAAGTTATTATGAACCAGCTATTCTAAATTTCATTGTAATTTCTGTTTAAGTTATTAAATTTTTGTTAAGTGTTTAGGTTGTTTTTTAAAAACACAGCTCCAAAGGCCCGAACCTTAACTGGCGCAGTCGTAACGGATGTCAAAAGGGCACTAAAAATCCAAAAATCGGAAGATTGGTGACCCAGAATTTTAATTCGAAATTTTGACAGAACCCAAACCAAGTTGGAGAAAGAACAAACATAGTCTAAATCCAGCAACAAACCAGGTTGGACGCAGAACAAAAATCGTCTAAATCCAACAAACAAACCAAGGTGGACAAGATACAGCATCGATCGAGCCCACAAAAGAAACAGATGAAATTAATGTAAGTTCATTTCCATTTTATACCCTTTAAACCAGAAACTATAATTGATATATGCTAGTATTATTATTTTATTATTATGTTATGAATATTATTTTATGAATATTTTCTTGAAAATAGTTACAAAGTGAATTATTTTCAAAAAACGAGACTGTATAACATTTTATGAGACGAATGTTTAAAGAGATTTTTTTTTCTTTAAAAAGCAAATGAGACTTGATATTTAAGAGATTCTTACCACAATTATTAAAACAAACTCAAAGTAAACCAAAATAACGGGCGCACATTCACTAACACCAAATAAGAAACATTAACTAGCGCGACTCAACGCACGTTTTCAAACCGGTAAACTAACGCAAAATTAATTCCAATTCTTCAAACAAGCAATCACGGAACGATTATTTAAACCATTGACCTCTATAATACTGTATAACTACAGCAAGAACATTCTGCATTAACTAAAACTACGGTAACCTAAAACCACCGAAGATAAGCAAAGTCGCAAAGGAAGCATCCTTTATTATACACTTAAAACCTCAGAGAATTGCAATAACTTTCAGAATCTTTGTACAGTACTAAAGTATAACTTTCAACAACGCAATTTGCATCATAAGTAATAAATCCATCACGACATAATAAAAGCAATGCAGTTTTGCATTTAATACCCACAAGTAATTAATCCATAAAAGCGCGTAAAATTGCAACAAACACGGAATAAAAAGCTAAACGTTTTCAATTAAAAATTACTCATCATTTATAAAGTGCATTATCTGAGTGAAGTTAAACGGTCATCATAAGAAGCTTTAATTAAAACGCACATTACGGAGATTCAATTACAAGCCGTGCATCACCGAGATATCTAAAAATAACTAGACGTGTCATTTATGCAAGCATTCAGCGAGTACCAAAGTGAAGTGTTTAATTCCTATTAACACCTGTAAGTGTTAATTACCTCAACAAGTATAGTCATATGTACGCAATTATTACAAAGTAACAAATACTACATCTTTTAGTATTTAATTTCAACAATATAGTGCTGCAAGTTATAATTGGAATTCAAGACGGACGAACTGTACGTTTATGCAACTCAACCCACGGAAAGAGTATTAATTACAAATTAACAGAACTGAACTAACGCAAAACAGAGTAAATACCGCGAGAAACTATTCTTCAGAAAGATAGAAACAGGCAAATTCAAAACTACGGTAATTAATTCAACATTATTGAGTATAAATCTCACAAGTACATCACCGCACTGTGTAACTAAATATAAATAACAGCGACTACGATTCTAAAAATAACCAGACGCAGTCTAAACTTAAAATTAACAAATCCAAACCAAAATTAATATTACAAGTACGAAATTAATCTCAATTTTTACCAAATTTGAATTTACCCAATCTAAACTGAAAATTAATAAATCCAAACCAAAAATAACGCCAAAAATAGCAAAATAAATCTCAATCTTTACAAAATTTGAATTTACCTAACCTAAATGAAAAATTAATAAACCCAAACCAAAATTAACGTTTCAAATAGCTAAATCAACCCCAATTTTTGCAAGATTCGAAATTATCCAATCCAAACGGAAAATTAATACATCCAAATCATAATTAACATTACAGATAGAAAATCAACACCAATTTTTACAAAAATTCGAAATTATCCAATCTAAAAGGAAAATTAATAAAACCAAAGCAAAATTAACATCACAAATAGCAAAACCAACCCCAATTTTTACAAAATTCGAAATTATCCAATCTAAAAGAAAAATTAATAAAACCAAACCAAAATCAACGTTACAAATAGAAAACCAACCCCAATTTTTACAAAATTTAAAATTTCACAACCCAAACGGAAAATTAGTAAATCCGAAGCGAAAATAACAATACCATAGCGAAATAAACCTCAATTCAAAAAAATTTTTTGAAAATTACCCAAAATCGAAAACAACCCTTAACCAACATGAGTAGCACAGACATGCGACTCTATTTGGAGACAATACAGATATTTGATGGCACGGAAGCACATCTTTTAAATTTTATTGGAGCAGCCGAAATGTTCCTAAAAACCGTCTACAAACCCGGAGATAACGAAAGAAATTCATTGCTTATACGCTTGAAAATTAGTAAACTAACCTGAAGGGCACTAACCTTAATCGCCAGTAGGGGTGATTTACAAGAATGGCAGGAGTTTAAACAGCTACTAATTGCATATTTTGGAGACCAACGTAACATAAAATGCCTGGTACGAGACCTAATAAACCTTAGAATGAAACACAACCAATCCCCCTACCAATTCAGAATGAAATGCCAAGACGTGAGAAGTTTAATACTAACAAAATTAAAAATCGAAGAACCCGATCAAAACGTTAGACATTTAAAAACAAAAATGTATGACGAAATGGCACTGACACTATATAAACGCTTTACCAGAACGATTATCGGATAAAATCAGATTCCAACGACCCCAAAATCTAGAAGAAGCTATGAACCTAGTAATAGAAGAAGAAAATGTAATGTATTACCGCAACAGACTATACAACCCCAACGCGAATAAAAGCTATTCACCAATAAAAACCATACAAGCTACAAGACAAACAATCCCTCAACAAAAATTCACACCCTTTAACGCACAAACAAATCAACCGCGAATTAATAACCCAAGTTTCAACAATACGAATTTTAATAATCAATATAAACATTTTTCAAAACCAACATTTAACCCAACTTTTACGAAACCAGCATTCCAACCAAGATTTAATCAAAACCTAAACCAACAAAGACCAGCATTCAACGCAAACCTCAATAGAAATACACCAATGACTAATAATAATAACAACACTAATAATTATTACAAACCAACACCAATGGATACCTCATCTGGTAACACCAGACAAAATACAAAGATACCACATATCCGACCAAACCCTCATCAGAAACGCAATTTTACATCAGAAGAACTATTTCATCAAGAAATGGAAAAATTTGACACTGACCAGAATAATTACATTGAGACACCTACGAACAATGAATCAAACCATGCAGAAACTTACGAACGTGACGAACAATACGAAACTTACGAGGAGTACGACGACAAAAACTCGAATTCAAATTTTCAAATGGACCCATTCATAGACAACCAAACTTAATAAACTTAAATAACATAAATCACTTAGTATTACCATAAATAGAAATACCCCACGCCAAATTCAAACTATTAATCGACATCGGATCCTCAAAAACATTAATTAGCCCCAGAACCGTACAAAAACATTATTTAGATTATGTAGAAAGAGAACCATTTAAAATTAAAACAGCCCATCAAACAACACTACACCAATTTATAGCTAATATACCCTTACCGAGAACATTTAATGTTAAAATGAAACATAAATTTTGTGTATTCGAATTTAACGACAAATATGACGGATTAATCGGAATGGACCTTCTAAGAAAATTAGGAGCCAACATTGACATTAAAAATCGCTTATTAAGGACAAAATACGGAAAAATCCCCATTAAATTTCAAAACACACAAATTGAACAAAAATACACTATAGAACCCCGAACGGAAAGAAAAATAAAAATCCCAGTAAAATCTAACAAAAATGTAGGAATAATAAATCATATGACTTTTCAACAAGGAGTAGAAACCCCAACCGCTTTAGTGCAAATAAAAGATAATTATGCAACCACAACAATATTAAATTCAAACGACTATCCCGTAGAATTATCATTGACCGACCCAATTAACGTAGAAGAACTAAATTTTAACGAAATGAAAATAGACGAAAATTCAGAAAACGATTACAACCCAATAGAACATGACAAAATGTTAAGAGAAAATTTAACTAACATCCGCTTCAATACCGACATCAATCAAGAAGAAGAAAGAGCAATTAAAAACTTATGTTTTGAATACCGCGACATATTCCACTGCGAAGGAATACCATTAACATTCACCAACACAGTAAAACATAATATCGAGTTAACAGACGACAAGCCAAATTTACAAAAGCATATAGATTACCTCATGCAAGCCAAGAAGAAGCTGACAGACAAGTAGCAGACTTATTAGACCAAGACATAATCCAGCACTCCAACTCACCATGGAGCAGCCCCGTGTTAATAGTACCTAAGAAATTAGACGCAACCGGAAAGACAAAGTACAAGATGGTAATAGATTATAGAAAGTTAAATGAAAAAACGGTAGATGACTAATATCCACTACCAAATATAACCGAAATTTTAGACAAATTAGGCAAATGCCAATATTTTTCAACATTAGACCTAGCATCAGGATACCATCAGGTAGAGATGGAAGAAAAAGACATATCAAAAACAGCCTTCAGCACACCTAGAAGACATTACGAGTACAAACGAATGCCATTTGGATTAAAGAACGCACCCGCTACTTTCCAGAGAGTTATGGACAATATACTACGAGGAATACACAATGAAAAATGCCTTGTATACCTTGACGACATCATAGTTCATTCCACATCATTGGTAGAACACATAGAAAGATTGAAAGAAGTATTCGAAAGACTTAGACAAGCACATTTCAAAGTACAATTAGACAAAAGTGAATTTTTACAAAAAGAAGTATCATTTTTAGAACATGTAATAACACCCCAAGGAGTAATGCCAAATCCAGACAAAACAAATGCAGTTCTAAATTACCCATTACCAAAGACAACCAAAGAAATTAAAGGATTTCTAGGACTTAGTGGTTACTACCGCAAATTCATTAAAGGTTACGCTCAGATAACCAAACCCCTGACAAATTGTTTAAAAAAGGGAAACAAAATTGAACACACCCCGGAATTTATTAAAGCCGTAGACAAAATTAAAAACATATTAACGAATCACCCTGTATTAGAATACGCAGACTTTACAAAACCATTTATACTGACGACAGACGCATCGAATGTAGCATTAGGCGCAGTATTAAGCCAAGGAAAAGTAGGTAGCGATAAACCCATCAGCTACGCATCCAGAACCCTAAATGAAACCGAACAGAAATATAGTACCATAGAAAAAGAATTATTAGCCATAATTTGGGCAACACAATATTTTAGACCTTATTTATACGGAAGAAAATTTTACATATACACCGATCATAGACCACAAGTATGGCTATGCAAACTGAAAGAACCGAATTCAAAATTACAAAGATGGGGAATCAGACTCGAAGAGTACGATTACGAAATTATATACAAAAAAGGAATTTATAACAACAACGCAGACGCTTTAAGTAGAATCCAACTCAATGCAGTAGAAACGGAATCCATTATAGGAAACGTAGACGAAGCAGAAATAAGGGAAGATCCAGACGAGATCGACACAATACATTCGACACAAAACGAAGAACCTAAAAACGCGATTAAAATTTTAAACGAAGCAATCGATATGAAACCCAACCAATTTATAATAACCGAAGTTTTAAATAACCCCAATCCCGTAAAATATACAAAAGTAGATAACAAAAAGATATACCAAATTCAAATAACTAAAGATGCCAACGAGGAACAAATAATTAAAATTCTAAAAGAATACACCCCCGAGAAAAAACGATTTTATTTCTATTTCAACACCGAACATTTATACCAAAGATTTTCAGAATTATACGTCAAACTATTCAATAACTCTGGCCCTGAACTCATCAGATGTACGAGAAAATTAATAACACTAGACGACCCTGACGAAATAAACGATGTAATTAGGAATCAACACGAAGGAAAAACCAACCATCGTGGAATTAACGAAAAAATAAAGCAACTTGTAAGACGTTATTATTTTAAAGACATGAAGGAATTGACCACAGATTTTATTAACCAATGCGAATTATGTGACAGAGCGAAATACGATAGGAAACCCCCAAAGATACCCTTAATGTTAACCAAAACACCCGACAAACCATTTCAAAAACTACATTCCGATACTCTAGTAGTAGAAGCGCAAAACTATCTAACAATTGTAGACGCATTCACAAAAATAGGCCAAGCAATACCAATCACATCCAAAAATAGCATCGACGTGACCCAAGGATTTTTACAATATTTCACATTTTATGGAACACCCGAATCAATAACTCTAGACAATGGTAGCGAATTTAAAAATGAGACAATACAAAACACTTTAGAACTTCACAAAATAAAAATTTATTTCATAACGGAAAACCACCCGGAATCAAACGGACTAATTGAACGATTACATTTAACCCTGTTAGAACAAATTCGATTATTAAGAATAAATTATAAAAAGGAACATATAACCAATTTAATGTCATACGCACTAATCGCTTATAATAACACAATTCACTCATCAACAAATTTTACACCCTTAGAATTAACCTTAGGACATTCAGATTCACGAAATCCCTATGACATACACTACAACAAGAAAGTATATCAACAATATGCGAAAGACCACAAACAAAAACTAAAAATAACTTACGACAAGGTAAAAGATAAGTTAGAGAACGATAAAGAACGTATCGCCACAACCCGAAACAAAAATACCGACTCAAATAAATTTTCAATAGGACAAACCGTCTATGAGAAAAACTTTCAAAGCAAGCGACATAAAACAGCACCCAGAAATTTAGGACCATTCAAAATTAAGAAAATATCGGATAAAAACATAGCAGTAGTAGACAACGGTAAAATAACAAAGTACATTCATTTGAAAAACCTAAGACACCCTGTAATTTCAGATGGACAGTCATCACCCTTACCGTCAACCTCCGCCCAGGTAGAACGGACAACCAAGTAATAATATAAAAATAAAAAACAACCCCAGTATACTACCAATTAAATTAGGCAGTATGCAAAACACAATCAACCCTTTAATGCAACAAATTTTAGCAACATTAAGAATAACGAAATAATATTTTTGATAGAAATCCCGATAGTAGAAAGTAACAATTATAATTATTATCATTTATTTGCTTTTCCAACGAAAGTTACTAGCACATACCAAGTAATCATACCCAAAACCAAATTCCTATCCATAAATGAACTGAGATATGGTTATACAAACGAGAAATGTACTGAAGTAACACCAAACCAATATTTATGTCAATCGATGACGACAACAACCATTAAAGAAGACAGCCCTTGTGAAGTACAACTATTAAAATTCTCAAATCATTACGAAAACTGTGAAGCCAAACAAGTGCAAATAACTAACATGAAAATTCAAAAAGTTACAGAAAACAAATGGATAGCCATTTTCCCAACAGAAGTAATAGCAACCATCCACTGCAACCAAGATGAAAATAACCAAGCATTAATCGGAAGCAAACTAATTACCCTCAAAGAAGACTGTTATGTGAAATTGAAAGACGAAGTAATCAGAGTTTATCAAGATCCCATAGCAACAAAGAAACTTGCAAACCTACCGGAACTACAGTTCAAGATAGAACAAGAAGACGAAGAAATAGTTAAGAAACCTATGAAGCTAGAGCATCTAGACTTAGACGACCTCAACCACGCCGTGAAATTAGTGGAAAGTTATAAAGAACATTTAAGTGAACTCAAAACGCCAAAGTTACATTATAATAATATAAGTGTTTGGACAATTGAATTGATCATTTTAATAATTTTTGTAATTATATATGTATTCTACAAAATGTACTTTAGATATAAGAATGAAGGAAACCGTTCTAGATTTAAGGAAACAAAGAGAAAAAAATAAACAATAAGTATACCCTTAGAAATAATGAATTTTAAATGAATTTGAATAATGAATTTTATGTATTTAAAAATTAAGAAAAACCTTAATTTTTCATTTACGGTGGGAGGAGTTATGTATCTCCCAATTACCTATATATATTGAAATATTGAATCTAATAGGAATTATTAGAAATTGTTGAATAAAGTATAAGTTCATTGCAACATTGTAATACAAGGATAACCCAGAGAGGTTATCGACAGTTCATGAGAACGGACATGCAACTTTGCATCCGTGAGGGCAGTGATACTGCAGGTGGCAGGTCACAGGCGGTCAACATACCGCAATTACTTAGAATTAAGATTGATACATTGTAACAAAGTGTAAAGCAGACATGAGATCTGCAAGTTCCCACAGCCGTGTGAGGGGCAGGTTATTATAAAAAGCCCGGAAGCTCAAGGCCCGGCAGTCAGTCTGAGTATTACAGCTTTTGCATTGTTGTCTACCTAGACTACTCGCCCAATACAATTAATTATTTTTTTTAAGTTATTATGAACCAGCTATTCTAAATTTCATTGTAATTTCTGTTTAAGTTATTAAATTTTTGTTAAGTGTTTAAGTTGTTTTTTAAAAACACAGCTCCAAAGGCCCGAACCTTAACTTGTGTAGCATGTCGAACCAATCAGTAAAACCGCAACCGCTATATAACTAGACATTGGTCTTTGTATAGATAAAAATGAATAACCCCATATCATCATGTGAAGTCTAAAAAATCTCTACACGATGCTAGGAAACGGTAGATATTATGAATACATTTGTAAATAAAGAAATTAAAATTAGAGATCATTATCTAAAGCTTCAGAAATTGAAATTGGTTAAGTAGTACTGCATTCTGCATCTCACAACGTATATTATTGCTGAATTCTAAATTGGGAAAAAATAGCGGATGACTAGTACTGCTATTACCCCCGTTACTGTAATGTAAATCCTATAGAATCGGTATGGGCTAACGTTAAAAATATGTTGCTGCGCATAACACTACATTCAAATTAAATGATGTAAAAACTGTGTTTCAAAATAGCATTACAAGAGTAAATTCTGCTGTGTGGAAAAGTTGTATCGATCATATTATCGGAAAGGAAGAGAAACAGTTTTGAAGTTTGGCATTGCTGATGTGATTGAAAAAGTAGTGAGAGGTGTGAATTCGAATTCAGATAGTGATTCAAGGAACATATGGCTCCATTATAAATTGCTTATGCAGTATTGCCTACATCTTTTTCTAAATTTTTCTATAAAGTCTGATCACATTCATCGTGATTCAATACATAGACATGACCTTATGCCATTTAATTATTTACTATAAATGTAGTGGAAAATTTCTTAAAAGGGCATAATATTGTATTATTATAAAAATGTTTTTTATGTAAAGCTACTATTAATTTTTTTTTATAAATAGTGGCTTTTTGTTTGGTTATGTCGAATGTCAAATAAATAAGGTTAAGCAACTATTTTGAATTTCCTCTCTTGATATTCTAGTAGTGTAAATGGCTCTCAGTACGACCTGCCTTCTACTTTATTCTCTCGTGGAACGGATTATAGTTTAATATAGTTATTGTTTCCAATAACCGATTTATTCTAGGTATTCATCATAAAAATATATTTATATACAGATATATCATTGGACGCATGTTATAATTTCTGGTGAAGTTAGTAGACATTAATACAAATATTTTGACATACGACACTGTAGATCGCAAAACTTTCTAAGGGGGTCGTTTACATAAAAGCGGTATTATTTATTGGCTATAATTTGGAAACAAATAAAGATGGCTCACTTCTGATTTATCCATTAAATTCATCTAAAAGAAAATGACCCATAAATGTGAAAACAATTTTATTATATCTTTAATAATAACAAAGTTACTCATTAGCTACATCTAATTTGGGACACTACATGGTATTCGAGATTTTCGGTTTGAACTCTTTCGGGTAATGTAGCAATGTAAAACGTCGAATAAACTTCAAAGCAATATAAAATTTAAAAATTCTTCAACCATATTTTTTCTTATAAATGAACATGTATGAAATACATGCTTTTATTACCAATACCTACAACTAAATCACTAGAATTCAAGTGTAGTAAGTATCAATTATTAATGTTTACTTGAGAATTATTTATCACGGGTAACTGCAAAGACGAAACTTTTGTTTAAGGTACACCAATTTGCTTCAAAATGCAGTGGAATACAATGAGTAGCTTATAAATGGGAAAAGTTACACATGCACCTGTTTGTCACAATACACGATTAGACATGTCTTACGTTAACCCTTTTTCTTATCATGAGCTCATAGTAAAACTCTATAAATGTGCATACAAAGCTACTGCACTACCAAATATTAATAAGCCCTCTATACCTCTTTACAACAATCTCCTGGTTATCTGTAAATTAATTAATTATCCTTGACCTTCAAAAATCAAATTCATTTTAAGTCTCATAGATTTCTGTTCATAAAATATCAAATAATAGAAAATACACCAAAGCACAAATCAAAATAATCACCAACACCATAGAAATATTCACCATTCAATGTTCAATACAATGGCCTACCTGGTAGCTATCTTCTGCATGTGGTCCACCAACTAGACCGTTGGAGATGCTGGCGTCCATTAAATCCTTAGTCCATCCAATAACTCCCCGGTCGAATCACCATGTCTGCCATGCATGCCGCCTCTCAAAATCTCTTCTTGTCCAATTTACAACCAAAAATATCCAATCTCCAAAATTTAACTTTAATACTTTCTTCATCATCCAAATAACTTCACTCTTTATTAATTTCGTGCATTCCAAACACCACAATAACAATCTTTGTACTTACATTCAATATTAATTTTCACCAAAAATCGATTTATCAGGTTTTACATAAATTTGGATTAAACTGCACTAATTCGCTTGTAAGTAACTATATGTATCGCGAATAACTGATAAAATAAAAGAGAGCGAGGCCCCCCTTCGAAACTGATTAAATAACCCAGAATTCACCCCCCTGTTTTTAAATTGCACGTACATTTGTGTACCCGTTCTAACAATTCTTAAATTTGTTTTCTAACCGTCTTGCATTTCAGCGAAAAAGCTTTAACGTATCTCGGTTTCTCGTGAATTTTAGCAACAAATTCAAATACTTGGTAAACCGCTTCCAATCGTCAACTGCCACTTTTAATTCCCCGAAAATTAACCTCTACTATTCAGTTGTTCCACGCCTTAAACTTGAACAAAACACCTTTTATCTCGCTTGTATCTATAGCTTCAACTCACGTTTATGCCTCCACCAGCTGAATATCTACCCTTCTTAATCTATATCCACCAATCACCTTGCTTGGTTCCTTTCTCCCGCTTTCATCCGACGCTTGCCTGCTTATAAATTACCTTGGAATTATTGATTTTCTGTTTCCCCGCTACAATACATTTGTTCAAGTCTCCCTACTATACTAGCTCTGTATTAGATCTTTGTTTCTCGCTTGTACCTATACGTTTTTGTTCTATCTTTGTTTCTCCATGACAGTTGTCTCCGGCTCCATCTTATACTACCTCCTGAATTAAAAATCGATATCTTAACAAACATACTGCGTCTTCATCAGTTTTATGTGGTTCTGCTTTTGTCCCTATTACCAATTGACTACGTTAATTCCAACGGTCGTCCGTGTTCCAATAAGCTATTAAACTTTGTTTGTAGCAATGTTATCTAGAAATACATCTCCCCTTGTTATTTTGTTATGCTTCAACGGTTTTGGGTTATACGTTTGGAATATAAAAGTGTTATTTTAACACATGCTCAACGTTTTTGTATTCCCGTATACTACTACACTACAAATTAAGGATGCTATAATTTTACCCCATTATTATTATTTCTTATGCCCTATATTTACTTAAATACTATGTTACATGATTCCTAGCTAAATATGCCTAACTAAATTAACCCTACATTACTTATACATTATATAAGCTCTACAATAATTGCTAAAAATATCCTATTTTCCTAACTAACGAAATTGATTTTCTATTATCATATAACTCTTAACCTATAACTTACCCTCGTACCCTTATGTATTCCAATGACCCCTTAATTACACGATAATATATATATATATATATATATATATATATCAAATTCATATATTGTATATATATATGTATACATTGTATATATATATAGCTGTGATACTCGCCGCCCCTTACGATTGGGTGCAATAAATGCTGTGTTAACCCCTGTTATTCTCTCACAGCCCCTTATACCACTCAAACACTTATGAAATGTTAATTTATAATTTTCTTTTGCCTCGACTAGCTGATTCAATTAAATAAAGCACTTCCACAATACACAGTATAATGATTGAATATTTACAACTCCTTTAACTATTTTCTCCCTTTTTGTACCATATACATCTGTCAAATTATTACAAAATCAAGCCAGCAAAACGAGATTTTTATTACCTTTAAAGACTTATTGAACGGGCAGCATTCTCCAAAATTGTATTTTTGATCGTAATGTCTCGTAATTTATAGTTCTACAGGAATCGTAACATTATTTTACTTGTAATTTATGATTGTCATTTATATCGTAATTGAGATGGTAAATTCAAATTGACATTCCTAGAGGAATTTAGATCTACCTTCAGATCTACATTCAGATTGACATTTAGATCGACATTCAGATCGATATTCAGAGCCTTCTCAGAAATACGGCATAATTTTTACAATTCTACACTTTATAATTTCACTGTTAACAAATATTTATTATTCACGTAAATATTTGGCACTTTCAATTATAGTCACTGCCCAGTTTCAAAGTATACTAACTTGATATTCAATTCTCCAGATATTTCTCCAGGTATTTATTTTCTACAAGAAATATAAGCGACAATCAATTTCCCACCTGATTAAAAAGTAAATGTAGAATAATTTATTTGAAGTCTATCTTAAAATCTCATGTGCCTATTAATAAATTTTATGCTATAAGGAATAATTAACATCTTTTGAGATCCACTAATGATTATATGTATATCGTACTCCGATCTGAATATGATATGATAAGAAAAATTTTTAATGAATACATCATTGTCATTTTTATGTAACGTTATAACTTGGCATAAATTCCAACTTCAGTTAAAATAATTTGAAAAAATTTAAATTTCTTATTCAGATGCAATCTATTATCTGTTTAATATTTAATGTATAACTACTTTTTCTTTCTGAGATAATATTGCATAGCTTAACAATCTTAGCCTGTGTGCTTGACGTGCGTATAGTCGTTACTAAGGTTCCTACACTCTCTTTAGTGACGCTGTCTTGCTTATATTAAATCTTTGAATCTAGTTGCTCCTGACATTTCAGTATTTATGAAGACCCCACCCCCCTTCCCGTTAGTCTCATCCCGCTGAAGTTAGAGTTCAGAGATGGTTCTGAAGTCTCCAGAAGTATTTATTTTCAATACGGATAAACTACATTTATGATTAACTTCTGAGAGAAATTAAAGTGGTTCTGTACTTATCTCGTAAAACCCTAATCAACATCGTTGTATAAGTTACTCCACCCTATAACATATATAGAAATTGAAACAAGAAAACGAAATAAAATAATACTAGATAACAATTGGAAGAAAGATTTAAGCAAATACGCATGATTTTGTAAACTGGAATTTGAACATCAATTTAAAATAAAGCCAAGAAGCCGAAAATATTTAATACTGTTAATTACCAATGAGAAAAACGCTTGGTGGATTTTTGCTAGTATATCTTTTTAAAAATATTGTTTGTAACTGATATTTGAGTATTTGTCATTTAGTTTAAGATAGAATAAGTCCTAATCATTTTATTTTGTAAGGATTTTTACCAGGAAAATTTATGATCATAGTTCGAAACACTCTGACCTTTTAATAGATTATCTGTCAAGGATTTTGTGGCCAAACAAGCGTGAGAATCATAACCAGGTAAACTATCCATAAGAGAAGAAATTTAGTTTTGCCTATTTAAACCTAGATAAGATAAGGGACATTTTTATAAATAAGTAAATAAGTACTTGTTAGAAATAAATTGATATTTGAAAGAAACGATGTTGTAAACGTTCTATATGCTTTTGTATGAAAGAAAATATTTCATGCTGTATAAATGCTTTATGATATTGCTGTTTGATTTCGTTTTGAAAACTCCGTCAATTTCATTGAGCTAGCCAAGCAAAGTAAAGTTAGAAACAAAGGTAAGTCAGCAATTTCAAATTTTACAATTTGCTGTATCTGTATCACAGCACTCTTTTAGCGGCGCATCAAAGCGAGGCCATTTTCATATCACCCATTTAGTAACGCCTCAACGTGGAGCGCTGTCACGGCAATATATATATATATATATATATATATATATATATTGCTATGATAAGAAGGTAATTTAAGGGTATATTAAGCCATATATGTCGTAAGATACATGTAAATATTATTAACGTTTAAAAAACCAAACAATTCCATCATTAAAAGGGAGTAAATCGACAATTTTGCATAAAGTCAATAGCGAGCACACTGTATATAAATCATAACTAATTTTAATTCATAAAAGAATAACCAGATCCTATTTAGTAAGAATAATAACGTGTACATCGTATAATACGTTTCAAATTAAATATGCAAGTCTATGATTGAAGAGAAAGACGCAAAAATAACGCTTTAAACACGCAATCGGTGAAGGTAAACAACTTGGCATACTAGCTAAAATATAATCTCATTTAAAATATTAACGCATAAACGCATTTAAGTACGTCATAATGAAAAAGAGGCTACGTGATCTGCAACTTTGTAAACCCACATATTTAGATTTTTAAATAATAAACAATAGACGTTCGACAACATGATAAAAAGTTGAATAACAGCAAATACATTCAAGCGGACGTGACTTAGATGGAATATAAACTTGGATTTTCTAAAGAATATGCTATACAAAATAAACGCCTACGTATGAAATGAAACGATTTAACAAGTCTTGACAGGAAATTTGTAGAAAATCCAAGGCCTGTAATGATAGCGCAAAGTGCAACGCCTTAATCAACAAACACGCAAGTAAAACCAATAGAACAAATAGGAGGTGGAGTCTTTATAAAAATAATGCGGACTTCGTAAACAAGGAGTATCTCTGTGACCAAGGCACTAACCATGTCAGTTAAAAGTAGAATATTACGCAAAGTGAACTTGGTTAAAAATGTAGTGATATAAAAGTAAAAATTCAAGTGCCAATAAATACAACAGAAGTGGCCGTCTACGTTCAAAAACCTAAGGTAAATTATTAATTAAATCTAATTCTAATATTTAAGGATTTAGGGCCCCAGGTAACTCTAAGGAACTTCAAGTAACTCCAAGTCATTCCTGGTAACATTCTAATAATTAAAATAAAACTAAACAAATTTAAGATAAATTCGAAGGGAAAAATTCAAGCAAATTTAATTAATCATTCTGGTCAACGAGTTGAGGCAACTACGCTAAGAATCAAATTGACAGTGAGAAGCTGTACCAGAGAATTAAATTGGAAACGATCCAGGGGTGCTGACAATCCACATACAGAAGGAGTTCTAAGAAACAAGCAGGAAAAACGCAGGTCAGAGATATATTATCCTTTATTAACATAAGACTGTATTTCAATTTTTAACATTTGCTATTATTTATATCGAAGTATTTATAAGGGTCATCAAAAATCTTTTAAGAATTTATACAACTAGAAAGAAGGTCATTTGAACGTTCAAAAGTGCTTCAAGTAAATTACAGTAGTATTTTTGCTGGTTTTAAGGTAGTATGATTTTGGTGTAATCAGATAAATATCAATATTTCATTCAGGGGTTAATTTTTGATTACAAAATCAAAGTAAAAAGTTATTAAAATACAAAGAGTACATATTCTCAATTATTATACAAATTTTGGTTACTTTCGTTGTCATTATTCTAAGAGATAGGAGCTAGATATAAAAGGGGTTAAACATTCTTTATTGCCGTGTCGTCAGGCACTCTGTGTCGATTAGACCAAGCTAGCCGAGGTATATATAAAAAGAGGTATAGAATTTAGATACGCAGAGTACAATCGAGGACGAACATAGCAATATATATTAATGTAATAATGTCGCGAGAGATCATTTACACCAAATTCTATGAAAAACTACCACCCAAAACGAAGTAAACGGGAAAAATTGAAATTTCCAAATATTTAATTTTCTACCCTCTTTGAATAAGCGTTATCACAAAATATAAAAAGAAGCCCAACTTTAAACCGTGTATGTATTGCATTCATTGCAGAGATCGTAAAACGAATAAAAACTTAAAAGTCCCATTTTTAAATCAGTTCTTTTCAGCCGAGTGAGGTACTTCGTGCAAATTAAAAAAGAGTTTAAAAATACTGAAATCTGTACTTTATTAGAATGCAAAAAAAACATTAATGAAGCAATTGCGATTAACTTTTCCGTGTATAAATGATTACTAAAAACGAGTTTTCATTCTAAGCTATAAAATACAAAGCCGTTCCTTTCATACGCGTTAAAACAAAACACACTTTCCGTTTACAAAATATTCGCTTCATTTATCGTAAAAACACAATATCAATTGCATTTACAAAGCATAAGAATCCGTGTAGACTGAAAAGAAGTCGCACATACTTTAAAAGCAAATGTAAACTCCATGTGTAGCTAACATTTAACTTGATTTTAAGAGTTTTAAATAAAGCATATTCTAGAATCTTCGGGTTCTTAATAAGAGAATACGTCAGTTACTAAGAAATGTTTTTAAACGTCATTTATTCCCTATAAATGAATTAAAGCCAGACACAAAGAAACCCGCAATTATTAAAGTGATAAGATATATTTTATAGCTTTCTGTGTTACAATATGAAAGAAGGAAACGGCACATTAACTTCATACCTTAAAAAAGGATCGACGGCGCTCTACGATACTCATAAAACAATTCTATTGCGGTAGCTTGACACTAATTAGATCGTTGAAACGCGAAATCGGTGTAAATTCTTACTTAAGCGGTGATTAATTTTCGAGGTGAATCCGGAAGGATCTGGAAAATTACGTATAAAAATAATTTTTGTATATAAACCGGATCTGAATAAGAACGGCATTCATTCATTCTTTCTTTTCTAAACCAAACAACATGTAACTTTTGACATTCAAGATTGATTCGGCATATAAGATTTATAGCAGAGTTGCATGCTTTAAATTAGTTTACGACATAAAACTTATGCGTTTGAGTAACATAGAAGTTTTCAAACGCAATTATTTGACAAAACAATTGTTTTTCAAAAATTTAAAAAAAATCGAACCTTCTTCGATACAAGAGCTACTTTGAAGTTAATTGATTAAAAATAGAAAATGCACTTTGTAAACTAATAAACTAATGGAGATTTAAGATAGAACCAGGAAGCTTTTAATACAGTTTATTACATTGGAAATGAGATTTTCATAAGCGCTACTGTATCATCGCAAGTAGAAACTTTAGATTTCTTTGTTTGCAACAGATAAGAATATTCGAAAATTGGTAATTTAAATTGGAATAAGTTCTCCGTTTTATTATTTGTTAAGGAAATAGTTAACTGCAAATTTTGAGGTCAAAGTTCGGAACATCTTGACCTTTAATAAATTATCTGTGAAGAATTATTGGACAATCACACCCACAAGCGTGGTAATAAAAAATACGCAAATTACCCACCTATTAATTCAAAATGGATTTTGTACCTTTTATTCAAAACGCCCTAAAATTTCTAAACGACCTCGCGCTTTCTATGTCATTTCAAATCATAAAAGTTATCGATCAAAAAGCTCAACTTCCTTCCAATTGAAATGAGTGCTATTTAAAACATCCTATAAAAAGTTCATTGAGTATTTACTCTATAATGTAAGAAACACTGGCAATTAAACAGATTGCGTTTGGGTCGGGTTGAGCATGATTTGCATGCAGCGAGTTAATAGGACTATACTAACTGATGCAATGTGTATGTGATGGATGCAATCATTCAAGCTCAGATTATTATTGCGAACTAAATCCAACAGATCTATAAGGTCAGATAGAGAATAAAGTGGTATCTATAGAACATTTAAGTTGACTCAAATTAAATTCCTTTTATTAGAAGCTCTGAAAAATGTTACGAGTGCTCATTATAAAATATGTATTCATTAAGTTGTTAAAAAAGAAGCTAACGTATGTAACTTGTATGGCATTATTGACAACTTTATTAAACCGTTACTTAGTTCGGTGAAAACCAGTGATTCTGGTAGTAGCAGCGAAGATGATATAGTGATGATGATGTCTTTAGTGTAATTATAAAATTCATTTTGTTTGTTTATTAAATGTATAAAACACCTACATTTGTATTTTAATTACTTTTCCAACATTATAGTGGTATTGAAATGTAAACTATCAACACAAATTTGCCGCTAAAACCATAATGCAAGGAAATGCAGCTCTTAAAATATCATCTAAATTAACTGTTAATAATTTGAATGTGTATTTTGTTATTGTAAATCGGACTTTTAGATTTACTCCTATTTAAAAAATAAAACAAGAAGTTTTATCAATTCAACTACTTGAGAAGTTTCATAACAGCTCAGTCCTACCATTTAAGTTGCTAATTCATATTAATAGGATGTTCATTGAATGTAAATGTATGTGCATATGTACCACAGATTCGTCGTGGCGTTGTTTAACCATAGCACAGTACACCCCATACTTTATTCCCAAATACATTGTTTGCCATATAGTCGATGGTCTCTAGTTTCAGTTCGTTAATGTTTATTCAAACATTATCACAGTGGTCCAGGAATGGTAATATTTTATATTCATATTATTTATTTTATACATTTAGATTTGCCTATGAAATAGATGATGACTTTTACCCTAGAAATCTAGAAGTTTTATACAACTTTTTTTTTATAAATTTCAAGCAGAGTAATCTTTTCTATTACGCTTTAAAAAACATGAAAAACGCTTTCGACTGTCAAAAGAAGTCGTTAGTATTTTCACCCGAACGTGAAATGGGTGCGCACTTTTGAAAGTATAAGTTTTTGGAAACAGCTTAGCGGGAGGGATACATTTTTTTTTATGAAACTTTCAGTGCCGACCAATGTCAAGGACGTGTAGTTTAAAATATTAATCGAAAACGATTCTATACAATATAGCCCCAACAATTCTTGACCGTTAAAACGCTTTATCTGTGTTTAAAAATCAAGGTGTATGCATTGCCATAGAAAAATTCATTACTTTGTTTAGGCTTTTTTACGCATTGCAATTTACCTCTAATCGTAGTCCCAATATTAATTTTAATTTCGTATTGCCAGAAGTGAAAATTGACTTTTATATCATTTTAACTATGTATCTATTATATGAAAACTATTTGCATCATTCATTAATACACATAAAAGTTTAAGAATTGTCCGTAATTGATACTGGTAAATTTTTAAATCTATCGATTTTTTATACGTGGTATGAAAATCGTTATGTGATTACTTATTAGTGCACATTTTTAATCTACTTGGTTATAGAATTAAAAAAATTATCCCAACCGGAAGTTTTCCTTATCATAAAACGCAATATCCCTGGAGATAAATGTAATTTACATGGTTTCCTTTATAATTTTGATATATAGACAAAAGAACGAAATTATTGAAATAACAATAAATTATAGTTAAAAAAGTATGTAACTCACCAGTTAACAACGTATCAATTTCACTGCACAATAAATTGATTTCACCTTTTGCCATGATGTAAGAACGCACCTCTACAAATTGAATCTAATTATTTTCATGAATTAAATCTTAATCATTCTTAAGTTCTCTTTCGTCTATTTTTAAACTGATCCGTGTCCCCTGCTGTGAAAGGCGGTGCTTATTTATTAAACCAGTGCACCCTCTATGCGTTAAGTGCAAACAAAAACAAAATAACTAACGCGCTACAGCCTCGCCCATTCATTCAAAGCTGTACTCGATATACTCTTGTTACTTATAATTACATTCGGTCTGTATATCACAAACATGTGTCATCTTATGGGAATGTTGCGCGGAACGACGAGAATGAAATATCCTAACTGATGACCAGTGGACAATTTTAGGATCATTACAGCAACAAAGCGTAGTACATGTAATTTTATGTAATCCGTTTAGTGTAAAGATGGTTATAAATACCTTTGAAATTAATTTTTAGAAATATTTTTATTAAAATAAATAAACTTGCAAGCTTTTATTCTATACCACCGCGTGCTTTGAACTTTTTATTTCAAAAGCTCTTTCTAAAATCGGTACTTTAGAAGCCAAATCCGGAAGTCATGATGTTTAAGAAATGAGTTGAATACATCAAATAATTGGGAATGCACAACTCTACATAGCCCTGCTATTTTTTTTAAGTTGTTAATTTGAAAAACAAAATTCACCTGAGTTGTAGGATCCAACGTGATGATGAATCATTTACAAAAATTTAATATTTCAGTGCACGTTTCATCTTTCGATGAAAGATGTAACAGAATTTCATGCAGCTTCCTGTAAGAACATAGTAAAGCAGCCAGCAAAGTTTATTTTGCAGCATTGTGATTCAAAACGTTGAGAACGCGCAGGAAAAGGAAACTGTATGGTAATAAACCCAAAACTCAAATTCTGTATGACAAAGTTAAAAATGTGATGATCTGATCTTCCCAGTATACAGGCAAGCATTTTAAGATAGTGTAGACATTAAGAAAGATGAAGAAAATACCATCTCAAATCACTTTTACTTCTTGAAAGCAGAAACGTAGATCGTGTAGGCCGCGAATACGATGAAAAAAGTTTTGTCGAGTCCCTCGAATGTACGGAATTTCATTATTGTCGTTCAAAAATCTTCCATAGAATTTACCTGCCAGGTGAATTAAGCACCTGCAATTAAAGAGTATCCAATAACAAGGTATTTAAAGTAAAATTATGTTTTTTAAAGATTGCTATAAGAAAAACTTCAACAATGGCTTTGGTATGCCAAAATCGAATCGTGCTCTACCTATTTGCAGTATAAAAATTAGTCATGCACACGAGACGAGAAATGGAAATGTCTCGTCTCGTCTCGCACCTCGTAGACCGGTTCGTTTCGCGTCTCGTCTGGCGTCTCGTGTCGTCTCGCACATGGTCGGTCTTGTCTGGCGCCTCGCGCGAGGCTTCTCGCATTTCGTGCGAAACTTTTTGAATATCACAATTATTATTTGCTTTTTAGTATTAAATTTTTCGAACTGTTTGTGTAAAATAATTGCGGTGTAAATATCGATAGCTAATTAAGAGAAAAAAAGTGGACTGTATAAATTTTAATTGATAGTATAACAAACAACAAATAATTAAATGTTCTTAATTAGTTAATCCAAGCAAAGCGTTTACTATAAAGCACTCACCTTGTTAATTATGCAGCCGTGCAGACGAAAAAAACGATGAAACAAATACGACTCTTTCTTTGGCAGGTGAAGCAAAGCACATTTACAACGGTAGCGGTTTAGCAAAGCGGTTCATCAAATTTTTTCTAAGCAGAACGTGTAAAAGCGATGCGACGTGTTCGAAAGACGAAACGATAATCTTCTGGCTTTGTGGATTTTCCAATCACTACACTATTTGCACATGCGGAGTAGTCGTTTATCACTCACGGCACTGGTTGGCGTGTGCTTTAAGTAAAACTAAAGAAATTCCACTCTAATAAATTTAAACATACCGCGGCGAATTTAAATACTGAACAAACTCGACACAAATAAAATTGGCAGTAAAATTTACAATATAAACGTAACATACCGCCCACCAAAATGCAAGGCATTTTAAAGAAAAAATAATTATAAAGCCGGGGGGGGGCGGAATGACCAAGCGAAAAAGCGAAAAAAAGAAAAAAAAGGATCTACAAAAAAACAAAAGAAAAAAGAAGAATTATTTTTCCTGCATTGCGGGCAAAGGGCAGAACTTTAAAACAGGACGTTTCAGCTCGCCATGAGCGGTTTTAAGTGTGACCACCCTAACAACACCATCTGTACCAGGATGCACAGCCACAACACGGCCGAGAGACCAACGAAAGGGAAGACATTAGCGACCTTAATTAGTACTAAGGTGCCCAAATCAACTTGAGGAAACGGGGTGTGCCACTTTGAGCGCTGTTGTAGCGAGTGTAAGTATTCTTTGGACCAACGGGACCAAAAATTTTGGTGAATGCGCTGGAGCAGTTGTCAGCGAGAGAGGCGGTTAAGCGGTAGGTGAGAAAGTGCGGGCTCCGGGATGGCGGTTAAAGAAGCCAAAGTTAAATAATGACCGGGTGTGAGACAGCTCAAATTATTGGGGTCAGTGCTCAAAGGTGTGAGGGGACGTGAGTTTAAGATGGTCTCAATTTAGATAAAGACAGTGGCCAACTCTTCAAAAGTTAACACTTGTTCGCCAAGAGTGCGTAGTAGCAGAGTCTTAACAGATTTCATTCCCGCTTCCCATAAGCCACCAAAATGAGGTGAAGCCGGCGGTATAAAATGCCACGAGATATGGTCCTAGGAAGTAGCAAGCTTGGCGAGATGAATTAACTGTTTATGAGCACCCACAAAATTTGTGCCACAATCACTATAGAGGTGATCACAACGGCCACGCCTGGCAATAAATCGGCGCAGATCCGCGAGAAAGGCGTCCGTTAACAAGTCAGATATGACTTCAAGGTGCAGTGCCTTGGTAGCCATACAGATAAAAACACATAAATATGATTTTAAAACTTTAGCGCCCCGTAGTCGAAACATAGTAGTAGAAAAGGAACCAGCGAAGTCGACGCCCGAGCACAAAAAAGGTTTGACTTGAGTAACTCGACATGAAGGCAGGTTGCCCATGGGCGGTTGTAATGCGACCGGATTGGTCTTCCAACACGTTAGACAGTGACTCAAAATACGACGGATGGATTGCCTTCCAGAAATAATCCAGAAGTGCTGACTGACGACAAATGGACCATTTGAGCACCCGCGTGGAAGTATTTTAAATGAACGTAAGTAACATACAGATCAGTGAATCGACTTTTGCTAAGTAACAAAGCGGGAAATTTACGGTCAGAGGACAAAGGCGCGTGAGCCAGGCGACCCCCGACGCGCAAGATTCCATCACGAATAAAAGAGGACAACTTGCAAAAACTCTTTTTTAAAAGAGATCCAGAATAAATGGCTTCAAGCTCGATAGCAAAATAAGATTGTTGAGTATACACAAGCAAGGGGATCAAAGCATTGTGCAACTCAAAGGATGACAAAGGTCCGGAGTACCTTTCGAGAGTTTGACGTAGATTATGACGAAAACGGAGAATCCAAGCAACAATGCGAGTAATAAAAGGAAAGGAAGAATGATTTTCTAGAATTCATTCAATCCAAGAGGATGTTACGACAGCGGATAAAACAATAGAGCGTTGCTCAGTAAGAACTTCAGGAATATCTGAATGCGGAATATATGGACTGTAGTTCTCGACAGACACATACAAGGTTGGTAAAGCCGCCCACCATCGAGAACATTGGCACAAGTCGGTAGGTAGTAAACCACGTGACCCGACATCGGCAGGATTCTCGGTGGAGGGGATGTGATGTCAAGAGGCGCTAGACATGTTTTCCTGAATGTAAACAATACGATTGTCGACGAAAGTCTTTCACCACTGCGGCGGGGAACGAATCCACGAAAGTACTACCATGGAGTCAGACGAACAGTAAATTTTATGAAAAGTAAGGTTCGAATCAAAGGTTTTGAGGACAAAGATTAATAATTTTGATGCCAAAGTGGCGGCCAGCAATTCGAGACGGGGTAAAGAAATTGTACGAAGGGGTGCAACTTTAGACTTAGCGCACACTAAGCGAACCTCAACGGCGGAAGGAGTAATAAAGCGAAATTAAACAACAGCACAGTAGCCACGTTCGGAAGTGTCACCAAAGCAGTAAACTTCTCACGTAGTAAACTGTGGCGGGATAAGCAAGCGAGGTAAAGCGAAATCCGAAAGAAGCGGTAACTCATGAAAGTATCTCTCCCACAAACGGAGGAGGTCGGGGGGAGGGGGAGCATCCCATTCTAATTTTAACGACCATAAACGTTGAATTAAGTGTTTTACCAGAAAAGTAAGCGAGGATAAAAGTCCCATGGGGTCAAAAATACGGGCTAAGTTAAAAAGTACGTTGCGTTTGGTACAGCAGGTACTTAGGGGCTGAACTAGAAAACAAAAATTATCTGAAGTGGGATTCCATTGAAGACCTAAAACTTTTAGGGGTGAGTATCAGGATCCTCAAAGGAGCGGGGTTGCGCGAATTGCTGCGTAGCGGAAAGATCTTTTAACAATTCGGGATGGTTACTTGACCATTTATGAAGTTCGAAACTACCAAGTTTTAAAAGAGCAATTAGTTGATTACGTAGAGCGAGGGTTGAGTCAATAAAATCTCCACCAGTAGCGATGTTATCGATATAAGTATGGTGGCGAAGTGCGAAAGCGGCTAACGGATAAGGATTCCCTTCGTCCACGGCCAACTGCTGAAGCGTTCGTATGACAAAAAAGGGAGCACAATTGATTCTATGCGTAACGGTATTTAATTTAAAATCCTGAATGGGCTCCTCAGAGGAGAAGCGCCAAACAATTCGTTGATAGTCACACTGAACGGGATTTACAAGAATTTGTCTGTACATCTGACGAATATCGGCAGTGACAACATAAGAATGTAAACGAAATTGTAACAAAATTGCGGTAATATTGGGTTGCAACTTCGGCCCAACATACAAGTGATTGTTTAAGGACGATTGAGACAGAGTTTTAGCGGAAGCGCTGAAAACAACTCGTAATTTCGTACTTACGCTTTCGGGTTTCACAACGCAATGATGCGGAATATAATAAGAAAAGTCCGAATGAGACCCAATAACAACAGATTGCATATGTTGAGAATCAAGATATTCACGCATGAACAAAACGTACTGTTCGTAAACACGAGGTTGCTTGAGTAGACGATTTTCTAAAGAAACAAATCGTTGTAAGGCAAGATCACGACTACCTGAAAAAAATGATTCCTGATCTCTAAACGGCAGTGAGACGACATATCGACCTTGTTTATTGCGGCGAAACGTATCGACAAAATGTTTTTCAACAAGAGTTTCTTCAGGCGTGAAAGGTTGAGCGGCGGGGACAGCTTCGATTTCTCAGAATTTAGCGGCAATATCTTCCAATGGGGAAGTAGAATCTGTCATACAAAACAAGCTAGTTATTTCAGAAGCGGGCGAGGAAGGTATGTTTTCCATTAAAACATATCCGAAAATGGTATTAATAGCAACAGGTTGATCGCTATCACCCTGGATACGACCGTCTAATAACACTTGGGGAAAAATATTCGTGCCAAGTAAGAAATCAATGGGTCCAGATTGAGCAAAGAGCGGATCAGCTAGCTTGAGGTTAGCCAAATGATTGAAATGTTGTAAAGAAATAGTAGAAGTAGGTAAATTTTCACAAATTTTGGGAAGTACTACAGCTTGAAAAATAATAATTGGTGAAGAAACACTATTGGTTTGAGCGAAACGGCGACAGTGCCATGCTGAGCAGCAGAGCGCATGGAACCTAAACCACTAAGAGTAAGAGAATGTGGAGTAGTACGAAGACCTAAACGTTTCACACTACTTTGCGAAATAAAAGAAGTCATGCTGCCCGAATCGAGTAAACCGAGAAATTGCTGGAAAGAACCAGAGCAATCAGCAATTTCCACTTGAACGGTGGAAAGTAAAACAACTGAAGGTTTAGCTAAAGAATTAAATAAAACGACATTCGAAGTTGACGGACCGCTACAGCTAAACGAAGTCGATGATTCCTCAGAGGCCCGAAGTGCGAAAGGCTTGTAGCGGTCTTGAATAGCGGGTATAGTGCGAGGTGATACCTTAGAGGCGGCGGTGTCCGGGCTCAAGCGAGCCTGGCTACTAGCAGCGAAAGCGGGTTTAGACGAAACGCGATCGAAGTGAATAACGAATGATGACGTTGATTGCATTGGCGGCATAAAAAGTAGACTTACATTTATTTAAAATGTGAGAACTACTAAAGCAATTAATACAAAGATGTTGGTTTTTTGCAAAGTTGTAGCGATCTTGCGACGAAAGTTTAACGAAATCATTACAGCGATAAATATTGTAATCTTGGTTGCAAAGCGGACATTTATTAACTATGGGTTTTGTCTGTACTAACATGGAAACGGCGGATCAAAATTTAGACGGGTTGCTGGAATGAATAACTTTGTTTAAATCAGTTTTATGATTTACCAACAAATTCGATAAGGATTTACACGTATTTTCCAGATAAGCAATTAACTTTTTTAATATCATTTGTACAAGAATGAAATCCCATTGCTCTACGGGTAAATCAAATTCTTTAAGCGCTTGTAAATTATCCACAAAAGTATCAACTAATTTTTGCAAACCGACGGGGTTATCGGAGTTTAATTTGGAAAATTTATCAATATTGTTCCATAGAGCGGAGGTAATGTGACAAATATTACGATATTTTTCACGAAGTTTTGTGTATACAAGAGCGTAATTGGCTTCTGTAAGGTCAAAGTCTTTAATGGTTAAGGGTGCGGAATCTTTTAGTGATGATTAAAGATACGAAAATTTATCTACGTCGGACAAATCGTTATTAAAAGAACTAAACTATCAAAACAATCAATAAAACTTTCAAACAGACAACTTTCCCCATCAAACGTAGGCAGCGTCAGCGGGGGTAATGATACTTTTGACCTTAAAATATCTAGCGGCGGGGACACCTCAGCCTAAGGCAAAAATTGGCTGGTAAACAGCTTGAAATATAGCGCTTTTATTTGGAAATAGTTGTTGTCAAAGCGTCTACGGATAGCGTCTTCCAATTCAAATTTTTTATCAACGTCACCCACTACCCAATTATGATGTATAAAGAAATTTTCTTTAACGGTTTCCAAAGATTTATACTGAGCGCGAAATAAATCTAAAAAAGCGGCTTCAACTGTACACTTTTGAGCAATCTCAAACATTTCTTCTAGCGAATTGATAGCGATATTACGTAGCAAACAATTACGTTTTAACTTTTCTGCCCTAGTTAAATACAAATTGAATACAAACGCAGAGGAGATAAGAACGAAAACTTGACAATTTTAATGTCCTAGCGGCGATAACAAACGTAAACCTATTGCACGGCAGATAAGAGATACTCGTAAACAACTCAACGGCACAAATTATGCTAATTAACTGTCAATGTTTTGACGAGCGTATAATTAATTATCTGAGTTTGTTGATTACTCAAATCCGGCGAGAAGTCAACCAAATGTAAAATAATTGCGGTGTAAATTTTGATAGCTAATTAGGAGAGAAAAAGTGGACTGTATAAATTTTAATTAATAGTGTAACAAACAACAAATAGTTAAATGTTCTTAATCAGTTAATCAAAGCAAAGCGTTTACTATAAAGCACTCACCTTAGTAATTATGCAGCCGTGCAGACGAAAAAAACGATGAAACAAATACGGCTCTTTCTTTGGCAGGTGAAGCAAAGCACATTTATAACGGTAGCGGTTTAGCAAAGCGGTTCATCAAATTTGTTCTAAGCAGAACGTGTAAAAGCGATGCGACGTGTTCGAAAGACGAAACGATGCTCTTCTGTCTTTGTGGATTTTCCAATCACTACACTATTTGCACATGCGGAATAGTCGTTTATCACTCACGGCACTGGTTGGCGCGTGCTTAAGTAAAACCAAGGAAATTCCACTCTAATAAATTTAAACATACCGCGACGAATTTAAATATTTAACAAACTCGACAGAAATAAAATTGGCAGTAAAATTTACAATATAAACGAAACTGTTTGAGAAATTTAAAAACTGTTGTTAAAAATTTATTCTTAATAACTAAAGCTAGTTTAGCATCGAGATTATTCGATAATCTTCAAAACGCCAAACGTGCAGCAGTAGACGAAAAAAATTTGCTAGTTAATTTTTGAAACTATTCTTTTCATATAACAGTTAATGCATTACATAATACTTCCAAAGCAATTAAGGCAACTATTAAATTTTAAAATCATGTGCCTGAAATGGAAGATAAAAAAGTTTGGCTTAGGAGTACACTATACAATTTCAAGTCGGCAAGATATTTAGACCTACCAGTTATGTTTCAATTTATAACGAAAAGCTCAATCTGAAATGCAATTTTTTAAAAAGTTTTTTAACTTATTGTCACAGTTACTAATACAACGCAAATGATGACGCCCGCATTGTACCGTTGGTGTAAAATTTTTTGCAAAATATTTTAAAATAGTCTAAATTTCAAAATTAAAGTTATATTTGCACTATAGTTAATTACTATCATTACTAACCTGCACAGTTTTTACGTCCGCAACGCACACGATGCCATCTGACCCCGGAAGTGTATTAATAATCCTTCCAGAACGCCATTGAATCAGAGGTGATCATCTATAATAAGCACGAACGTGCCGTTTAGATAATTATTTAATTTATTGAAACCGTTCGATTTATTCTTTTGATAGAGGTTGTGCTGGTATTCTTTATGCCACCTGCACCAAAAGGCTTGACGAAGACATTGCTCAGGTTGCCAACGGGGCAAACGAGAAATTTTTATATGTTGTAAGTCGTTATGCGGGGGCGCCGTCAACGGTTCCATTGTCAAAAAATGCGCAGCTGTAAGTGGCTGCAAGTCATTAGGGTCACTGCAAGCTACAAAGGGAACGAGAGTTAAGTAGTGACTCCATTTGAATTAGGGTTGTATTTAACTCCTCGTAAGTGAGAACTTGGTTTTCTATAACGCGTGCAGAATGCATCTTTACAGGTTTAACACCACTTTTCCACAACACCCTAAATGAGGTGCAGAAGGTGGGTTGAATGACCACGTAATACTTTGTTGTGGGGCAGAAAGTTTTATTAAAATGCGATTGGCTCCTATAAACTTTGTTCCGCAATCGCTATAAATAAAGTTGCATCGCTCACGGCGAGCAATAAACCGACACAACGCTGTCAGAAAGGAATTTGTAGTCAAATCTGACACAAGCTCAATATGTACAACTTTAGTAACAAAACATACGAATAAACATACGTAGGCATTTAAAGTTTTCGCATTTCGTACGCGACTGAATTTAATCGTAAGCGACCCCGCATAATCAGCGCCTGCACAACTAAATGGTTTCAATTGATTGACTCTATATTTGCGTAAATCGCCCATAGGTGGCATTATTGTTTTAGTACAAGTACGGGAGAATTGACGAAGCTAAATAATGACGGATAGCATTTTTTGAAAAAATTATCCAAAACTGTTGTTGCAAAAGGCACGTTGTAGTATTAATGCCCGGATGGAAAAGCCTTTGGTGAATTTGCGTGATTACTAATTCCGTTCCGCAGGGCTCGGTAATAAATCAGGATGTTTGTCGGAATATGGAAAGGCGAACTGATTTTATTTATTTATTTATTTGTTCCAACGTTTCAGTAGTCTGCTACCTGAAGCTTAAGCAAACCTGGCTTCACCCCAGAAAGTAACCGCGTACCAAGTGTGTGTGTTATGCGTGTTGTGTTGTGTGTGTGCGTGCGTGAGTGCGCGCGCGCGTGAGGGCATGTGTTATGTGTTGCGAGGGTGTGTATATGTGTGTTGTGTGTGTGGTGTCGATATCCGTGATACGTTCCCCTTCTAGGACCAGGACCATCGGCAGCCAGAAATCCCAGTCTTCAAGGAAAACCGCCAAACGGATATTGCCTTAACAGACCAAACCATCGACACCTTACATTTGATTTTCCAATGCTCCACCCGAAGGTACTACATTGGCCAGGAAGCAAGTTCTTTTTACCAGGAAATTTTGAATTTTGCTGAACCCTTGCTGTTGCAAGCAAGGTAGGGATCTTTAACGTACGTGACAATACTCACACACGAGACCTCCATTTTACCTCTCATCCGAACGAGGACGTATTTTTGTGAAAAATGTTCGCCTAACATTCTTCAAGCGGACCGTGTCAGGATTTGAACCCGGGACCTCGGGCATAGTAGGAGCATGCAAATGCTACATATTAGGGGATTGAGTTGTTTCAACGGCGGGTTGATGCTTTGATCTTGTTGCCTCTGGTCATCAAGAGTGGAACTCTTGGAATACCAGGAGATTGATCTTCGGTCTCTGGGGCAGAATCCCGGTCCCAGGAGAGGTGGTACTTTTATATCTTTGTCAGGAGTTGTGTTTGCGTCCTTTATCCGGCAAGATAACGTTGGTGGCTGATTTAAATGTGGGAAAAGGTCTTCGTTCCAAATCATCGCGTGTAGGGTCTAGTTTCATAATGTTTGTCTATGTGCGTGTAGGTACGGTTGCAAGTCATTACACTGGAATACTAAATGTTTCGGTGCTCCTGTGTCTCCGCACGTATATATGTTGTCAACTAAATTCATGCGTTCTCTGTATGTTGAGTAGGGTCCGTGCCAGTTAGGTAATGAATAAATCCTTGAGTGGACACCAGGTACTTCGATTTTAGGCGGTCTTTGATATTTGGGATCATTGCATATACCCTTCTACCGGTTGGGCTTTGATCCCAACGTGTCTGCCATTCTGCAAATATGTAGTTCTTTATTTCCGTTTTTGTCGTTGGCAGTTGGTTTGTGTTTAAGATACGTTCTAGTTGTTGGTTGTCATTGTGTGTGAGATAGTACATTGCAGCTCGCTCTTTCACTACTAGGTCCAAGGGCATAGTTCCCATCAGCACATGAAATGCAGCATGTGTTGTAGTCCTATAAGCCCCCGTCAGCCGCAGTAAAACACTTCGTTGTGTACCGTTAATTTTTGTCTAGGTTTGATTATGTTAAGGCGATGTCCTCAGGGGCTCGCGGCATATAATACCATAGCCCCGAGCACACTGTTGAAATAAAGCCTTACACAATTAGTGGTATTTTGTAAGTCCTTTAGACCAGCGTTGTGATGTTCTGCATTGCAGAAGTTTCACTTGCACACACGGTGTTTATATGTGTTAAATAATTCTGTTTTTCGCGTAATGTTAAGCCCAAATATATTGTGTTTTACCTATATTACACTTTCTAGTTTGATAATGGGATTCCCTGCAAGGGTTCCCTTCATCAATAGGTATGTAGTATTTGTGGTGTTATAGTCATTTTGTTCGTTTTGCACCAACTTTGTGTTTCGGATAGGACGATGTTAGCCTTACGTTCTATTTCCGAAAGATAGTGTGACCCAACCTTTCTCTCACCCTTGGAATTCTTTCAGAATCAATAACCGGAGAGAATTTGCGAAAATATTTAGCAATATAGTACCTTCGGGTGGAGCATTGGAAAATCAAATGGAAAAATTTTCTTTTCGTAGAAAATAGATTGTACATTTTGAATGATAATTTAAGTGCATTTTTATCTCTATCTCTGTTATCGGACCTTTAATTTTTGGAAATCGTGCCCAAACGAAGACAGTAAGCAATAATGCGTTGAATTCTCCGTAACCAAGAAAACAGTGTTAAAAGATTATCAATAAAGTTATCATCGATTTGGACTACAAAGACTACTTTTCTATTTTCTGAATCAACAACAGGTTCCTGAAGGGGTTCTACCGGTGAAGCCAAGGAGGGCTCGCCCACCAAAACATGCATGATAATAACTCGCCAGGCAATAAACCACAAAATCTAGGATCATCTGGGTTGTCCTTAGACCTGGCATAACACCAAGCGCTAAGAAAAAGTGTTTCGTCTTCGCCAAACTTCTGATTTCGAGAGAGAAGACATAGAAGACCTGGAAGAGCTAGTAGTATTGAACGACGATTTTCATTCCAATTGTGAAGTTGAAAACGTTCAGAATGTAATAGCTGAATAAAGTGGTTTCCCAAATCAAAGGTAGCTTTTATTGAGTTTGCTCCGCACGCAAAATCATCAACGTATAAGTTTGTATCAATAGCCTTTGAAGCCAGAAGAAATTCAGATGCACTTTCCTAGGCTAACTCTTGATTTGAACGCATTGCAAAGTAAGGGGATGAACTAGCACATACAAAACTGTATTAGGCTGATACGTTTGCAGCGCGTCATTTGGAGAAAACATTCAAAATATTAGTAGTAAGATTGGCCGATCCTAGTGCAGCGCCACCGCCACAGCGCCGCAGCCATCGCCACACAAAACGCCAAAAAGAGGGATGGAGCTCCGGGTAGACTTCGTCACCCCAGCGCCACCGAACAGGTTAGCTCTACTGGTTTTTAAATCATTTTTACCCCCATTCTTAAAAATCGGTAACCCAGCCCCAAAAATTTTGGGATACCTCTTGGCGCCTCTCGCACGACTTTTATATTCCCACCTTCTTAATTTTTTTACCTTAAGATCAACCGTTGTCGAGTTACAACCCCTAAGCCCCAATTTTATAACTTTTTTATTTATAAGCATTTTCTTAGCCTATAAAGTATTAGATATGCTCATATTTGCTTGAAAGTCCAAACCCGGCATTACTTATAGTCTAGGACCAACCCTTGCAAGCCCCAAACCCCTGTGTGGTACACGTTGGAGTGTATAAAAACGGGACAGCTCCAGAACGTTTCCCAAAGCGTAAAGCTTAGCAAATGGACTGTAATTGTATGTAATTGGAGGTAAGGCGCGAAAAACAGTAACATAGGTCAAACCGTAATTAATGCTTTGCTTACCTTGCAATGTTGTTCACCAATTTACTTCCGCGAAGATAGGTATTGTTTACCGGTCGACGCAACTTGGTCGGGCAGCACCACATATGCACTCGCGGTTATAGTTATTAGGTGTTGAGTCGGTGAAACGATACAGAGAGTCATGTTGGTGAAGCGAAAAGGCTTTATCGCTCCGCCATATGTGTAGCATAACAACAATATACGATAAGGCCATCTATACTGTCAATCGCTGACCTCCAACTGTATGAAGTTTTAACATACCCCCCACCCAAAATGGTAAATTTTGTTGTTTACCGTGAAATGAATGGGAGAAAAAAATGAAAATAGAAATTTAAAAAAAATTTTAAGTATGTATAAATTAATCGAGTACCCTGCATTTTGCTTCCTGCATTAAAATATAAAATAAAACATAATTTGTAGAGAAAGAAGAAAAAAATAAAAATTGCATGTTAGAATGCTGAATTACTTATGGAGGAGGAAGTGGTACCACCTTGTTAATTGGGCGGACCGCTTCGCCTGTGGATGTTTTTAGTCTTACAACTCTTGTTACACAATCTATACTCCTAGAGGATAAGTAGTGCGCAATGACAGGGTTAGCTTGATCAAAATGTTTATATATTTCTAACATTTCTCTAGCCGCCCCACGAAAATTTCGGCCCTGATCGGAGTATATGTTCGTGGGTAACCCGCGTCTGGCTATAAATCTATCTAATGCAGCATGACAGGCTTCCGTTGTTAAAGCTGTGACAACCTCCATATGAATGGCACGTGACACCATACAAATAAAGGAGGCAATATATGCCTTTTGAAATTTTGTCGATCGCAACGAGGATAGCTTGATTGTAAAAGGACCGGCAAAATCCAAACCGGTATGCGTAAAGCATCTTCCGGGTTCGAGGCGATAAAGCGGAAGATCTGCCATAGGAGGCTGAATAGGCCCCCCTTGAAAGCGATAGCAAGTCAGGTAGCGAAATATTCTACTTCGAATTAATTGACGGATACAAGGAATCCAAAATGTACGGGTAACTAATGATTGAGTTAGCCGCGGACCCCCATGACCTGAATATATGTGATAGTAATCACATATTAATACAGCTAACCTGCTATTTTTTGGGATAAGGTAGGGATGTTTGCTAGTTATGGAAAGGCTGGAATGGCGCAAACGGCCCCCCACCATGACTAATCCCGTGGGAGAAAGAAAAGGTGACAACGAACGGTACATTTTTGTGCTAGGTTGCCCTTTTTCTAGTAAGACGATATCGTCGTAGATGTGCTCGTACTGAGTAATTCTAATGGCAAATGTGAGAGCGCTACGATACTCAGAGGCATTTAACGGACCAGTAGTCCTTGCAAGATTACGTTTGCGTGCAAGGCAGTTAAACGTGAACCTTTTAACGTACGCAAAAATTCGTTGAACTTTTAGCAAGTTCGAGGACCTTTGTAGTACTACCAAGTATTGTTTTACATCAACAGTAGAGACGAGTGCGTATTGTACGGCTTTAAACCCGTCTGCAATATTGTGTGTGTATTTATCACTTGGCCAATCGCAATAATCGCGGTATAAAAAATCAGGACCCTGCCACCAGAGTGTACAATTCAGTAGTTCGGATGGCCTCAATCCTTGGCTTGCGGGATCGGAAGCATTCGTAGAACTGGGAACGTATCTCCATATGGCTGTGGGTTGATTTTCATGAATTTTCACCACTCGGTTCGCAAAAAATAATTTTAACTGATAAGGTGGCGTACAAATCCACTTCAGTGTGTTTGTAGAGTCACTAAAGCATATTGGATCTAGTAAATTGATGGTGTCAAATGCTAATGCTGAATGTTTCATTAGTTTTGCCAAAAGACATGCCGCTCCTAATTCAAGACGAGGAATGGTCCGCGTTTTCAAAGGGGCTACACGGGTTTTGGAAGCTATCAAATGTACATATATTTTTTCATCAACTTCTAATCGCAGATACACAACAGCGGCCATCGCTACGGAACTGGCGTCGGAGAATCCGATTAAACGGGCTTGACTATTGCCGATTATCCAAATAGATCGTGGTATTGTTATGTATTCGAGAAGTGGCAGTTCAATTTGAATTTGCTGCCATTCTTGAAGAATTTCTGCGGGCAATTGTTCATCCCAATCCACCTTTTGTAGCCATAGGCGTTGCATGAGGCATTTGAGAAGAATCGTAAATGGACTTAAATAACCATTAATATCGAATATGCGTGCTATGCGTGACAAAATTCCTTGCTTAGTAGGGATGTCTGCAATATTTGGAACTTTACATCTAAATGTATCGGAACCCATATCCCAACAGAGACCCAGAACATCACGTGTTGTCAAAGTGGGATTAGAGTTCGGTAGATTTAGAACGTCCGTCTCCGACTTATCAATAACTGAAGTGTGTGAACTTCCCCATTTTCCTAAGTCGAAGTTACCTAGTTTTAGTAAATTGATCAATTTATTTTTTAGAAGGAGAGTTTCTTCTACAGAATCGGATCCAGTCAAAATATCTATGTAAGTTGATGATCTAAGGGCTCGGGAAACCCGGGGGTACGAGTGACCCTCGTCTTCTACCAACTGCTGTAGAACACGAAGGGCAAGCAAAGGGCTACAGGTAGCGCCAAAAATAACGCGGGTATGTTCATATTCCGTTAAAGGTTCACAAGGGTGAAACCTCCAAAAAATATGTAAAAATTTTCTATCTTCTGGGTGAGCGACTATAGATCTAAACATTTGTCGAATATCGCAAGTGAGTGCGACTTGAGGTATTCGAAATCTTGTTATTACAAGACCAATATCAGATTGTAATTTGGGGCCCGGTAAAAGAATATCATTGAGACTTGTACCATTAATATCCCTATCGGCAGGACTAAACACAACTCGAACTTGAGTACTAGAGGGCTTATTTTTAACCACGCCGTGGTGAGTCATGATATATAAGGACTGTTTCACAGCGGGAGTTAGTTGTCCCTGCGATATATAATTAGCAATATTTTCTGAATATAATTTATAAAAGTTTTTGTCGCGTGCAAATCGAGCTTCTAGTTTTAGAAAGCGATTGGTAGCTAATTCTCGTGTTGAACCTAATGTTCGGGTGGTGTTTTCTATGAATGGTAGTCGAACCACATACTGGCCTAACTCGTTTCGTATAGTAGTGGACTTGAAATAATTTTCACAAGCCACGTTTTCAGGCGACATTGGCGGCGTAAATGGTATTTCTTCAGTTTCCCAGAAGGCACGAATGGTGTCGCTAAAGGACGGTTCTTCCGAGATGCTAGTGTACAACGCAACCCCTGAATACGGTTGACTTAAAGCTGGTACATCACCCATAATAACCCAACCAAACGAGGTAAGAAGCGCCGATGGCTTGCCTGTTATACGCAACGAATCGTTGGGTGTGGCATCTAAGACAGCTTGAACACCTAACAGCATATCGACCGGAGCGGATATGTGAAATTCAGGATCCGCCAATTGTAGGGACGAAAATTTGTCTATTAAATGCTTAGATAAATTTGCTATCGGAAGATCTGCGGTAATACGAGATAAAACAACAGCCTGTAAATTTAAAGAAACGTTTTGATCATATATTGATGTAACGTTACAGGTAGCAATTCCATGAACCTTTTCTAGCGGAGATTGGCCTACTCCACGTATTTCAAAAGGACATTTCTTGCGTTTAAAACCTAACTTGTTATCTAAAGATAATGTGATGAAATTAGAATGCGATCCTTGATCTAAAACCAAGCGACAGCGATGCCAACTACCGTCACAGGCTAAAATTCGTACCTGCGCCGTGGCTAAAAGCGCAACGGTTCCCTGTTCATTTGCACAGGAATGAACAAGAGAGACTGGAGTAGGAAAATGTTCAGCCGAATTAGAGGCACCTGTAGAGTGTCCTACCGCGCTTTGTGGCGGCGTCGGAGTACTGCATGAAATTGGTGCCTCGATACACAGTAGCGTATGGTGCATTTTACTACCGCACCATTTGCACTGATATTTTGACTTACAAGTCGAAAGGGGATGTAGTGATAAACACGCAAAACATCTATGATATTGCTTTACCATGTATTGCCTTTCTAGAGTTGATAAAGCTAATAATTTTGGACATCTGTAAAATTTGTGGAACTGATCGTCGCAGGCAGGACAGGGCTTAGAAACGGCCTGCTTTGCATTAAATCGTCGTGAAGTAACTTCCTGCGCGGACATTGTTACACGCTTATTGTTTACAGAATTTGTATAATATGGTTGAGGGTTAGCCCTTTGTGGTGGACTAGACACATTTTTTGATGGTGGTGTATTATTGTTACCGCTCACCAGTGCTAAGATAGAACATTTGTTGCGTAAATATTTTATAAAATCGTTAAATTTCGGAAATGTTTAATTTAAATGTTCTTTTTCGAATTCTTGTCTCGACTTCGGGTCTAATAAACCGAGGGAAAAAAATAAAAATATGTAATCGGCCAACTCAGGTAGCTGCATGTCGATAAGAGCTGTGACGTTGGCTTGCAGGGTTTCACATAAATCACTAAGAACTTTTGGGGAATCCGTCTTTAGTTGAGTTAGTGAAAATATTTTGGATAAATAATGATTAGCAATTAACCGTTTATTAGTGTAGCGTTGAACTAAGAGATTATAAACAACCATATAATTTTCTGGAGCAAATCGAACAGATTGTGCTAACTTCAATGCCGTCGCATCTAAATAAGAAAGCAAATATGTGAATTTTTCGCAATCATTAAGTGCGTTATTGTTGTGAATAATGTTGTCATATAGAGATTTAAACGCACCCAATTTCTCGGGGTCACCTCGAAATATATCTATTTTTATTTCTGGTAAATGAACATTAGATCTGGTATTTCCAGAAATATTAATAGTATTTACATTGGACGTTGTGTCTGGAGAGACATAGCGCGCCGCAATAGCTAAAATATCATAGTACATAGTATTGAACGTAGATTCTAGATTAACGGTATCCGTAAATAAGGTTTTATAAACGTCAGAGAGTGACGATAATTCATCTAAGACATCTAAAAATTTTGTTCTTACGTCATCTAGCTGACTAACACGAGCTTTAAATTGATCAAGATTGGTTGGTAACGTAGAAATTAAATCGTAACAATCTTGCAAACGTCGCCAGTACCTTTCTTTGCGATTTGTTAATCGTTTAAATTCAACAATAACTTCACGTTCTGGTTCCATATTGTACCAGGTATACTCGTAACAAATTGAAATCACAAATAACTAATAGAAAATGTAACGCAGTTGCAAAGCCTTAAAGGTAAACACAGTACTCGTGGAGAAGCAATGTTAATGCTGATACAGACTTAAACTAACATAAGTGAATTCAGAACTCTAAGAAATAAAGTGCATTAGGTACGTAATATTTACAAACAAAAATGTAAACAAACAGTTTCGTTAAAGTCCTTTGACTTATTTTGTTATCTACACAGCTGATTGATAAGCGTAGTAACAAGATGTTAATGAACTACAAACTTTAAATAAATTGGAACAAGTTTTTGAACACCTGTGATGCTAAATGCAAAGTACTCGTTTTGTTGATAATAATTGAAGTTTGAAATCGTTAATAGAAATCATGCATTTTAATATTCAAACCCACTTTTAGAAAATAGTTTTGAAAATGAATTAATGTAATAATTTAAATTTTAATAATCCCGCTAATAAATTATATTAATTTTGACTATAATTCAAAGCTTATTTGCTCAGAAGGACCACTTTTTGTGATATGGGGCTCAGAAAGACCACTTTTTGTGGTATGGGGCTCAGAAGGACCACTTTTTGTAATATGAGGCTCAGAAGGACCACTTTTTGATATGAGGCTCAGAAGGACCACTTTTTGTGTGGTACACGTTGGAGTGTATAAAAACGGGACAGCTCCAGAACGTTTCCCAAAGCGTAAAGCTTAGCAAATGGACTGTAATTGTATGTAATTGGAGGTAAGGCGCGAAAAACAGTAACATAGGTCAAACCGTAATTAATGCTTTGCTTACCTTGCAATGTTGTTCACCAATTTACTCCCGCGAAGATAGGTGTTGTTTACCGGTCGACGCAACTTGGTCGGGCAGCACCACATATGCACTCGCGGTTATAGTTATTAGGTGTTGAGTCGGTGAAACGATACGAGAGAGTCATGTTGGTGAAGCGAAAAGGCTTTATCGCTCCACAACAACAACAATATACGATAAGGCCATCTATACTGTCAATCGCTGACCTCCAACTGTATGAAGTTTTAACACCCCAATTCTATAACTTTTTACTTATAAACATTTCTTTAACGCATAAAATATTGATGTTCTAAAATTTTCTTGGAAGTATAAACCCAACACTAATTTTATACTAGGACTAACCCCTAACCAAGTTACAACCCCCACTCCGCAATTTTGTAACTTTTTATTTATAAACAGTTCCTTAACGGGTAAGGATATGCTTATATAGGTAATAAAATCGCAAAGTAGTTGAAATTTCAACTACTTACCAAGGTCGCGGTTTAAGTATGCCTCTGTTTAACTGTTGTTGGGAACTCTATATCAATAAGCAACACCTAATTTTAATTTCTATTTATAATTGCGTGGACCAATAGAATTGCGATATCCTCCATGTTGAGAGGACAATCAATGACATCGCCGGATCTTAAAAATTCAAACTTCAGTAAAACAAGCGGTAATTGTGGCGAACTGTGCTTCGACGGATTTTATATGTTCTAACCTATAATTTTGTCGACCATCTTGACAATCATCTTTTATTTTTAAAACTACGTAATCAGCGCCATGGTTTAGTTTTTGCCATCCATATTGGTCGACCACATTTTTATATCATGTCAATCTTCGGGCAACATGTTTTATTTTTATTTATAAACACCATATTAGTACAATTTATAGAATCGCCCTGTATATTTTTATTTACGAGCACCATTACGTTACACAGTTCCAAATAAAAATTAAATTACCTTGTTCTGTATTCGTTCTAAAGTTTTAATTTTTCAAAACACAATAATATTTACTTTCCCCTAGCAGTAGCTGCTCGTTCCACGTTTATAAACTGCACGCAAATGAGCATATACTCTATTCTGTTCGTATTATCCAAAAGTTAAATAGTTGTTTATATTTCCGGCTTATTTATTATCGCGTTTGAGTAATCAATTAGACCATGTTTGTTTGTTTTTTTAAGATTTAAGTTTGTATTATCTCTGTTAGTTATTTGCTTTAGCAGATATAAGCGACAAACAATTACATTCCCAAATAGGGTGATCATAGAAAATTCGACTTAGACTTTAGCTTTTCAAAAATGTGTACATACCGCCCATTAATCTGCCAAATGTCCACGTAACTCCTATATACTACGCAATATAGAAATACCATTTCTGATAGAATTTTTTATAAGTTTTACCCTGCAACCCAATTATAGTTTAAAAAATCAACTTTGACCTAAGTTTTTTTTTAAATCGGTTTGCTCAAATATTTTAAAAGAGAGTGTAACTGCAGGTAACAGTCTATACCAAACTTACATCCATGAGATATGTTCTAGTTATAATTCGGATTGCTGTAGAATAATAAGTACCATCTAATGTTAATTTTTATTTTTCTAATATAAAGTACAGTAGCATAATAAATAACATCTAATTTAAATTTTTTAACATAAAGTGCATAACGTAATTCATACATATCTACACACAAAACACGACATTTACTTATTTTTACTGCAAGTTGTTTTAACTTATCTAATAGAATCCATATTTTATAATTTAAATCCACATCTTCTTCTTGCAATGCTTCCTCTAGCCAATAATTGGAGACGTACAGCGCGTCTTGATTTTCGAACTGCAAAATATAACGGACTTTGTTTCTATGTTCCACATCTTTAATTCCAACAATAACAAGTTCTGTTCCTGCATCTATTTGCTCTAGTCTGGAGAACCTATTAATGTTTACATGTCCCTTTACTTTCTGCATAAGAATTTCGTCCATTTGTTCTACTTCGTTCTGTGTAAAAAATATATTCTCCATATTTTTCCAGACAAAAAATCTTAAGCGTTCTACTTTCGAAAGTGTTAGAAATGTTTTATTACAAATAATTGCCCAAACGGGTACAATGGCCGTTGTTACATCCATAACTGAAAACAAATTACTTTAGATCTCTCTTCAGGTTAGATCCTTTATTCTCAATTAAGTTATTTACATACTGAATTGCTGGATCTTTAGGCACTTTAGCAAGGGCCATTTAGATATTAAAATGTTTACTTTTCACTCTTGATATACTTTAAAACTAGTAGAGCCATTATACCACACCCCTCCAGGTCTCATGTTTGCTTCTGTGAGTTGTATTTAGGAAGCATTTTGTGCTCATTCTGCATGGTGTTACCTATTAAAATTAATTTTTAGGAAAACCATCTAACAAATACAACAAGTCGAAACAGCAACACACACCAGAGGCGGGCTGCGCAACGGGCGGCGTGCTTGCATTTTTTAAAGAATGCTGTATCACAACTAATTCGACTTAAAATATGTCTCCTTGTACACTTTACTATGTGGGACGCAAGTCCGACATATGTCGGACATATGTTGGACATATGTCGGATATATGTCGAATGTATGCTGGACATATGTCGGATGTATGTAGTACGGATGCGAGAGGAGGAGAAACGACAAAGTAGGGTGGTGGGAGAAAGGTTTAGGTTAGTTTACGTTGTTTGGACTTATGTTGGTCGGTGTTGTCTGAAGGTAGGTTAGGTTAGGTTAGTTGGATTTGCCAGAAGTTAGGTTAGCTAGCGTTGCCTGGAGTTAGATTAGGTAAGTTGGACTTGTGTAGACTTAGGTTAGATGGCAGGAGAAATTGGCAATGTCGCCGTCGACGCTGACCTAACCTATCAATTTTTCCTGCTATCTAACCTAAGTCCACACAAGTCCAACTAACCTAACCTAACGACAGACAACATTAGTGAACCTAACTCCTGACAAGTCCAACTAACCTAACCTAACTTCAGATAACAACGACTAACATAAGTCCAAAGAAGGTAAACTAACCTAAACCCTCCTCCCTACTTTGTCGTCCACACTTCTCTCGCATCCGTACGACATACGTCTGACATATGTACAGCATACATCCGACATATGTTCAACACATGTCCAACATAGTAAAGTGTACAAAGTAAGTGGAATCAGTTGTGATACAACATTCTTAAAAAAATGCAAGCACGCCTCACGGCCCACATCGGGTGTGAGTTACTATGTTTCGACTCATTGGAGTGGAAAATGTAAATAAAGATGCATAGTATTTGTTAAATGGTTTTCCTCAACATTAATTTTAATAGGTAGCACCATACAGAATGAGCACAAAATTCTTCCTAAATACAGCTCACAGAAGCAAACATGAGACCTGGAGAGGCGTGGTGAGACGACTGTACTAGTATGTACTGTATGTATACAGAGTGAAAAGTAAACATTTGAATATTTAAATGGTCCTTGCTAAAGTGCCTAAAGATCCAGCAATACAGCACATAAATAACTTAATTGAAAATAATGGAACCAACCTGAAGACAGATCTAAAGTAATTTGTTTTCAATTATGGATGTAATTACGGCCGTTGTACCCGTTTGGACAATTTTTTGTAATAAAACATTTCTAACACGCATATAATCTTTAGGCACTTTAGGCAACCAAACCTGGCTTTACTTGAAGTATTGAAATGTATAATTAGTATGGAAATTAAAAACATATAACTGTAGAAATCCTAAATAAGTAAGAAAGTGCAGAATAATTACTTTATTAAGTACTACATGTTAAAATATACGATACTGGTAAATAACTGTCGTAGTTTTAAAGTTATATATTTGCAGTAATCCTCAAAGCGCATAACCACAAAGTTCTAGCTATTCATATATTCACTACACAATACTTCTTCACAGAATTGCACAATTTATACGTAAATCAATTGGTCACTATCACTCTCTTCAGTTTCATCGTCTGGTGAACCAGTGTTAACAACAAACTCCAATTTTTCAATTTTGTCGTCAACTAATCTATTTTCCCAAGCGCCTCCTCGTCGTTTCGATTTCGACGGCAACTTTAGTATACGATATTCTGCAAGAACAGCTTCTTTTCGAATTCTTTGTATGAATGCTACAGATTTCCCAGTAGCAGCTGTAGATAATTCAGTCGCGTTATCTAATAGTAATGTCCATACACCAGAAGTTTTCTGCTTATAGAAAGAGTCAATCACAGACTTAATAATAGATCTAACTTCAGAATGAATGGTCTTTGTGTGTTTAGAATCCATTGTGCTGATACTAAAGCAACCTGCAAAACACATATTACTAGTCTACTATAATTTTAAATCATATAAATAATACTGCATACTGCTCATTTACAAAATTAAAATACATTTTTAGGTTAAGTTGTCTGGTGCATATAATTTTCATATCATATTTAAACCTACCTTGTATAAATATACGGAAAACAGTAGTTTTGAAAAGAACTGTTGAATGAAAATAAATTAACACAGAAATTATTAAAAATGAGTAATAAATACGGACAAAGCTCAAACGACAACAATCAACAAACAAAATTACAGATTATAGAATTCCAATTCATTGCCCAAGGACGCAGTTATAGTGCTGAGCAGTGGTTTTAATTTCGATCTTTTAAATTAGTATCGAATAAATATATTTGGGAATGCAACTTATTATTGATGCACACAAAGAAATAATGGTTCATATTAGTATTTATGAACAAAACATCGTAGATATTAATTAACTAATTATGTATTACGCGCAGAAAGTACATTGCTGCCAATTACAAATCTTTACGTTTTTAACCATCGTTTCTATTATTAATTTAACCGTCACTGAATATTGGAAAAATTAATTTCTGTCTCGCAATGTACATTCAACTTGATAGGTTCTCTGATTTGCTACATATGTTGATGACGTGTTCTAGTTCGCATATTTTCCGAGACTCATGTTTGCTTCTGTGAGCTGTAGTCAAAAATGATACCAAAACCAGGATTTACGCTTTATACCCTGACCCTATGCTCGAGCGTAAGTCCAATTCCTATACACTTATATTCTTTTGTTGGAAGATGGAAAATTATGCTTCCGAAATACGTCTATGTACTCGAAGAAGCAGCAAGGACACAACTGATTCCTGCTATTGGAGCATCTGCACCAGTTAATCGAAGTGATCGAGTTATTAAGTTCAGTTCTTACATATTTTTAGTGTATTAAGTATGCATTTTTTTAAAAAGAAAAATTGACTAAGTTTACTTTAGTAGCGGTACGAATTTAAGTTGTTAAAGTATTATAACTCGTTTTCATTAAACATCAATTTTAAAATGGGGTGTTATGATTTCGGTCAATTATATACCAAGCATGCCGTCTAATCAATAGCAAGCAAATCGGTGACAAAATTGTGGATTTATATCGATTGCCCTGGTACTACTACATTTAGATCTAGTTTGATATATCAACCTTGTATTCTAATTACCTAAAACAATTACGCGTCTTTGTCACGCTACTGTCAAGACTTTGTTATCGGGTTTTTTCCTAATTTGTATGAACTTGCTACGAGGAATATAAGAGAGAAAGATTGTATGCAGGTCTAAGTTGAAGAATTTGTGCAGGCACAATGATGTATTTTTGTGGATGATGGCAAAACAACTTGTAAAAGACTGCTTAACTTAGGTAACTCCTACACCAATGTTAAGATTTTACAGTCAATTTAAAGACCAAGTACCAAACTAGGAATTCGTCTTAGTGGTGGAGTTAAATTGATTCTAGAGTGGTCGTTGTGGCGTGTTTAGTGTAATAAAAAGTACACATCGACGGCTTAAACGTGATTACTATATAAAAAAGATCCCTAACGGTGATTGTAAAAATTAATTGTAACAAATGGTGGTATTTTATTACGTTTTGCGTGCACACATGCAAGCATGCAAATTGGACTCTCGTTCTAGAGCCTCACCTAATTCTTAACTTTGTTCGGGTGTTTTTGGTACCTTCGGTTTCTTATTAAATGTGTATTAAAATGTATAAGACAATATTTTGTTTGCGCTTGCGTTCTTGCAGATTTGTATTTGAGTATCTTCGGCAACTTTCGCTCTCACTCTAGAGAGTATATAATAAAGCATCGCATCCTTTGTGATTTAGTATTCGATGGAAGTTGAAACAGTCAACATGGGTCCTTGTAAAGTGTTTAGTATGCAGCAGCTTCTTGGTTGTAAAGTAAAACCAACAAATGAGCGGTTTGGATTGTGGTTGCTGTTAGAAAATCTGAGCAATAACAATTTAATCACCAATATTGAAAACATTAACTATATTACAGAAAAAATTCTCTTGGGTGGTAACGACTTACCCAATCAAATTACAGAACCTTTCTTTGATAATATAATGCTGGTTAAAATGGTCGATATTGTGGATTGTGCAAAGGAATTAAAAAGTATGGGTAAATTTCTTGTTAAGAAAGAGATATGTGGCAACTTTAATCGCTACCTACGTGGAAAGTTCTCGAAAATTGTATCTGCTAGGCATGGAGTAAAAGCTAAACTCCCATACCTACTAGAAAGCAAAATTAAAATGGCAGGTGGAGTAAAACAAATTATTGGGAAAGAAGGTCTGGAAAGTATAAAGAAGAAGTATACATACCAATATGTGTTTCGTACAAGGTGGAACTGGCAGATGTTAAGTTAGAGATTTTGTTGGAAGAACTGTCGGATATATTGGATCAGCTCGAAAAAAATTACTATCTCCTAGATATGGATATAACCCAAGTTTTTTGCGGGATATTTAACAAGGAAGAAATAGCCGAATACTTAACAAATAATTTTAACTTTGTCCACCACGGGGAATCCACAGAACACAATAATGTAATTATGGATAATGTTAAAAAGCGGACAAGGACTTCTTAAACTTGGTAAATTCCAATAATCGCGTTAAGATATATATAACAAGTTTATATGCCAAGTAACCAGATCAGGCATTAGTAAACAGATTGGGAATCATATAGTAGATTTTATCTGCTGTCCGGATGCTCGAAAAAAGAAGACATTTAGATCTACTCTGACTAAAGAATATGGTATTACGAAACTAGAAGCAATAATATATAACTACACGGTTAGAAATTGTTATATAGTATATAATGTATATAATCCATTAAAGGACTGTGTAACTTTGTTGAAAGATAGCAAATTATACTTGCAAAGTGCACCAATATACTCGGTATCGATCGCAAAATATGTGAAAAACTAACCAAAAATCTGCTAAACAGTTGTAGTTTTATATTTAATAACATACGGCAGCACGTTTATTGGGGAAACAGTAACACAAAAAAACTTACCGGATTACAGTCTAAGTCACTGAGCGATATTAAGAACCGAAACAAAATAATAAATTACGCAATTTTAATTCACTTTTAATTGTTTACCAATTAATTATACAGAAGGTGTAGAAGATAAATCAAATAAAGACAGCGTACTAATTGCACGGAAGTTTTACATTAAAACCGGAGACACGTTTTTCGCAATGCCTGGAACGGCCTTCTCGACAATTCCAAAAAACGTAGACATCGACGAATTAGAACTGATCGCTACAAATAGTTCCCCCCCTCCAGGTTTTAAGAAAAAGAATCAATACATGCAACAAACTTTTACCATACACCGTAAAAGAAATAGAACCAGTGTCGGCGATTTATGTAGTATCGACTAAGAAAAGAAAAATAGAATTAGAAGTGGATTAAAAAAAAAGAAAGTTAGAGTACGAAACAAAAACTATCGTATTAAAGCAACAGCATAAACATCTAATAGAAAAAGAAAACAAGATGGCACAATAAATCATTTTAAAACAAATTTGGAAACAGCTGGTGAATATAATGTTTCTGCATTTACAGTTAATAACCGAAGAATGTTTTCCTATATCGGAGTTCTTACAGAGAAGAATGAGCACAAGGATGTGAATTTTTTAACAGGATTTTACAAACCCGGTTTACTAAGATGTTCAATGCAAGAAAAGATCTTACAAAAGAAGGATATGTGTTAATTCCTTTTAATGGATTCAATTTGATTTGCTTGTCTACAGAAGAGCCTTTTGCTACATTTAAAACACATGGTAATAAAACATATAATAGTTACCCACTTTTGAAAGTAGAACGCTTAAGGTTTTTTCGGATGTCTGGAAAAACATGGAAAATGCATCCTTTACACAGAAAGAAGTAGAACAAATGGACGAAATTCGTATGCAAAAAGTAAAATGTTATAAGTAGAACATATCTAATGGATGTAAGTTTGCTATAGGCTGTTACCTGCAGTTGCACTATCTTTCAAAATATTTGAGCAAACCGATTTAAAGGAAAAAAATCTTAGGTCAAAGTTGATTTTAAAACTATAAATGGTTTATAGAGTAAAACTTATACAAAATTCTACCAGAAATGGTATTTCCATATTGTGTAGTATGTAGGAGTCACGTGAACATTTGGCATATTAATGGCTAGTCTGTACACATTTTTGAAAAAACTAAAGTCTCAGTCGAATTTTCTATAATCAAGCTATTTGAGAATGTAATTGTTTGTCGCTTATATCTGCTAAAGCAAATAACTAACAGAGATAGTACAAAGTTAAATCTTAAGCAAAGAAACAAACATGGTCTAATTGATTTCTTAAACGCGATAACAAATAAGCCGGAAATATAAACAACTATTTAACCTTTGGATAACGCTTGCAGTTTAAAAACGTAGGACGAGCGGCTACTGCTGGGAAAAATAAAACAAGGCAATTTAATTTTTCTTTGGAATTGTGTAACGTAATGGTGTTTGTATATAAAAATATATAGGGCGATTCTATAGATTGTACTAATATGGTGTTTCTAAATAAAAATAAACATGGTGCCCGAAGTTTGATATCATATAAAAATGTAATCTACCAATATGGATGGCAGAAACTAAACCATGGCACTGATTACATAGTTTTAAAAATAAAAAATGGTTGTCAAGATGGTCAACAAAATTATAGGTTAGAACATATAAAACCCATCGAAGCACAGTCCGCCACAACTACCGCTTGTTTTACTGAAGTTTGAATTTTTAAGATCCGGCAATGTCATTAGTTGTCCTCTCAACATGGAGGATATCGCAATTCTATTGGTTCACGCAATTAAAGATAAAAACAAAATGAGATGTTACTTATTAATACAGTTTCCAACAACAGTTAAACAGAGGCATACTTAAACGGCGACCTTGGTAAGTAGTTGAAATTTCAGCTACTTTGCAATTTTATTACCTATATAAGCACATCCAGTTCGTTACTCGTTAAGGAAATGTTCATAAATAAAAAAGTATTAAAATTGCGGTTTGGGGTTGTAAGGGTTGGTCCTAGATGAAAAGTATTGTCGGATTGGGACTTCTAAGAAAATTTAAGCATATCCGATGTCAAACCTACACGTTTAGAAAATGTTAATGAATAAAAAGTTATAAAATTGTGGTTTGGGGGTTGTAACTCAGTTAGGGGTTGGTCTTAAAATAAAATTAGTGTCGGGTTTATACTTCCAAGAAAATTTTATACCATTTAATATTTTATGCGATAAAGAAATGTTTATAAATAAAAAAGTTATAAAATTGTGGTTTAGAGGTTGTAAGGGTTGGTCCTAGACTATAAGCAATGTCCGGTTCGGACCTCCAAGAAAATATGAGCATATCCAATATTTTATACGCTAAGAAAATGCTTATAAATAAAAGTCATACAATTTGGGTTTAAGGGTTGTAACTCTTAAGGTAAAAAAAAATTAAGAAGGTGGGAATATAAAAGTCGTGCAGAGTAGATAGGTGCCGAGAGGTATCTCGAAAATTTTAGGGGTTGGGTTACCTATTTCTAAGAGTGGGAATAAAAATGATTTAAAAATAGTAAAGTTAACCTGCTCGGTAGCGCTGCAGCGACGAAGTCTACCAGGAGGATTCCCCGGGTGGACTACCTGTCCTTGTGGCGTTTTATGTGGCGGCGGCGCTGTGGCGATGGCGTTTCACCAGGATCGGCCAATCCTATTACTAATATTAGTTGATATTTCTTCTGATAATCTGAAACAGATATTTGATGACACATTTGTTTTTGGAAGGTAAGCACATGTACACGTATTGAAAATCGCATTAAAATAGAAGTAATTTCATTCAGTAATTTCAGCCCTACCAGCTGAGTATCATTTAAGAAAATGTCCTGTAACGCTTTGGCCGAAGCATCAAACACAACACGAAATTTTTGATTTCCATTTTCGTGCTTAAATACTGGATGATGCGGAATAATATAGCAAATATTAAAAATAGTGAGTTACGCAGCGTCATATGACCAGCTTGCAAGTAATCTTGCATAAATTCATAATATATCTTACGTAACTCTGGTTGTTTATCCAGTCTTGTTTCAAGCGAAAATAATCGTTTAACTGCTACAAATCGCGAATTTTAAAACATAGGAGTTTATCCACCTGCCGCTAATGGAAATGAACTTGATCAAGTTGAGCGGTTCTCCGATGAGACATGAAGCCAAATACTTACAGCGTTCGATATCAGATAATGACGAATTATTATGTACGAATGAATTATATGTCAATATAGCTTTTCCAAAGCTTGTATTCGCCATTAAATGTTATTAGGGACAAAAACGGTAACCGTATTAGTAAGAACTACGAACGATTCATATTGTAGCGGGCTACTGTTAACGCGTTTACCAATTTAGAACAAGTAATAACAAAAGTTATTATTATTCACTATTCACAAGTTTAATTAACAGTATATGCCTTATTTATAGATGTTTTCAGTCCAATTAGCAATGAAGCTAATGCTATTGACAAGCACTAATGTTTTCTTAAACTAAATCCTTAACCATAAGTCTTCTTAACAACACTAAGGCCCGATTTTTCAATACTAGTTTAAACTAAGATCAGAGTTTAAACTAGGTTTATTGTAATAGTTTCATTTTTCAATTACAGTTCAATATCTGAACCTAGTTCACAGCTGATCTCCCATTTTTGACGGTTTAAACTCGGTTCATCCACATAACCTATAAATTTATTCTCTCTCGGAAGTTTATTGGATAAACTAATGATTTTAATATGGATGTTATTGAGTTTTTGAGTAACGGTTCATTATGTACAAAAGATCAATCGTCCAAGGCGAATGCCCGTCATCAGAGAAAGGGTAAACCATTTTGAAAGATGGGACGACTATGACTTCATTAGGAGATTCCGTCTCTCAAAGCATAGTGTAGAATTTATTATTCATGAAATTAGCGATGCGATTGCGTTTCCCACAGACAGGTAATGTATAGGTTAGATCTACTTTTACGATACGAATAATATTATTTTTAGAAATCATGCACTTTCACCTTCCCTAATGGTACTACTAACCATAAGGTATTTAGCAACAGGCTTATTTTTTATTACTGCTGGTGATTTTATGGGAATACATGCAAGTACTGCAAGTAAAGCTGTACATAAAGTGACACGTGCAATAGCTGCACTAGGACGGCAGTATATAAAAATGCCTGCTTTAGCAGAAGAAGTGAGACATTCACGTCAACAATTTTTCAATATTGCACGATTTCCTCGATGTATAGGTGCACTAGACTGTACCCATATTAGAATACAATCACCTGGCGGTGACAATGCCGAAATATTTAGAAACCGAAAAAATTTTTTTTCATTGAATGTGCAGACTATTAGTGACTGTGACTTAAAAATTAATAATATTGTAGCTCGATGGCCTGGTTCGTCCCATGACTCTACAATATTTAATAATTCAAACATACGTCAAAAATTTGAACTGAATGAAATGGGCGATAGCTTACTTGTTGCTGATAGTGGATACCCAATAAAAAAGTATTTAATTACTCCACTAGCTAATCCTGTAACTCCAGCACAACAGTTATTTAACGAATCGCAGATCAGAACCAGAAACCCTGTTGAACGAAGTTATGGGGTGTGGAAAAGGCGATTCCTGTGCTTGCTTTTGAATTCGCCAAAGTTAGACCGTGTGGAAGCCACAATAATTGCTACTGCAGTATTACATAATATTGCTTGTACTATGAATAAACCATATCCTCCACGAGATGCAGCAATTGAAGCAGCGGTAGAATTTGTTAACAACGTTCCTGGGAATATCGTGCCCGATAACCAACACATGAATATAAACAATTTTACACGTATTAATTTAGTTAACAACCACTTTGGTCGACTCGTTTAAAGGCATGCCTTTATTGAATTTTTATTAATCTAAATTGTACAAACTTTTATTTTCTATATTTGAAATAAACGTATTTTATAATTATTTTTTAAGTTGATTCTTTAACAGCAGCAATTCCACATCTTGCTTCTGTTTCAAAAACGCCATGCGAAGATTATGCTCTTCACGTTTCCTCTCGTTCTCTTCTTCTAAAAATTTTTTTGGAGAGTTATTAGTTCCAATTTTGCCTCCCCTACCCTTTCCCAAACGGTTCTACCTCTGTGAAGTTTCGAAGGTTTTTTTGAATTTCCTGCTCTTTGTTCAGTTCCTATTGAGTCTAAAAGAAAACATACAACTTATAGAAACATTTTGAATATTACCCTGACAATGCTCAGAAACTCCAGGTAATAATTGTCGACTGCGAGGCTGTTTTAATAGAGCAGGAGTATATGTTCTCCAATCGGCAGCAGCAGTGCTTTCCACATCGATATGGGAAACAGTACTAGAGAATTCTCCTAAAAATTTATATTTGTTTGTTAATCAATGTGCTTCTAAATTTGGACGGTAATATTAATAAATATATCTATATCTAAATATTATTTTATTGTATAATACATTTCTAGAAAACCGAAAATTGCTGCTTCGATAAGTTAAACTAGATGTAGCACTTGCCTTTATTATGTTGCACAATTTCAAAAGTATCATCGTCCTCTTCGTTAAAAAGATCAATTTGTTCTACAAATATAACATACACATTAGCTTATGTAATCATTCAACTTGTTAATTAACACCTGTAACACCTGGCGATGATGAATCCTTCACGGCTGTATCATCATCAAACTCAGAATGCATGCCTACTACTTGGGTGCCTAATATTTCTTTTATGGAATTGTCTATTTCGGTCACCATTATTTTAGTTGGTGGGCCCCCACCAGTACCTCTGGCGTAACATTTTTCTTCGGCAAATATCTTTTTAGTTCGCTTTTTTTGATTTTCATATTTTCGCTTGAGGGTAGTAAAGTCACGAAAGGTATTTGAACTAGCATTGTACTCTGCGGCGAGTTTTACCCACGCTTGCATTTTAGTTTGTGAAGTAACAGCGGCCGTTTTTTTATTCTCGATGGTGTTTTTGTATTTGGCCACCAATGATACCTATAATTAAATGTTAAAAGTAATATACAATATATTCACACAATTTAAATAACCAATAACAGCTCTTCAGCTGCACTAAAATTCGGTGCTCTCTTTGTAGAATCCATTAGTGGTCAATAAACCTACAGATTTGATATTGTAACACAGCACATCAACAACAATTTGACAGTAAAATTACGTACTGAAATTAGCGTCAGGATGACGTTTATTGCCAACTTTATTTAAGCAACAAGAAATACTGGTTCATGAGAACTTGACAGTAAATAATATTGAAAAATTCGCCATGACGTGATCTTAGATCAACGGACGAGATCAGTTCAGTTAAACGATGATTTGAACCTTGATTGAAAAATCGGGCCTAAGGGCGGGTTGTATCGAACTAGTTCACGGTAAGTTCAAGAGGAACTTGGTTCAACCCTAAAAATTCCGTTGTATCGCTACAGTTCAGTCTTGATCTATAGTTTAACCCCGAGTTCACTTAAACGGCCAACCGATGGCCGTTCAATCACTGAACGACGGTTCAGTAGAATAATCTAACCTCTAATTGAATATTGAACCTCTATTCTCTAACGCCGAAATATTATTTTCTGTCTTTACACAATACACCTAGTGCTAATTATTATAGTAACAAATAATATATACATATTTAATTGGTATTATAAACTTCAATTATATAACTACTTATTACAATATTAAATATAGCGACTTGTAGGATCTAATAATAACAACAATGGAGAAATAAATAATTTATAACTGAACGCCATAAGAAATCCTCGAATCTAACCTTTAATTTAAAAATATTTATTTCATAAAACTCATTTTTATATGAGTAAATTTTTTCAATAACTCCAAGTTGAAATGGCTCATTTACCTATTGAAGATCTAACAGATGACGAAGAATTTCTAGAAGTCGTAAATATAGTCGGGCACCAAGAAATTTCAGAGAAAGGCCAAATCATTTAGAAATGTGAAATACTGAAGAATTTCGAAGTAGATTTCGTTTATCTAAAGAGATTATTGTGCTAATTTCTGATGAAATTTCAGACCAAATATCATGTCTTAAGAACGAGTAAGTGTATACTATTCCAGTACTATTAAAGTATTAATTAGACATTTTTTTAGAAATTCAGCTATACCGCCTATAGAAATGGTATTAGTAACATTGCGATTCTTGGCGACAGGATCATTCCTACAAGTAGCTGCTGATTTTTGTGGCATACATAAATCTACAACTAGTAGAATTGTTTCAAAGGTTTTGCGAAGTCTTGCTCAACTGTGTAACCAATTTATTAAAATGCCGACAGTTGCAGCAGAAATTGAAGAAGTCCAGCGAGGATTTTTTGAAATAGCTCGATTTCCTAGGTGTGTAGGAGCTTTAGACTACACACATATAAAAATCCAGTCACCTGGAGGAGCAAATGCAGAACTTTATCGTAATATAAAAGGTTTTTTTTCATTTAACGTTCAAGTAGTGTGCGATTCCAAACTAAAAATTCAAAATATTGTGTGCCATTGGCCAGGAGCATCACACGATTCTAATATCTTTAAGAATTCAAGAATTAGTGCCCGCATAGAAAATCATGAATTCGGGCAAGATAGTTTATTGATTATGAGATAGTGGATATGCCGTAAGAATTTATTTAATTACACCATTACATAATCCTCAAAGCCCTGCTGAGCACTTATTTAATGAAAGCCAAATAAGGACGAGAAACCCTATTGAAAGATGCTTCGGTGTTTGGAAGCAAAGATTTCCTGCTTTAGCTTTGGGAATTAGGTTGCATGTTGACAAAGTTGAAGCTCTGGTTGTAGCCACAGCTGTTCTGCATAATATTGCTGTTGAAAATGGCGAACCTGAACCCAAAGCAGACAACGAAGAAGTTGAAGCTGCCATACAATTTGCTAATAATATTAATTTACATTTGCCACCAGAGCAGGATACAGGTGTGAATCTGAACAATGTTGTGAGGCACAATTTAATAACACAATACTTTGGAAGATTAGTGTAGATAATATTTTCTAATAACATTTCACAGCAAAGTTAATGCAAAATGATTATAATAATAATAATATGTACATATTTAATTTATATTATAAATTTTAATTATACGATTACTTATTACAGTATGAAATATTGCTATTTATTATTTTCTTCTAATTGTTTTCTTTGCAACCTAAGAATTTCCATTTTAAGCTCATGTTCTTCCTTTTTTGTTCAATAAATAATTTGTGTTTTTCGCTCTCTTGTTCCAAAAACTGCAAGTGCTTTTCCTCCATGTGCTTAATTTGCAATGTCCGTTCTTCTACAAAATATTGTTCTTACACAGACACAAGATTCAATTTAGAAGCAGCCCACAAACCTATCTTTGATTTTAAATTATCGGTATTTCTTTGCCTGCGACTTTGAGTATCTAATAAGAACACAAAGGAGAAATAAATAATTTATAACATTCATGCCATTGTCATTTACCATTTGCTTGCTGATTTACTTTTAATTGAGACGATTTTGGTTGCCTCAACATATCTGGTGTAATACTCGACCAATCTTGAAGAGCTAAAATTTAATTAGTGAGTTTGTAATTTACACAAGAAAATCACAATCTTACTAACCATTATCCTTAGAATACTTATCAATTTCTTTATCATCGTCGATAGCATTCACTTTGTTTATTTCTAAAAGACATATTCACATAAATCTAAATAATAGTAATATATGTTTGTTTACCAGTTAAATCTGTATTCACTTGATCTCCCAAAACCACTTCTACGTCATCGTCAAATTGACTCGAAACAATCACCTCTAAATCAAATTGCATAAATAATGTATAAATTCACTGCAACATAACAAACCTCTATCATCATCAAACTCTGAGCAGAAACCTGTCATTTGTTTCTCAAGTATTTCGGCCATTGCTTTATCCACGGGATCATGTACAGGCGTAAAAATGTTTGATGGACTGCCCTCAGTGGCATACAAATACTTTTTTTCCTCTGCTGCCTTTTGTTTCGTTTGTTTTTTTAAATTTTCGTATTTGTTTTTAAGTACTTTAACATCCCTAAATTGATCTCCCGCCAACATGTTGAACTCTCGACATACTTTGTCCCAGGCATGTGTTTTTACTTTCAAAGTGTTTGTATCACTTTTACGGCATTCAATATCCTTTGAATATTTCTTTACCAATCGAAGAAGTGTTTCCTGTTCTCTTGGAGAGAAATTGCTAGCACGTTTTCCTTTATCCTGTCTATCCATCTAAAATTATAACCAATTAACAAAATATGAATGGGAGTTTGATATTTCCAATATATTTTAAGTAAGAAATTATATACGAACATTATCATACGATTATTCTATTTCTAAAAAACAAATGTCACGATTTATATTATATACGAAAGTAAAACACCTTTCACCCGCCAAAGAACACAAGCGTAAACATAACCAAACTTTAATTTCTGCGGTTTAAATTTCTGACAAACGTACGTTATCCAGAATTGCCAACATATCCAGATCGTAAGTTCAACTGAACCAAACTTGAACTTGCTCCATACAACGCAAGGTGAATTAAACCCGAGTTTCTATTGAGCTTTCGCTTACTTGAACCTTAGTTTAACCGATGTCGATACAACCCGCCCTTAACACTACTATAATTTATTTATTACCCTTTTGTACATTTATGTACAAGCTGGTGGTACAATACGCACGTTCACATAACACAAATTTATATTCTCTATAGCACTTTCAAAACGTAATAACCAACTAACTATACATGATTAGATTTATATACGACATTTGGATATAGACTAACTGATGTACGTTTTTTTTTATAGTGGTAAAAATTTTATATCCGCTGTGTGGGACTCTTCCTTGCCGGAGCAAGGACATACCCACAAAAATTCACTTTGGTGTCGGACTCGAGATCCCTTGTCAAAGGACGTTTATAGGGATCCCGCGACTAGCGTACCTGGACTAGGTCCTTCACCGTTCATTTTTTTTTTACATTTCCAATGCTCCACCAGAAGGTACTACATTGGCCAGGAGGCGAGTTTTTTGTTGCCTGGAAATTTACAATTTTGCCGAACCCTTGCCGTTCCAGGCAAGGTAGGGATCTTTAACGTGCGTGACAACACTCACACACGGGACCTCCATTTAACCTCTCATACGAACGAGGGCGTAATTTTTGTGAAAAAATGCTCACCTGCCATTTTTCAAGCAGTCGGCCGTGTCGGGATTTGAACCCGGGACCTTGGGATCCGTAGTCTTACGCTTACTACATTGATCCACGGCGACGCCTACTAGGTCCTTCACCGTTCATTTACATTTCCAATGCTCCACCTGTAGGTACTACATTGACTAGGTCCTTCACCGCCGTCGCGATTAGAAAAAACATGGCGTTACGCTCAGTTTATTCCTTTCGGACGTCTGATGGAATGAGCAGCAATTTTCATTGCCGGAGCATCGCACTGGGGTGCCTATGTCGTCGCCATAGGGCTTCTTCATACGCGCCCAGAGCACGTATGAGCTGGTTTTCATGATCTTCAAGAGATCCGTAAAACCTCTCTGCGTTCGAACGGAGCCATTCCTTAACGGTTTGTAAGAATTTGCCTCTCTGTGAAGCTGAGCGTTTCTGATGAACCAGGGAGCTCCGAAGACTCCCCTTAGGGCCTTGTTCTGGATCACCTGGAGTTTCCGCATGTGCGTTTCCGCTGCGTTACCCCACACCGCTGATGCGTATGCAAACGTCGGTCTGGTTATCGCCTGGTAGAGCCTAAGCTTGTTTAAAGCGATCAGCCTACTTCGGCAATTGGTCAAGGGGTATAGCTGAGCCATAACACCCTTGGCCTTGTTTGCCGCATACTCGATGTGAGCTTTCCAGGTTAGCCGAAAATCAAGGATCACCCCTAGATATTTGACGTCTGAACGCCAAGGTATCGGTTCGTCGAACGCTCTGACATCGTCTCCAGGTCGGTGACGTCGCTTCGAGAAGAAAACTGCCGTGCTCTTTTCTGGATTGACCTCGACTCGCCAGAGTCTTAGCTACTCCTCGAGAGCGTCCATCGCCGTTTGCAGTCTCTGCATGATGAGGTGCGGAGCACGGGACCTGGCTAGAATGGCTGTGTCGTCGGCGTATAGTGCTATCCTAGTGTCTGCCGTTTTCTGTAGGTCGCTCACGAAGATGCTAAAGAGTGCCGGCGAGAGGAGAGAGCCCTGGGGTACCCCAGCACTGATTCTCCGCCTCGTCGACCGAACCCCGTCCAGCCTGATGCAAAACCATCTATCGTGAAGATAGGATGTTGTCAGTTGGACGAGGGCCCGTGGTAAACCCCTCTCCAGCATCTTGTAGAGTAGGCCGTTATGCCAGACCTTGTCGAAAGCTTTAGACACGTCCAGGAACATTGCGCCGGTTGACTGTCGCTAGTTGAAGCCTTCCGCGATGTGCTCCATCACTCGTAGTATCTGGTGAACGGTGGAATGCCCCTTGCGGAACCCAAACTGTTCGTTCTGGATAAAGTCGTGCTCCTGCATCGCCGCCTGGAGTCTCCTTAGAAAGACGGCTTCCGCTATTTTCCCAACCACCGACAACAAGCTAATGGGCCGGTAGTTCTGTAGGAATGTCGGACGTCGCGGTGAACCCGTTCGATATGCCGAAGGTCTGCGTGAGCATAGTTCGGCTCGAACTGACGTTCCATGCTGTCTGCGAAGACTTCTGCCTTTTCAGAGACTGAAAAGGCTAAGCCTGTTTCGCCATGGATAGGAGGCATCGGGGACTTCTTGTTCCTCAGTACTTTCAACATCCTCCACAGAGAGTTGTCGTCGGCTCGGAGGTTCTCCACTCTGGCTGCCCAGGCCTCGTTCCGGTGCCGCCAAATTGCTAATCGCATTTCGGCGACCAGTCGATTATACCGGAGTCGTTCCGCAGGATCCCAGGTTCTTTGCCACTGACGCCTGGCGCGGTTCTTCTCCCGGATGAGGTCACGGATGTGCAGAGGGAGGATGTCCCTCTTATCCGCTACCGGTCTCATGGTAGTGGCTCTACTGACCGAGGTCTGTATGCACTCCACGAGGCGGTCCACTTGCGCCTCCAGCGCGTCAGCCGTCGGTATGTCGATCGACATCCCTTCGACCGACCTCGCTAGATGGGCGGCAAATGCCGGCCACGAAACCCTAGGGGTTTCGTTAATGGCCGGGGCTCGCTCCCCTCCGAGATGAAGCAGCACCGGGTTGTGGTCAGAACTGAGGTCGCTGACGGCCCGGATCTTCGTGTTCAGCGTCACTTAGTGGAGGATCGTGACGTCTAGTACATCAGGCCTGCCTCTATTGCCGTAGTGAGTGGGTTCTGCTGGTCCTAAGACCTCGACCTCACGTACGTCAGCAAACTGTCGAAGTATGCGTCCGTTGCGATTTGCTACCCGACTGTTCCAGGACGGATGTTTGGAGTTGAGGTCCCCTGCTAAAAGCACAGGTTCTCTCGCATCCAACAACGCGTCCAGGTCCTGCGTGCTAAGCGCTTCGGCAACTGGCCAGTTATAAACCGAGATCAGGCGTAGAGGGCCGAAACCCTCTAGTACTATGCATACTACAGTCGCTTCCAGTCGTGCTAGGTCTGGCAGGTCCACCACGTAATGGTCCAGGCTTGCCTTGACGTACGCCGCTGTGCCCCCTCCGACGCCATCTCGATTGTTCCGGAACAGCCTGTAGTTGGGAAGCCTAGGCTCGTCTCGTGCGCTGAGGAACGTTTCGTTCACCAGGACAACGTCTAGGTCGTGTCGCAACGCCAACTCCAGCAACTCAAATCGCTTTCCCATCAGCCCTCGCGCATTCCAGAATGCTATCTGCAGGGTTCCTGGATTTCCGCGACGTCTATCCATCAAGATGGAAGAGTTCGCTGATATCCTTGCCGCAGGCAATTAAACCCATGACTAAATCGCCGAAGTTTTTGGCTTCGGCAATTATAGGCAGCAGCTTTCTGGCGATCGCAGTCAGCTTCTGGAAGTCGATTCCAGCGAAGAGTCCGATGATGGAACCCCAGTGCACGCCTCCGCAGGACGGTGTCTCTCTGGCTGCCGCTCCACCGCTGGGGGTGGGTTGGGCTGCCTGGGCAGGCGTCTCCTCAACTTGCGCAAGAGCAGGGCTTTTGGCTGTCGGGGTAGAGACGGCCTTAGCCGAGCCGCTGGCGTAGGAGTGGACTCCCACAGCAGCGGCCCTCGGCGTCGACATCGCAGGGCGGACGCTGACCGGTGCCTTTGGTGCGGTCTCGTTTTGCCTCTTGGCCACCCTTGGCTTCGGGAATGCAGAGCATCCCCTATAGCTCGCTGGATGCGCGCCACCGCAGTTGACGCACACCGCAGGAACTTCCCTGCTTTTGGGGCTGGTGCCGCTAAGGTTAACTGATGTACACTCATCACTGATCATATATATATATACCCTAAAATTAACTAGATAATTCATAGTATGGTGTTTGCTCGAATGTTCTAGACTTCTATAGAATACACTTCGGTTATGCAACTTGCGTGTTTGACGGGTTGCCTAATAGTTCGTAACAATATTTTGTTAAAATTGAATAATATTAAAAATCCGTCGTTTTTCGAATTTCTTTATAAAGATCACCTTCGTATGTTGAAACTTGTGCAGTTACTGCAAGATATGCGTCAGTGAATTGTGCATACAAGTCTACAACAAATTTTTATTTTATCTTAAACATGGGAATAAGAAAATTATCGTTGTCTAAAGCGTTTGAAAGTTCAAATGTTTCATTTAAACACGCTTTTAATAGGTTGAAATTGGCAATATCTGCACATTTTACATCCATTGTGAAATATGAAATAAAGAAAAATAAATCAATTATACCTTGTAATAATAATTCAAGGGAAATACGCACCTGTACTTAAATTATGATTTCAAATAGTCTGAACTTATTAAATCGTTGACAAGGCTGTGAAATCTATTAGTAAATAATAGTAAATACATATACAAGGAGCAAAGCTTAATTTATTCAATGTATTTTAGAGTTTTTACGGAATCGTCTTATTTATTAAAGTGCTTGAAAGTTCCGCAAGTTCTTTAACTAAAGATTTGTTCAGTTCATAATTATTTTTAGTGTACGAAATAAGTGGCAGGTGTGACGAACTTAAACCAAATAGCGTTTACCAAACAAATTGTGTCCACTTTCAAACCCATAAAGGCAGGAATATGTACATCATATTGAAAGATAAGTGACAGGTTAAAACGTATCTTAAATACAATGGAGGGTAGCTTTTGTGTTAATGAAATTGAAATTAGAAAGTCTGCGTTTGTGTTTATTGTTTACTAAACAAGAAAGAAGCGGTATCTTATACTATGAAATGACGTATGCTGCAATAAAGATTAAAACTAAAGAGAGTAGTCTAGACATGGGGCTACGAAGAATCATGTTCTGGCGCACTTACAAGGCAGCGAGGTGTTTTGAAGAACCACCCTGCGTTCAGAAAAATGAAAGCCTAATAATAAATCTAAATGTTTAGGGTTTAATGTAAACAATATACAGAAAATTTGAGCTACAATGATCATTGGAATTGTGATTATTTTTGCTGAAGTAGTTGGTGCCTGGGGGCTTATGTACCGCGTTCGGATTATGGTTTGACGGAATCTATAAAGGGATGCCAGTAATTTAAAGGCTAATAAATTGAAAGGTTTAATAACCTCGTATGCTTGTTGATGAGATGCTGCATATGAGTGTGTCTTCATTCGGAAGACAACTGGAACTTGCACTGCATGATTTATCTGTTACTACTATTTCTTTATTGAACATTACATTCGTTGATTTTCTTCTTGTACATTTCTTCGCATGGAGAGTTTAATTTTGTACACACATTCAGTCAGTAACAACAACTCAAAAACATGTATTTTTGGTTTTATTCTTTACTTCTTACATATCCACCCTTAAAGGTTGAGCCTTAGGATGTGTTGGGAATAACGGTATTGGGATGTAGGTAAAGGTGGATTTAATGGCAACCAGGATTGATGTAAATTAATCGTATAGAAACAGGCAAAATCAATAAATATTAGTAAAGGATAAAATGTGCACTCAACAGATGCAAAAATTGGAAATAGTATTTGATTTGTATTTCACAATTCTAAAATATTTTAAGTGTACTCAACTCTTGAAAGCCTGAGGTATTCTGCAAGTTCTCTGGTGGAATCACAATGAGAACTTTTTGTGGACATCACCCGGCCCTTTTTATACAAATAATCTAACAAAATGATCTTCTGCTGGGGCAGTATCATTTTCTTCCTTGGCGGGTACATCTAGATCGTATTTTTTTTTAATTTTGTTGAATTTTTCTATAGAGTGACTTTTCATTTCTTTTCCCCAAAAGTTAAGTCGAAAACCTTTCCTTTAAGTTTGGGATCGAGCACAAGAGTAGCACAATATACCCAATTAGTTTTATTATAGTGAATGAGCATTTTGTCCCGTGCTGCTTGGTATGCCAGTAATAATCCGTCAATAGACAATCTTTCGCTTTTTGTATCTAGCTGTTGAATAGTTTCGTGCGTTTTATCTATTAATATATTAAAATTTACTACTACACCTGGTAGAGTTACACACTTGTCTTCTGCAAGTCTGTTAGACTTTCTTGAAATTCTTTAAACATTTAGCAACATGCGCTAATATTTGTCATTCCCCTTCTGCAATCCTAACACCACACCGTTAAAGAGATTCTTCACCGTTTATGAATGAATTTAAACCACATTTTACTTCCAACACCCTTGATAACATATCAGGGGTTATATTCTAGCGCATTGAAACATAGAATACTAGAGTTTTACAAGGTAAAATAGTTGCTAACTCACAACAGCTTTTAAATCTAAAGTTATGTTTTTCAGAGTTTTTAATTTTTTTAAGCACAAATCTTATTTTACTTATCACATTATAAGAAACTCCACCTGTTTCTGCAATTGTATCACTAACGGCATCTAGTCCTTCTTCTTCATATTCTATTTCTATTTGTATGTCCTTAGAATCTTTATCTTTACTTAACATTAACATTTTCATCTCTTCAAAGGTTTTCTCTAGCGGATCTTGAAGCTCCAACTGTTTTAACATTTCTTGAACACCTAGATTTAGAATATGAGCAATGCATCTGATCAATATTGCAGAACTGTAGAAGAAATTCGGATAGTTCCAACATATAAGTAGTGTTATTATTAACAGCTATCCCAGCCACTTTTTCATGTGGACCATATTCTTCTAATGTTTTAAAAACAATTGAGCCATAACTTGATATGAGTGCTGTCCATTAGCAGGAACAAAATCGATAACTAAGAACTGCAGATTTCAGTCTTTATCAATAAAATGCCCAGTTATTCCATAGTACGAATTTCCAGCTATAAATGATCAGTGATCAATAGTAAAAGAAATTTTGGAATAATTTTCTTGAAGAATTTTCATTATCCTGATTTGCAATTTTTTAAATCTTAATATGACCATACGCTTAAGGGCAATTCTCTTGGGTATTTTAGAGTCTGGGTTAACACTGAAAAAACTTCTCAGTTTCAGTATCATCAAAGAAGCTTAAAGGTAAGTACTTCAAAGTGATTCAGTCCACTATCTGATCATCAAAGCTATTTGCAGTCTGAAACATCAAATTAGACAACGAACAGGTGAAGAATCTATATTATGAAATTGAATATTGCGAGTACTAGGAAGCAATATGTCTTTAAAAGTTTAAGTGAAGCAGAATCCGACCATGCCCAATATTATTACAAAGAATTTGTAGATGTGTTATTATAAAATCGTGCATCTGCTTGTTTATCTTTGTATCGCTTCTTACGTGTAATGTTTCCAATTTATGTATATAATTTGAGTATATTGGATGACAATAATATTAATGCTGTGACTAGTTTTCTTATGCAAAGCATATTGGTTTAAAGATTGAAATAAAATTGGCTTATACCAGGTGTTCAGATATTCGGTCGACTACGCTTTCCAAGTGATAGTCTTTGCCAAATGATGAACAGTAAAGTAGGAATATACCGCCTTAAAGTACTTGGTTCATGAGATACAGCACGTTCAAGTTGAAAAATTAGAATACAAAAAAATAATAAATAGCTGTAAACTTTTGATTAAAACCAAATATTTCAAAAACCGTTTAGCATAATAGAAGTTAATGATTTTCTCTAACATAAATATACATTTAAATAAAATACAAAATGTGATTTAGTCAGTTTCCAAAAAATAAGGGGTTTGCGAAATACTACAAGAAAATGATTTTAACTTGCCAACTTCAACAAGCTGTATCTTATGAAGTTTTATAAATTTATGTTCCTATAGTCGTTGTAATTTAAGTTCCGATTTACGTAATCAATATTGGTAATGTCATAACATAGCGCGGTTGCCACTATCACAATACGAATTTTTTGTAACCACAATGAGGCCATGGGTAGAATATTGATGTTACACATATTTCCTAATAGATGAACGAATGTAGTTTGTAACTTTTTAAAATGCAATTTTTAGAATCATTTTATATAAACATGATTGCAGATCAAGCTCTTTAACTAAATAATATATGCTATATAAGTAGAAGTTTTACTACTGAGTATATTTTAAACATAGTTTAGTGTTTTTAATGTGATTGATTTTATGACAATTAGCATATTACACCAGTCATGGAATATTAGCCACCGTTATTCAACACCACAGGTTATGTTTATTAAAACTAAATTAAAAGTATGTAATGCATGTCTTAAATAATTCTTGGATTGCCAGCACAAAGTAACCGAAATACGTATAAAATTCAATTTTCTTTCAGCTTTTGTGAAGTAGTATTTTCTTTTGTCGATAAATAAGGTTGATCAGTGAATGTTTACTATTCAAATAATATGTAGTGATTTTAGGCAAAATATAAAACAAATATGTATTCTTTAAGGTAATACCAAAGCACATGGATATTGATATCTCGTAGGTAAGTTAAGGTTTGCTTGATGTTAAACAAACTCATACAATATCCTGCAAACTTGTTGATATACGGAACCTGTTGAAATCGAAAGATGTAACTTGATAGTACCCGGTGTCTTAGTTTTGCCAGTATGCGGTGTATGAAGTTAGTAAAATAAATAACATTCTCAAGAGTGATACAAGTATTTGGTAAATTTAAAAATACAATACATTTTATTAATGATAAGATGTAAGTAAACAACTTTAACAAAAGAAGATTGTCAAACACGATAAAAGCAATTCAAAAATGATTAGTTGTATCACAAAAAAACTGTGATTTTGCAGTCGATATTCTAGACAGATGTAACCAAAGAAATTAAATGAATCTCTATTAAATACTTGTAAATTATCAATAAAATAATATATTTAGTTTTATTTATTTATCATACAGAAAGTTACAGATACTGATTACATCACAATAAACTAAATGCCAATAATTAATTGACAAATATCGATAATTATTCGTGTACAAAATGTGTTTCATTTAATTTCCCTATCATTCCATGACCTATCGATTAGTTGCTACTGCTATCTGAATCCCAGCTACTGTCGTCGCTATTGTCGTTTATGTTAATGATCAACGATGCAACATCCTTTTCATCAGACTTAATTTTGCAATCCTACATTTTTTAATAATTGTTTCTGTGTTTTGTACAGAATTTGTCCATACTTGAGGAGTTAGGGTCGTTAATGCTTCATACTGCATTATCATACAGCTTTATTTAGATCGGCAAAATATAAATTCGCTAACCTTTGTCCATTAAGTTCTCCAGCAATGTTTAAATATAATCGATGTGGACATCTGAATCAATGCTATTGCTTTCGGTATCAGCATTAAAAGTAATTAGACGAGGTGCCATATCAACTGTATCTAAACGTATTTCTCTATTGTACCAAATTCCTAAAGTTTTTATGCTCTCATTATCCCCTAAACTAAGGACTGATAATGAATCAGAATTGTCATGAAAGATCTTTAAAATAATTGAACTATTTGAAGCCCATTTTCGTAATTGAAATGTAGCTGTTTTGAGTATATCGCTAATTTCTTTGCAAATTGTAATGGCATGATTTTCATTGGAAAATCCTGTAATTAAGTCATGGACATAAAAATTCCTAGCAATAATTTTTGAGGCTTTGGGAAAGTCTGCTTGATTTTCCAAGGCTAACTGTTTGATACAACGTATCGCCCAGTACGGAGCACTAGTCGTACCGTACGTTACAGTGTTTAGATGATAAACAGATAAATCCTTTGAAACTTCGTTTCTCCAAACAATTTGTTGGAGGTGTCTATCATCTGAATGAACAAGAATCTGCCTATACATTTTGGCAATGTCTGCATGACAACAAAAGAGTGTTTTCTAAATCGAATTCAAATTTCAAAAATATTATTTTGTGTGAGTGTGCCTGAATGCTGGATATCATTAAGTGATATACCATTACTCCCGGGTTCGAATCCCGACACGGTCATGAAAAATGTTAGACGAGCATTTTCACAAAATACACCTCGTTCGGATGAGAGGTAAATGGAGATCCGTGTGTGTGTTGTCATGCACGTTAAAGATCCTTACTTGGAACAGCAGGGTTCGGCAAAATTCCAAATTTTCCAGGTAAAAAACTTGCTTCCTGACCAATGTAGTACCTTCGGGTGGAACATTGGAAAATCACATGTAAGGTTATACCATTACTACTAGGAGCCGAGTTGTTGAAGACATTACATGTGATTTTCCGATGCTCCACCCGTAGGTACTACATTGGCCAGGAAGCGAGTTTTACCTGGAAAATTTGAATTTTGCCGAACCCTGCTGTTCCAAGCAAGGTAGGATCTTTAACGTGCGTGACAACACTACACACGGGACCTCCATTTTATCTCTCACCCGAACGAGGGTGTATTTTGTGAAAATGCTCGCCTAACATTTTTCAAGCGGCCGTGGGATTCGAACCGACCAGTTCACACACACACCACTACGCCACGGAGCCGCTTAGTTGTTGAAGACAACGCTTAATTTTGTTATTAAACTGTTTGTTACAGACGGAAAAACTACTAAGTATATATTTTCCAGTAAAATTATAAAATGGGGGCGGCCTGTAAAACAAAAATTAAAGAGAGATCACCGCCATTAGCTAGCGGAAGGTCGTGGATCATATAGAGGGTTAAAATTTTGCAAAAAGGGTTAAACTAATCTATAATATACTACAAAAAAAATTGGCACTTACCTTTCATAAATATTGTGGCTTAATGACAATTACCAAGGGCGCCAGGCAAGTCGAGAATGTCCAAATGTTCGTGCAAAACTTTGAAAGACTTGTCATCCCAAGGAGGACAATTGTTCCTTTTAATCAATTCCTAACTTTTTTACTACTTATGCAACTTTCGTGATAAAAAAATAATAAAAAAACTATTTACTTAATCAACGGCAAACAAAAACTATTTAATTAACAGAGCAATAAACGTGAACCTCTTACATTCATTGATTTTAATTTAGAAATTTAATTGAATGGGTGAATATGGAATTATGATAATTTTTCGTACATAAGTAATTCCCAAACACTTTATATGGAAGAAACTTATCTTATAAATTTTACACTAAATTAATCCAACAGTTTATGGCCAAAACGTCCTAACAAATAAATTGACTAAAAATTGGTCATGCTACTTAACTATAAAAACTTACTTACTAAAAATCGTCCATTGCTTGATGGCTTGCCTTCCAATGCAGAACAGCTCTTAAATTGGGGGAGAGAATCTCGCTTGTTGCTCTTGTTGCTTGTAATTTTTAAATAATTGAATGGCACACGAACCCGGCAGGATCTTGTTGAGCTTAAATTAACTTGTGCATCACACGCATACAAGCTTTTTATTATTACTTTATATCACTATAAATCCGCGAACATACGGGCGTAACCCTCGCGAACTGGAAGAGTTAATTACTCCTTTCCAATTTCACTATCGTAATACTAAGTGAAATATCATATCTGTGATGCCGGAGAACGCTACCCGCGAACTGCTGTGGCTACGTTTCTACCTTTTGACAACGGACAACCCCATTGGAAAAATCCCTGTCTTTTTGCTAAAACCTTAAGTTATATAGATTAATTCCTATTCTAACCATTATTTACGTCATATTTCTGTTATCCAATGACTGAATAGAACCTCCCCAAAAACAAGATTTTAGAAACCAAATCCAACCCCTTTCAAAATGAGGGTCACGGATGCAATTATTTTTCTAAGGGTTTAAATATTTTGTATCTTCTTGAAATTTTAATTACTTAATTGTGGACCATACCTGTTGGCGACAGTGGTCTGCCATTAACAAAAGACCGGTTAACCCACTTGAGCCGAAATGGATTTTAAATACAATGGATGTCTCCAGACTACTTAAAATTACTTGCAATCTTTGAACAAATCAAATTGGAAAAATAGTTTGGCTATTTTCAATGTTTCGTTTTCTATAACCCTTGTCAATCAAAGAAATTATTAAGAAAATTAAGCTTTTCAACAGAAAATTGCTTTTCTTTATTTACGTTAAAAGGTACTATTCCATTTTAATTTTATCAGATTCGTCAATCTGTAACCGACATAAGCTTTAAAAGGGTTATTGTATTTGATTTGCAAGGGTAGAGCTTTAAATTATGATGACAGCCGCTGGAATTTATAATAGTTAAGCCTTAAGCTATTTCTAAACCTGGTTTTTATTATACGGAATGCTAACTAAACTATAAAAGTAATTTATTATGGAATTCTTGTCTATAAGTTATGCAAGTTAATGAATTTTAATTAATTAATTAATCTGTTTATTAGTTAACATTACAAAATAATGTTACATGTTCTCTCGCGTTATTCCATGGTGCTGTAGAAAATACCCCATTTTATTACCACCCAACTCGTTAGATATAGTCATATGCCCTAAATCGCTATATTCCTTCATAAAAGACACATATTCATTTTTAAATACAACATTTTTTTGGAATCTTCTTTCTAATTGTAACATGCCCTTAATAGTTTTCGAATTCCCTAATTCTGGAGAGAAATCTGTTAACGGAATTCTCACTACAAACTTCCCATTATTGTCGCGAAAAACGGTCTTTTTTGTAAAATTCCTCACAATCTTTTTCATTTTTTAAGAAATAAACCTTTTGCTTGGGTTCGTTGATGACCCAGAACTTTTGCAAATCGTTTTCAACGGATTGTATCACAAAACTGCACTGAATAGTTTTTATTGGATGAGATACTACATAACCTAGAACTGTATTCTGAAGAATACGTAGATTTTTTCCTAACGAAATCTTGCCATCACTGAACAGCCTCCCAAACCAATTTGCACCAATCAACAAATCAATGGGTTTACTTACATAAAAATTAGGATTGACTAATTGAATGTTTGGAGGATTCATCAAATTCAAAACATTAAAATCATAAGCTGGGAGTTTTCCATCAATTTGTGGAACAATGAAACCATAAATCGTAGATTTAAATCTATTATACAATGAATGAACCATAATCTGACATTTTTTGTTTAAATTGGAAGCAATATTATTAATCCGTTACACAAATGTTTTGTTGTTCTAAATGTAGTTGTTTGCATAACTTGGCAGTCACAAAACACGATTGATTTCCTGAATCCAAAATAGCAAAGGCTGTATGCGGCTTCCCATTTTTGTCATACACTAAAAGTTCTGCCGTCGACAACAGAACATAATCTGAATTTGTAACTAAGGAAGCAACTCCAGCACCAAAAGTGTGATTTTCATTGGAATTCGAAACCGAATTTGTCAACACTGTTGAGGCTGAAGTAACTTTGTCTAATTTTAGAGTAACCATGAAAATAATAATCACATTCCATGACTCAGTAGGAACATCTAACGTTTTCAAAGATCTCAAATGCTTACTTACATTATCTACTAAATTTCTGAATCCATTAGCCAATTCTTTGTTTAGCGTTTTCATATTAAATAATCCCTTAAGATGATTATTCACGAGCATTCTCGAGTTATCAAAACGATTACACACGGTCATCCAAGCGTGAATATAGTTACTTGAGCTAAATTGTAAATTTTGAATAAACTTTAAGCTTTCTGGATCTAAACTGGCGCACAAATAGTGATACTTTTGTATGTCCGATAAAGAATAATTTTTTAAATTCAATCCACAATAGATAATCAGAATTAAATATCGGCAAGGTAATAGCAGGCAACTTCACCTGTTTCCTACCATTCGTTTCGAAGTTTTGTCATTTCTTTTGGAGCTAGTATCACTTGTACACGAATCGTTGTTGCTCGAAATTGGATAATGATTTAAGCAACCTCTTTGAAATCGCTAAACACTTTGAAAACCTATCAGCAAGCTCTGTGCGCTTTTCGTATTCGGTTTCTGAATCTTTTTTTGCAAACAATACTTCAGTCTCTAACTGAACTTCTTCAAATTCCTGAAACAACAATAGGAATTTGTCTCTTTTTAATTGTAATTCATCAATTGTTGCATTATCAATCATCTCCGACTGATCAAAAGCAATTTTTATTCTGTTTAGATATTTTGCAAAATTGTTAACCCTTTGTTCAGTCGAATCGCGCTTTCGTATTAATTGTTTTAAATCGCTATGACTACTAGTCATTTTCATTCCTTTGTCAATAAATTTATATTAACCAAGACAAATGCAATTTTGCAAGGATGCAATGAAATAACTAATTATATTAATGTACTACCCTTAATAAAAACTTAATAATTCAACTTGTTAGTTTTAGCACTAAATGAATCACATGACATTCGTCCAATTACCACGTCGTTAAGATACCGTAACCATTTATAATTAGACCCTGAAAAGATATGCGCTTTATACTTAAATTACGTTTAAAAAAGATACAATCATTTATACACAAATCGTAAAGATGATGCAACCCGAATAATTTAATGGATACCAAGGTTTGGTACTAATCAATAATCTTACACAAAATTGGAAAGGATTCTCTTTAATTCTGTTGTGTGCTGTTAAATTGCAGGCACAGTCGCCACAAACCATAAGTAGACCAAACTGCTTTCCACTACTAATCCGCTTCCATTCCACAGGTTTCAACTTATCATGCTCGAATAGAACAATGTTAAATTTGCCAAATTAGGCTTAATCGATATAATGGACTGTAATAATTAATCGCTATATTTAATCATGCTTTATTAAACAAAAGGTCACACTGAAATGCAAAGCAGATAATACAAATTATTGTAAATGATAATCATGCTAGGTAACTTGAAATGTTGATGTAAAAGGAGATGGTCTCACGTTAAATGCTGTTACCCGACTGGTTTGTGTTGCTGGGTTGATGGGCGCATAAACAATCCCTTAAGCTTCTTTGAAGTGATCATGATGCTACACGTGATGTACAAATATTTGCCATGCGACAAACTAAATCCCATTCAAGGGCACTGGATTCTCACGTAAATTATCAATTATTGTCCATTAACTATGCCAAAGTAAGATCATATATTTAACAACCATGATGTTAAAAAATATTAAATAAAAATACCTCACTAATCAAAGCTTATTAAGAAATAGCTTATTCTGCATTTAAACTTTGACACTACATATTTTAATAAATGTATTTTCAGACGTAAACTATACTTGGTTTTGCACCAGTAGCAAGTAGGGGTTTCTTGAAGAACTTCGACGGTCAAAATATGAAACAGTATGTAATAAAATGTAAGAATAGTGCAATAAAATTGTCACTAATAACAAAAGAGGAGACACTGTCTTAGGAGAGTAAATCTAGAAATTTTGTTGTATATGCGAAAAATAGCTTATCTTTAATTTAGAAGATTGGGACAACATTGATGCAATTGTCGGCTACGCAATCTTTTCCTTCGCATGTGTTTGCATAGAATACATTTGTTCATAGTCCTTTCTATGGTCATGTTGTAAATGTTTTTTAATCCCGAAGTATTTCATGACACCATTTTTATTTCCACCTTTTTTGTTTTACATAATTTACATATTGCCATTTCATTGTGGATGTTATAAAAGTTTCCATACTTACTTTTCTTTTTCATCAAACTGGAAGTTGATGGTGTAATCTTTATATTTTCTATAGTTTTGTCCTTGTCGACGGATGATTCCATTATGTTACTATCATGTTCACTAGTTTCACTTAGCGATAAGTAGTTTGGGTCTAGAATACTATCATCATTATTGTAGTCCAAATCAGAGTCCAAATCAATTCAGAGTTTCTTTGATTTTATCATTTCACTTTAGAAAATAATTAAGAACAGGATCAAGAAAATAATGTATCTTCAATTTAAAACTCTACTGCATGCACTAGGCCCTAACAAACAGTTTTCCAGCTTTTCACGCAACCTTTAATACAAATACTCTACACTCAATAACACTCTTCGATCGTTTAGTGTTCAACGTCTCAATATTAAAATACTATATCACCAATACAAAACCTATATATATATATATATATATATATATATATATATATATATATATATAAAGACAAGTTATTTGCAGTCCGCAATAAGAAAATTGAATATAAAGTAAGATGTATCTGTAAACAAACTCTTATGAAAATAATAAGAGCCATTGACAAATACAAATCGGGCTGGTAGTTATATAGCCATTAACAAAACATTAGCTTTATTAATTCATAGGGGAGGAAACATCCACTGACCAATGGTTTCGGCTTATTAGCCTCATCAGAGTAGACTGTTCCCAAGAACCCTATGAGTAATCGAAGCTATTATAATGATATAATTTCGAAACAATCACTGTACTATGGCAAAAGTAAATAAAACCGCCATCAGGTGATAAAACACCAACACTACTAAAGTGTGGAAGTACAGAATTGAACCGAAACTACATAATAAATTTTAAAAATGACTATAAAAGTACGTTGGGCCTTTGAGATTTGCGGAATGTTACAGCAAAATTTATTTGCTAACGTAACAAACCTTCTCGTGGCGACACCCGGGTTCATGCCCCATAGGCAATTCAAATAAACAAAGACAAGTTATTTGCAGTCCGCAATAAGAAAATTGAATATAAAGTAAGATGTATCTGTAAACAAACTCTTATGAAAATAATAAGAGCCATTGACAAATACAAATCGGGCTGGTAGTTATATAGCCATTAACAAAACATTAGCTTTATTAATTCATAGGGGAGGAAACATCCACTGACCAATGGTTTCGGCTTATTAGCCTCATCAGAGTAGACTGTTCCCAAGAACCCTATGAAGTAATCGAAGCTATTATAATGATATAATTTCGAAACAATCACTGTACTATGGCAAAAGTAAATAAAACCGCCATCAGGTGATAAAACACCAACACTACTAAAGTGTGGAAGTACAGAATTGAACCGAAACTACATAATAAATTTTAAAAATGACTATAAAAGTACGTTGGGCCTTTGAGATTTGCGGAATGTTACAGCAAAATTTATTTGCTAACGTAACAAACCTTCTCGTGGCGACACCCGGGTTCATGCCCCATAGGCAATTCAAATAAACAAAGACAAGTTATTTGCAGTCCGCAATAAGAAAATTGAATATAAAGTAAGATGTATCTGTAAACAAACTCTTATGAAAATAATAAGAGCCATTGACAAATACAAATCGGGCTGGTAGTTATATAGCCATTAACAAAACATTAGCTTTATTAATCATGGGAAACATCCACTGACCAATGTTTGTTATTAGCCTCATCATATGTTCCCAAGAACCCTAAAGTAATCGAAGTTTTATGATATTTCAAATCACTTATATGGAAAAGTAAATAAAACGCATCAGGTGATAAAAACCAACACTACTAAAGTTGGAAGTCAGAATTAACCAAACTACATAATAAATTTTAAATCTTAAAGTACGTTGGCCTTTAATTTGCGAATTACAGCAAAATTTTTGCTAATAAAAACCTTCTGACGGTTATCCATGAATTAAATAAACAAAGACAAGTTATTTGCAGTCCGCAATAAGAAAATTGAATATAAAGTAAGATGTATCTGTAAACAAACTCTTATGAAAATAATAAGAGCCATTGACAAATACAAATCGGGCGGTAGTTATATAGCTTAACAAAACATTAGCTTTATTAATTATGGAGGAAACATCCACTGACCAATGGTTTCGGCTTATTAGCCTCATCAGATAGACTGTTCCCAAGAACCCTATGAGTAATCAAGCTATTATAATGATATAATTTCGAAACAATCACTGTACTATGGCAATAAATAAAACCGCCATCGGTATAAAACCAACACTATAAAGTGTGGAAGTACAAATTAACCAAACTACTAATAAATTTTAAAATGACTATAAAATATTGGCTTTAGTTTGCGAATGTTCAGCAAAATTTATTTGCTAACGTAACAAACCTTCTCGTGGCGACACCGGGTTCATGCCATAGGCAATTCAAATAAACAAAGACAAGTTATTTGCAGTCCGCAATAAGAAAATTGAATATAAAGTAAGATGTATCTGTAAACAAACTCTTATGAAAATAATAAGAGCCATTGACAAATACAAATCGGGCTGGTAGTTATATAGCCATTAACAAAACATTCTTGGGAACAGTCTACTCTGATGAGGCTAATAAGCCGAAACCATTGGTCAGTGGATGTTTCCTCAACCCTATGAATTAATAAAGCTAATGTTTATGTTAATGGCTATATAACTACCAGCCCGATTTGTATTTGTCAATAGGCTCTTATTAATTTTCATAAGAGTTTGTTTAACAGAACATCTTACTTTATTTAATTTTCTTGAATTGGACTGAACAAATAAACTTGTCTTAATGTATTAATTAGCCTATGGGGCATTTGAACCCGGTTTCGCCACGAGAAGTTTGTTACTAGCAATAAATTTTGCTAACGTAACAACTTCCTGGCAAATCTGGTCAAAGCCCAAGGTATTTAATAAACATTTTAGAAATTTATTATGTAGATTTCGGTTCAATTCTGAATTGCCACACTTTAAAGTAAGATGTTGTGTTATATCAACAAGCGTTCTTATTTACTTTGCCATAGTAAGTGCATTGTTCAAATTCAAATCAGTTATATATAGCTCGATTAATCAATAAGTTCTTGGGAACAGTCTACTCTGATGAGGCTAATAAGCCGTAAACCATTGGTCAGTGGATGTTTCTCCCCATGAATTAATAAAGCTAATGTTTTGTTAATGGCTATATAACTACCAGCCCGATTTGTATTTGTCAATGGCTCTTATTATTTTCATAAGAGTTTGTTTACAGATACATCTTACTTTATATTCAATTTTCTTATTGCGGACATGCAAATAACTTGTCTTTGTTTATTTGAATTGCCTATGGGCATAGAACCCGGATGATCGCCACGAGAAGGTTTGTTACGTTAGCAAAAAATTTTGCTGTAACATTCCGCAAATCTCAAAGGCCCAACGTACTTTTATAGTCATTTTAAAATTTATTATGTAGTTTCGGTTCAATTCTGTACTTCCACACTTTAGTAGTGTTGGTGTTTTATCACCTGATGGCGGTTTTATATATACTTGCATAGTACAGTGATTGTTTCGAAAAATTATATCAATTATAATACGCATGGTGATTACTTACAATAGGGTTCTTGGGAACAGTCTACTCTGATGAGGCTAATAAGCCGAAACCATTGGTCAGTGGATGTTTCTCCCTATGAATTAATAAAGCTAATGTTTTGTTAATGGCTATATAACTACCAGCCCGATTTGTATTTGTCAATGGCTCTTATTATTTTCATAAGAGTTTGTTTACAGATACATCTTACTTTATATTCAATTTTCTTATTGCGGACTGCAAATAACTTGTCTTTGTTTATTTGAATTGCCTATGGGGCATGAACCCGGTTGTCGCCACGAGAAGGTTTGTTACGTTAGCAAAAAATTTTGCTGTAACATTCCGCAAACTCAAAGGCCCAACGTACTTTTATAGATTTAAAATTTATTATGTAGTTTCGGTTCAATTCGCTTCCACACTTTAGTAGTGATTAAGAGTGTTTTATCAACCTGATGGCGGTTTTATTTACTTTGCCATAGTACAGTGATTGTTTCGAAATTTATTATATAGCTTCGATTAATCAAGGTTCTTGGGAACAGTCTACTCTGATGAGGCTAATAAGCCGAAACCATTGGTCAGTGGATGTTTCCTCCCCTATGAATTAATAAAGCTAATGTTTTGTTAATGGCTATATAACTACCAGCCCGATTTGTATTTGTCAATGGCTCTTATTATTTTCATAAGAGTTTGTTTACAGATACATCTTACTTTATATTCAATTTTCTTATTGCGGACTGCAAATAACTTGTCTTTGTTTATTTGAATTGCCTATGGGGCATGAACCCGGGTGTCGCCACGAGAAGGTTTGTTACGTTAGCAAAAATTTTGCTGTAACATTCCGCAAATCTCAAAGGCCCAACGTACTTTTATAGTATTTTTAAAATTTATTATGTAGTTTCGGTTCAATTCTGTACTTCCACACTTTAGTAGTGTTGGTGTTTTATCACCTGATGGCGGTTTTATTTACTTTTGCCATAGTACAGTGATTGTTTCGAAATTATATCATTATAATAGCTTCGATTACTTCATAGGGTTCTTGGGAACAGTCTACTCTGATGAGGCTAATAAGCCGAAACCATTGGTCAGTGGATGTTTCCTCCCTATGAATTAATAAAGCTAATGTTTTGTTAATGGCTATATAACTACCAGCCCGATTTGTATTTGTCAATGGCTCTTATTATTTTCATATTTTAACTTATATAATTTTATGACTAAATGTCTTGTTTTGAATTGCGGTCGTTCCAAAAGTTGTGTAATTTGCATTGCATTATTAAATTATGGTTCGTCATGTATTAGTAGTGTTGTGTTTACACAGCGTTATTCAGATTGTTCATAATTTATATAGCTTACTAGGTTCTGGGAACAGTTCGATGAGGCTAGCGAAACCATGTGATTCTAAAGCTAATGTTTTGTAGTACGCCTTCAAGTCTATATTTATTTTAATTTTTCATTTATTGGTAATACTGTTTATTGTCCTGAAACCGTTCAAGTTTTGAAAATTTATTCCGCAAATCAAAGGCCCAACGTACTTTTATAGTCATTTAAAATTTATTTAGTTTCGGTTCAATTCTACTTCCACACTTTAGTAGTGTTGGTGTTTTATCACCGATGGCGGTTTTATTTACTTCATAGTACAGTGATTGTTTCGAAATTCATTATAACTGTTACTCATAGGGTTCTTGGGAACAGTCTCTGATGAGGAAGCAACCATTGGTCAGTGGTTTTCCCATGAATTAATAAAGCTAATGTTTTGTTAATGGCTATTAATACCGCCGATTTGTATTTGTCAATGGCTCTATTATTTTCAAAGAGTTTGTTTACAGATATCTTACTATATTCAATTTTCTTATTGCGGACTGCAAAAACTTGTCTTTGTTTTTTGAATTGCCTATGGCATGACGTCGCCCGGAGTTGTTAGTTAAAAATTGCTGTACTTCCAAACGGCCCAACGTCTTTTTGTTTTAAAATTTATTATGTAGTTTCGGTTATTCGTCTCTAGTAGTGTTGGTGTTATCACCTGGCGGTTTTATTTTTGCCATAGTACAGTGATTGTTTAAATTATATTAAATATTATTTTATAGGGTTCTTGGGAACAGTCTACTGATGAGGCTAATAAGCCGAAACCATTGGTCAGTGGATGTTTCCTGAATTAATAACTAATGTTTTGTTAATGGCTATATAACACCAGCCCGATTTGTATTTGTCAATGGCTCTTATTATTTCATAAGAGTTTGTTTACGATTTACTTATATATAATATTTATATAATATTAATATTTAATGAATAATTTAGAGTTTGTTTACAGATACATCTTACTTTATATATATATATATATATATATATATATATATATATACACAATTAATAAGATGAAATAATAACTTAGACTTTTATGCAAAGCCCAAATGATCATTTCAAATTGTGTTGTGTTTCCTCAGTATCTGCTAATTTGTACCTTGACGAAACGTGCTAGCATAAAAAAATTTGGTAGGAAACTCCCAAAAAATTTTAAATGTAAGTACAAAATTTTCTACCCTACCACCTAGACTTACAATTTATACCATTTAACACCGATATACTCTGAAGATGCTCTTCACTCAGACGCCAAAACCTCCAGCTTCCTCAGAGATATCCGCCACGGCTGCTCACTCGTTCTCTGAAAATCCTAACCTACCAAAAATAACACTGACTGCCAAAAGTACATAAATATTTATTAAAATATCCACTCGGTTGATTATAAATTCAGTTTAAGCTCAAAACATTTTATTAATTGTGGTAAATAATAGCTCAGTTTAAAGAAAATTAATTTAACATCATCCTACATCACTGCTGAAACAAAGAACTGGGCTTATTTCCAACCTTTACTTTATACCCCAGGTCAAATACCAGCTCATAGTAAACCTTTTATATACGTGCTAACAACGGCACTGCAATTTCCTAAAACCCTTTTATCTTTTACAAAATTTATTGTTTTCACCTTCAAGTGATCATCAAATTATTACATAAATTTTTCATTAAATCCTTTTTACATTGACTCATCAATTAAAAATGTCTTTATATCATAATAAATACACCAAATCACAAAATCTACATGGACACCATCTCCAACATAATCCTTCTCCTCGACTGCACGTTCAAATTCTGTCTCTAGGTGCTTTATATGGACACCATCTCCAACGTGATCCTCCCTCTTCGACTGTACGTTCAAATTCTGTCTCCAGGTGGCCTCTCAACATCAGAAACAAACCGTTTTTAATTAGATTCTTTCCCACAAGTGCACGGTACTACCATGCTCTCATGCACTTGCTAGTCCGTCCATACATAAACTCTGTACTCCGAGTACATACACCGCCTTCAAACACCCAGTAATAAAATTGTACTTACTTGCATAATAATTTTGATTCTTTATAGCCAAAGATACAAAAAGCACCCACTTGTGCTAACTCAACTGTAATTTTACTCAATCATTTTGCTATGTAGTAAGGTAGGCGATCGTAAGTAAAGACAAAAGAGAAGAGAGCGATTTACCACCCCCTACGGGTTTATCTCACCTTCCAAAGCCACCCTCCTACATCGATTTCCAACACTCCCGTCGCACTTTTCCTGGTATCCCTGCACAAACACGCCAACGGTCGAACGCTTGCACAAACAATCCTATTATCCTTGGCAAATTCCCCGTATTTTTACCCTACCGAACTCAACTGTCTTTCAAATCCAGGAAATTTCCGCTCCAAACAAGCTCGATACCACGAAATCCTCGCAACTGTCGTTTCAAGTTCTAGCCCCCACAATACGCCACCTGTAGACGCGTACATCTTTCGTTTCATACACACTTATACACAAAATCTTGCATCTTATTTCATCTTTAAACATTATTCTCCCGTTCGTTCACCAGCGCTGTTTTAGCTAACCCCCGCTATTGTTGTTTATCTTTCTCTTGCTTATTTAATGTAAGCGTCGTGCTCTGTTAGCAACATATCCCCAGATTTCTATACCCTTTTCTGCTGGATTTATTCTGAAAACATAGCGTGTCTGCGTCCCACTTCAATATCAAGCCCGCAACTATAGTCTTTTCTCTCTAGAAATCAATATAGTTTGCGTACGTGCTGTCTGCACCTGCATTTCGTCCTCATTAAATTATTCCCGCTATTATTTGTTGACAAGATTTTGTTCGTTATCTTTTTCCAACTATAAAGTTCTTAGAATTTCTATAACACGTGCAACTAAACTAACGGCTGCCTCTTTACGTATGCTTTCGACCTGAAAGCTTTTATTCTTTAGAATATTAAAACAAACAAATGTTGCTTCTGATTGCCGTAATTTATCTTTTATAAGCGTTTACGCAATTATGCGTCTCAGATTATGTCTCTTAACTTATTAATAATTAATATTTAGAATAAAATTTTATGCTATATTCACCTATTCCTAATATTTAATGGTACTTCGTCAAATATGAACCGATTTTGTTCAAACATGGCTCAAACTTTGCGTGATAAATTTATATACTTTCTAGTTCGACATAAATACAAATTGGAGCTTGCTAATGCCCTTTTATGACCTCAGTAATATATATATATATATATATATATATATATATAATAGATTATTGTCTTCTGTATTTACTATATTTCGATGACCAAACACAAAAACCTTAAATGCCTTTAGGCAAAAATAAGCATTTGTCATTATAATAACCACAATGAAATGATGGGATGACAGAACAAACATATTGTACTAATCAACCTGGGTTTTAAAGATTCTTAGAATTTTGGCATTTGTTTATCAATTCCAATGATACAACCATTATAGTCACTAGTGATCTTGTAGAAATGCAGACACCTTCACCACTGTTTGAAAAATTACTTGAATTTCTTTAAATACTTGTTCTATTATTATATTCTATGGTATGATTGTGTATTATCTTAATCTCACTGTCATTTCTTTCATTGTAGTTATCTATCTACTATTCATACAAGTTCGAGAAAATTGTCCTATTAATGGACCTGAATTCCTGAATGAAGATAACCATTGAGTATTAGAATTAATTGCTTCAACTATTATATATATATATATATATATATATATATATATTGCCGTGATTCTCCTTAGTAGATTCTCTTCTGATAATCGCCTCTTTACTCTTTCCGCCTCGGCTGCTCACCTAGTTAAAACCTTCATCCTCATTCATAAAAAAACAAACACATTCTTACCACAAACATCAACGTTAACTCTATTTACATCAATATTCATAATACATTAAAATTTCAAAATTAAATTGTAGCATAAATTTCAGTATCATAAAATTTCAAGATTAAATTTGTCATCATTTTAATTTGCATCCAGAATTAAAGTCCTTGTAGGATGCCTACTAATTAATTTAACAATATTTGCAGACCTGAGTCTGAGTACAAAGGGAGCATCTCCCACCCCTTTACGTTAATCAAAGAGGTTAGTCTAATTGAGCTCAAAGACAGACCCAAATTTTCATCATAATCAAGAACATAAACTGCTAAATACTCCTTTCTACTTAAACAAGAAAATTTTACCTTAAAATTAAAAGTTTGTTGTTTGTACAAATTCACTACTGTCCATTTTTTAGCAAACAAATTATAAAGTTATTCAACACACACCAAAACATCAAAAACCGAACAACAAAGCATAAGTTACCTGAAGGTTAATGCACTCGTGGTTCCAATGTACATCGTCCTTTGTTAATCACACCATTCCAACTGGGTTATGTTTACGGCTTCTGATTCTGAACGCTTCTAAAATTTTCTACACCACCATTCATCTAAAGTTGTTTCAGAGCTTCTCAGGAACTCATCTAAGTATATCAAAATCTTGTTTTGTGGATCCAATCACAATTACGAAAAACATTTGATTATTAACACGCCCGAAAAATAGCAAAGAAATTCCTAATTCTTTCACGCTATACCCCAAAACTGCCTACTTTTGTTTATTTATTTATCGTTACAAATTTGGATAATTGGTACAGTAATACTCGCAAATATAACTAGACTTTATTACCTTGTATCTTCTTTTCTAAGTGCACCAATGCATAATAACTTGTATCGTAGCACGTAAAGAGCAAACTGTTTTAAAGTATTCAATAATCACCAAAATATAAGAGCAAACTGTTTAAAGTATTGAATCAAAAATCGAAAAACTAAGAGAGCGAAACTGTTTAAAGTCCGGGTTTATATAATAGCTCGCTTGTATGTCGGTTTTGTCCCGCGACGGCCAGTTTTCAGAATTTCGCATACTCTATTTCCTTTTCGACAGTCCGGCACGCGGTTCTACAAAATTTGCACACGTCCAAGTTGAAAATCCAAGAATGTTCACACGGCTCGCAAACACGTCCGAGAACAACCAATTAATTTTGTATAGAAATCGTTACGTTTACACCTCTCATATCTGCATCTTATTTCCACCAATCGCAAACCCAGTGACGTTGCTCAAATCACGCCTTTTATTATCTGTGTCTCTACCTTGCGCGTTTCATCCATCTCTTTCTACCCTTATCTGAGTGGTACAAATCGATATTCCTTATTATCGGTTATTTCAATCCACGTGGATTCGTAAGTAAAATAACCCCGTATCTAGCCTTCCCGTTAAAACATCCGACCGTTTCAATATACCTAGAAGCTGCATGTTTATCCAAACAAATTAATTAGAACTTTGATATTTAAAAATACGCAGGTGTTCAATCGTAATACTTTAAATAACACTTCTACGATTTGAATATTATTGGGTTTTTAAAAACTTTTGTGCATATTAAACCTTAATAATCGTTCAATTAACTCCAATTAAAATAATAATGAATGGCATTGACTTCTACCCTTTAATTTTTAGTGAATACAAATTAAATATTAATTATTATTTGTACACTTTGTTTAATACCCGTTACTTAGAACTTGAATTAATTAATATAAATTTTGCACGTAATTTCTATTTGTTTTAATACTTGAAACAATTAAATTACATACAATTTGAGCATTTTAATTCTGCTTCTTTTTATAGAAAACGTCTAGTGAATAATTTAAATCCCTTATTTTTAATGAAACGAATAAATTTTTAAGCTCCACGATTTTAAAAACGCGTATTATCTAATAAAATTCTATACAAGGTGATTAAAATTATTTGACGTCGTTAATTAATTTTCTACCCTGGTCTAAATTTGAGTAATATATATATATATATATATATATATATATATATATATATATATATTAATAGTTATTAAGATGAAATGAAAACCCAACTTTGTATTTTAAAGTTGAATTACCATTTCAAATCGAACTAGTAATTAAAAACCACTAAAAGAACGGCTACAGCAGGACTTGAACCTGCAACCTCTGATTTTCCGGATCAGCGCTCTAACCAATTGAGCTATCTAGCCTAATTGTTTAGATGATGTTATACTTAATACTACTGAAGCTTGGCTCTTGTAATTCAACTTTAAAATACAAAGTTGGGTTTTCATTTCATCTTAATAACTATTAATATATATTAAGCATTCATTTGCATTCCAAAGGTGGATTATTCTTCTCTATTAATATATATATATATATATATATATATATATATATATATATATATATAGAAATGAACTTCATCTTATTTTAATAATGTGGTAGCTTAAGGGTTAGATTAACCTTCACAACAAAGCATAATATTAGCTTCAAATTTCAGAAATACAATAAAATTTTACAAAATTAATCCAAGTATAGATTATAGAGATTAGGTGTGCCGTTTTATTTTAGCAGACATCTGTAGTTTTTAATTGTACATTTATATATGTATGATATGCATGTGAATGTAACAAGTATCAATTAAATGGCTTCTAACATAGGACCACTTCCTCCGATCAAAGTACAAGTACGATATGATTAATAAAATTCTTCTTCTAATTTGACTATAGAAAAATAACAACATAATATTTTTATGTTTAATGTTGGCATTATCTATGCCATTTTCAAATGAAAGCATTATTAAGGTTTAAGTTTAGTGTGTGAAATTAAGTTGTTGTTAACATAACATATTTCTTTTTACTGGAAGAATTTTTATAATATAGCACATGTTTACAAATCTTGATGCTTGGTATACACAATGCATGTATATATAATTTTATATTATACCAACACGCGATAAATGATAATCATAAAAACCAATTACAAGGTTATCCACAATCTGACTATCACTCTGTTTGTGGGTTCGAAAAATATTTGAGGTCTAGTATTTGTATGTCAAATAAACACAAGTATATATTACACAGCATATATTACGAGCATAGCACTAACATTTAGCGAGATGTGAGAAGTCTCGTGAGACCGAATAAAGTATCGTTTCACGTTTGGTCTCGCAAGAAAATAGCATGGCTCATCTCACGTCTCGTCTAGTAAGAAAATAACAAATCTCGTCTCGCAAAACACGCGAGACGAGACAAGAATTCTCACGTTTTGCGTGCAACACTAATAAAAATAGCCATTAGAAAAAAATGTATGAGCACACAACAACGATTACATAAACTTAGGACCAAAACCTTTTACCAATTACTCCGAAAAGAAAAATAAGAACCATGTAACGAGTGAAGGAACGGTTAGACTGTTAAACTTTGAATTGCCCAGAAAGGGTGGTAATCCTATAATAAATTAAGGTTGCACGGGCTAACTACAGTGGTGCGGGAGTGGGTCCCTATATAAACAAACTGATAAATTGCAAAAAGGATAAGTTAAAGTTATGAAGCTACGTCACTATAAACACTTACCCTGAGATCCTTTTGGTACTGTTTTGAATTATGGGTACCAACTCGTCTGCTCTAGGATACGATCCTTGAGAAGACGAGTTTTCCAAAAGAGTCCTGCTTATGTCAGCCTCCTGGTGGAATGGAAATCTTTTTACAAGCAATCTACATCTAAACAAATAAAATAAACATCTTCATCTTACTGCGTCACCTAATTTTATTTCCCCACAATAGTAATAACGTTATCCCCATAAACAAGTACATAAAAGAAAAATTCTTAAATTACATAAATAAATTCAATTTTGCTTGGCCATAAAATTATCCCTGTAAACGGGTATACATAAAATTTTAAATTACATAAACACACTCAGTTCTGGATCTATGATCACTTCCGAATAACTAACTACAAAAATTTACCCAAATCCTCAACATTTTTAAAGTAAATTTCACTGTCCAGTGCTTTATATCCAATAAATTAAATACCATAATCTGCCATTATTGTGGAATTTTATACTTTCAGTAATAACTTAGCAATATAAATTTACAAATGCCAGCACAATAACATATTTACTAAAATAACTTACAGCTTTCTGTCTTTTGGTGATTGTACAAAGAACTAGGTTGGAATCCACGATGTGAAAAGTAATAGGATTCCGACTACGTTGCTGACATTTGTTCAACCTGTTTTCGTTTGTCCGAACCTTCTACAGAAGTCCGCAGATATCACGCCAGAGTCATCTTCACCACAGCACCATTAGCCAAATATGTTCTCTTCTACAACCCCTAGCAACGAATTACCACAACATGCTTTCTGCTTACTGGTTCCTGAGTGATTCATTAATTGTTTCTGTCCACTGTCTAGCTCTGATCCTTTCATCCACTTTCTATGCTTTCGAAGGTAATTACGGTCTTCATATTGTGCTCTCCTTGCATCCCATAAAGAAAAGTGACTTCCTATGGTTTGATATGAGATTAATGTTATCTTATGTATTCAGCACTACCTCAAGTGGGTATATTGTAATATTTAACATAATATTTTCTTTATTATTGTCTGGTAAGATCATTTGTAACATGATATCTATGAACTGAACTAAGTCGTCTACTGTATGTAGGTGATTATACTACATTGAAATAATATTACTTTTATCACGTCTGGGGTTACTATGTTTTGTAACTACACTGTTTCCCTGAATCTTTAATTTTACACATTTTTACTGAAAGTATAACAATTAAAATCTGTCTTTCTTTCACGGTTTTGAAATAAGTTATTGACCTGAGATACTCTACACTATAAACTTACATATTTTATTGTTGGGAAAAAGCTACAGCAATTTATCTAGTTTGTTATGAATGTGAATCATAAAATAAAAATTCCACTATTAGTAGCTTGTTAAACTATTGGTTACAATATGAAGCTCTATTACAAATTATGCTACTGATAAACCCCATCTGATCAAGTCTTCGAACAAATTCAATAAATCTATAAAAAATAAAAGTAGTCATTCATCCTGACAAATATACTTGTATGATTAAGAACTTTGCCGCTTTTCATAATATTGGTTCTGACGTTCCAGCAAAAGAATGACAAAGTGAAATGCAAGAATAGTTCTAGCAACCAGGTTACTGGTATTTTAAATTTCAACGTCCAAGAAGAATCGTCATTAGTAGGGGGTGAAGGTGTCTATAAAAATGGCCTCAGCATGCACAATAGCTTGTGCAAGAGAGGAAAAAGTGTCTCAAATGAACCCAAAAACCAACTCAATAATACAGTACTGATCAATTTAAATGAAAAGAAAAGTGTTGCAAAACTTTTAGACAAACACTACGAAGAAGACTGGGAAGAAAAAAACAGTTTAGTGTTTCAAAATGTTTTTCATAAGGATTTGAGGGCAGATACTGGGGACAATACAGCCAAAAAAAAATCCTGATACAACAAACAATATTTATTTTTGTATATAACTAAATTTTGTATGACACAATATGTTGAAAAAAATAACAATTACGTTTAGTACAAGCGATTTTGTTACCTACAACAAACTGACGAGTATTGGGACAAATCTGGATATGCATAACCCTGCTATCTAAATTATAGCACGCTATTTATGAAATCCGCAACCCCAAACAGTGCAAAATTTCATTGTTCCCTCTATAAAGTGAAGACATTTTTACGTTTTCTTCAATTATCTCAAATTTAATTTTAGTAAACTTGTCGAGTTTTGCTTGTAGGCAACTGAAATACATCTTTCCTAACACTCCATTTCTCATGCTATGAATGTGATGAAGTAAAAGGTATCAGAACGACGAAGAATATTGCAAAACAAACGGATAGATATTTACAGTAATAACAAGTATGAAATAGTTCAACTTACACAACCAGGAGCACGGAAGAGTTTCTATAGAATTGGACTAATTCGGCTACTGATAGCCTTGCAGTTGGAGTTGGTGGAGTGTGGGGTGTCCATGGTTCCATCCCAGATCGAAAGCCTCCTGATAGCTTGGTAAGCCGGATGCACTGGTGTAGCTTGGCAAAGATTCACAGTCTATTCGCGGGGGTGGAAGTTGTGGTACAACAGACAGGAACACATGCAACACACGCAACTAAGAACAATTAAAGTTAGTATAATTCCGATCCAAACATCCGTCAAGAATTTTTGGTATTGCGGATCTGCTTCAGCAGAAAGAACTTCGTCAACTTCTGAAGCTAATTTCAGTTGGTAAAGGCATTGGTTGAATACGGCGAAACATTATAAACACGATCACTCTCACAATCTCGTCTTTAAAAAAATGTACGTTCATATTTTATTTACTTATTATTGAATGCAAGGTAAATTTAACATATCATTAATACGGTCGAGTCAAACACGTTCGCCTATCAAGCATCTTTCCTTCAATGTAATCAGAACGACGCCGCCTACAGTTAATATACGACTTTTATTTCACAAGAAAAACAACTAAAAACAACTAGGAAGACAACAAGGAAAGTAGAGTATTACAGTATTTTTAACGTAATTAATCGGAACGAAGAACAAAACACAAAACTACAACTCACGTTTCAAAGGACCGCGCAGGAATCATGTTTTCCCAGGTGTTGGTTTTAACGACCTCCTATCGATAACTAGAAAATCAATAATATCCACTCATTATAATACGACGCATTCACCTAAGGATGTGTTTCAATCTCGATCACCTAACCACACTATCGAATCGTGGAGAGTGAAAGTCGATAATCGCGTAATATAATATAAAGGGATTATTCGCAAACGAGTTAATAAATATATAAAACATAGAGATAGTAGTTGCAGAAATGTATTTACGAATTGAGTATTGTAAAAAGGTTAAGCTACGAAAATGCACGTTACATAAGTTTACTCCTCGTCTTTCAGATACATAGGAGAGATACTGATGAATTTTATTACAACTTCACTAACTATAGGAGAAGTTAAAATAAAAGTATGACTTAAATATAATAAAAACCCTTTAGGCATACACTATTTTAAACACTAGATACGCATTTCAACCATTATACTACACCAAAAATAAATAAAATACAAGAAATAAACTAAGTATGGTTATCGTACAGGAAATTGTTTATTAATTTCGTTGAAAATTTTACCAACCTAAGAATCGAGTTATTTGCGACAAAGAAAGCCATCCAAATTGAGTTTTCACTTAAGTCATTATAAACTACTTGTTTTTGTGTGTTAATTGTTACCTCAAATCACTATAAAACACTTGTGTTCTGCCTAATTTTAAAGAAGTGAGCCACTACTGCAATTAACTAAGGTTGCTTTGAAAATCTGAGAATGTTCTCTTCATTGTATTCTGGGAAAGTTAGCTTCAAACTATTCAGTGAGAATAATATTGTTAGAAAGTTCCTGAATATTATAGGTGCTTTTGAAAGTGTTTTAAGATACTTCAACTGATAATAATCCCTTAGTACTTAAAACAGTATGGAGTGGAGAGTTTTTATTATATTTAATTCAAATCATGCTACAAAAATCTACATTATCAAAATATGGGTAAATTAATAATAAGCGGTATAATCTAAAACTAATATAAAAAATAATATTAAGGAAAAAAAATTACTACGCATTGTTGCTATAGCCTAATCTACACAATCGTTATAATACTTTTCATTCCTTTTGTGAACAAATACTACCGTCAAACACTATCTTTGTTGAAATCATCTTCTTCAGAATCTTCTAGATTACTGTTAGTAACAATTTTCAATTCTCCACCAATCGATTAATTAAAAATCGTCATGTTTTAAAATTAACTAATAGGTTATTTTAATAGTTTCCAATGTGATTCTGATAGACCCACGGGCAGAGGCCCCTTGTGACCGCTGAGAAGGTTTGTGGCAAATTAAAATTAATTTGGGAGCACGTGGACAACATCAAACCTTTGCGAAAGGTTTAAAATAAAGTAAAAGTATTGTGACTAGTTTTCATTATTATGAAAATAAAATAAATACATTGGTAGAGATTTTCACTTTCTGAGTCAAATATAAGTACAGATATATATATATATATATATATATATATATATATATATATATATATAAGATATAAATAATAACTAGCATGCCTTTGGGAATCCGGCTGAATGCCGTCTATCTACATTTCTGTGCAGGTTCAAATAGAAACAGTATCTCTCCTCCATATGCAATAATTTGTCTGAAATATAGTACAATAAACGAATCGTGTATGTAGTCAACAATTTAGTTCTTTTATGTGTAATGTAACGTGCATGGCAGCAGATTTTATTGATTTGAACATAGTCTTTGTCCTTTTCTTTTATAGATAGCTGTATAAGTGAGCCTAAGAAAAAATTCAATGTGAAATATTTAAAATGTAACTTTATTTCAATACCAGAGCTTAACAAGGCCAAGTTGCCGAAAAATGAAATTTTATTCAAACTTATATGAGATTTTTAGAATAAAAAAAAGATTTCCTATGGATTATAATTTGCCAAATATTAGGAAGCTCATACAAAAGGTGAAATAATATTTAATAAATTCAAAAGATTAAAAGCTATGCTTTTGAGTACTATCCTTTGTTGTTGCTGAAAGTGCTGTGGCAATGGTAGGAAGACACTGAGGCTTCCTGGTATACTTAGAACGAGTTGTATGGAATGAATTATTTGTTCACTTGACATTCAACATCAATATTTAGTGACTAATAACCAGGGGAGGATATTCCATAGTGCAATATGTGCATCACACACCCTAGAATTTATGGGATTAGTAAATTTGGTTTGATATTTTAATATGTATTTTTAACTATCTTAAACTATAAATTTTTTTGTATGCTCCGTCACCAGCTGTATTTATAAGAAATCTGCACTGTATATAAATATGTAACTGTAGTGTTCAGTGTAATTATGGTATAGCTATATGTTGAATGTGTTCCGATTACTTATAATACAATTCGTAAACAGGTTGGTGTTGGTAAAACAAATGCACCACTGCCTTATGAGAAATGCAGTTGAACTAAGTTCGGTTTGACTTCGCTTTTGGTCACTGATTTGAAAATTACGTTACCTACAGTGGTATCCTCAGTGCGGCATTAGTATCACACATCGACTTTGTTAAATATTTTACGTCCGAGTTTTTTTATGTTATTAAAAGGTTACCATTGTTTATAACAGCATTCCTACGCCATACACTGATTGCTGTATGGATTTACTAATTCTTATTAAGATTTGCTGTTGCAATTAGTTTATAATATTAAGCTAATAGTAGTGTAAGAACTTTCAGCGGCACGAAACTTTGTTTTAATTTTGTTTTAGTAGTGTCTTTTTAATTGGTATAATCGTATTTTATTTTAGTAGTATTTATTATTATTTAAAAGTGAAGTGAATTACAACAATCTATCACTGTAGTAAGTATATACAGTATAAATATATACTGTACAATTTGGGTTTCATTGACCTCTCGTGACCCTACATATATATATATATATATATATATATATATATATTGCTATGCTACTGGAATTATCGTGCCCCCTACGTTGGGCTGTTATATTAATTATGTTATGTCCCTCTAAATTATTCGCGCCCCATCATTTAAGCGACCATATTATTTATACTATAAATAAACAAGAATTGTAATTATCTCCTCCGACGTTGGGCTGTCTTATTAATGTTGCTATGAATTCCCTCCAGAAACTTAACTGGATTTTATCTTGAACCAACCTTGTCTACCAATAACAAAATTTGATACGTTACTGCCTTCCTCGTTATCAATTTCCTATTCAACTTGTAGCTCCTCCTTGAACTATTTAAATTATCAAATCACTCTCTTATTAACTTTATCTTATGACCTCGACTAGCATTTATTTGGAATTATTAAATTCAGGTAATTCGATTTTATATAATGAAACCAATATTATGTACAGCTTTTGTAAGTTATTTGAAATACACTTTTCAATTAGTTAATGTTATAAATTTCATTTATTAAACATCATATACTATTTACTCAAAACCCAGTCACCAAAAAACCTATTATCTTTACAAACGAAGTGTAGAACGTTCTAAACCTGTTTTCATATCACGCACTTTATACGTATTCAAATCCTTTGTTGACTTTTTCACATTCATTTATATTAAGCAAATTCAATATTCAAAATAAAAAAATATATAGAAAAATAAAATGTCTTATAACTAAAAATCTGACCTGGTCTATGTTCTTCACATCGACGCTTCCATTTGAATAAAAATTATTTTCCCCCAATTCAGGATTAATACATGCTCATTCGAAATATTATCTATCCACATGCTTGAACCATTGCATTTAAATTATTGCCATTACCCTCTGGACTACCATTAACTTGTACTTATGCACCCCAATTTATTGTCGTCTCATTTCAGACTTATTACTTCTTATTCTCGTCAATTTCCCCAAATGGAATATCGCAGTTTATTTTCTCCCCTTACTCGTAGTCTGTTTCCCCGGACTTAGAAATCGTAGTCTATTTTACCCCGGACTTAGAAATTGTATTATTCTTTCCCCAGACTTAGAAGTCGTAGTCTATTTTTCCTCGGACTTAGAATTTGAATTTTTCTCCCCGTACTCGAATATCGTTTGGAAGTCTTTTCAATGCGTGTCTAATTACACTTTATCGTTTACTTATAAATATACGCGTGTTTCCACTGAAAAATATCAGTATTTGCTTTACCTAAATTAACTAAAACTTTATTTACAGGGTATTAAATATTTTCTATTTACCTAATGCATGTGTTCCTGGTTTCTACGCTAACTATGCGTCTTCCTATGTTTATCTGCGTCGCTTAAAACTATTTATACTTTATATACAGGGTGTTGACTGCTTTCTATTTACAAACTATCTCCATTTCTGAATTCTTTCCTAAATAAATGCAGTTTTCTGCTGCCTATGGTAATTTCTCATTTTTAAATGACCTTTACTATAAAGTACACCCTTAAACAACCCCTTATCACAGCATAATTCCCCCAAATTAAAATATAAAATTTTATAACAATGTTCTTTTTGGCGCCCAACGTGAACTTAAACTCACATTGGTATAAAATTGTTATCTTTTTATTTCGATTCATAAAAATCTAACGTTTCCTTTATTGATCCCATATTTACATTAATCTAATCTCATACCTATGTCCTATTATACTACCCTATTCATACTTATACCTATTCCTATATTCAAATTCTATTCTATTTTTCTATGTATACCTATTCATAATTTTATTTTACATTTTATTCATCTATTTATGTTTATTTGCATGGGTCAATTAAATTACATTTATTTCTAACTTCCCCCTTATCACTCTTGGATCTGGGTCCTTTTAATTTATATTTCTTAATCATCCTTTTAAATCGGGGTCCTTTTAACTCGTATATTCTAATTCTATTCTTATTGTCTATCCTATAACCTCAAAATCTAACCCTACTTTGAAAAAATTCACACTTTCCTAAATTCAAAATCAAACCAGCTATATTCAGCTCTAACAATATCCTATCTAACTGTACGTAGTGTTCTTCTACACTATCACTAAATATCAATACTTCATCCATATAGTGGATACTAAATTCCTCATACGGTCCCAATATATTCTTCATTACGTTCTCTAATGCATCCGTACTCGAGGACAAACCAACCGGGACCACCCTAAATTGGTATAATTTTCCTTCTACCGAAAAACCCGTATACTTCCTTGATTCTCGCGCTAATGGAATCAAACAAAATGAACTTTTTAAATATAATCTGCTATAAATTTTCCTATTACCTATTCTCCCTAATATTCTATCTATCTTTGGTGGACAATTGTATTGCGGCTTCGTTCGCTTATTAATTTCACTTGTATTTATACACAACTTAATACTATTATCACTTTTCTTCACGACGACTACTAATGAATTCACAAAATTCGTACTGGAGCTCTCTATAATACCTTCACGTAACATTTCCTCAATTTTTTCCTTCACTCTATTTCCATATACTACTGGAATAGGATATATTTTAGTGTTAAACGGTTCCTCATTTATTACTTCTAACTCGTGCACATAACCCGTGGCAATTCTCGACTTCGACCCAATTAATTCTGAATGCTTATTCAATAATATATTCACCCTATTTCTTAAATCATCTGGACACTTAATATCTTCATTTTCATTACCCCCATTATCTATTTCATCATCACTAAACTGATTAATATTTACGCAGTCGTCTTCTATTTCAATATTCCCCTCTTCATACCATTTAATGTATTTCCCATTACACTCAATCTTTTTGCATTCCGCATTTATCTTCAACCCCAACTTATCTATCATATTCATCCCAAATATAACATCTATCTTCAGTCCAGGTACTACCATAAACTCATTTTCCCATATTTCATCTCCCATTTCACATCTCAGAATTACCATTTCATTTATCACACTAAATCTCTTATTATTTGGTGTCACCAAATTACACCTCGTTATAGGTATCGCTTTATCCCCCAATTTTTCTCGTTTAACAAACTCTTCCGCAACAAGTGATGCTTCTGCTCCAGTATCAATTAACACTTTAACTATTTTATTTTCCACCTTTAAATTAATTATTGGTAATAGGTTCCTTTCAAATCTTCCTAATTCATTATCCATTTCTTGTTTAATAAACTCGCGCTGGTTTCTGTATCCGTTAATTCGTAGAATTTTCCTTGGTTCGTCCGTACTCAAAAATCCTGATTTCGCGTTGAAGGTCCTGCCTGACTCATTATTCCTGTATCTGTGCAATTCATATTCCTTATTTCCATACTATTAATATTTCTAGCTTGCGTCCGTCGATCATCATTTTCCTGCCTATTTATTTCTCTATTATTTCCCTCATGATTCGTTCTCTCCATTCGTTGCCTTGGTATCTGACCAGTATTCCTGTTTTGCCTAAAATCTTATTAAAATTGCCATAGTTCCCCCTATTACAATTTTTTCCACGATCATAATTATAATTGTTCCTTTGATAATTATTCCTAGTCTCATCGTTCCTTATAAAATTCATGCGTCGATCCCTAACATTATTTTCCATTTTATAATCAAGTTCCAAATCATCATATCTCTGCAAATAATCAATAAACGTATCTCTATCTACTATATTCTGCGTCGTTATGTATCGCTTTACTTCAGCGTTAAAATGACCTGCTAAATATCTTATAATATCTTTATCTTCTAAAGGAGGATCCAATTGCTTCGCTACAGTAAATTTCTCAATCGCATATAATTCTCACGTTATCACTTTCGCCGAATCGTATCTTCCCATACTCAAGTTACTTCGAATTCGATCTTGCTTATTGTCATTCCAGAATTGACGTAAAAATTTGCTTTCAAACTGTTCAAATGTTTCTATTTCACTCTCCACCAAATTGTACCACTTTTCAGCATTTCCCCTCAGTATTACTTTGATTAAATTTAATTTATATAATCTGTAGATCCCTGTATCAACATTTTAAAATTTTTCAGAAATATCTTCGGATTTAGTTTTCCGTCCCCGTAAAATTTAGTAAACTGTTCAATTGAAAGGTTTGTTTGAACTAGCCTAATTGGTGCTTTATTATTATTTATTGGATTACTTTTTAAATTATTTATTTCTTGATTTATCGATCTGAACTCCGTTTCGCAATTTTATCTAATTTAATATTTAAATCCGTAATTTTATCGTTGGACTCGCTTTCGTATTTTTCTTGTTTCGTTTTAACTAATGTAATATGGTCCCATAGACCGTTTATTTCCTCAGAAACTCTCCCAATTCTTTCTTGCATCTGTGCCTTACTCTCAGCGATCGTGTGGTTCGTTTCGTTCAGTCCATTACTAAGAATTTTGATTTCATTCCCCAAATTTCTCGCTGTTTTCATCCATTTTTGTTGTAACTATTTTTATGGCTTCCTCACTTCTATCCATTGTATTATTTAATGCTATTAAGATCTCCATCATTTTGGCTTCTTGTGAAATTCTCGGTTCTTCGATCAAACTTCTCTCCAACGTTATGTTTTCTTGGGATCCTTTCTCCATTTTGAAATTATTATTTTTACGCTAAACTTTTAAATACTAAATAAATCTACCAAACTTTAATTACTGTACAAATTCCTTGATTTTTAGCTAAATTGAAACTCTTTATTAGTTCAATTAATTTTATTATAAATCTCGCGATCGTATTTTAAAATTTATTTTTAATTTAATCCGTGCCTCTTAATCTCAGGTTGTATTTTTATCGTGTTTTAATTCGAGCTCTCACGTTGGTGCGACATATTAATTATGCTATGCTACTGGAATTATCGTGCCCCTACGTTGGGCTGTTATATTAATTATGCTATGTCCCTCTAAATTATTCGCGCCCCATCATTTAAGCGGCCATATTATTTATGCTATGAATAAACAAGAATTGTAATTATCTCCTCCGACGTTGGGCTGTCTTATTAATGTTGCTATGAATTCCCTCCAGAAACTTAACTGGATTTTATCTTGAACCAACCTTGTCTACCAATAACAAAATTTGATACGTTACCGCCTTCCTCGTTATCAATTTCCTATTCAACTTGTAGCTCCTCCTTGAACTATTTAAATTATCAAATCACTCTCTTATTAACTTTATCTTATGACCTCGACTAGCATTTATTTGGAATTATTAAATTCAGGTAATTCGATTTTATATAATGAAACCAATATTATGTACAGCTTTTGTAAGTTATTTGAAATACACTTTTCAATTAGTTAATGTTATAAATTTCATTTATTAAACATCATATACTATTTACTCAAAACCCAAAGTCACCAAAAAACCTATTATCTTTACAAACGAAGTGTAGAACGTTCTAAACCTGTTTTCATATCACGCACTTTATACGTATTCAAATCCTTTGTTGACTTTTTCACATTCATTTATATTAAGCAAATTCAATATTCAAAATAAAAAAATATATAGAAAAATAAAATGTCTTATAACTAAAAATCTGACCTGGTCTATGTTCTTCACATCGACGCTTCCATTTGAATAAAAATTATTTTCCCCCAATTCAGGATTAATACATGCTCATTCGAAATATTTTCTATCCACATGCTTGAACCATTGCATTTAAATTATTGCCATTACCCTCTGGACTACCATTAACTTGTACTTATGCACCCCAATTTATTGTCGTCTCATTTCAGACTTATTACTTCTTATTCTCGTCAATTTCCCCAAATGGAATATCGCAGTTTATTTTCTCCCCTTACTCGTAGTCTGTTTCCCCGGACTTAGAAATCGTAGTCTATTTTACCCCGGACTTAGAAATTGTATTATTCTTTCCCCAGACTTAGAAGTCGTAGTCTATTTTTCCTCGGACTTAGAATTTGAATTTTTCTCCCCGTACTCGAATATCGTTTGGAAGTCTTTTCAATGCGTGTCTAATTACACTTTATCGTTTACTTATAAATATACGCGTGCTTCCACTGAAAAATATCATTATTTGCTTTACCTAAATTAACTAAAACTTTATTTACAGGGTATTAAATATTTTCTATTTACCTAATGCATGTGTTCCTGGTTTCTACGCTAACTATGCGTCTTCCTATGTTTATCTGCGTCGCTTAAAACTATTTATACTTTATATACAGGGCGTTGACTGCTTTCTATTTGCAAACTATCTCCATTTCTCAATTCTTTCCTAAATAAATGCAGTTTTCTGTTGCCTATGGTAATTTCTCATTTTTAAATGACATTTACTATAAAGTACACCCTTAAAAAACCCCTTATCACAGCAATATATATATATATATATATATATATATATATATAATATTTTCAATTGTTCTTGGGAATTTTAGGTCTTTCAATACACGCTACAATCAATAAACTATTTCATACTTGTCAAATATATAATCTATTTGTTATCCTTCCCACACGTTTCAACCTCTTACACAGGTCTTTAACAATGGTTACTATAACAGAAAGTACATACAATTTTATTTACATATATTTTTACTATTACCTTAAAACGAAACATTCAAAAACACAATTAATTTTAATTTTACACACGTATATATTACACATACCAATAATTAAAATATTTATCAATTTTATTTACACATAGGTATATTGGGTCCTCAAAAACGTTAAACTGATTCCATTTTATCCGAAATGACAGTTATAATTTTAGTAAGCTAATGGTAGAGGCAAATCACTTTAAGAAGAACCCAACGTCATATGCCAGATTGCGCAGAAATGTAATAACAGTGGCGTAGTTGAGTTATTACAGTATAAACGGAAAATATGGTGTTAAATAGTAAAAAATAAACATAACCAATTAAATTATAATTTAAAATTTTTAATATAATATCGCCATATGAGTTGTGTGCATCAATATCCCTAAAAAATACTGCTATAGCAAGGTTATTTTATAAAATCCGATAAAGCAAATGATTGAATACCATGACCTACTTAAGTGGTTTCTATCTCATTCTAGTGTTCTGCAAACACATCTGTTGAGTAACTTATTGTTTTATTAAAGTTAATTGTTATATAAGATATTTTATATTAGTTAGATGGCGGTTTAAAACTGTCCGTCTGTGTATCAAGTAAAAATAAATAGTAATGAAATCTAAAACTTTACAAGGTAATTTTCGATTGGTTGATCATAAAACTCTACGCCACTAAAACTTGAATACTGCCATCCCTAATTACATATAATGAACTGTTCCTAACCAATTTTTGCTTTGTGCGCATGATGACGTTGGGTTCCTCTTAAAGTGATTTGCCTCTATGTAGCAACTTAGTTTATAAAATTCAATGTGAATGCAAAGCTTCTTACGTAAGCCAAACCAAACAGTGGCTCTGAAATCGCATGACACAACATAAAAGTGATGCAAAATTAGGAAAAACCTCTTTTGCTCTTTCTATACATTTATACAATGCACAACACAAAGTCAAATATGATAATGTAAAAATTTTAGATATAGAAGGCAATTACAAAAAAAGACTTTTCTTAGAATCATTTCATATAAACCTAGACAAAATTCCATCAATCACAAAGAAGACATCAATAATTTACATACAGTTTACTCATACCTATACACTTTTAATCCAAAAAAATATACTAACTATAATGATATTGCTTACAAACAGAATTCTATTTAATTTAAGTCAAAAGTCAACCTGTTTGCTACACCTATAAAAATATATGATTTTAAAATTTAACTATTTTTATGCAACCCACCATACGAAAATTTTTTTTACAAATAAATCACACTATTAAATAAAATAATATAAGCAAACAGTGTTATAATTTGTTGATTGATGTCATCCTTAATACTACATTTTTGTCAAATAAGTGAACTGACATTTCATTCAAAATTAAAAAATTATTTAGACCAAAATACTACTTATAAATTGATTTAATTTTAATTCTTAATCAGTAATATTACATACTTTCTTCCGTTACTCTTATTATGGGTTAATACATAAAATAATTTTATCAAGTAATAAGTAAGTTAAACATATATTACCTATTAATATACTTTTTCATGTAGATCGATGATTAAGGTGTAAATTATCACCGAAACGTACGATTTAATACAAACTTTTCTATATATATATATATATATTGTAGTGGTTTTAAAGGGTTAAAGGTAAATATAAACAAGGCAATTTCAAAACACCCTGTATAAAGGAAACAACCAGAAATTACGTGCGAAATTTATTTCATTAGTTCAGTTTAATGTAACAAGTATTAACAAAAATTTACAATAATGAATAAAATTTAGTTAGGTTTGCAAAGAAAATAAATTGTAGAAGCCAATGCAATTAATTTATTAATTTAATTGAGTTTAATTGAACGGTTATTTACGTATAATATGCATAAAAGCATGAAATATCGATAATACCAAGGCGAAACGCTTTACTATATGAAATACTTCGAAAAGCGAAATCCTAGAAATGTTATTTAAAACGATCGTTAATTAAACACCTGCATGTTTTCTAAATGTCAACTTCTCCTTATTTTGTGTAGATAAAACTCAAAATTCTAGGTATATTGTACAAACGGTCGGATGTTTTAGCATTAAACGCTAATAAGGGGTTATTTAAAGCACGTAGGCAAGTCCACGTGGGGTTAGATAGCAGATGGACAGGAATATCGATTTCTACCACTCAACCAAGGTTAGAATGAAACGTAGAATATGCATAAGAAAGGGACAGCGTTAATGTAGGAGGGATTTGTAAGACGTCAATGCATAGACTATTGGTCGATATCGTTAGTTGTACATCAGACAAACACGGGAATGTTGAATGTTAATTTTTCAGAAAATATCGTAACGACGCGCTAAATTTCGGGGATTTAGAAGACGGTTGAACCCAAAATTTTAAGAAATATTATTGTAAATGAAGGACTTCGCGTGAAATGCGGCCGAGAGGTGGCAGCGTAAATTGTATAAATACTTTTTGAAAATATAATAAAAGCCCTTAGTATTTTGATCGCTTCAGACTACGTACAAAAGTTACCACGAGCTTGTAAGTATTGAATATTATTTTAAATTAAATAGTACGGTGTTAGCCTCATAATTTGTACGCGGATAGTGCCGAGTCTAAATTTTATTGAGGTGCAACTTATATTTTTTTAACACGCTCGTGTAGTGACGTTATGTAACGTGGATTAAATTAAACAATTATCAAAGAAGAGTAATAATTGGATTTGGAATTGGATGTATCGTGTATGAACAGCATTGCAGCACAACTTAAAAGGTGTCCAACTACTAATATCTGGAGGCGGGAGCAGAGCAGTACCACGAAACAACTTAATAGAATCATCAACAGAGCAGGGATCTTCAAGAAATTCCAGGTAACGCTTTAGAATTTGTTGTTTTTGATAAACTATGAAGGTCATTGTGATGGGTGAGAGTGAACTATGATGGTATTTTACATTATTTGGCGTATTGAAAGTAATACGTATAACTAACTTTTATTGTGGTATTTAAATCGAAATATAAAGGTGTATATAAAGCTGATTAACATTCCTCAGGAATTTAAATATTTTTTTGTTATGAGTACATGGGTTTTTGTTGTGTTTGTAATAAGAATATGCCAAGTAAAGAGCATACATTAATCACAAATAACTGGGTTATCATGAGCTCACCATACACCAGAGTTTCCTAATTGAAATTAATTATAAATAAAGAAAGAAAGATAAAGTATTATTCAGGGCCCATTTACTCAGGTTACATTCAATGTGTACGATATTGCTAGTTAATAATTATGGACTTTACAAAATAGAATTTATTGAGGTGTAACTTGACCACTGAGATGTATATAATTTTGAAGTTTTATTTGTAAATAGTGGAAAATAGATATTGTATGTTTATTGTATTATTTTGTGGTTTTATTGAGAGTGTGCGTGAACGATAGAAAGTATGAGAGTGAATCTAGGTATACAAGAGGAGGCCCAACTGAGCTAGCCAGGGAAGCAGCAGAAGAAAGCAATTCAACCGAGGAAGCAGGAATTGGGGTAAGAAATATTATTTTTTTGTTTTTGAATTTTATGACGATTTTGAAAAATTTAATAAAATTTCGAATGTATTTTTGTTGGTGAGGCTTTTACCCGAGAACCACGGCATTCTTATGGCGACCCAAAAGTGAGGCTCGAGTTCCAGATAAAATTTTAGTAATTTTATTCCAGAAAACTGGCGATCTGAGAGAGAGAGAGTCTGGTGTTGTGTATAAATTTAAGAATATTTTGAGTGTGTGTGGGAGTGATTTGAACGTATGCAGAGAAAGGAGTGGTTAAGGAGCCAAGGAGTGGAAATTGGAAGTGACGATAGTGCCTTGTGTGATAAAAATATTCGAAAATGGAGGAAGCTGGAGGTAGTAGGGATCAGTCGAAGACGGAATCAGGAGATCAAGGAAACGAGATGATAATGAGGATGCTTGAAAGAATGAATAAGACGTTAAGCGGGGTTAGAGAAGAATCAAATAAGAAATTTGATCAGATGAGTGAAGAATCAAATCGGAAATTTGAGGAGATTAGGGAAATAAGTGTCGAATCGAATAGGAAATTTGATCAAATGAATGAGACATTAACAGGAGTTAGGGAAACCCTAAGTGAAAAAATAGATAAGAGGAACAAAGAAGTTTCTGAATTTAAAAATAGCTTGACAATAAAAATAGGGGAAGTCGAAAATAGGGTTGATAAAATGAGCGTGATATTAGAGGTTTAAATCTGGAAATGGAACAATTAAGGACTGATGTAAGGATTTTTCTGTGAGGACGAGATTAATGCTAAAATGACTGAAGTAACGGACTCGTGTAAGGATCAGTTAGGTCGGGTTGAGAGAGAAGTGACCGGGATTAAACAGAATGTAGCGACTTTAATGGGGGATGGTCCAAGGTTTGTAACAGGTAATGTGTCTTTAGAGCAGCAGATGAAATTTTATGGGGATAGTAGAGTTAACCCTCAGATATTCATTAACAATGTTAGAGGCTTAATAAGTAATTTGTACGATGAACAGGCAAAATTAAATGTTGTAAAAGCTTTAATAATAGACCATGCTGAAGCTTGGTACAACCTAATAGGACAAGAAATTGACACTTACACGGACTTTGAGGACAGATTTTTGAAACACTATTGGAGTGACCACAGACAAGACCAGGTACGAGACGACTTAATCACGGGGAAATTTAAAGGAGAATTTTTAGGAAGTAGGGAGCAATATGCTATACGAAAGTATAGCATAGCGAAACAACTGAACCCACCACTGACGGACCGACAGATTATAAAATACTTGTCGAGACATTTTGAGGTTGAGGTGAAGCAGCACGTAGCGTTACAAAACATAGTGGACAGAGAGATGTTTCTGGAGTACCTGCAAAGGTATGATGACGTGTGCAGTGGACGACCTCGGAACCTAGGGAAAGACAGGTAAACACGGTTAGGTTCGACAGCAGACGGGACAATTATGCAAGACGGGGGAACAATTTTACGTATCAGCGACAAAATTGGGAACCGCGACGGCCATTTTATAGAAGTAGCAGTGTAGGTAGGGGACCTGCACCGAGAATGGGACCAACAAGACAAAACAGTTCACCGGACATGAGGGGGACTTCAAGTAACAACACGGACAGAGTTGAGACGCCAAGGACATACGGGGAAGTGACAGCTAGACCAGGACGGAGTAGGGAAAACAGAACAGGACAGGATTTTTAAAGCAGGACAAACCACTAGATATCACTGTGTACAAATATGAACATCTCAGAGAATTTTTGAAAATAGAAGAAGAAATTGAGTCAGAAATAGTAGAAAAATTTTGTTTGCCCATAATAGAAATTTAAATTTTTTAGAAAAATTTAGGAGCATTATTAGATTCAGGAGCTGAGGCGAGTTTGGTATCGGAGGAATTCGTCAATGAAATTAAAGATAAAGTGTGTGACAGGATAATGCCAATAAAAAGAAGTCACCCGGTTGCAACGAATAAAAAACGATTTGCTGTTGTGAATAGCGTGGTTATTTTGAAAGTAGAGTTAGGTTCAGTAAGCTGTGAACAAGAATTTATAATTGTACCTGGGTTAAAGTTTAAAGGGATATTAGGGGTCGATTGCATGATAAAGTTAGGGGTTATAATAGATATGGAGAGGAAAATAGTTAGGATTGGGAATAGGATATTTCCCTGGAAGGCAAGTTATGATGTCACAGAAGATGATATGGGGTTATGTATTAATAGTATAGAGGGAGATGATGAAGAAGTGAGAGAGATCGACTCAGGGGGAATATAGTGAGGAAATGTTAGATGAGGTACAATGGATAGTGAAAGAAGAAGCTGAACAAGTAGAAGTAAAGTCAAGCGCAGCATTAAGAGTGGATAACGAGTCAGAATTAAGAAAGATAGAAGTAAAAATAGCATTATGTGACACACAAGAGGTAAATATAGGCATAAGTGAGTTAAGGAGCAAAGATAATTTTGGTAATTTGAATTTGAAAGATTTTTGTGAGTTGAATATTGTACATAAAGGGCCTAGAAGAGATAAAAGGTTTTGTATAGAGGGGAAAGATAGAGATGTTGAGGTAGTATTGTTGGGTTTGTCCGCAGAGAAAGAAATAATAATAAATAATAAACAGACAAGTATAGGGACGAAAGAAGAAATATTTAAGAGTCAGGATAATAGGAATAAGTTTATTTTATGTGAGGTAACAGGGATGATAAGTATAGAAATAGAAGGAGGAGAAATAAGGATGAAGACTATTAGGATTGTAAGAAGAAAGACTTGGAGGGTCAATAAAAGAGTCAGATTTAAATAAGAAATAAAGATTAAATGACAAAAAGATGGAGATAGGTGAAGTTTAGTGTAGAAGTTGAATAGTTAGTAGTAGAAATAGGATAAATATGGATAGGTGTATATAGAAAAGTAGAGATAGGGGTATAATAGAGTAAAATCTAAATAAATAGGAATAGAAATAGGTGTATATAGAAGAGTAGAAGTAAGTAGTTATAGAAAATAAAACTAGGTATAGGATAAATATGGGAGATAGTTAGATATAGGTATAGAATTAGGTAGGTAGAGTTAGGATAAGAATAGATAGTGATAGTAAGTAGGGTTAAAAGAGATGAAAAGTGAAGATAAAGAGAAAGGTACAAAAGAGGTACGTAAAGAGTCCATAAAGGACTAAAGGGTGAAATAAAAGAAGAAAATACAATGAAATAAGAGAGTGAAAAGTTACTAATAGATAGAAATAGTTAGGTAAAAGATAGTAATAGATGTGAATAGGTAATTAGAAATAAAGATAGGTGTAGATAGATAGAAATAAGTAGAGATAGGTGTAGAAATAGATAGAAATAGGTAGACAAGTAGTGATAGGTTAGATAAATAGGTATAGGTAGTGTTAGGTGAGTAGATAGGTGTATAGAAATAGCAGATAAGATTAAATTAGAATGTAGGTATTTAAATTCAGAAAAACCGGGAAGAGTTTTTCCTAGAATTGAAATAGGGGGATTATGTAGTGGTTTTAAAGGGTTAAAGGTAAATATAAACAAGGCAATTTCAAAACACCCTGTATAAAGGAAACAACCAGAAATTACGTGCGAAATTTATTTCATTAGTTCAGTTTAATGTAACAAGCATTAACAAAATTTACAATTAACGAATAAAATTTAGTTTGGTTTGCAAAGAAAATAAATTGTAGAAGCCAATGAAATTAATTTATTAATTTAATTGAGTTTAATTGAACAGGTTATTTACGTATAATATGCATAAAAGCATGAAATATCGATAATACCAAGGCGAAACGCTTTACTATATGAAATACTTCGAAAAGCGAAATCCTAGAAATGTTATTTAAAACGATCGTTAATTAAACACCTGCATGTTTTCTAAATGTCAACTTCTCCTTATTTTGTGTAGATAAAACTCAAAATTCTAGGTATATTGTACAAACGGTCGGATGTTTTAGCATTAAACGCTAATAAGGGGTTATTTAAAGCACGTAGGCAAGTCCACGTGGGGTTAGATAGCAGATGGACAGGAATATCGATTTCTACCACTCAAATAAGGTCAGAATGAAACGAAGAATATGCATAAGAAAGGGACAGCATTAATGTAGGAGGGATTTGTAAGACGTCAATGCATAGACTATTGGTCGATATCGTTAGTTGTACATCAGACAAACACGGGAATGTTGAATGTTAATTTTTCAGAAAATATCGTAACGACGCGCTAAATTTCGGGGATTTAGAAGACGGTTGAACCCAAAATTTTAAGAAATATTATTGTAAATGAAGGACTTCGCGTGAAATGCGGCCGAGAGGTGGCAGCGTAAATTGTATAAATACTTTTTGAAAATATAATAAAAGCCCTTAGTATTTTGATCGCTTCAGACTACGTACAAAAGTTACCACGAGCTTGTAAGTATTGAAAATTATTTTAAATTAAATAGTACGGTGTTAGCCTCATAATTTGTACGCGGATAGTGCCGAGTCTAAATTTTATTGAGGTGCAACTATATTTTTTTTAACACGCTCGTGTAATGACGTTATGTAACGTGGATTAAATTAAACAATTATCAAAGAAGAGTAATAATTGGATTTGGAATTGGATGTATCGTGTATGAACAGCATTGCAGCACAACTTAAAAGGTGTCCAACTACTAATATCTGGAGGCGGGAGCAGAGCAGTACCACGAAACAACTTAATAGCATCATCAACAGAGCAGGGATCTTCAAGAAATTCCAGGTAACGCTTTAGAATTTGTTGTTTTTGATAAACTATGAAGGTCATTGTGATGGGTGAGAGTGAACTATGATGGTATTTTACATTATTTGGCGTATTGAAAGTAATACGTATAACTAACTTTTATTGTGGTATTTAAATCGAAATATAAAGGTGTATATAAAGCTGATTAACATTCCTCAGGAATTTAAATATTTTTTGTTATGAGTACATGGGTTTTTGTTGTGTTTGTAATAAGAATATGCCAAGTAAAGAGCATACATTAATCACAAATAACTGGGTTATCATGAGCTCACCATACTCCAGAGTTTCCTAATTGAAATTAATTATAGATAAAGAAAGAAAGATAAAGTATTATTCAGGGCCCATTTACTCAGGTTACATTCAATGTGTTCGATATTGCTAGTTAATAATTCTGGACTTTACAAAATAGAATTTATTGAGGTGTAACTTGACCACTGAGATGTATATAATTTTGAAGTTTTATTTGTAAATAGTGGAAAATAGATATTGTATGTTTATTGTATTATTTTGTGGTTTTATTGAGAGTGTGCGTGAACGAGAGAAAGTATGAGAGTGAATCTAGGTATACAAGAGGAGGCCCAACTGAGCTAGCCAGGGAAGCAGCAGAAGAAAGCAATTCAACCGAGGAAGCAGGAATTGGGGTAAGAAATATTATTTTTTTGTTTTTGAATTTTATGACGATTTTGAAAAATTTAATAAAATTTCGAATGTATTTTGTTGGTGAGGCTTTTACCGAGAACCACGGCATTCTTATGGCGACCCAAAAGTGAGGCTCGAGTTCCAGATAAAATTTTAATAATTTTATTCCAGGAAACTGGCGATCTGAGAGAGAGAGTCTGGTGTTGTGTATAAATTTAAGAATATTTTGAGTGTGTGTGGGAGTGATTTGAACGTATGCAGAGAAAGGAGTGGTTAAGGAGCCAAGGAGTGGAAATTGGAAGTGACGATAGTGCCTTGTGTGATAAAAATATTCGAAAATGGAGGAAGCTGGAGGTAGTAGGGATCAGTCGAAGACGGAATCAGGAGATCAAGGAAACGAGATGATAATGAGGATGCTTGAAAGAATGAATGAGACGTTAAGCGGGGTTAGAGAAGAATCAAATAAGAAATTTGATCAGATGAGTGAAGAATCAAGTCGGAAATTTGAGGAGATTAGGGAAATAAGTGTCGAATCGAATAGGAAATTTGATCAAATGAATGAGACATTAACAGGAGTTAGGGAAACCCTAAGTGAAAAAATAGATAAGACGAACAAAGAAGTTTCTGAATTTAAAAATAGCTTGACAATAAAAATAGGGGAAGTCGAAAATAGGGTTGATAAAATGAGCGTGATATTAGAGGTTTAAATCTGGAAATGGAACAATTAAGGACTGATGTAAGGATTTTTCTGTGAGGACGAGATTAATGCTAAAATGACTGAAGTAACGGACTCGTGTAAGGATCAGTTAGGTCGGGTTGAGAGAGAAGTGACCGGGATTAAACAGAATGTAGCGACTTTAATGGGGGATGGTCCAAGGTTTGTAACAGGTAATGTGTCTTTAGAGCAGCAGATGAAATTTTATGGGGATAGTAGAGTTAACCCTCAGATATTCATTAACAATGTTAGAGGCTTAATAAGTAATTTGTACGATGAACAGGCAAAATTAAATGTTGTAAAAGCTTTAATAATAGACCATGCTGAAGCTTGGTACAACCTAATAGGACAAGAAATTGACACTTACACGGACTTTGAGGACAGATTTTTGAAACACTATTGGAGTGACCACAGACAAGACCAGGTACGAGACGACTTAATCACGGGGAAATTTAAAGGAGAATTTTTAGGAAGTAGGGAGCAATATGCTATACGAAAGTATAGCATAGCGAAACAACTGAACCCACCACTGACGGACCGACAGATTATAAAATACTTGTCGAGACATTTTGAGGTTGAGGTGAAGCAGCACGTAGCGTTACAAAACATAGTGGACAGAGAGATGTTTCTGGAGTACCTGCAAAGGTATGATGACGTGTGCAGTGGACGACCTCGGGAACCTAGGGAAAGACAGGTAAACACGGTTAGGTTCGACAGCAGACGGGACAATTATGCAAGACGGGGGAACAATTTTACGTATCAGCGACAAAATTGGGAACCGCGACGGCCATTTTATAGAAGCAGCAGTGTAGGTAGGGGACCTGCACCGAGAATGGGACCAACAAGACAAAACAGTTCACCGGACATGAGGGGGACTTCAAGTAACAACACGGACAGAGTTGAGACGCCAAGGACATACGGGGAAGTGACAGCTAGACCAGGACGGAGTAGGGAAAACAGAACAGGACAGGATTTTTAAAGCAGGACAAACCACTAGATATCACTGTGTACAAATATGAACATCTCAGAGAATTTTTGAAAATAGAAGAAGAAATTGAGTCAGAAATAGTAGAAAATTTTGTTTGCCCATAATAGAAATTTAAATTTTTAGAAAATTTAGGAGCATTATTAGATTCAGGAGCTGAGGCGAGTTTGGTATCGGAGGAATTCGTCAATGAAATTAAAGATAAAGTGTGTGACAGGATAATGCCAATAAAAAGAAGTCACCCGGTTGCAACGAATAAAAAACGATTTGCTGTTGTGAATAGCGTGGTTATTTTGAAAGTAGAGTTAGGTTCAGTAAGCTGTGAACAAGAATTTATAATTGTACCTGGGTTAAAGTTTAAAGGGATATTAGGGGTCGATTGCATGATAAAGTTAGGGGTTATAATAGATATGGAGAGGAAAATAGTTAGGATTGGGAATAGGATATTTCCTGGAAGGCAAGTTATGATGTCACAGAAGATGATATGGGGTTATGTATTAATAGTATAGAGGGAGATGATGAAGAAGTGAGAGAGATCGACTCAGGGGAATATAGTGAGGAAATGTTAGATGAGGTACAATGGATAGTGAAAGAAGAAGCTGAACAAGTAGAAGTAAAGTCAAGCGCAGCATTAAGAGTGGATAACGAGTCAGAATTAAGAAAGATAGAAGTAAAAATAGCATTATGTGACACACAAGAGGTAAATATAGGCATAAGTGAGTTAAGGAGCAAAGATAATTTTGGTAATTTGAATTTGAAAGATTTTGTGAGTTGAATATTGTACATAAAGGGCCTAGAAGAGATAAAAGGTTTTGTATAGAGGGGAAAGATAGAGATGTTGAGGTAGTATTGTTGGGTTTGTCCGCAGAGAAAGAAATAATAATAAATAATAAACAGACAAGTATAGGGACGAAAGAAGAAATATTTAAGAGTCAGGATAATAGGAATAAGTTTATTTTATGTGAGGTAACAGGGATGATAAGTATAGAAATAGAAGGAGGAGAAATAAGGATGAAGACTATTAGGATTGTAAGAAGAAAGACTTGGAGGGTCAATAAAAGAGTCAGATTTAAATAAGAAATAAAGATTAAATGACAAAAAGATAGAGATAGGTGAAGTTTAGTGTAGAAGTTGAATAGTTAGTAGTAGAAATAGGATAAATATGGATAGGTGTATATAGAAAAGTAGAGATAGGGGTATAATAGAGTAAAATCTAAATAAATAGGAATAGAAATAGGTGTATATAGAAGAGTAGAAGTAAGTAGTTATAGAAAATAAAACTAGGTATAGGATAAATATGGGAGATAGTTAGATATAGGTATAGAATTAGGTAGGTAGAGTTAGGATAAGAATAGATAGTGATAGTAAGTAGGGTTAAAAGAGATGAAAAGTGAAGATAAAGAGAAAGGTACAAAAGAGGTACGTAAAGAGTCCATAAAGGACTAAAGGGTGAAATAAAAGAAGAAAATACAATGAAATAAGAGAGTGAAAAGTTACTAATAGATAGAAATAGTTAGGTAAAAGATAGTAATAGATGTGAATAGGTAATTAGAAATAAAGATAGGTGTAGATAGATAGAAATAAGTAGAGATAGGTGTAGAAATAGATAGAAATAGGTAGACAAGTAGTGATAGGTTAGATAAATAGGTATAGGTAGTGTTAGGTGAGTAGATAGGTGTATAGAAATAGCAGATAAGATTAAATTAGAATGTAGGTATTTAAATTCAGAAAAACCGGGAAGAGTTTTTCCTAGAATTGAAATAGGGGGATTATGTAGTGGTTTTAAAGGGTTAAAGGTAAATATAAACAAGGCAATTTCAAAACACCCTGTATAAAGGAAACAACCAGAAATTACGTGCGAAATTTATTTCATTAGTTCAGTTTAATGTAACAAGCATTAACAAAAATTTACAATTAACAAATAAAATTTAGTTTGGTTTGCAAAGAAAATAAATTGTAGAAGCCAATGAAATTAATTTATTAATTTAATTGAGTTTAATTGAACGGTTATTTACGTATAATATGCATAAAAGCATGAAATATCGATAATACCAAGGCGAAACGCTTTACTATATGAAATACTTCGAAAAGCGAAATCCTAGAAATGTTATTTAAAACGATCGTTAATTAAACACCTGCATGTTTTCTAAATGTCAACTTCTCCTTATTTTGTGTAGATAAAACTCAAAATTCTAGGTATATTGTACAAACGGTCGGATGTTTTAGCATTAAACGCTAATAAGGGGTTATTTAAAGCACGTAGGCAAGTCCACGTGGGGTTAGATAGCAGATGGACAGGAATATCGATTTCTACCACTCAAACAAGGTCAGAATGAAACGAAGAATATGCATAAGAAAGGGACAGCATTAATGTAGGAGGGATTTGTAAGACGTCAATGCATAGACTATTGGTCGATATCGTTAGTTGTACATCAGACAAACACGGGAATGTTGAATGTTAATTTTTCAGAAAATATCGTAACGACGCGCTAAATTTCGGGGATTTAGAAGACGGTTGAACCCAAAATTTTAAGAAATATTATTGTAAATGAAGGACTTCGCGTGAAATGCGGCCGAGAGGTGGCAGCGTAAATTGTATAAATACTTTTTGAAAATATAATAAAAGCCCTTAGTATTTTGATCGCTTCAGACTACGTACAAAAGTTACCACGAGCTTGTAAGTATTGAAAATTATTTTAAATTAAATAGTACGGTGTTAGCCTCATAATTTGTACGCGGATAGTGCCGAGTCTAAATTTTATTGAGGTGCAACTATATTTTTTTAACACGCTCGTGTAGTGACGTTATGTAACGTGGATTAAATTAAACAATTATCAAAGAAGAGTAATAATTGGATTTGGAATTGGATGTATCGTGTATGAACAGCATTGCAGCACAACTTAAAAGGTGTCCAACTACTAATATCTGGAGGCGGGAGCAGAGCAGTACCACGAAACAACTTAATAGCATCATCAACAGAGCAGGGATCTTCAAGAAATTCCAGGTAACGCTTTAGAATTTGTTGTTTTTGATAAACTATGAAGGTCATTGTGATGGGTGAGAGTGAACTATGATGGTATTTTACATTATTTGGCGTATTGAAAGTAATACGTATAACTAACTTTTATTGTGGTATTTAAATCGAAATATAAAGGTGTATATAAAGCTGATTAACATTCCTCAGGAATTTAAATATTTTTGTTATGAGTACATGGGTTTTGTTGTGTTTGTAATAAGAATATGCCAAGTAAAGAGCATACATTAATCACAAATAACTGGGTTATCATGAGCTCACCATACTCCAGAGTTTCCTAATTGAAATTAATTATAGATAAAGAAAGAAAGATAAAGTATTATTCAGGGCCCATTTACTCAGGTTACATTCAATGTGTTCGATATTGCTAGTTAATAATTCTGGACTTTACAAAATAGAATTTATTGAGGTGTAACTTGACCACTGAGATGTATATAATTTTGAAGTTTTATTTGTAAATAGTGGAAAATAGATATTGTATGTTTATTGTATTATTTTGTGGTTTTATTGAGAGTGTGCGTGAACGATAGAAAGTATGAGAGTGAATCTAGGTATACAAGAGGAGGCCCAACTGAGCTAGCCAGGGAAGCAGCAGAAGAAAGCAATTCAACCGAGGAAGCAGGAATTGGGATAAGAAATATTATTTTTTTGTTTTTGAATTTTATGACGATTTTGAAAAATTTAATAAAATTTCGAATGTATTTTTGTTGGTGAGGCTTTTACCCGAGAACCACGGCATTCTTATGGCGACCCAAAAGTGAGGCTCGAGTTCCAGATAAAATTTTAGTAATTTTATTCCAGAAAACTGGCGATCTGAGAGAGAGAGTCTGGTGTTGTGTATAAATTTAAGAATATTTTGAGTGTGTGTGGGAGTGATTTGAACGTATGCAGAGAAAGGAGTGGTTAAGGAGCCAAGGAGTGGAAATTGGAAGTGACGATAGTGCCTTGTGTGATAAAAATATTCGAAAATGGAGGAAGCTGGAGGTAGTAGGGATCAGTCGAAGACGGAATCAGGAGATCAAGGAAACGAGATGATAATGAGGATGCTTGAAAGAATGAATGAGACGTTAAGCGGGGTTAGAGAAGAATCAAATAAGAAATTTGATCAGATGAGTGAAGAATCAAGTCGGAAATTTGAGGAGATTAGGGAAATAAGTGTCGAATCGAATAGGAAATTTGATCAAATGAATGAGACATTAACAGGAGTTAGGGAAACCCTAAGAGAAAAAATAGATAAGACGAACAAAGAAGTTTCTGAATTTAAAAATAGCTTGACAATAAAAATAGGGGAAGTCGAAAATAGGGTTGATAAAATGAGCGTGATATTAGAAGTTTAAATCTGGAAATGGGACAATTAAGGACTGATGTAAGGATTTTCTGTGAGGACGAGATTAATGCTAAAATGACTGAAGTAACGGACTCGTGTACGGATCAGTTAGGTCGGGTTGAGAGAGAAGTGACCGGGATTAAACAGAATGTAGCGACTTTAATGGGGGATGGTCCAAGGTTTGTAACAGGTAATGTGTCTTTAGAGCAACAGATGAAATTTTATGGGGATAGTAGAGTTAACCCTCAGATATTCATTAACAATGTTAGAGGCTTAATAAGTAATTTGTACGATGAACAGGCAAAATTAAATGTTGTAAAAGCTTTAATAATAGACCATGCTGAAGCTTGGTACAACCTAATAGGACAAGAAATTGACACTTACACAGACTTTGAGGACAGATTTTGAAACACTATTGGAGTGACCACAGACAAGACCAGGTACGAGACGACTTAATCACGGGAAATTTAAAGGAGAATTTTAGGAAGTAGGAGCAATATGCTATACGAAAGTATAGCATAGCGAAACAACTGAACCCACCACTGACGGACCGACAGATTATAAAATACTTGTCGAGACATTTTGAGGTTGAGGTGAAGCAGCACGTAGCGTTACAAAACATAGTGGACAGAGAGATGTTTCTGGAGTACCTGCAAAGGTATGATGACGTGTGCAGTGGACGACCTCGGGAACCTAGGGAAAGACAGGTAAACACGGTTAGGTTCGACAGCAGACGGGACAATTATGCAAGACGGGGGAACAATTTTACGTATCAGCGACAAAATTGGGAACCGCGACGGCCATTTTATATAAGCAGCAGTGTAGGTAGGGGACCTGCACCGAGAATGGGACCAACAAGACAAAACAGTTCACCGGACATGAGGGGGACTTCAAGTAACAACACGGACAGAGTTGAGACGCCAAGGACATACGGGAAGTGACAGCTAGACCAGGACGGAGTAGGGAAAACAGAACAGGACAGGATTTTTAAAGCAGGACAAACCACTAGATATCACTGTGTACAAATATGAACATCTCAGAGAATTTTTGAAAATAGAAGAAGAAATTGAGTCAGAAATAGTAGAAAATTTTGTTTGCCCATAATAGAAATTTAAATTTTTAGAAAAATTTAGAGCATTATTAGATTCAGGAGCTGAGGCGAGTTTGGTATCGGAGGAATTCGTCAATGAAATTAAAGATAAAGTGTGTGACAGGATAATGCCAATAAAAAGAAGTCACCCGGTTGCAACGAATAAAAAACGATTTGCTGTTGTGAATAGCGTGGTTATTTTGAAAGTAGAGTTAGGTTCAGTAAGCTGTGAACAAGAATTTATAATTGTACCTGGGTTAAAGTTTAAAGGGATATTAGGGGTCGATTGCATGATAAAGTTAGGGGTTATAATAGATATGGAGAGGAAAATAGTTAGGATTGGGAATAGGATATTTCCCTGGAAGGCAAGTTATGATGTCACAGAAGATGATATGGGGTTATGTATTAATAGTATAGAGGGAGATGATGAAGAAGTGAGAGAGATCGACTCAGGGGAATATAGTGAGGAAATGTTAGATGAGGTACAATGGATAGTGAAAGAAGAAGCTGAACAAGTAGAAGTAAAGTCAAGCGCAGCATTAAGAGTGGATAACGAGTCAGAATTAAGAAAGATAGAAGTAAAAATAGCATTATGTGACACACAAGAGGTAAATATAGGCATAAGTGAGTTAAGGAGCAAAGATAATTTTGGTAATTTGAATTTGAAAGATTTTTGTGAGTTGAATATTGTACATAAAGGGCCTAGAAGAGATAAAAGGTTTTGTATAGAGGGGAAAGATAGAGATGTTGAGGTAGTATTGTTGGGTTTGTCCGCAGAGAAAGAAATAATAATAAATAATAAACAGACAAGTATAGGGACGAAAGAAGAAATATTTAAGAGTCAGGATAATAGGAATAAGTTTATTTTATGTGAGGTAACAGGGATGATAAGTATAGAAATAGAAGGAGGAGAAATAAGGATGAAGACTATTAGGATTGTAAGAAGAAAGACTTGGAGGGTCAATAAAAGAGTCAGATTTAAATAAGAAATAAAGATTAAATGACAAAAGATGGAGATAGGTGAAGTTTAGTGTAGAAGTTGAATAGTTAGTAGTAGAAATAGGATAAATATGGATAGGTGTATATAGAAAAGTAGAGATAGGGTATAATAGAGTAAAATCTAAATAAATAGGAATAGAAATAGGTGTATATAGAAGAGTAGAAGTAAGTAGTTATAGAAAATAAAACTAGGTATAGGATAAATATGGGAGATAGTTAGATATAGGTATAGAATTAGGTAGGTAGAGTTAGGATAAGAATAGATAGTGATAGTAAGTAGGGTTAAAAGAGATGAAAAGTGAAGATAAAGAGAAAGGTACAAAAGAGGTACGTAAAGAGTCCATAAAGGACTAAAGGGTGAAATAAAGAAGAAAATACAATGAAATAAGAGAGTGAAAAGTTACTAATAGATAGAAATAGTTAGGTAAAAGATAGTAATAGATGTGAATAGGTAATTAGAAATAAAGATAGGTGTAGATAGATAGAAATAAGTAGAGATAGGTGTAGAAATAGATAGAAATAGGTAGACAAGTAGTGATAGGTTAGATAAATAGGTATAGGTAGTGTTAGGTGAGTAGATAGGTGTATAGAAATAGCAGATAAGATTAAATTAGAATGTAGGTATTTAAATTCAGAAAAACCGGGAAGAGTTTTTCCTAGAATTGAAATAGGGGGATTATGTAGTGGTTTTAAAGGGTTAAAGGTAAATATAAACAAGGCAATTTCAAAACACCCTGTATAAAGGAAACAACCAGAAATTACGTGCAAAATTTATTTCATTAGTTCAGTTTAATGTAACAAGCATTAACAAAAATTTACAATTAACGAATAAAATTTAGTTTGGTTTGCAAAGAAAATAAATTGTAGAAGCCAATGCAATTAATTTATTAATTTAATTGAGTTTAATTGAACGGTTATTTACGTATAATATGCATAAAAGCATGAAATATCGATAATACTAAGGCGAAACGCTTTACTATATGAAAACTTCGAAAAGCGAAATCCTAGAAATGTTATTTAAAACGATCGTTAATTAAACACCTACATGTTTTCTAAATGTCAACTTCTCCTTATTTTGTGTAGATAAAACTCAAAATTCTAGGTATATTGTACAAACGGTCGGATGTTTTCGCATTAAACGCTAATAAGGGGTTATTTAAAGCACGTAGGCAAGTCCACGTGGGGTTAGATAGCAGATGGACAAGAATATCGATTTCTACCACTCAAACAAGGTCAGAATGAAACGAAGAATATGCATAAGAAAGGGACAGCGTTAATGTAGGAGGGATTTGTAAGACGTCAATGCATAGACTATTGGTCGATATCGTTAGTTGTACATCAGACAAACACGGGAATGTTGAATGTTAATTTTTCGGAAAATATCGTAACGACGCGCTAAATTTCGGGGATTTAGAAGACGGTTGAACTCAAAATTTTAAGAAATATTATTGTAAATGAAGGACTTCGCGTGAAATGCGGCCGAGAGGTGGCAGCGTAAATTGTATAAATACTTTTTGAAAATATAATAAAAGCCCTTAGTATTTTGATCGCTTCAGACTACGTACAAAAGTTACCACGAGCTTCTAAGTATTGAAAATTATTTTAAATTAAATAGTACGGTGTTAGCCTCATAATTTGTACGCGGATATTGCCGAGTCTAAATTTTATTGGGTGCAACTTATATTTTTTTAACAAGCTCGTGTAGTGACGTTATGTAACGTGGATTAAATTAAACAATTATCAAAGAAGAGTAATAATTGGATTTGGAATTGGATGTATCGTGTATGAACAGCATTGCAGCACAACTTAGAAGGTGTCCAACTACTAATATCTGGAAACGGGAGCAGAGCAGTACCACGAAACAACTTAATGGCATCATCAACGGAGCAGGGATCTTCAAGAAATTCCAGGTAACGCTTTAGAATTTGTTGTTTTTGATAAACTATGAAGGTCATTGTGATGGGTGAGAGTGAACTATGATGGTATTTTACATTATTTGGCGTATTGAAAGTAATACGTATAACTAACTTTTATTGTGGTATTTAAATCGAAATATAAAGGTGTATATAAAGCTGATTAACATTCCTCAGGAATTTAAATATTTTTTTGTTATGAGTACATGGGTTTTTGTTGTGTTTGTAATAAGAATATGCCAAGTAAAGAGCATACATTAATCACAAATAACTGGGTTATCATGAGCTCACCATACACCAGAGTTTCCTAATTGAAATTAATTATAAATAAAGAAAGAAAGATAAAGTATTATTCAGGGCCCATTTACTCAGGTTACATTCAATGTGTTCGATATTGCTAGTTAAAAATTCTGAACTTTACAAAATAGAATTTATTGAGGTGTGATTTGACCACAGATGTAGATAATTTTGAAGTTTTATTTGTTAATAGTGGAAAATAGATATTGTATGTTTATTGTATAATTTTGTGGTTTTATTAAGAGTGTGCGTGAATGATAGAAAGTATGAGAGTGAATCTAGGTATACAAGAGGAGACCCAACTGAGCTAGCCAGGGAAGCAGTAGAAGAAAGCAATTCAACCGAGGAAGCAGGAATTGGAGTAAGAAATATTATTTTTTTGTTTTTGAATTTTATGACGATTTTGAAAAATTTAATAAAAATTTCAAATGTATTTTTGTTGGCGAGGCTTTTACCCGAGAACTACGGCATTCTTATGGCGACCCAAAAGTGAGGCTCGAGTTCCAGATAAAATTTTAGTAATTTTATTCCAGGAAACTGGCGATCTGAGAGAGAAAGTCTGGTGTTGTGTATAAATTTAAGAATATTTTGAGTGTGTGTGGGAGTGATTTTGTAACGTGCATTTTTGGTGGCCTAACATTTTTAGTCTACTTAATTCTTAAAATACATCGTTTTTGGATCGCGGTTTGTATAAAGTAAATACTTCCGCCTAGTTTTCAGATTGATATGCAAGTTGACTCGCCGGTATTAATTTTAAAAGATGGTTTAGTTGTAAATTGGAATACTCGTAAAATTACTTTCCACTTGTCATTAATAAATAATCCCGCTGTAATTAATATGTGGATATACAGTCTAGGTAGGCAATCAGAAGTTGTACTAGTAGGATTAGATATAAACAAAAAAGGGTCGTGTTTTGTTCTTGCTTGGGAGATGTCAAAAAAATTAAGTGTAAGATACGGTTTTTCTGGTTGAACTAAGAGTGGTAGAGTTGGTGAAACTCGACACACGTGTGTTCGAAGAACTTTCGACGTACGGCTTTAGTGCTTACGCGTGTCTACTAAACGTTTTTAGTCGTCTTTCTTATGGGAAAAAAAGTCGTAGAACTAACTGTCGCGGAGTCGTAGTTGGTCTTTGGTTCCGATATAGGAATTACGTTCAAGATACTGTTTCGTTCTGCTTTTAACTCGATGCACGCGGGTTTTAAGGACATGGTTACGGACTCCCTTTAGTGATACATGTGCTTTACTTATTATGGCTTTTGTTGCGTGCTTGGTCTGGTGATATTTAAACTGTGACCGACTACCGGTATACAAAAGTAGTGGTTGAAGTTCCTCGCTGCTTTTTGTATGGTTATGCAACTAATATACCTAGTTCCTTCGCGTGATAAGGTCCGCTGCTAACCCCAGTGAAATCAGTCAGTGTGATTAGGGTAAGTTGTGATAAGTTCCATCAACACCCTCACACAGTCTAGGGGGCAGTGCTTCGTTAGTGTCAGACATTGTGGATCCCACACTGCAATGGCAAGGAAGCGGTACTGAAGGACTTTGTGTAAGTTGCACTATTTCCTATTTGTTCTTACTGTAAATATCTACCCGTTGTTGTTGCAATATTCCTTGTCGTTATAATACCTTTTCCATAGACTTGCCCGCTATTTAATAACAAAAAAAAAACAAGAAAGAACAATCAACCCTACTGAATGACTCAGAACAATTGTGCTTATCTACTTATTTATGTCTTTGCTAAAAATTTTACTAAATTACTTAGAGTGATTATGTCTTACCTATTTATATTTTTTTGTTACATTTTACCTGAATTATGTTTAATTGGTGGGTGATGAAACGTTTCTGCTACTCCCCAATATGGCCTCACTTTGTACTCAGAATTTTTCTGTACTGCTATTACTGTTGTTAGATTATAGAGTTTATCTAAACAGTTGCTCTTATTTATTCTATAAAGTACTGAACAATTTATACTTGATCCATAGGCTATGCTTTTTCTCTGTTTCAGGTTTGCAGGACTAATTTGTTTTTCTTTCAGGTTTACTATTCTAATTTCTCTATGGCAGGTACTGGTACTAACTCCTGACAGCCGCGTCCCTTCTATATTGGTCTGCTTTCTACACCCCCCCCCTACTCTCCGATTGAGCCCGGTCACTGTTGTTTACTTGGATTTTCTTTGGTTACGCACGGCTACGAGCCAACGTGACATAACTTTGACGCACAACGTGGCGTCTACTAGAAATACGTAACAATTTGAACGTATGCAGAGAAAGGAGTGGTTAAGGAGCCAAGGAGTGGAAATTGGAAGTGACGATAGTGCCTTGTGTGATAAAAATATTCCAAAATGGAGGAAGCTGGAGGTAGTAGGGATCAGTCGAAGACGGAATCAGGAGATCAAGGAAACGAGATGATAATGAGGATGCTTGAAAGAATGAATGAGACGTTAAGCGGGGTTAGAGAAGAATCAAATAAGAAATTTGATCAGATGAGTGAGGAATCAAATCGGAAATTTGAGGAGATTAGGGAAATAAGTGTCGAATCAAATAGGAAATTTGATCAAATGAATGAGACATTAACAGGAGTTAGGGAAACCCTAAGTGAAAAAAAGATAAGACGAACAAAGAAGTTTCTGAATTTAAAAATAGCTTGACGATAAAAATGGGGAAGTCGAAAATAGGGTTGATAAAAATGAGCGCGATATTAGAGGTTTAAATCTGGAAATGGGACAATTAAGGACTGATGTAAGGATTTTCTATGAGGACGAGATTAATGCTAAAATGACTGAAGTAACGGACTCGTGTAAGGATCAGTTAGGTCGGGTTGAGAGAGAAGTGACCGGGATTAAACAGAATGTAGCGACTTTAATGGGGGATGGTCCAAGGTTTGTAACAGGTAATGTGTCTTTAGAGCAGCAGATGAAATTTTATGAGGATAGTAGAGTTAACCCTCAGATATGCATTAACAATGTTAGAGGCTTAATAAGTAATTTGTACGATGAACAGGCAAAATCAAATGTTGTAAAAGCTTTAATAATAGACCATGCTGAAGCTTGGTACAACCTAATAGGACAAGAAATTGACACTTACACGGACTTTGTGGACAGATTTTTGAAACACTATTGGAGTGACCACAGACAAGACCAGGTACGAGACGACTTAATCACGGGGAAATTTAAAGGAGAATTTTTAGGAAGTAGGGAGCAATATGCTATACGAAAGTATAGCATAGCGAAACAACTGAACCCACCACTGACGGACCGACAGATTATAAAATACTTGTCGAGACATTTTGAGGTTGAGGTGAAGCAGCACGTAGCGTTACAAAACATAGTGGACAGAGAGATGTTTCTGGAGTACCTGCAAAGGTATGATGACGTGTGCAGTGGACGACCTCGGGAACCTAGGGAAAGACAGGTAAACACGGTTAGGTTCGACAGCAGACGGGACAATTATGCAAGACGGGGGAACAATTTTACGTATCAGCGACAAAATTGGGAACCGCGACGGCCATTTTATAGAAGCAGCAGTGTAGGTAGGGGACCTGCACCGAGAACGGGACCAACAAGACAAAACAGTTCACCGGACATGAGGGGGACTTCAAGTAACAACACGGACAGAGTTGAGACGCCAAGGACATACGGGGAAGTAACAGCTAGACCAGGACGGAGTAGGGAAAACAGAACAGGACAGGATTTTTAAAGCAGGACAACCCACTAGACATCACTGTGTACAAATATGAACATCCCAGAGAATTTTTGAAAATAGAAGAAGAAATTGAGCCAGAAATAGTAGAAAAATTTTGTTTGCCCATAATAGAAATTAAAATTTTTGAGAAAAATTTAGGAGCATTATTAGATTCAGGAGCTGAGGCGAGTTTGGTATCGGAGGAATTCGTCAATGAAATTAAAGATAAAGTGTGTGACAGGATAATGCCAATAAAAAGAAGTCACCTGGTTGCACCGAATAAAAAATGATTTGCTGTTGTGAATAGCGTGGTTATTTTGAAAGTAGAGTTAGGTTCAGTAAGCTGTAAACAAGAATTTATAATTGTACCTTGGTTAAAGTTTAAAGGGATATTAGGGGTCGATTGCATGATAAAGTTAAAGGTTATAATAGATATGGAGAGGAAAATAGTTAGGATTGGGGATAGGATATTGCCCTGGAAGGCAAGTTATGATGTCACAGAAGATGATATGAGGTTATGTATTAATAGTATAGAGGGAGATGATGAAGAAGTGAGAGAGATCGACTCAGGGGAATATAGTGAGGAAAGGTTAGATGAGGTACAATGGATAGTGAAAGAAGAAGCTGAACAAGTAGAAGTAGAGTCAAGCGCAGCATTAAGAGTGGATAACGAGTCAGAATTAAGAAAGCTAGAAGTAAAAATAGCATTATGTGACACACAAGAGGTAAATATAGGCATAAGTGAGTTAAGGGGCAAAGATAATTTTGGTAATTTGAATTTGAATTTGAAAGATTTTTGTGAGTTGAATATTGTACATAAAGGGTCTAGAAGAGATAAAATATTTTGTATAGAGGGGAAAGATAGAGATGTTGAGGTAGTATTGTTGGGTTTGTCCGCAGAGAAAGAAATAATAATAAATAATAAACAGACAAGTATAGGGACGAAAGAAGAAATATTTAAGAGTCAGGATAATAGGGATAAGTTTATTTTATGTGAGGTAACAGGGATGATAAGTATAGAAATAGAAGGAGGAGAAATAAGGATGAAGAGTATTAGGATTGTGAGAAGAAAGACTTGGAGGGTCAAGAAAAGAGTCAGATTTAAATAAGAAATAAAGATTAAATGACAAAAAGATAAGAGATAGGTGAAGTTTAGTGTAGAAGTTGAATAGTTAGTAGTAGAAATAGGATAAATATGGATCGGTGTATATAGAAAAGTAGAGATAGGGGTATAATAGAGTAAAATCTAAATGGATAGGGATAGAAATAGGTGTATATAGAAGAGTAGAAGTAAGTAGTTATAGAAAATAAAACTAGGTATAGGATAAATATGGGAGATAGTTAGATATAGGTATAGAATTAGGTAGGTAGAGTTAGGATAAGAATAGATAGTGATAGTAAGTAGGGTTAAAAGAGATGAAAAGTGAAGATAAAGAGAAAAGTACAAAAGAGGTACGTAAAGAGTCCATAAAGGACTAAAGGGTGAAATAAAAGAAGAAAATACAATGAAATAAGAGAGTGAAAAGTTACTAATAGATAGAAATAGTTAGGTAAAAGATAGTAATAGATGTGAATAGGTAATTAGAAATAAAGATAGGTGTAGATAGATAGAAATAAGTAGAGATAGGTGTAGAAATAGATAGAAATAGGTAGACAAGTAGTGATAGGTTAGATAAATAGGTATAGGTAGTGTTAGGTGAGTAGATAGGTGTATAGAAATAGCAGATAAGATTAAATTAGAATGTAGGTATTTAAATTCAGAAAAACCGGGAAGAGTTTTTCCTAGAATTGAAATAGGGGGATTATGTAGTGGTTTTAAAGGGTTAAAGGTAAATATAAACAAGGCAATTTCAAAACACCCTGTATAAAGGAAACAACCAGAAATTACGTGCGAAATTTATTTCATTAGTTCAGTTTAATGTAACAAGTATTAACAAAAATTTACAATTAATGAATAAAATTTAGTTAGGTTTGCAAAGAAAATAAATTGTAGAAGCCAATGCAATTAATTTATTAATTTAATTGAGTTTAATTAAACGGTTATTTACGTATAATATGCATAAAAGCATGAAATATCGATAATACTAAGGCGAAACGCTTTACTATATGAAAACTTCGAAAAGCGAAATCCTAGAAATGTTATTTAAAACGATCGTTAATTAAACACCTACATGTTTTCTAAATGTCAACTTCTCCTTATTTTGTGTAGATAAAACTCAAAATTCTAGGTATATTGTACAAACGGTCGGATGTTTTCGCATTAAACGCTAATAAGGGGTTATTTAAAGCACGTAGGCAAGTCCACGTGGGGTTAGATAGCAGATGGACAAGAATATCGATTTCTACCACTCAAACAAGGTCAGAATAAAACGAAGAATATGCATAAGAAAGGGACAGCGTTAATGTAGGAGAGATTTGTAAGACGTCAATGCATAGACTATTGGTCGATATCGTTAGTTGTACATCAGACAAACAAAGGAATGTTGAATGTTAATTTTTCAGAAAATATCGTAACGACGCGCTAAATTTCGGGGATTTAGAAGACGGTTGAACCCAAAATTTTAAGAAATATTATTGTAAATGAAGGACTTCGCGTGAAATGCGGCCGAGAGGTGGCAGCGTAAATTGTATAAATACTTTTTGAAAATATAATAAAAGCCCTTAGTATTTTGATCGCTTCAGACTACGTACAAAAGTTACCACGAGCTTGTAAGTATTAAAAATTATTTTAAATTAAATAGTACGGTGTTAGCCTCATAATTTGCACGCGGATAGTGCCGAGTCTAAATTTTATTGAGGTGCAACTTATATTTTTTTAACAAGCTCGTGTAGTGACGTTATGTAACGTGGATTAAATTAAACAATTATCAAAGAAGAGTAATAATTGGATTTGGAATTGGATGTATCGTGTATGAACAGCATTGAAGATATCCAACTACTAATATCTGGAGGCGGGAGCAGAGCAGTAGCATGCAACAACTTAATGGCATCATCAACGGAGCAGGGATCTTCAAGAAATTCCAGGTAACGCTTTAGAATTTGTTGTTTTTGATAAACTATGAAGGTCATTGTGATGGGTGAGAGTGAACTATGATGGTATTTTACATTATTTGGCGTATTGAAAGTAATACGTATAACTAACTTATTGTGGTATTTAAATCGAAATATAAAGGTGTATATAAAGCTGATTAACATTCCTCAGGAATTTAAATATTTTTTGTTATGAGTACATGGGTTTTTGTTGTGTTTGTAATAAGAATATGCCAAGTAAAGAGCATACATTAATCACAAATAACTGGGTTATCATGAGCTCACCATACTCCAGAGTTTCCTAATTGAAATTAATTATAAATAAAGAAAGAAAGATAAAGTATTATTTAGGGCCCATTTACTCAGGTTACATTCAATGTGTTCGATATTGCTAGTTAAAAATTCTGGACTTTACAAAATAGAATTTATTGAGGTGTAACTTGACCACTGAGATGTATATAATTTTGAAGTGTTATTTGTAAATAGTGGAAAATAGATATTGAATGTTTATTGTATTATTTTGTGGTTTTATTGAGAGTGTGCGTGAACGATAGAAAGTATGAGAGTGAATCTAAGTATACAAGAGGAGGCCCAACTGAGCTAGCCAGGGAAGCAGTAGAAGAAAGCAATTCGACCGAGGAAGCAGGAATCGGGGTATGAAATATTATTTTTTTGTTTTTGAATTTTATGACAATTTTGAAAAATTCAATAAAAATTTCGAATGTATTTTTGTTGGTGAGGCTTTTACCCGAGAACCACGGCAATATATATATATATATGTATATAAATATATATATATATATATATATATATTGCCGTGGAAGTCGGGGACTAAGGTTTTAACATCGAGCCTTCACCTGGGTCAACATAAAAGTTTTCGACAAAAAAAATATAAATTTTAAAAATTAAATTCCTTACCCTTATATTTCGCCTTCAAATTCCTGCAGCTTCCCTGGCTAGCGCAGCTGTGCCTCTTCTCAAATACCTAAATTTACAGACATATCTCTTTCACACTCGCACACCATTCAATAAGACTACCAAATAATACCACAATCATACAACCTTTTATTTACACCTATTAACAGATAAATTATATTCACATGTGTTAAAAACAGTTAGATACAATAATTATAAAACTCCAATTATGGTATGTTTTTAAAAGTCCTTGATTTTTCTAATGATTTTTAAACAAATTCAATGAGATATGAGTAGATGGGCCCCACGTGTTACCCTAAATTGACTTCACACTGGAGTATGGTGAGCTCATTATAACCCAGTTTAGTTTGTATATGCCTTTTAAACCTTGCATAAATTAAAAACAAAATTTACAGACCCGTTTACCCTTTACAATTCAATTTTTATCCTGAATAAAATTTTGGATGTTTGAAATACACCCCTTTTCAATATTTAACATCAATAAATTGTCCAGTCCAGTCTTTTACCACAAATTTCTATGACCATAAATATGTCACCAAAAAAGTCAACCACACAGCACAAAATTTCACAAATGTTTATAAAGCAACAGAAATTTCAAATAAATTACCTGGAGAATTCTTCAGGTTTCCTTCCCGTTGGAGATGCGTGCCAGAACCCCCCTCTTAATGTCTCCATTTGCTGTGCTGCTCAGCGAATCCCCAGGCCTCTACCATCTGCTACCTTTTTAAGCTATGCGTCTCGTCTCACAATACCATTCCATATATCATGCATACAAACTCGATTACTTGTGGTGCTTACCCCCATATAACATGCTTTCATTTAATGATTTTTGTGTTGTAGTTTGCCGGACCTTTATTAATTTAATACGCACTACTCGTACTTCACGTCAATAATTAGAGGTCCGCTACTACTGTTTTATACTTGTAACCACTATATTTACGGTAACATAATCACATACATAAAATACTCACAGAAAGCTTTACTGTTATGGTGGTCTGAATCGGCATTCAGCACTTTATCGAAGTAAAGGAACATAGAAGAGAAGAGAACGTTAATAACCTAGGTTGGGTATTTATATTCTCCCAAAACACCCCTAGTGGACGCGCTTCCTGCGAAAAGCTTATTTTCAAAACGAATTCTACAAATTTTGAATATTACCGATGCTTAATTTCGCAAATTTTACCCGCCGTGCTTGTTGTATACTTCGAATTCGCGTACAACCTTCGCGTGTGCATTCGTTTCTAACACTGTTGACTTTCAGCCAATGATAGAGTTTTCTGTCGTCACACAAACTCCTCTTAAACGCTATGCATCTCCGTTCTACGCATGTTTTATACATGTTTGCTGTCTCGTTCAAAACCCCACTTGAGTTACAGAAAATCGATATTGATGACATCCTATCTCAACTCCACGTGTATATGGTACGTGCATTTCAATTCCTTGCTTGCTTTATATCTGTCTATCTGTTGTATATAACCGATTGTGCATTTCCCTCGCTCGTTAAGATGTTCGTTACCCTAGTTGTTTATACCAAACTGACGGTTGGAAATATTTTCAATGAAATCCTACCTTAACATACGCTCGACTTCTTTGAATGTAATCTTTTAAAACGCAGGTGTTTCTGTGAATTATCGACCGTTTTGAACATAACAATTCCTAGACTTCTACTTCTTCGTATCTGATAAAACTGACGTTGACTTTTACAACGAATACAATTGCCTTGGGATTATTGATTTTCTTATACAGCACGTTCGCTTTTGCTTATGTGTTGAATTAAAATAACTTATGATTAATTATGCGTATCCTTGAACTTCTAGTTGCTTTGAAGCTTTCTTCCTTCATGTGATAATAACATTTCAATTATTAAATATAAAAATACCCTAATATTCGTCCGTTCTCCCTAAACGAATTAAATTAATTTTTCGCGTAAATAATTTACTCTTTTCTATATACAGGGTTGTTGAAATTTTATTGTTTCACACTGATTTACCCCTTTGAATCCACAACAATATAAATATATATATATATATATATATATATATATATATATATTGCTGTGATCTCTCTGTAGAAAAACCCTTTTTATTCTCGCCTCACGAATTGGGCACCATAAAATTGCAGTGAATTAAGCTCTAGATGATGCACCAGTGAATTGGGCTGTCCTAAAATCTTTTCCTGAAAATAAAAAAAAATATTCCAACCTCTGGAACGCCTCCTTATTTTTCAGCATACCATGGCTAGCTCTACAATCTGCTTCTTCAGCGATACTTACCATCCTAAGTTTACTCTTTCTCACTTATACTACCAAATAAAATTACCACTCAAATAATTCAATGAAACATACAACCTTTTATTCATACAAATTAAAATTTTCCATTACCAGTTAAATATTTACACATACGGATATACAACTTCATAAAATATTACAATCTCAACCATTAAAACCTTTTAAATTTCATGACTTTGATTTATTTCAAAAGTTTTTGTTTTATATAAGTAGATGGGCCTATCTTGAAACCCTAAATTGAATATTACTCTGGCCTATCGCGAGCTCAGTATAAACCCTGTTACTCTAAATACATAAATAAATCGCATCTTTGTTTTTAACAACTCTAAAGACCCGTTTACTCTCTACATTGAATTTTTATATCATATAATTACACCATTAAAAATAACTACAAATTGTCCTTTTCATATACCCTTCAAATTAGTTTTTATGTTCATAAAATACACACCCAATGTGTCAAATCACTCTAACACAAAACAACAGCACAAAATGTTCAAGCAATAGCAATAACAATTAATTTCGTTACCTGGAGTAAGCTTTTTCATCGTCACATCTGAAGATGTTGTCCAATAAAACCTCGTCGCTGCTTCCATACATCTCTGCTATATGTATATTAAACTCATTTCCAATTGCCATCCAAGTCTGTGCAGATGCCTTCAATATTTCTACCCATATAAATTGTCCGAACCAAGTTAATCACCTTCCACATCTACCAAACACCCAGCATCCTCGTTCCAAAAATTTCTCAGCACGCTTACCTCAGTAACATCCCTCGTTTATTCTTTGTCTGTAGCTACAGCACCATTTACAAAATAGCACCCACTCGTGCTTCTCACACTTTTAATTAACTTTCTACGGACTGCACTAACACCGTTTTATAACATTTTACACTTGGATGTTACGGTAGAAGTAAGTCAAGTAAGAGCTCAGTGTAGTCAAAGAGCTAAGCGAAGTCAAAGAGATCAGCAAAGTAAGAGAACCCTACCACGTCTTCTCGTGTATTTATAATCGTCCATACACACCTCTCCTGCACCCTATTTCAATCGAAAAGCTCCCCTACCGTAGCCAATTCTGAAAATTTTATATCCAACAAACTTTGTAAAACTTAGAATTTTCACTCCATTGTCGCTTTAGTCCGAAACACTGGTTAACAAAATACAACCGTCAAGCTCTTCTTGAAATTTTTTCTCACTCCCTAGCACTCAGCCTATCACACACATTTCTCCAATTATTACGTCTAGCCTTCCACTATCTTATCTTCGTCTAACTCATATTTGTTCTCTCTTTTACAATTCCATTCAAGCAACATAAAATCGATATTGTGGTTGACCTCTAAATTTTGTCGCGTACTTTAAATGAGTGTTTTACCCAACGTCTCTATTTGTTTTCCTCGTATTGCCTATACTATCGATACCCCGTCTCAACTTGCTTTCAAACCACCTGTTGTTTTCGTAGCCGTCGCATCGACCGTTAACTAAATTTCTACAGAATTATATTCCAACGTACATTCAGGTTCCTTGAACTTGTTTATTTATGTCAGGCTTTTCTCTAAATCAATTGTCCGTTTGAAATTATATTTTCCATGTTGTTCAACTTATAGAATTTCTTAGGATTTGTATTTAACGAACGCTTTGTTTAGTTAAATAGAAAATATGTGTTTACATTATTGATTTTATACCCAAAAGCTCTCCCTATTTTTGATGTGCTTGATTTACAATTTTTAAAATATTAAAGCTGATTCTATTCGTATCCTCCTTGAGTTTTCACGTACTACAAAGCTTCTATACTTATGCAGATTTAACATTCCGATTTATTACTAGAAATGTATGCTATTATCCGTCCGTTTTAATGTCAAAACTAATTAATTTGGCGCGTAAATAAATTATTCCTATTTTCTATATACACGGTCGTTACAAAATTATTCTCTTGATCTATCTATGCCTCTTAACCTATAACTTACACGATATAATATATATATATATATATATATATATATATATATATTATACTGTCAAGAAGGGGGTGGGCTTATAAAATGTTAGAAATAAGACTTCGAAACGACTTACTAGAATGGGGGTATATTTAGTTTTGTTTGAGTATTTTCTTTCAGGTATTTTTGGTTTTTAAATTAACAACTATTCCACGTTTATAAATTTATAAAGTTTTTAAAACTGTATTGCATTCCACAACGTATACCGGCCAGATACCAGGTTAGGCTAGTTGTTATTAAAGTTGCATTTATATTAAATTTAATTTGTAGTTAGCGTATTCAGAACCTTTTGGATGTAAAAACAAATAACAAAAGTGTGTGGTATACTACGCATTTTAAAATTTTAAGGAGTTAAGTGATACTCCTGAAAAATTTGTAAATCAAGTTCAGTTTGAATATATTTTAACAATTAAAGAATGGTTATGTAATGACAGGACGTTTACCGAATAAGACAAATGTCTGTTACGTATAATTTAAAAGCTGAACCATCAAAGTTGTTAGCTATTTTCAATATTGTAAAAAGTTCAATATACATAAATCACTGGATTATCAAACCATCTAGAAAATGAATGTATCTAGAGAAAAGAACTGTAGTATTAATCAATTATAAATAATTATAAATTGCATAGTGTGCGTAGACGAAGCTGTGATGGCAACGAATACAAGGGAAGACGGGTTGTATTTATAGGGGACTTAAAATTTGTATTACTGATAAATAGACGTGTTTTTGTACTGTTCTGAGTTTTGGTTTCATTAAAAAAGTTACGAGTAAATTTTGAAAGTCAAGTTGTACCTGGAGGTAGCAACTAGTGAAGAGAAGTAGATTCAGTGGTACTGGAATGCAGTAAAGTAAAGTCTAAGGTAGCAGTTTTGTGGCGAAGAAAAAGTAATTAGAAGAGGGAGTGCTGGTCTGTACCGTTATCGTTTTGAAGAGGAAAGAATAGTGGAATTGGAGTTATCCGAGTATTGGTATAACATAAAATTTGTAGAAATATTAGTAGTTTTATAGTCCGGAGATTACCATTTGCTTTAAGTTACTTATTTTTTCAGGAGGTGCCTGCAGTTGGTCACTTGGCTTCAGGACGGCTGGAAGGTGGCGCCTGTATCTGGATTCCAGGTATTAGTATTTAATATCTACGCAGTGCGTTAATCAAATTTATAAAAGTGGAACTAGTGTTTGGGGATACTTTTGGCTTTTAAAATTATTTTGAAAACTCCTTGGATATTTGTTTGGGTGTCTAGTTGAGAGGGGTTTGCCTAGGACTGGCCCACCCTAGGTAGATTCCGCTACGTGGTTGACGGCCCTGTGAAATATATATAAGTGTAGCAGCCGTGTAAAATATTTAAAGATAAATTTTGTGGCATAACTCAACAAGGCTCTAAAATAAGACAAGGAGTGACAGATAGATATACTACGCCTATCACTCATAAGGTAGGGTCACAGTATATATATATATATATATATATATATATATATATATATAAGATTAATTTAGCTTATGCTGTAGTTTGGGTGTTACAAGACAACTGCACCAACCTTCTTAGATCAAGGAAGTAAAACGTTAAACTAAAGGTTGCAGTAGGTTAAAGTATAAAATGTTCTTGTAATATGGAGAATCATAAATGATTAATAGAAGAACTTTTAATTAACAAATTTTCAAAAGGTTTTTCAAGAAGAATTAGAAATTGTTAAATATGGAAAAAATCTTATCATGATTTACCTGAATTAATTACAACACATAAAGGTAAAAAGGAAGTATACTCGCCAAATTTTTCTGTTTCTCAATGCACATTAATGGTTTAGGTTACCGGCTGTTTGAAATTAAACAAGCTGTTCTGTTGGTCTTGTTGATTATTTTCAAATGATTATGGTATGTGGACTAAAAACAGGCAGTGCATGTTAATGCCTTTGTAAAATGTAAATTGTTTGGCAAACACCAAACTGGTGTTATGAATGATACACAATACAAGTCAGACATATATCAACACAACAAAGAACTAAAAAGGTAGAGAGATATAGAATTTGCTTTTTATCCAAACAGGAGTGTCCTTTAAGAGGACACAATGAATCAGTTAAGTCTTTTAACAAAGGAACTTATTCAGAATTATTGAATGCTTTTAGAGTAGAGCTATACAGAATAACATACCAGCACTAAGCAATGTTATATTAGATGAAATAGAGAAATTAATAGAGCAACTTTTATGTCTATAATGCTGGGTGGAACATCAAACGTAATGTGCAAATTTCAACTGTCAACTGCTATAAGGTACCTTAAGGATGGCATTTCTAGTGAACACTTTGTGGGATTTAAAGGTGTCAGCTCAGTGAGAACCGCAAGTAGATTATATATTTATCTGACTGACATTATAAAAGAATTTAAGTGTCAAATTGTTGAGACACACATACAACAGGACTTCTGTAATGAGTGGCCACTTAATCTTACTTCAGAACAAAGTTAGAGAAGCACACCTAGAAGCTCTATTTACACATTGCTATGCGCATGTACTAAACTTAGCTCTACAACACGGCATGTCTAACATTAAACAGTGTAGAATTTTTTTAAACCCATGGTGGACTGCCGGGCCACGTTTGACAGTCTTAATGTCACATGATTATGATGTGACAGATCGGAAGTTGACAGATGGGAGTTAGTAAACATGGAGCATTACACTGTAGAACAACGCGTCCTGATTGTCAAAAATTATTATCAAAATGGTGAAAGTTTAATTGCCACTATTCGTAAAGTGAGGCCAATATTCGGTCGAAATAATGTGCCTTATTCATCTACTGTGAAAAGAATAATCAAAAAATTCGAACGTATGGTTCGGTTAGTGATGTGAAACACACGATACGAGCTCGTAGAAGTCGTTCAAAACAAAACATCATGGCAGTTTACGAGAGTGTGACAGAAAGGCTAGAGACGTCAATTCGTCATCGGGCCCAAGAATTGGACATTTCAACAGGCACTCTTCAGCGAATTCTGATGAAAGATTTACAGCTGCATACCTACAAAATCCAACTGACTCAACAACTTCTGCCAAGAGACCATGTCCAGCGAAGAGAATTCACCAGTTGGATCATTGAGCAACCTGCTGATTTTGCAAACAAAATCATTTTCAGTGATGAGGCCCATTTTCACCTCGATGGCATCGTTAATAGACAAAACTGTCGCATTTGGGGGCTTAGAAAATCCACAAATGCCTCATCAGAAAGCAATGCATCCACAACGGGTCACTGTATGTTGTGCATTATAGTCTGAAGGAATAATTGGACCGTTTTTCTTCAAAAACGAAGAAGGAAATGCAGTAACGGTGAATGGCGAACGTTATCGTGCTATGGTAACACAGTTTCTTGTGCCTCATTTGGAAGCTATTGATCTTGACGACATGTGGTTTCAGCAGGATGGTGTCACATCATACCGCCCGTGAAACATTGACGATCTTGCACAACTTTGCTCCTGGTCGTGTCATTTCCCGATTTGGTGACCAGAATTGGCCTCCACGCTCTTGCGATTTAACGCCTTTAGAATTCTGGCTGTGGGGTTATCTGAAGTCACAGGTTTATGGCAATAAGCCTGCAACTATCGAAGCATTAAAAGCCGAAATTAGACGCTGTATCAATGAAATACCACCACATGTACTCAATAAAGTTATTGAAAATTTCGTCAAAAGAGTACGCATATGCCAGCAAAGCCGTGGCGGCCATTTACAAGATATTTTCTTTCATACATAATTCCCAAATGTATATTTTCTAAATCAATAAATATTTCAATACTTTGTTACAGAAAACCATGTTTTATTGAATACTGAAATCTTGCGCTCTTATTGAAACACCCTTTATAATATTTTGAAGACATCAACAGTAGTTGACAATTGAAATTTGACAGAGATGATGCGAATTTTAAAGCATTTTGGAAGTCAACAACATCGCAGAAAGAAGATACTGATTCAGAACCAAAAACTAAAAGGTATAAAACTGATTGTGGTAATTTGACTTATTGCCGACTATACTGTGAAATTATTGATTATATTGTAGAGCAGATATAAACAAGGTATGGTTTGTTTTCTAAAATGGCATTCTTCCATCTCCTCATTCATCAAAAGTTTGAGCAATACAAAAAAAATTCCCAATGGGCTACTTTTGAATACCTTAAAGTAACTTACAGAACAACACTTGATTACATTCTGCTTAAAAGTGAACGAAGTGTTTGATTATTAGAACCCTGAAATTCAAGATGTGTCCTTCCTTGAACTTGTTCGGTTTATGAAAAACAACAATTCAATATCTGAACTTCAAAAAGCATATAAGTTGTAAAAGCTTATTTTGACAATTCTCAGTACCACAAGCACCAGCTTTAAAGGAAATTCATTCTTACTGCAGGTGTACTTAAGTTAGGTCAAGAACGTTTGAGTGGCTTAGGTTTAATTTCAATTGAGAAAGACCTTCTTCATAGCTTTAAACTGAAAAATTCTTTTATAATCTAGTGAAGTATTTCAATAAAAGGTATTTTAATATTACTATGTAAAGAAAACTAAACACATAATTACTTAATTTATATTTGTTTCGCCATCATCGAACAATTCACGAATAACATATAAGAGCAATATTGGTGTTGGTTATTCTACAGCACAGTGTTAATATTGCCTTAGTTACCAGTGACTTATGCGAGTGTGCAAATACATACAATTTCTTCTTGTACAATAACAGCAGTGTCAGTTGAATAAGGGTCTAGTTAATGACGCAAAGCTGAACGTGTATGTTTTGATTTCCACCATTTATGTCTTTATGTTATCAATGCACTTTGCCATAGCCCAGAGCAGCACAAGGAAATGCAAGGTATTTGTACCATTATTCATGTTTTTTTAATGTTACTGCATGTACTTGTATACCAACTGCCCACACGACTACGTAATATTTTACAACATTTGTTCCTTCTCTATAAAAATTAATTTGCTTCCTTTCTTTTTGTACAACCAGCATACAATATTAATTTAGCATATTAGAAAAATTGTAAGAAATTACAGTAATAGTTTCTCAATTATTATTACCTGATATCAATATTTCATTTAGTGTTTTTTAATCAAAAAGTAAAAAATAATGATCTTTTTGTAAATTCTTTTAAATAAAAAAAAATGTTTGATGTTTTTATTTACTAGTCCAAAACGTGTATGTGTGGCAAGCAACAAACATAATAGTATTTATTATTGTATGCAAGTTAACGATTATGCTGATAAAAGTGTACAGCATGCAGCATACCCAGTATATGGAACTAGGATATGCCGTTACCAATATCCTTAATAAACCCATAAATGTAATTGAATGTCAGGAGAGCAGTTATAAATAGAATGTATTATATGAAAACTTATTTGCTCAACTTTGTTTGTAACTTAATGATTATTGTAACCGTTTTTACTTGGTTATTCCTGATTGCGTGTTATACATGTTTGCAAGTAGACCCACAACCTCAAATAAATCCATACTACAGCAGAAGTAATTTATTGAATTGTTCAGAAATAAAAGTTAAACCAAGATTTAATCAAAAATACTGTTAAATAGTCTTTTAATACCAATTTATGTAACCATTTAGAAATCACAAAGAGGTCTTGGGGCATGTCAGAAGGGTTAAAATAAACCCTAAACAAAATTAGTTCAACAATAAAATATAATAGTAACTTAAAATTAATAAATATAGAATCAATTAATAGAAACATAAAAATGGTTAAAGAAATAATGATAGTGTAACAAAAAATTTATTTGCGATAACAACAGTTCTTTATTTCAAACTGATTATACAAGCTTTTCAACAATTCATAGTTATAATGGAATTTGTTAAAAGCTCTCCCAACGCTTTATTTTCAGCTACTTAACACTATAATGCTATCTTCTAAATTATTATCAAAGCACCATAATTAACAATCGAAACACTAATTATTAGTTTATATAATCACTATAGTGTAATATATATTGACAGTCATTTATGCCAAATCTTTCTAAGCTTTAAACTAAAACATATTGTAAGCAACGCTTCAATCAGAACTAGACTGCAGAACCCCTTAATGGCAATTTATACCTTATCCAATTGCTCTAGATTATTCTAATATATACCAGAATTTGAAAATAATATTCTCAAAATTGCCTGTTGCTACCTAAATATGCCTTGTACCTGACAATCGACTCTATTTGAAGATGTCGCGCCAAAGGATGCCTACCAATTATCTTTTGTATATAGATGCTCTGTTTACATTTTAATGTAGTTATTGTGGTCAGAGGCAGACCAATCGGCGCTCAATAGAAATTAACTTACTTGTTTAAGTGACCACTATGAATACTGCAATGGTTTCGGCAAACCTGAGTTAGTACAGGAAAAACTTGCGACTCTGAACATATCTAAAGGTCCTGGACCAGATGGTATCCCACCGAAATTATTAAAATATTGTTCAGCGACACCATACTATTCTCTCTCCTTACTTTTTACTAAATCTTTGAATACTGGCTATATGCCCAATTACTGAAAGCTTTCATTTATAACACCTGTTCATAAATCTGGAAAAAATCTAATTAGTAATTACAGACCAATATCAGCACTCAGCTGCATTCCAAAGATATGTGAAAGTTTGATTACCGAAAAATTAGCATCAGACCATTAATCTCCAGTTAACAGCATGGGTTTACTGCTGGTAGATCCACCTTGAGTAATTTGTTATACTATAAGGACTTCATTTCTGCATCTTTAGAAGAGGGATGCCAAGTTGATTCTATCTAAAAACTAGAAGACCTATTATTGCTTTTCAAAATTATAAACTCACATGCTGATTCAAGTGAAATTCTTCAACAGATGAACTTTCGAGTACCTGCTCGTTTTGTACATCATCAAACTCCTTTTCATATTCCCCAACATAGAAGTAATTCTGGTTTAAACTCTACGATCACCAGATTGTGCATTGCAGCAGATGAACTCTCTTATAAAATGGACTTTTTTGGAATTACCACCAGGATGTTTCTCAAGCAACTGGAAAAAGTTTGAAATAGTTTTAAGTAAGCTGGTATTAATTTGTATTAATTCATTTCAGTATTGTAAAAAAAGGGATTTCTTCCCGTATAAAATAATAAATAATAATTATGAAAGACTAAGTGCCCATTATTAACTTGCTCTAGAATAGACAATTGGAAACCAACTAGTGTCTAATTAACAGGATGCTAGTCTTGCTGAGCCAGGATACTGGTTTTTACAGATGCTTTTTGCATAGAATAATATGTTATATAGTAAACCAAAATTTCTCTGATTTCAAGAACGTTTGCAAGTTATCTGATTACAATTTATGTTGAAAGCTTTCTCAAAATACAGGAGGTGGAATACTGATGTAATACAATGTAAGGATTCTGAAAATCTACAACTGATGACTTCGTCGTACAACAATACCACAATGTGCGCCGTTTGACACCGTTTGAAGTAGGTAGTTGGCACAATTTCTACTTGCTCTCGCGTGTCAAGTTCATCAAACTCATAACCTCAGTTTAATTATTTCTTTAAATGAGCTTCTGTTGTTGTCGCTTTTAAATATTTATTATACTGGGAACTTTTGATAAAGTATTAATTGAAATGGTTCGTGAATGTCCAATTATATACGGCAAATAAACTAGTGGTTATAAAAACACTACTATGAAGATAAAAAGTTGGCAAGAAATAAGTGATCTGCTAGGTTCTACTAGTGATAATCAACTCTTGTAGAAAGACAATAATTAATTCTACTACATTTTTAGTTGAAAAATGTATACATTGATGGAAATCATTGATATATGTATACCAGAGAACTAAAAAAGAAAATTTGCCTTTTGGCAGTAGCGGGATAACTATCTCCTCAAGGCATTTGTTTGAACAATTAGGTTTTTTAGAGACCATGTAGCATCTCGTAGGTATGTAGCATAATATTGTGTAAATATCGTGTTTTATACCCCTTAAAATTTTGAAGTCAGCAATATGACATTTGAGGATAAATATTATTGTAATGCAGAATCTGAGACTTCAGAAGTTCTACATGAGGAAGCGTTAGCTGCAATAAATACTGCAAATGCAAGCCATATATACTCCTGTAAAAGAAAAGTTGATGAACTACATACTATGTTCGGCAAAAGCGTCATTACCTTCAAAGAGTATGTGAAGTCAAAGCTGATAACAACAGCTATTTTTGTAAAACAGCAGTTGGGTCAATCTGTTGGTAGTGTGTTTGACACGTTAACGATCAGCACAAAAAAGAAACAAAGGTGAAAATAATAAAATATTTAATTTCCTTACAAGAGCAAGAACTACAAGAACAAACTAACTTAGAATAAGATAAATGTACATAAGTTGTTAAATTTTTAGATAGGTATATAAATAAACAGGTATATAAATAAATTCTAAATATAATAAGGAGTTACTGATAAGTTAAATATTAATTCTATCACACTGAAAATTCACTGAACTCTCAGTCACTTAAGTAATCTGCAAATTCTTCTCTTAACATAAATGCACTTCTTGTGGCATTATTGGATCCAAACCTTGCTTCTCGTAGAGGCTGTTTTATTTCGCCATTTTCCAAGAATAACATTGTTACATCATCTTTCCAATCTACATATTGAGGTGGTCAGTAGCATCTGCATGTGAAGTTTTACATTATAAAATTGTGCAAAGCTTCACAAGCTAATGTTATTTTATCGGCATCAGAAGGCAGATAATGTAGTGTTGTTTTTAATATTCTTCAATGTATCGCCAAAATACATAAGCTGTTTTCTATTTTACGACAAGCTCTGGATAACCTATAATTAAAGATTTGCTTTTCTGTCTGTCAGTGATTGGCACGGAATGGACTTCATAATGTGGTGTTTTAAAGGAAATGTAGCATCTTCCATAAAATAAAAAGAGAAACATTTTATTTGTATTTGGAATTTTTTGTCTGCTAGCAAAGACAACTGACGAAATAAAATAAATGGTCAACTAATGAATTCTGAAATATGCCTAAAAATCGAAAATTGGATAAGTTGGATTATTTCATTATAATTGTCAAACCTCCATCGCTTTGATTGCCATATGCACCTACAGCAACATACGGAAAACAGTAGTCTGCATCAGAAATTGCCATTGATACAATACTGAAGTGTTTTTACAGTTGTAAAACATCAACCCGCAGTAAGGATGACATTCCACCTATATAATAAGCATGTCCCACTTAGTTCAAAATACTCCTGCACTTTGTTGGAAAGCGTCCTGATTGGACAGGTCAACATATAGTGGTGACAAAACTTCCCAAAGCAATGAACAAGCTTCTATTATGATTTCTCATACAGTAAATTTCCCATATAAAAGCTCCAAGCCAAAAATTGGTGCGATACTCCTTGAGACAAATATCTTGATACAAAAGTATAAGATGTTATGGTTAAACTACTTATAAACTTACACTAAAGTTACAGCCAATCCACATTCAAAATTGATAGACGTTCTGATCTTCGTTAGCTTTCATTTCATTAGATCTAACAATATATCATATGCTGTCCTATCCATTCTTGTTTATTTAAAAAACTGTTCAGGATCTTTCATATTTTTATACATAACATTAAAATATCCAGATTGGTCGCGATATCTGTAAATATCCCCAATCCACCAACATCCGCTATTCTGTTGATCACTCATATGACGAAAATAAAAATACGTTATAGCCAACATATAGAATGGAATCACCACATCATCTCCTCCAATATCCATTTCATAATTAACTTGATCCATTTTGGTGCATTCAAAATTCGATTTTCCAAAACATATAGGGTACCATTGATTGCCATTAACAGCAATTGATTATTAGGGCCTAGTATGGACACAACCAAAAATTGAGGAAGTCATGTCTCTATAACGTGCTTAAAAAAGTTTTAATGCTGCTTCACATATCGTATATTATACGCCCCTTTCAAAATTCGATTTTGCAAAACATTTAGGGTACCATTAATTACCATTAACAGCAATTGCTTACTTGGTTTTAGTATGCATACAACCAAAAATTGAGAAAATCACGCCACTATAACCCTGCTTCACATATCGTATATTATACGCAGATTTCAAAATTTTACTTTTCAAAACATATAGGGAACCATTGATTGCCCTTAACAGCAATTGATTATTAGGTCCTAGTACACACACAAACCAAAAATTGACGAAGTCATGCAACTATAACAAGCTTAAAAAAACTTTTAACGCAGCTCCACATTTTGAATATCATAGGCCAAATTACAAAATTCCAATTTACAAAACATATAGAGTACCATTGATTGTCATTAACAGCAATTGATTATTAGGCCCTAGTACGTACACAACCAAAAATTGAGAAAGCCACGGCTTTATAAAGTGCTTAAAATAATTATATCCTTGCTCCACATATCGTATACTATACGCCCATTTCAAAATTCAATTTTTCAAAACATATACGATACCAGTGCTTGCCATTAACAGCAATTTATTACTAGGATCTAATATATACACAAACCGAAAATTGACAAACTCACTCCTCTAGAACCAGCTTAAAAAAAATTTTAACGCAGCTCCACATACTGTATATTAAAGGACAAATTTAACAATTCGATTTTCCAGAACATATAGAGTACCATTGATTGCCATTAACAGCAATTGATTATTAGGCCCTAGTATACACACGACCAATAATTGATTAGGTCAAGCCTTTATAAGGTGCTTAAAAAAGTTTTAACGCCGTGCCATATATCGTATATTTTACCCCCACTTTAAAATTCGATTTTTCAAAACATAGAGGAAACCATTGATTGCCTTTAACAGCAATTAATTATTAGGCCCTAGTACACAGACAGTCCGAAAACTGACGAAGTCGTGCCACTATAACAAGCTTAAAAACTTTCAACGCAGCTCCACATACTGTATATTTATAGGCCAAATTTCAAAATTCAATTTTCCAGAACATATAGGGTACCATTAAATGTCATTAACAGCAATTGGCCCTAGTACATAGGCAAACCGAAAATTGACAAAGTCACGCCACTATAACGAGCTTAATAAAAACTTTTAACGCATCTCCACATATTGTATATTATAAGCCAAATTTCAAAATTCGATTCCCAAAACATATAAGGTACTATTAATTGCCATTATCAGCAATTGATTATTAGGGCCTAGTACACACGCAACCAAAAATTAAGGAAATCACGCCTTTATAACGTGCTTAAAAAAGTTTTAACGCCGTTCCGCATCGTATATTATACGTCCACTTCAAAGTTCGACTTTTCAAAACATATAGGGAACCATTAATTGCTATTAATAGCAATTGATTATTGGATCCTAGTACCCACACAATCAAAAATTGAGAATGTCACGCCTTTATAACGCGCTTAAAAAAGTTTTAACGCCGCTCCAAATATCGCCCGCTTCAAAATTCGATTATTCATAACATATGGAAAACCATTGATTGCTATTAACAGTACTTGATTACTACACCCTAGTACATACACAAACCGAAAACTGAGGAAGTCACGCCACTATAATGTTCTTAAAAAAACTTTTAACGCCGCTGCACATAACGTATACAATACGTCCATTTTCAAATTCGATTTTTCAAAACAAATAAGGAACCATTGATTGATATTAACAGCAATTGATTATTAGGCCCTAGTACGTACACAAACCAAAAATTGAGGAAGTGACGTCCCTGCAACATGCTTAAAAAACTTTTAACGCCGCTCCACATATTTATACGCCCATTTCAAAATTCGTTTTTTCAAAATTTATAGGATACCATTGACTGACATAAACAGCGATTGATTATTACAATCAAAAAATTGAGAAAGTCACGCCACTATAACGTGTTTAAAAAAACTTTTAACGCCGCTCCCCACATAGTATATTATACGCCCATTTCAAAATTCGGTTTTTCAAAACATATAGGGAACCATTGATTGCCATTAAATGCATTTGAGTATTGGGCCCTAGTACGCAAACAACCAAAAATTGAGGAAGTCGCGCATTTACAACGTGCTTTAAAAAATTTTAACGCCGCTCCACAAATCGTATATTATACGCCCAATTCAAAATACGATTATTCATAACATATGGGGAACCATTAATTGCTATTAACAGCAATTGATTATTAGGTCCCAGTACATACACAAACCGAAAACTGAGGAAGTCACGCCTTTATAACGTGCTTAAAAAAGTTTTAACGCCGCTACACAAATCGTATATTGTACGCCCACTTTAAAATTCGATTATTCATAACATATGGGGAAATCATTGATTGCTATTGACAGCAATTGATTATTAGGCCCTAGAACATACACAAACCGATAACTGAGGAAGTCACGCTAATATAACATTCTTAAAAAACTTTTAAGCCGTTCCATATAACGTATATTATATGTCCACTTGCAAATTCTATTTTTCAAAACAAATAGGGGACCATTGACTGACATTAACAGCAATTGATTATTAGGCCCTAGTATGCATACAAACCAAAAATTGAGTAAGTCACGCCACTATAACGAGCTTAAAAAAACTTTTAACGCCGCTCCACCTATCTGTACGCCCATTTCAAAATTCGATTTTTTAAAACATATAGGGTACCATTAACTGCTATTGGCAGCAATTGATTATTAGGCCCTAGTATGCACACAAACAAAAATTGAGGAAGTTACACCTATATAACATGCTTAAGAAAGTTTTAACGCCGGTTGACATATCGTATTCTTCTTAAGCTTCTTTGGGAATTAAACCACTCATAGTTTTTAAAATGATCTTTATTTACGTTTCGATCCATGGATCGAAACGTAAATAAAGATCATTTTAAAAATTATGAGTGGTTTAATTCCCAAAGAAGCTTAAGAAGAATGCTAAACAAACCACAACAAACATACAGGGAGTATTGACATATCGTTTATTATACCCCCAATGCAAAATTCCATTTTTCAAAACATATGGAGAACCATTGATTGCTAATAACAGCAATTGATTATTAGGCCCTAGTACATACACAAAACGAAAACTGAGAGTCACGCCACTATAACCTCTTTAAAAAAACCGCCGCTTCACATAACATATATTATACGTCCATTTCCAAATTCCATTTTTCCAAACAAATAAAGGACCATTGATGGACATTAACAGCAATTGATTATTAGACCCTAGTACTCACACAAACTAAAAATTGAAAAAGTCACGCCCCTTTAACGTACTTAAAAAAACTTTTAACGCCACTCCACTGATCTATACTCCCATTTCAAAATTCGATTTTTCAAAACATATAGTATACCATTGACTGACATTAACAGCAATTGATTATTTAAGTTCTAATATGCACACAACCAAAAATTGAGTAAGTCACGCCACTATACGAGCTTAAAAAACTTTAAACGCCGCTCCACGTATCTATACGCCCATTTCAAAATTCGATTTTTCAAAACATAAAGCGTACCATTAATTGCCATTAACAGCAATTGACTATTAGGCCCTAGTATGCACACAACCAAAAATTTAGAAAGTCGCGCCTTTATAACGTGCTTAAAAAAGTTATATAGCCACTCCACATACCGTATATTATACGCCCATTTCAAAATTCGATTTTTCAAAACATATAGGTTACCAGTGATTGCCATTAACAGCAATTGATTATTAGGGCCTAGTACACAGACAATCCGAAAATTGAAGAAGTCATGCCACTATAACAAGCTTAAAAAACTTTTAACGCAGCTCCACAGTAGGGTAAAATCAAGAATCCTGGCGCCTCATTTCCACCAGAATCCCTCATTTCCACACACATCTGGACCAAATTTACATGTAAATTCGCACTATAAAGTCTTATTTTTTAAGAATCTCCACCTTGCTCCACCTGACTCCGCCTTGCTCTCCGCCTTGCTCGGACACCCCCCAACCATTTTGATTACGTTACACCCGCATTCTTTCCACCCGCGAGATAAATCTTTTTCCACACTTCCACCCACGAGATAAACCTATCTTGTTTGGTATTAATTAACATTAGAATTTTCTCAGCTACCCGAATCTCTAGGAATTTTTTCGATTGCATCACCCCCCAGGGAGCTACCCCAATTTTAAGATTTCATACCTATAAGCGATTTCTGAGCGTTCTTATAAATTTTTTTATACATGCGATGCATCAAATTAGCTTAGAATTTTACGCACAACCCGAATCTGCAAACAGATTTAAAATCGGACCACACCCTGCAAAGTTATACCCCTTTAAAGTCTGGAACCTCTAAATTTTGCTCTTTGCTCTATAAGCAAACCTAACAAATAGTTTTCTTCGTCTATCCATTGCATCTTTCGAGATAAACCTATCTTGTTTGGTATCAATTAATATTAGAATTTTCTCAGCTACCCGAATTTCTAGGAATTTTTTAGATTGCACCATCCCCAAGGGAGCTACCCTAATTTTAAGATTTCTTACCTGTAGCGACTTTTGAGCGTTATTATAAATTTTTTTAGTCATGCGATACATTAAATTAGCTTAGAATTTTACGCAGAATTCGAATCTGTAAACAGATTTGAAATCGGACCACGCCCTGCAAAGTTACACATATACCCTCTGCGAGATAAATCTTTCTCCACATTTCCACCCACGAGATAAACCTATCTTGTTTGGTATTAATTAACATTAGAATTTTCTCAGCTACCCGAATCTCTAGGAATTTTTCACATAGCACCATCCCCCAGAGAGCTACCCCCATTTTAAGATTTCTTACCTGTAGCAACTTTTGAGCGTTCTTATAAATTTTTTATACATGTAGCACATCTTGTTAGTCTAGAATTTTATGTAGAATCCGAATCTGTAAACAGATTTAAAACAGGATCACCCCTTACCATTTTACACACACCCTCTAAATTATAACTTTCATGCAGCTCATATCTAAAAGAAAATCTAAAAACCATTCTTAAAACTTTTTATTACAGACAATTTTTAATAATACAGTTTAAATTTTGTAAACCACATTTCTAAATACATATTCACAATTTTTATTCTTAACCTAGAACTTCTCATATCGGGGTATACTTATTAATATTTATTTCTAAATAGAGCACTTTTCCAAAGACCAACCGGACTCACATGCTTCAAATTCCTCTGATTTTGTTCTTATGGTTTCGCTTAAGACCTCGTACATATTTTCCAGATTACTAGAAGACGTTATAACCACATTTTTGTGTTAAAGTTTCACGTCCTCTACACCCTCTGCCGCAGCCATTTTGGTGTAAACGCCGTAGAGTTCGCAATAGACTTTAATTGCTGTATGTTGTATTCTTTTTTCATTTATTAATCGAATAAATCGCTCTTTCTGCTTCCAAAGAAACTCGGACACTCCATCGTCGACACTGGCGTTCTTTATGCGATAGCTAGCCATACGGTTGTTAAACGCTGTGCTAACCATTTCTACACCATCGTCGTTAGTAGCGGTAACTGATGCATTTTATGTTTGTTGCTCCGTAGATGACTAGGGTATGCAGACTTTAACACCTCCATGTCGCACACTTTACACATAATTCGTGGTTGTTTCGTACAAGGCCCTTTAACAGCTGGCGGAGTTGAACGTTTACGACTTAATGACATGCCGTGCTGTTTTTCCTTGTGTCGCTGTAAGCTGTCCATTCTCGTAAAAGCGATACCGCAAGTCCCACAGTTTAAGTACTTTGCTGCCGACGGATGTATAAGCTTAACCGTAGACGATGTTACACTACGACATTTCTTCTGGTGCCGTTTGAGAGCATTTTTCCATGTATAGGAAGCACCGCAAGAGTTGCACTTAAAAACGTTTGCAGGTACCATTTTAATACAAAACAAAATCCGCACTATAAGACTTGACTTGTAAGCGAACTAACTTATAACTAAAGAGTTTACTCTTGCGCACCGGCTTTATGTACCCTATAGAATGCAAACCGAAGGTTTCCGAAGATACCAGAACGAAGTTGAGGATTCAGCAGGGGACTAAATGACGTCATAATCCTTGCTGCTCGTCCAATACATTTAGCGCCAATGCATGCACCTGGTTCGCATCGTCGATGGTGCGAGTGCAGTTAGTAGAAACACCGGAAAACGTCTTCCATGTTATACGGATCGCGTGCATATTAAAAATCCAAAAGGGTGGTAGCACACGCACACAAATTGTATGCAAGTCGTGCTGTAGAAGATGCAGTGCTACTATAACCAAAAACACTTTAAACCATTACTAAGGAAATACCAACTTGTCTACAGGATACTTACTAATAAAGCAATTTAATTTTAAATAACTTCTACGTCATATTTTAGGAAATGGTGGGCTTGAATATTTTCTAAATGAATCACCGAGCGAAAGTATATGCTTAGCGGTATTAAAATTAACCATTAATTTCCCATTTTTACGACCATGGTTAATTATAAATTAAAATTTAATTTGTGCACGTTCGAGCTTCTCGTAAACAAACAAATTTATTTTATAGTAACAATGCGCTGTATAATACATGCATACCCCTCCTCTGCGCTACTGCTATTCTTGTAATTGCTAGAAAAAGTCACTCTCCTTTATACTGCTAGGGCCGCTAAAAAGCACCATTCCATACTTTCTTTATAAGTGTAGCACATCGCGCACTTTTTTGTCGGATAATTAAATTTTGTTTATGTAGGCCTTTACACTTTCGCTTATTTAAACATTTAATACGATCGATTAACCACTTTCGATTATTCTAACGGAGGCCACCATACATCCCGCCGCACCGTTCTTTTTGAATCCAACGATCCTATGGGCTTCCGCACACTAACACCTGACGTATCTTTCCTACTATTTGTTAAACAAAAACTACCGGCATCGCCATTGTGGACGTAAACAGATGTTTGTGGATGTGTACGAGAATATGTAACCATATACATTAATCACTTTAAGCTATTTTATTTAGTCCACGAAAACTACTATTTTTCTAAACCACAATTAATAATCGCCTTTATAGGTTTAACATTTCTACCATTACCCAATGACTGGTGCTACGTACATGGAAACTTTAATTTCTTATTGGAGAGAATTCTTATTCTCCCACGCACTGCAGCGTAGTTGCATGCCCACCCCTTTTGGAGGTATATGCTCGTTATAGGTTGTAGCACCCGCGGTTTTACTTAACTACAATTCGTGAGACCCCTTTAATCTTTTTAATCGTATCTTTCTCGCTTACAATACACTCGGACTTAGCCCTACTACCAACAAATTCTAATACTGGACCCCCATTAAATTCGTCTTTAAATTTCCCTACAAGTTTTTATCGACAAGTGTTATATTGTATTTATTATACGCGGGGTAGTCACTCTTTTAAGATAAATATATTTTGCTAGGTATCAACTAATATTAAATTTTTCTAGGGACCCCAAATCTGTAAATAGATTTTAAATAGGACCACCCCATACAAAGTTATGCCTTTTAAAGACTAATTTTTACCCATCTTTATTTAACTCCATCTTTAAAACCCTTTTTTCACTAACCAAGACATATGCTTTAACTAACCATCCCCCTAGAAATCTAAAACCGATGTGACCCGCGAATACCGCGTGGAGATAACACGTATACTCTGTCAACCAGGATAGAAGCAGAGGAAGGATTTGGAAGGTGGGCGAGGAACTTAAAAATTATGGAATCTTAAAACTAATATATACAATAGATTTACAAAATCTATACAACTATCTTAGATTTATATCTTTATGCCTCCATGCGTAGATTGTTGTACTATTAGGAATGATATACCTTTTGTCATCTTCGCTCGATAAACTAATTTTATTAATTATCTGCGTGTACAAATCGTGTTTTACTCGGATACATACACCTGGCAAGTACTCCACACCAAATAAAGAATTAGATGCTTGGTAACTGTTAACTTCCGCATCCCTCGTGTACGCCAAAACACATCCCAGCCCGTGTGCACCCCTGCCCATGCGCACCCCTGCGCATGCACACCCCTGCCCATGCATACCCCTGCGCATACGCACCCCTGCCCATGCGCACTGCTCATGCGCACCCCTCTCTGTGCGACTGCTATTTCGTGGTAACGTTATAGCCTTTTATAAATAAAGAACAATGTTATATACTATTATAAAATGTTTATTCTGACATTATACATAACAAATTTAAAAATATTTAATACCAAGCATGGACCCATTTAAACTTAATTTTAATACAAAGTTATACACAGAAGACAGTCCTTTCTTTATGTTTGTTTGCAGTGGTTTTAATTTTATCTAATTTTATTCCCAGCTTAAAATTTAAATCGACACCCAAGTCTTCTATCTCCTTTTCTAGCCAATAGTTTGATACATAAAGACCGTCTAGGTTTTCGAATTGTAAAATGTACCGAAGTTTGCCTCTATATTTAAAGTCTTTGATTCCGCCGACAACCAGATCCATTCCTTCGTGTAATTCTTGCAGCTTGTGACAATCTTTTAATCGCAGCTTTCCCACTATATCCTGCATACGTATCTTGTTAGCTTGATCGACTTCTTCTTGTCGGTATTGGAGGAAATCCTTTTTCTCCCACACACTGTTGCGTAGTTGCATATCCACCACTTTTGGGAATATATGGTTGTTATAGGTTGTAAGACCCTCGGTTTTAAATGATCCGAAAGGTTCTTTACTAGGTAAATATACAATGTTTAGCGGAACCCCTTTACGTGTGGTGTACGCCAAGGTTACGAAACCCGCATTCCTTAGTTCGTCTTTGTTATCTACCATTTTGATAAATACGTTTTTAGAATAACCTTTTAAAAAGTATACGGATTTAGTACCATCCTTTTCCGCAAGAACGCCTACATAACTAAAAGAGTCTTTCTTACTAACCGCAAATGCAAACAGCTTGTACAACCCGGATGTATCTAAGTCAGTCCATCGACACATAAAATAATCTTTTAATTCTTCCTCATTTTCTCTAATAAGATGTTCTTTGTCTAACACATCTTTGTATTGTTCGCGTATTGTCGCAGTGTTTTCCATGTAGTCCAATTTTCGCCTTTTTGCATCCATTTCCTCTAATTCCAGTTGTCTTTTCCTTCCACTTACAGCGTATGGCATACATAATGGGGTAATTTCCTTTAGCGTAAACGGATAGAGTTTAATACCAATATTTGCGCGTTGTCGTACAACCTCTGGGCGAATGTTAGGTGTATTTATCAATCCCAATTCCGAAATGACTATTTCTTTTGGAATAGTAGAATATGGTGTTGCAGATTGTGTAAAATATGTACTACCTGCTTTAATGTAGCACTTGTGTAAGATTTTTATTTTATCTTGGCTGTCTTCCTCCTCTACTATCTCCAAATAATTTACGGGTAAATAGTTAAAACTAAAAGCCGAAAGTACATACTTTATCAATGTTTCCCTTTCTTTTGGTGTTTCGGACAACTTAATTTGCAAGCCTGTCAATTTCTTTGTATTACCATTCCCCCAATACACGTACTGTAGTAGGTTATTATACACTAAACAGCAACTATTTTGTAGCTTGTCCGATAGCTTACTCCACATTTTGGCAAGTGGTACCGAGTACATTGGCGCCTTTAGGAAGTATAACTTACTATCTTCCAATAACGTTAAACAGTCTTTTAAGGGATTATACACCCGTCCCGCACTGACATAGCTTCCAATTGCACAGTTGTATATTGTCGCTTCCAATCGCGTAATACCATGTTTTTTGGCCAAAGTAGACGCAAATGTTTCCTTAAACGTACATCTGGACAACGTAAAAATCTAGTATATGATTGCCAAGTTGTTTATTAACACCAGGACTTGTTATCTGACACACAAATTTGTTGTATATCTTAATTCTTGCATTGGTTGTTAGCCATGTTAAACAATCAATTCCTACAGTTTTATCGTTGTCAACTATAATATTACACTTTTCTTCGTATTCGCCCTTATAGCAAAAGTTATGGTTTGTAGTTAAATAATTACACATCTCCATCTTGCTAAATATACCCACAAAATCTTGGGTTACATCCATGTCAAAAAGATAGAAATAATCTTTTTCGACTTCGTCTAATATATCTGGTAGTTCCTCCAATAAAGTTTCCAACTTAACATCTGCTAGTTCCACTTTGTATGGAACACATATAGGATTTTGGAATTTTTTATTAATGCATTCGAGGTCTTCTTTTCCGATAATTTCTTTTACTCTCTGACCCATCTTGTTCGTGCTTTCCAGAGAAAACGGGAGCTTAGCTTTAACACCATGCCTAGCGGAAACAAATCGGTCAAACTTTCTTCGCATTAAACACCCATTAGCACTAATTGCTTTTTAATGAGTTTTTCCATTAAAAACCAAGTGTGGACCTAGGTTAGATAAAAGGAAAATTAATAGGTTAGGTCCTTTTATCTAACCTAGGTCCACACTTGGTTTTTAATGGAAAAACTCATTAAAAAGCAATTAGGTCATATGGTTATGTGGTCATGTGGTTATATGGTCATGTGGTCATATGGTCATGTGGTCATGTGGTCATATGGTCATGTGAGGGTGAAATTGCCCCATAGGGCATATCCGGATATATGTCGATGCGCATCCCTGTCGGCTTAGGTCGGATAACAACATATTCGACTACCTTCGGCAATATACATCCCCACTCTGCAGAATACATAAGAGAACAATTTTTTCGTATTCAATTTAGTATTCGATAGTAGCTAGAACGGTAAACATGAGCGTCTCCAAGGTGATTAACGTTTCTCAACTTCTTGGGAATAAAGTGAAACCGACAAATGAGCGATTTGGATTATGGCTGTTGACAGAAAATATGTGCAACAATAATCTAGTAACAGATATTGGTAATATTTGTTATGTCGAAGGCGAACAGATGCTGACTGGTGGACTACACACCAATTACAGAACCATTTTGTGACAATATAATGTTGGTTAAAATTTGCAACCATTCTGACGCCGAGCAAACATCTGCAAGCAAAAGGATGTTTATCCTAAAAAAAGAAATTTGTGGTGCATTTAACAGCTATCTGCGAAGAAAGTTTGACCGATTTGTTTCCGCTAGGCATGGTGTTAAAGCTAAGCTCCCGTTTTCTCTGGAAAGCACTAACAAGATGGGTCAGAGAGTAAAAGAAATTATCGGAAAAGAAGACCTCGAATGCATTAATAAAAAATTCCAAAAACCTATATGTGTTCCATACAAAGTGGAACTAGCAGATGTTAAGTTGGAAACTTTATTGGAGGAACTACCAGATATATTAGACGAACTCGAAAAGATTATTTCTATCTTTTGACATGGATGTAACCCAAGATTTTGCGGGTATATTTAGCAAGATGGAGATGTGTAATTATTTAACTACAAACCATAACTTTTGCTATAAGGGCGAATACGAAGAAAAGTGTAATATTATAGTTGACAACGATAAAACTGTAGGAATTGATTGTTTAACATGGCTAACAACCAATGCAAGAATTAAGATATACAACAAATTTGTGTGTCAGATAACAAGTCCTGGTGTTAATAAACAACTTGGCAATCATATACTAGATTTTTTACGTTGTCCAGATGTACGTTTAAGGGAAACATTTGCGTCTACTTTGGCCAAAAAACATGGTATTACGCGATTGGAAGCGACAATATACAACTGTGCAATTGGAAGCTATGTCAGTGCGGGACGGGTGTATAATCCCTTAAAAGACTGTTTAACGTTATTGGAAGATAGTAAGTTATACTTCCTAAAGGCGCCAATGTACTCGGTACCACTTGCCAAAATGTGGAGTAAGCTATCGGACAAGCTACAAAATAGTTGCTGTTTAGTGTATAATAACCTACTACAGTACGTGTATTGGGGGAATGGTAATACAAAGAAATTGACGAGCTTGCAAATTAAGTTGTCCGAAAAACCAAAAGAAAGGGAAACATTGATAAAGTATGTACTTTCGGCTTTTAGTTTTAACTATTTACCCGTAAATTATTTGGAGATAGTAGAGGAGGAAGACAGCCAAGATAAAATAAAAATCTTACACAAGTGCTACATTAAAGCAGGTAGTACATATTTTACACAATCTGCAACACCATATTCTACAATTCCAAAAGAAATAGTCATTTCGGAATTGGGATTGATAAATACACCTAACATTCGCCCAGAGGTTGTACGACAACGCGCAAATATTGGTGGTAAACTCTATCCGTTTACGCTAAAGGAAATTGCCCCATTATGCATGCCATACGCTGTAAGTGGAAGGAAAAGACAACTGGAATTAGAGGAAATGGATGCAAAAAGGCGAAAATTGGACTACATGGAAAACACTGCGACAATACGCGAACAATACAAAGATGTGTTAGACAAAGAACATCTTATTAGAGAAAATGAGGAAGAATTAAAAGATTATTTTATGTGCCGATGGACTGACTTAGATACATCCGGGTTGTACAAGCTGTTTGCATTTGCGGTTAGTAAGAAAGACTCTTTTAGTTATGTAGGCGATCTTGCGGAAAAGGATGGTACTAAATCCGTATACTTTTTAAAAGGTTATTCTAAAAACGTATTTATCAAAATGGCAGATAACAAAGACGAACTAAGGAATGCGGGTTTCGTAACCTTGGCGTACACCACACGCAAAGGGGTTCCGCTAAACATTGTATATTTACCTAGTAAAGAACCTTTCGGATCATTTAAAACCGAGGGTCTTACAACCTATAACAACCATATATTCCCAAAAGTGGTGGACATGCAACTACGCAACAGTGTGTGGGAGAAAAGGATTTCCTCCAATACCGACAAGAAGAAGTCGATCAAGCTAACAAGATACGTATGCAGGATATAGTGGAAAGCTGCGATTAAAAGATTGTCACAAGCTGCAAGAATTACACGAAGGAATGGATCTGGTTGTCGGCGGAATCAAAGACTTTAAATATAGAGGCAAACTTCGGTACATTTTACAATTCGAAAACCTAGACGGTCTTTATGTATCAAACTATTGGCTAGAAAAGGAGATAGAAGACTTGGGTGTCGATTTAAATTTTAAGCTGGAATAAAATTAGATAAAATTAAAACCACTGCAAACAAACATAAAGAAAGGACTGTCTTCTGTGTATAACTTTGTATTAAAATTAAGTTTAAATGGGTCCATGCTTGGTATTAAATATTTTAAATTTGTTATGTATAATGTCAGAATAAACATTTTATAATAGTATATAACATTGTTCTTTATTTATAAAGGCTTAACGTTACCAGAAATAGCAGTCGCACAGAGAGGGTGCGCATGAGCAGTGCGCATGGGCAGGGGTGCAGCGCAGGGCATGGGGTGTGCATGCGCAGGGGTGCGCATGGGCAGGGGTGCACACGGGCTGGGATGTGTTTTGGCGTACACGAGGGATGCGGAAGTTAACAGTTACCAAGCATCTAATTCTTTATTTGGTGTGGAGTACTTGCCGGTGTATGTATCCGGAGTAAAAACACGATTTGTACACGCAGATAATTAATAAAATTAGTTTATCGAGCGAAGATGACAAAAGGTATATCATTCCTAATAGTACAACAATCTACGCATGGAGGCATAAAGATATAAATCTAAGATAGTTGTATAGATTTTGTAAATCTATTGTATATATTAGTTTTAAGATTCCATAATTTTTAAGTTCCTCGCCCACCTTCCAAATCCTTCCTCTGCTTCTATCCTGGTTGACAGAGTATACGTGTTATTCCACGCGGTATTCGCGGGCACATCGGTTTTAGATTTCTAGGGGATGGTTAGTTAAAGCATATGTCTTGGTTAGTGAAAAAGGGTTTTAAAGATGGAGTTAAATAAAGATGGGTAAAATTAGTCTTTAAAAGGCAAAACTTTGTATGGGGTGGTCCTATTTAAAATCTATTTACAGGTTTGGGGGTCCCTAGAAAAATTTAATGTTAGTTGATACCTAGCAAAATACATTTATCTTAAAAGAGTGACTACCCCTCGGATAATAAATACAATATAACACTTGTCGATAAAAACTTGTAGGGAAATTTAAAGACGAATTTAATGGGGGTCCAGTATTAGAACTTGTTGGTAGTAGGGCTAAGTCCGAGTGTATTGTAAGCGAGAAAGATACGATTAAAAAGATTAAAGGGGTCTCACGAATTGTAGTTATAAAACTGGGTGCTACAACCTATAACGAGCATATACTCAAAAGGGTGGGCATGCAACTACGCAGCAGTGCGTGGGAGAATAAGAATTCTCTCCAATAAGAAATTAAAGTTTCCATGTACGTAGCACCAGTCATTGGGTAATGGTAGAAATGTTAAACCTATAAAGGCGATTATTAATTGTGGTTTAGAAAAATAGTAGTTTTCGTGGACTAAATAAAATAGCTTAAAGTGATTAATGTATATGGTTACATATTCTCGTACACATCCACAAACATCTGTTTACGTCCACAATGGCGATGCCGGTAGTTTTTGTTTAACAAATAGTAGAAAAGATACGTCAGGTGTTAGTGTGCGGAAGCCCATAGGATCGTTGGATTCAAAAAGAACGGTGCGGCGGGATATATGGTGGCCTCCGTTAGAATAATCGAAAGTGGTTAATCAATCGTATTAAATGTTTAAATAAGCGAAAGTGTAAAGGCCTACATAAACAAAATTTAATTATCCGACAAAAAAGTGCGCGATGTGCTACACTTATAAAGAAAGTATGGAATGGTGCTTTTTAGCGGCCCTAGCAGTAAAAAGGAGAGTGACTTTTTCTAGCAATTACAAGAATAGCAGTAGCGCAGAGGAGGGGTATGCATGTATTATACAGCGCATTGTTACTATAAAATAAATTTGTTTGTTTACGAGAAGCTCGAACGTGCACAAATTAAATTTTAATTTATAATTAACCATGGTCGTAAAAATGGGAAATTAATGGTTAATTTTAATACCGCTAAGCATATACTTTCGCTCGGTGATTCATTTAGAAAATATTCAAGCCCACCATTTCCTAAAATATGACGTAGAAGTTATTTAAAATTAAATTGCTTTATTAGTAAGTATCCTGTAGACAACAAGTTGGTATTTCCTTAGTAATGGTTTAAAGTGTTTTTGGTTATAGTAGCACTGCATCTTCTACAGCACGACTTGCATACAATTTGTGTGCGTGTGCTACCACCCTTTTGGATTTTTAATATGCACGCGATCCGTATAACATGGAAAACGTTTTCCGGTGTTTCTACTAACTGCACTCGCACCATCGACGATGCGAACCAGGTGCATGCATTGGCGCTAAATGTATTGGACGAGCAGCAAGGATTATGACGTTATTTAGTCCCAAGCCAATTAAAATTCCATGTTCCAAAACATATAGGATGCCATTGATTGCCATTAATAGCAATTGATTATTAGGCTCTAGTACGCACACAATCCAAAAATGATGAAGTTGCACCTTACAAAGTGTATAAACAGGTTTTAACGTCGCTCCACATATAGTATATTATACGCCCACTTCAAAATTCAATTTTTCAAAACATAAGGAACCATCGATTGCCATTAAATGCATTTGATTATTGGGCCCTAGTACGCAAACAACCAAAAATTGAGGAAGTCGCGCCTTTATAACGTCCTTTAAAAGTTTTAACGCCGCTCTACAAATAATATATTATACGCCCACTTCAAAATACGATTATTCATAACATATGGGGAATCGTTGATTGCTATTCACAGCAATTGATTATTGGCCCCTAGTACGCACACAAACAGTAATTGAGAAAGTCACGCCACTATAACGTGTTCAAAAAAACTTTTTACGCCGCTCCACATATCGTATATCACAGCCATTTCAAATTCGATTTTTCAAAACTTATAGTGGACCATTAATAGCCATTAACAGCAATTGATTATTAGGCCCCAGTACGCAGATAAATCAAAAATTGAGAATTTCATTCAACTAATGTGCTTTAAATAACTTTCAACACTGCCCCACATATCGTATATTATACGCCTATTTCAAAATTCTATTTTTCAAAACATGTAGGGTATGATTAACGCCGCTCCACATATTTATACGCCCATTTCAAAATTCGATTCTTCAAAATATTTAGGGTACCATTGACTGAAATAAACAGCGATTGATTAAGCCCTAGTATGCACACAAACAAAAATTGAGAAAGTCACTCCACTATAACGTGTTTAAAAAAACTTTTAATGCCGGTCCACATATCGTATATTATACGCCCATTTCAAAATTCGATTTTTCGAAACATATGGGGAATCATTGATTGCTATTCACAGCAATTGATTATTGGGCCCTAGTACCCACACAAACAATAATTGAGAAAGTCACGCCCCTACAACGTGTTTAAAAAAAAACTGTTTATGCCGCTCCACATATCGTATATTATATATCCATTTCAAATTCGATTTTTCAAAACATATGGGGGACCATTGATTGTCTTTAACAGTAATCGATTATTAGGTCCCAGTACGCAGACAAACCAAAAATTGACATATTCATTCAACTATAATGTGCTTAAAAAAACTTTCAACGCTGTCCCACATATCGTATATTATACCCCTATTTCATAATTTAATTTTTCAAAACATGTAGAGTACGATTAATTGCTGTTAACAGCAATTGATTATTAGGTCCTAGTACGCACATACACCAAAAATTGAAAAAGTCACGTGACTATAACGTGCTTAAAAAACTTTTAACACCGCTCCACAAATTTATACGCCCATTTCAAAATTCGATTATTCAAAAGATGTAGAGTACAATTGATTGACATTAACAGCGATTGATTTTTAAGCCCTAGTACGCACACAAACAAAAATTGAGAAAGTCACACCACTAAAACGTGTTTTAAAAAACTTTTAATGCCGCTCCACATATCGTATATTATACGCCCATTTCAAAATTCGATTTTTCAAGACATATGAGGAATCATTGATTGCTATTCACAGCAATTGACTTTTGGGCCCTAGCACGCACACAAACAATAATTGAGAAAGTCACACCACTATAACGTGTTTAAAAAAAATTTTATGCCACTCCACATTATACATCCATTTTAAATTCGATTTTTCACAACATATAGGGGACCACTGATTGTCATTAACGACAATTTTTTATTAGGTCCCAGTACGCAGATAAACCAAAAATTGAGAAATTCATTCAACTATAATGTGCTTAAAAAAACTGTTAACGCTACCCCACATATCGTATATTATATGCCTATTTCAAAATTCAATTTTTCAAAACATGTAAGGTATGATTAACGGTCGTTAACAGCAATTGATTATTAGGTCCTAGTATGCATATAAACAAAAAATTGAGAAAGTCACGCAACTATAACGTGTTTAAAAAGCTTTTAACATCACTCCTCATATCGTATATTATATGTCCACTTCAAAATTCTATCTTTCAAAACATATAGGGAACCATTGATTGCCATTAACAGCAATAGATTATTGGTCCCTAGTATGCAAACAACCAAAAATTTAGGAAGTTACTCCGCTATAACATGCTCTTAATGCCATTCCACATATTGAATAAGTCCATAAATAAAACATATAGGGTACCATTGACTGCAATTAACAGCAGTTAATAATTAAGCCCTAGTATGCACATAACATAATATTGAGAAAGTCACGTCCTATAACTTGTTTAAAAAAACTTTTAATGCTGCTCCACATATCGTATATTATACGTCCATTTCAAAATCAATTTTTCAAAACATATAGGGGACCATTGATTGCCATTAACAGCAATTGATTATTAGATCCTAGTATGCACACAAATCAAAAATTGAGGAAGTCAAGTCACTATAACGTGCTTAAAAACTTTTAACTTACTATAGAGATATCCTGCACCCCTGAGCCATGACACTGCCCCCTATTTTTAGATGAATGCCTACAACAGCTATCCACCATATTTCTCCTTTTAGTCCTACATTTTATTGAATGAAAACTCAAAAGTTGTTTTATCAAATTCACTGGTGAAAGCATGGTTCAACATAGTTAAAGCGAGTGTTCTCAAAAAGATTAAAATTTAAATGTAATAAGATTCATAGAAAAAATGCACAATTATCAAGAATGAAATGAAGTTTAGATTATTACAGCATTCACGTAGCCTCAAACAAAAAACAGAAGTGGATAAATTAGATACAGTTAAAGAAACATGGCAAAAAATTGCCAAGCGTATGCATAAACCTATTTACTTCCGCAAAACTCACAAGATAGCAAACATCATAAATGTTACTGGAGCAAAAATTGATAAGAAACATTTCCAAAACAATGTATACAAATATCATGAATTTATTAAGAATCCTGTACAGATTTTGAACACAGTCCTTTTAGTTATGCCAGCCTTAATATTAAATGTAGAGACTGGAGGGCACTAAAGGTGTCGCCTATTGTTGATGTGTGCGTCTCTGGAATACTTGATAGATTCTAACTCCGAATACATTATGGTTGTGAATTTTGGGATATTAGAGTACTATAAGCCATTTATGATCAGTGGTGATGAGCAAAGGAATTATTTGCAATCTCGTATTTATCAGAAGGACACAATTAAATCCAATCACATTGTATCAATAAAAAGGATGGGTAGATTGTTAGATATTTACAACAGCATCTTATTTGTACAACAGAAAATCCTTCTATAATGCAATATTAAACAGAAAGTCTAATAATTTCCCAAGTATGCGGTATACATTCCAACATGCAGGTTACTTTAATTGATTTGTCCATTATAGAATTTTATTCAAAATATATTATAGGAATGCACTTATAGATAAACTGGCACGTTTTTAAATGTGTCCATCCACATAACCAGATTTCTCAACTCTACTTGAGATTTATGCATAATATACTCTAAATAGACAAAAAGTTAATTTCTGAATAACCCCAATTTTTTATATTCTTGATAGTTAGATAATATTTATTGGAAAACATTTACAAGAGAAAAAAATGACAGACCTTTTTGTATACACCGTTAGAACAAACGCATCCAAGTGAGTGAAGAAGTGCAGCTAAAGAAAAGTAAGTTTACCAATCAAACATTTTGCAAAAGTTTCTGAATGAAGATAACGTTATGGACATGTTGACGAAATAGCAACAATGGAACCTAATTGATTTTAAAACAATCAGAAGTAGAATGCAGTATCAGAATACTTGCCACTATATCCAAGGTTTCTTACAACATCATCTAGTGGCGTACCTTTCTCAATTTTTGGTTTGTGTGTGTACCTGGGCCTAATAGGTAATCAATTACTGTTAATGACAATCAATGGTCCCTTATAAGATTTTAAAAATTAAATTTTGAAGTGGACTTGTAATTTTTGGTTTGTGTGTATACTAGGGTCTAATAATCAATTGCTCCTAATGGCAAGCGATGGTCTCCTATAGGTTTTAAAAAATCAAATTTTGCACTGGAAGTATAATATAACATAAGTGAAGGCGTTGAAAATCTTTTTAAGTGTGTTATAGACATGTGACTTTCTCAATTTTTGGTCTATGTGTGCACTCGGGCCTAAGAATCAATTACTGTTATTAACAATCAATGGTCCCCTATACATTTTGAGTTGTTAGAAACTATGGGAACTTGCACTGTCTTAGAAATTTCAGCTTCCGTTGAGATTTATTTTTTACATGTTTTAAGACTGTAAAGTCATTCAAATTATTGTATTTATGTAGATAATGCATTATTAAACCTGGTTTATTAGCATTATTCAATAATCAACAATGCTTTTCAATTAATTTAAATAGTAAGGAAGGCACAAGGCGGTGGTAATTAAGCAGCTTTATAGTAATTTTTTCAAGGGGAATATTGTAGTAAACTACCTTTGTAAATATCAATAGTCCCCTACATTTTTTTAAAAATTAAATAAAATAGAAGAATGCTAGTGATTTAAACTCACTTTTGGATATACTACCGTATGTAGGCGTCAGTTTCACACACCAGAATCTGTCACTGAGAGAGTCATCGCTAAGTTCACACACATACATATGCATACCATTAAGATTTACTACTTTTACCTGATCAGATCATTTCCGTGTATGACTCACATTGGTTTAATAATTGTGTTGCAAGTGATGTTGTTGGCTCAGAGGGAGTAAACTAGCTACTTGTTTGGACAAACATGATGGCCTGTAAATACTTGCTTGTAAAATAATTGGCTGGTGAATAGTTTCAATGCATGTAATGAGTAGCATGGGGCTGTAACCTATTATGCAATCATTGAGGTACATACTATTTTCAAAATGTTTATCAGACACGCGTGAGTTATTATAGTAATAATTCGCATCAGCTTCGGTTCTTCCCACTAGTTCCTCTCTGAAAATTAATCTTAGGCACGCTTTGCGTCTGAAACAATTTTTATTAACAGGTCTATTTATCTTCAAAAACAAGTCAATGTAATTATTCGAAAATTAACATCAAACATTTAAAAACAACACTCACCTCACAAGATCTCCTTTCAGAAAACAGAAGAAACTGATGATACCATCATTTCGTGTACTGCAGGATTCAACGGCACAAGAATATCCACACATTTGAAAACTGACAACAGAATTCATGCAAGAAACAATCTTAGAGTAAATATCTTAGAGCTCTGGCAATTTTCTTGGCGAATCTGCGCACTGAACAGCGTTCAGAATACTATTCGAGTGTCTCTACTTGTTATAGTTAAAATTTTTGGTTTTACTTTAGTTAACAAATACAAGGCTGTAATTCTTTAAAAATTATTTTATAAATTCATTTTTAGAAAAGAGGTAGATTCTTCTGCTCTCTGGAGTGCAAATAAAATTCATTCAGTAACAATCTTGTGGTAAATTTCGCTGACAAACTACTTTATGGAATAAAAAAGACAACTGAAAGCTCTTTTAAATACTTAAATGCTAGAATGCCGTATTTATGCTTTTTTTTTGCACGTAATAAATGAATTTCGTATCAAAAGTACACGCGTCTCAGGACACAATTATTTTTGGCTGTTTCAAGGTCAAATAAAAATGAAATTCAAAACCTATATGGTGCGGCGCGGTGATGTTTTATAATTATATTATTTTTGCGAAAAGTATATGTTTTATTTTATGTACAGATCTATAAAATATAAGTGGAAAAGGCGCTTTAGCAGTTCAAATTAAAAGATACTATTATAGATAGTTCAGTTTTAACGGATAATTTAAATTTGGGTTTAAACTGAAACGTCAAAGTTGACCTTCAAACAGCCAAAAATAATTGTGTCCCGAGACGCAATGTGCAATGTCACCCGTAAAACTAAAAAGAAGTTAAACTGAGTAAAATTAAAAAGTCTTCTCATCATGATCAATAAAATTCCGTCAAGAACTATAATTGAAACTATTCACATTAATCAAAAGCCCTTGATTCGTTTTATTTTGCTAACAAGCTAAATAACAGATTAAAGTAAAGTAAGCGATTTATATTCAACTACGCCACCCTTTTTCTTAATAACCGCTACGACTCGTGTCTCAGCCCGTATATGTTTTATCTCCAACGGTTCAGTTTTACCGAAATAATTTTTCTTCGTTAGTTGAATGCCGAAATACACAAACCTTCTTCAAAGCCCCAAACGCATATACAAAAACAAGCAAGCCAATTTGGAATATTTTATGTTCGTTTTGCTGACAAGGATATTTCCCAATGGTTTGCAAAATACCTAGTTTTGAATTGACGCAATAAACCCAAATGATACACTTACTTCGAGTTTCATTATAAAACTTTTCTACCAAGTTTGGCCACGTTTTTGAAATAAAAATGTGCCTTAGCGCTGAAAAGAATAATAAGATTCTGTATCAGTTATTTTCTATAAAACACTGTCAGATATGATTGACTAAGATAAAAACGTAATTGAACTTGAGGTTGATGTGTAATTCGTACACGATTTAGTTTTGTATTTCTCTCCGATTGTAATCATTCGTCTAGGTGCGCACTTGTCGTAAAAACCGAAGATAAAGGTTCAAATCCAGTCCGGAACCTAGTATTTTCACGACCGTCTCACGGCAGTAATGCCATGGCTGCAATGATAGGTTAGGTTACTGTTAGAAAAAGATATTAATATTAAAAAACACAAATCACTTAACACGCATATCAGAACAGTTGTTGCTAAAACTATTGCAGACTGTTATGATATGCGTATTAAGTGTTTTATGTTTTTTAATAATAATATCTAATTTGTGTTTTTTAATAGTAATATTTATTTCTAACAGTAACCTAACCTGTCATTGCAGCCACGGCATTACTACCGTGAGACGCTCGTTTATTTTCCACCTAGTTCGATTTGAAACGATCATTTAAGCTTTGGATAAGGATCTAAGTTATTATTTCATCTTATTAACTAATGTAATAGCTGTTTTACACACAACAATTTATTGATCAATTTCTAGAACTTATAAAATAAGTAGAAAATTGCTTAGAAGCTTGATGACCTGTAATAGTTTTACACGCATTAGTTTTTCAACTTTTTCTGGTTATTTCAGAAGCAGCAACCGTTATTCAATGTTTATTTTCTATTTATATATCTTCTACAAATTGTTGAAGTTATTAATATTAATTAAAGTTAGCAAAAATTACATTGCCTTAACCCAGATAGCAGAGTGACATAACTTTTTGGTCACTTTTTGGTGATTATTCATCAGTTACGTCAGCCTACCAGAAAGTTACGTTAGTGCCACGTCTTATTGTTGATGTATTAATGAGGGCTCCATATTCACGTCACAATTACGTCATATTGAATACCTTTCTTATACCACTGACGTCAGTTTTAAATGTATTATCAGCCAGTTTCCCATATTTTACATGATTTTAATAAAGTTTAATTGCCAAATGGATAAACTAAAATTTTTATACGCATTATTTAACTTCGAAACTTAATCAATATCATTAGCAGAAAGAAGTTGATTTTCATTCAAAGTTTTTATATATAATTACAATTTGGCAATGGTGCATAACTGCTTAAATTTTCACAGCCGACAACGCTGCTAAAAATTAAAGAATTGTTATCCTTGTCTAGTTTACAGCTTCGACCTATTTATCTTTCTCAAGGGCACTACATAAGTATACATATTACATTCACACGATTTCATATCTTTTATTTCGCCTACGCGCTAAAAGGATAACAAAAAGTGCGGTTAGCAGCTTTTAGAGTATCATCAAATTTTGTGGTAAGTGGAAAGTTCATTCATGTTTATAACTTTTATGTATTGCGTTGGATAATTTTTAATATACCTAATTTTTTTAACATAATCCCACTTTCATAACAGGTGATTGATTTTACTGAAATCACCAATGTTCTAGTGGTGGTGTTAGAAATATATATAACCTAAAATTTTCATATATATGTAATCGCAGTAATTTATTGCTTTGTAGGTATAATGACATTGATTGTAGGGATAGAATTTGAAGAATCTTGTGGAGGTGGATTGGCATTGGTGAACAATACATGGTTCACGCCTAGAAAGAAAGAGGTTTTCTGGCCCCCATACAAGAACCAAAGGCAACAGATAAAAGCTCTGGAATCAGGCAAACTGCCTATAGATAGTTGGGAGCTATTTCCATTTAAGCGGTGCTTTTTTGAAAGTAGTAAGTATCTTTTAGTCACTTTACTGATTTGCTCGATCAACTAGATGCTCTCTATCTGCTTCTAAATCATTCTGCTTACAGGCGATCATACAATTGTGTGGTGGTACATGTTTCTAGTTTCTCAAATATTCTAGTCTGTACGCCTTTATTTTTGATAATTAATGGAAACATTTTGCAGGTACTCTAGCAAAAGCTCAGAAAAAGCTTAAGGCTTGCGAAATTAGTTCAGATGTTCAAACATCTACCGATGAAAAGGAAAACTTTATTCTTAGAAAAAGAAGAACTATTCCGCTACGTTTTATCAATAGCAGTGACGATGAAAGTAATTCAGAACATTCTAGTTTTCCAAGACCACCAAAGATAACTGTCACAAGTATGTTAACCCATGTTTTTATGTTTTGATAAAAACCTTCATTATTTATAGATTCTTCAACGTCATTATCTGCAGATTTGAATATAGAAAATCAAGAAGAAACGTTAGTGGAAATTCACACACGCAATAGAACTGAATCGCCTGCTTTAAGTGAATCCATTTTTTTAGCAACACCATCACACACTCGGTCTATTGGAATTGTATCAAGTAGTAAGGAAAAGATACAAGGAAACTTGGATGATATAATTAAGTCGTTAGATTCTCCTACAAGATCTTCTAATTTTACAATTACATGCATTGTGCGTGTTTGGGTGTCACACGAAAGTTACTTAATCTGTGGATTAGTGGCCCCTTAAAATGCAGATTACAAAGTAGGTACGTGGGTATTGTTTCCACTAATTTGTTAAAACTAAAACGATGTATTTCACTGGAATTTAACAGAAAACCTAGAAGCCTTTTCGAACTTGCAAGGTGGAAAGCCACAGAATTCCGATTATTCCTGCTGTATTTAGGTCCGGTAGCCCTAAAAGATGTGCTTGATTTAGCAATTTATGAACATTTTTTGTTATTGCACTCTGCAATTTTCATATTAGTGTCCAAATACCATATAAAGAAAATTGGCTGTACTTTTGCTAGAAATCTTCTGAATATTTTTTGTAACCACAGTAATATGGAGTATTAGATGAATTCTCTGTGTTTCCGTTTGAGAACTGTTTGGGTAAATTAAAAAGACTCATTAGAAAACCTGACATTGCAACAATTATGTAATTGTTTAAAGGAAATGACCTTTGCAACCACTGCTAAAATTTCTGAAAATAATGATGAAATTAAATGTAAACAAGAACATTTTCAAGATGTTTTATCGCCTCATTTGTTTAACTGTCAACAGTTTAGAAAAGTACGGTACTGTGGCTATTTATTAACTATATATGATCAGTCATCAGCAAACTCTTATTGCCTTCTTAAAAATGGTACTACTGCAGAAATATCCAATATTATTAAAACCAAAAATCAAATTATTTTAGTTTGCAAAACGTTTTCTAGTTATGAACCACTGTATACTTACTCTTTTGATTCAACAAAGTTACATATTAACGTAGTCAAAAGTTTCAATATGCATAATCAATATTACCCAATACAAAGTGTGAGATCCAAATGCATGCTATTATCGTATAAAGAGGATTCATTTGTTTCGTTTCCTATTATACATTCTTTGTTAAGCGAAGTATAAATATTGTGCATGTTCACCCTATACCAATGACGCAAAATAATGTTATAATAAGAAATCATTTGAAATAATAAATATCTTAATGTTAGTGATTTATCGTATACATATAGATTGTAAATTGTAACAGGTTTTATCGTTAGCATTATTGTAATAGAGATTTAATTTACTATTTAAATAAGTGATTTTCATTTAATTTGCTTCATATTTCTGAACAATGTAGCTTATCTTTATTAGTATTAATAGAATTCTATTTCAGTATAACATTTGTAGTAATTATTAAAGGTTTAAAGTATAGATCGCCCATGCTAATTTTGTGGCAATGTCATTTGGTTTCCGTATCATTTCATTAAATAACCATAATGTTGGCATTTAAAAAAACATTATGGTATTAATATTCAATAAAATTATACGGAAACCAAGTGACATTCTTTTGCTTTAATTTGCCTATCCAAAATTACTAAATGTGACAAAATTAGCATGGACAACTCATAGGTCTCTTTATTGGTATCAGTTAAGTCTCTGATGACGTCTTTGTGACATCACAATTATCACGTCATTGGGCCGTGACAGATAACCTGTTTTGCGACGTAATAATGACGTCATATTGTTGACTTTAGGTGACCAAATAGTGACGTAACAATGACGTCATCTTGCTATCTGGGAAGTAAAGCACAAAAACGCTAAACAATAAATACATAACATCTTAATTATTATAGAAATAACAAGTTAATAAACATCCTATATATTGGTAAATCAGCTCACATATTAAAGTTACTAGAAAACAAACATAAAATTGACGAAAAATTAGAACATGTTCTAAGTCGGCTTAAATTGATGAGCACCAAGTTCTTGAAATTGTTCTACAAATTGTTGTATATAATAACACACCTTTGAGATGATTTGATGCTCAAGGTCAACAAGTTCTAGATATTGATTGTGTGGAAAACAGCTATAATATTGAAAATAAGTTTGTCTATATATATATATATATATATATATATATATATATTGCTGTGAATCACGGAAACAATCTCTGGATCTCTCCTTAAAAACGTTGGGCCGTCATAAGATTGCTGTGGATCCGGGGATTAAAGCTAAAGAATCGAGGGTGAGTCATTACATACTTTTCAATATAAAAAATTCAACAAAAAAATTTCTTACTCTGATTTCTGCTTCAAAATATCTTCAGCAGCTTCCCTGGTTAGCTCAGCTGTGCCTCTTCTCGGATACCTAAATTTACAATCATTCTTTCTTCCTACTCACACACCATTCAATAAAATCATCAAATAATACAACAATCATACAATCTTTGTTTACCGCTATTTACAAACAATTATTCTCAGATATATACAGTTTGGTTACAATTCAATAAGTGATATGTTTGTAAAGTCCTTGTTTGAAATTTTTATTTGTAAACACATTTAATACAATTGGAGTAGATGGGCCCCAAATAATACCCTATATTTATTGCACACTGGAGTATGGTGAGCTCATAATAACCCAGTTTATTAATGTATGCCTTTGACCTTGCATATAATTACTTACAAAATTAATAAACCCATGTACCCTTAACAATCCAATTTAAATTCATAATGAAATTTAGAAAGTTTTACATACACCTTTTTTTTACTATTTAAAATAACCCTACTAATTGTCAATTACACGTATCTTTTTCGATACGTTATAAAACCATAAAAAACCCCAATGTTCACTCACACATCACCAAACAATTCTAACGGTTTATCAAATAACAGAAAATACAAATGAGTTACTTGGAAAATGCTTCAAGACTCTATCTCCTTCGATGGTGCTATCCAGAATCCCTTGGCTTTGTGATTATGCGCTCTGATCCTCCAGATAGATGATAACCTCAGTATACGCCGAGCTGCTTGCTACCAATTACCATTCCATCTAAATTCACGTATAATATACTTTTGTTTATTGCTTAATTAGCTTGTTATGGTATTAGTTGGACCTCGGTTAATTTAATTCACTCGACACTACACATGTTAATAACTACAAGGCCTCAACTTACCACGTTATAAGTGCGAATATTATTTTTACTGAATTATACAATTTTTCAATACTCACAAGCCTCTACTATAACGTCGGTTGATTATTATACGTAGTCTAAAGCGATGAAACTACCAAGAGAATCAAAAGAGAGCGAGCCCCATTCTCTCCGAGCTTTTATACTGTTAAAATGCCACCACTGATCACTCTTCACGCGAAATACTTATTTTTAAAATCACACTTCTGCAAATTTTAATCTTACCGCCTTAAAGCTTCCAGAAATTAACCTCGTGGACGCGCTATATACTCCGAAAAACCTCTTTCATCTGTCGCGTGCTCGTCCGTTCTAAAACTATCTGTTTCAACCAATGATACAGTCTTGTGTCGTCAGAAAACTCCGCCTGTAATATTTTTATCCCTGTCTTATGCATATTAGATGTCGCGTTCCAACCCCACTTGAGTTATATAAAATCGATATTGCTGACCGCGTCGCATGACTCCACGTGGATACGAACGTGCGGTTTGAAACCAATGCTTTTGTATCCGTCTTTATCTGTAGCATATTATTGATCGTGCATCCCTTCCGCTCTTTAAGAAACTTTGTTAGCTTGTTTATTTGAAGCAACTGACGGTTGGAAATATTTTCTTTGAAGCCCGCATTATTATGTTGATAAATTCAAGGAAGGTAACTTTTCAAACATGCAGGTGTTCTTAATAGTGATCGTTTAAAATAACAATTGTCGGAGCTTATTTTAACGGTATTCGATACAACTGACGTCCTCGCTTGTTACAACGAACTTTTTGCCTTGGGATTATCGATTTTCTCTACCCCGGTGCGTTTTCTAATGCTATTACCCGTTGAATTAAAATAAATTAAATTAGTTTTGCGTTTCTATTTGTTTTTAAACTGGTTTTCTTTATGAATCTATTACTTTTCAATCCTTAATTATAAAAATACGTCAATACGTGTTCGTTTAAATTAAATCAATGAAATAAATTTTGCGCGTAAATAAATTGTTCTTTTCTCTATACAGGGTGATTGTTGCATTGCTTATCCCAAATTTAACCCTTTGAATCCATAACAATATATATATATATATATATATATATATATATATATACTATAATTTTATTTTCTTGACCATATGTTGTATTATATTAAGATAGATTCTTGGATCTTAGTCAGTAAAAACTTTTTAACAATTACACTAAAACAGGATAAAGCTTGTAACTTTTATTATGTACAGCTGACTCGTTTCGGCTTCATTAGCCATTTTCAAAATTATTCTAAAAATATTACCTATTTTATAAATTACTTTATAAATAAATACATACCAGAAAAATCATGAGGAAAACTTCACAACTATTTAAGTGAGGTTATGTCTATAATTTAAAATATTTACGGTTATTTAATAAAAACAAAAACAAAAAACCTTACACACCTATTATTAATTTTGAAATACTAAGCAACGAACGTACTTAACCAATAATGTTTTATTTTAATCTTTCTAAAATGAATGAATAATTTAGGTGATATATTATCTTTTAATAACTTATTGTCTAATACTATATAAACTGCTACATTTAAATATATACTTAACAAACAAAAGGATATCTAAATATGGGTGTAATATAAACTAAAAATATTAAATTATGGTAATATTGAATAAGGTTTTCTTGATGGTTTTTTAAATTAATTGAATAAGGGTTTTTTTGTATGTGCATGGTTTCTAAATAATTTCTTTTATTGTCATTTATCTCCCTAAGTAATATCTCCACATTGTTGAAATCAAATTGATTCATTTTATCTATTGAGTGGGCTGCTAAACCGGTACATTTTTTATTACTTGTTTTGATGGAATATTTTTATTCGTAAATGCGCTTATGGAGGTACTGTTTGGAATTACCAATGTGTACACAAGGACAATCAAAGCAATTTATTTTATAAATGGTATGGGTTTCATTCTTTTGTCCTATTTTCGGTTTTAAATTGGTGAAAAAGGTTTTTGAATAATTATTGGGTTTGTGTACTATTTGTATATTGTGTGATTCTAAGCTTCTTTTTATTCTTTCTGATAGTCCCGGTATAAATTCTATTCCAACCAAATTATCTTTTATTTTTGTTTGTTATTGTTTTGTGAATTATTAAATAACTTATGTATTTTTGTTTTATAAATTTCTTTAGAATAGTTGTTATTTTTTAATTTATTTTCAATTTTTTATGTTTTTTGATTTATGTTTATAGTGTGTGAATTGCATTGCTCGGTCAACTAGATTATTTACAACATTTCGTTTATACTGGACAGGTACAATAAAATTAAAATTAAGCTATGGTCTACTCCATGTTTCTTTATTATGCCAACTTGTGGTTAACTCTCCTTTTTCATTATGTGAAATCGATAAATCTAAAAATGTAATGGTGTTGTTTAATTCTTTTTCTACCGTAAATTGAAGTCGGGGGGTGATAGGCATTAAATTTAGTAAGTGTTCCTTCTATTTTATTTTCAGGGATGCATATTAAACAATCATCAACGTATCTTTTAAAAAATATAGGATTATAATTTAGTTGTTTTATTGTTTGTTCTTCTAGAACTAGGTTTGCTATAGTGGATGATATTGGAGAGCCCATAGCAGTCCTGAATATTTGACTAAATATTTTATTTTCATATTTAAAATAATCCATTTCGAATGGACCTGCACCTTGCCGAAGTTCTAGATTACTAGAACAGGTAAAATAACTTGCGTGTTCTAATGAGCTAAAGAGACAAACTACAGGTCCAACCAAAGTAGTAGGGTCGATAGTGAGGAACCAGACTAAGACAGGTCCCCGAAAGAGGGCAGCGGCTCTTTCGGTACTTAGATTGGCAGAGACCATAGGAGTCGGTATGGCAGTCTAAGACACACTACCGCGATGTGGAATGCAACGAAACCACCACATTATCTCCCAAGTACACAGCGTACTTAAATTGTAACAAACATGATGGCATTCTCTGGGGCAAAAGATTCCGGAGCTAAAATAGTCCTCCATTCGGATCTCCGGGAGGGGACTACTTTGGAGGATGCGATCGGAAAGTTAAAAATAAGAGTCGGGAACATTCTGCGAGTTGGAGCGTGGAATGTTAGAAGTATGAAGCAAGTAGGTAACCTAGAGAACCTAAAAATCGAAATGAATAGGTTATCACTAGACATAGTAAGTGTCAGCGAAGTTCAGTGGCCAGAGGCGGGGGATTTTTGGAGTGGAGACTTCAGGGTAATTCACACAGGAGCATAGGAAGGAAATTGGGTGTGGGGATAGTTTTGCGGAAAAAGATAGGAAACTGTGTAGAAAATTACTTACAAAAGAACGAAAGAGTACTCATGGTTAGATTAGAATCTAAACCGGTAAACACAGTAATAATACAAGTGTACATGCCCACCTCTAGCTACAGTGACGAAAAGGTAGAAGCCATCTACAAAGATATCGAAGACATACTAAGATACGTAAAAGGACATGAAAATTTAATAATTACGGGGGATTTTAATGCTGCGGTAGGTGAGGGTAGGGAAGGAGCGGTAGTAGGTTTATTTGGTTTAGGCACGAGAAACGACAGGGAAAATAGGCTGGTAGAATTTTGCGACAAGAACAATTTAATCATCACAAACACATTATTTCAACATCATGTTAGAAGACGATATATGTGGAAGATGCCACAAGATATAGGAAGATATCAAATAGATTACATTCTTGTTAGACAACGGTTTAGGAATCAAGTAAAAGACTGTACAAGCTACCCAGAAGCAGATATAGATACTGACCACAACATCGTAATTATGAAAACCGCACTTAAATTTAAGAATGTGAAAAAAAGAAACGGAAAAAGGCGCTTGGACTTAGAGAAACTAAAAGATAAAGATATTCAAGAAAGATTCGAAAAAAAGTCAAATGAATTGCTCAAAGATATCGGGAAAATATCTGATACTAAGGAAGTAGAAACAGAATGGAATAACATTAAATCCAGCCTAGACATGGCGGCCAGAGATATTCTAGGGTATACACAAAAAGAAAATAAGAAACCATGAATAACAAATGATATCCCGAATTTAATAGAAGAAAGACGAAAATACAAAAATAAATCAGACGAAACAGGAAAACAGAGATACAAAGCCATAAAATGGGAAATTATTCGAAAATGCAGAAGAGCTAAAGAACAATGGATTGATGAAAAGTTCAAAGAGGTACAAACGAAGATGGAAATAGGAAAGACAGACGAAACATACAAATTAATTAGAACGAATTTTAGGAATATAAAACCGTATAGCAAAAATATAAGGGACGCACTAGGAAACGTCATCATAGAAAGCGTAGAGAAAGTGGGTAGATGGCAAGGATATATAGGGTATTTATATGCAGGAGAGCAACTAACTGCATTAGAACAGGAATCAGACATTGAAAATGATGACTTTGGATATCCTATACTTAGAGATGAGTTTGAATTAGCATTAAAGAGTAAAAATGGTAAGGCGCCGGGTACAGATAAGGTGCAAGAAGAAACTCTAAAAGCCGCTGGACAAGCAGTAACAGAACGTCTCTTCCAACTTGTAAGCTGTATGTATGAGACAGGCGAAATACCCAAAGATTTCAAACGTAGCATCATAGTAACTATACCAAAAAAGAAAGGCGCGGATACATGTGAAAATTTTCGAACAATATGTTTGACAGCACACGTGTCAAAAATATTAACTAGAATTGTGCAAAGACGAATGAAAAAACGGGCTGAAGAAATACTAGGAGACGACCAATTTGGGTTTAGGCGAAACAGGGGAACACGGGAGGCTATTATAGCTCTGAAAGTGATAATGGAGAAAACAATAGAAAAAGGAGAAAGCGTGTATATAGTGTTTGTAGATCTGGAAAAAGCATTCGACAATGTCAAATGGAAAAAAATGTTTGAAATACTCAAAAGATTAGAATGAGTTATAGGGATAGACGAATAGTACATAGCTTATACAAAGAGCAAACAGCAGTAATAGAATTAGAGCTGGAACATAGAGAAGGAAACATTAGAAAAGGGTGGACAGGGATGTGCCCTATCCCCATTGATTTTTAACTTGTACATAGAAGAGGCAATGAATACTGTCAAATCCAGGAAGACATTTGGAATTACTATGCATGGACAAAAAATTGATATGCTTAGATTTGCAGATGATATAGCGGTATTAGCATCTAGCAAGGAAGAGTTAGAAGCTGTTCTCAATGAAATGAAAACGGTTCTAACAGAGAGATACGGTATGAAAATTAACAAAACTAAAATTAAAGTTGTAGTATGCAAAAGTGGGGATAATAAATCAAAAACAAGAATACAAGTATGTAACACAAACGTACAAGAGGTTAAGGATTTCTGCTACCTAGGAAGCCAAATAACGCAAGATGGAAAAGCACAAAAGATATAAAACAAAGATTAGCACAAGGTCGTGCTACATTTAACAAGAAAAAGCAACTACTGTACTCAAAGACCACAAACATAGAAACAAGGAAAAGATTGCTTAAAACATGTGTGGAGCACAGCACTGTACGGCTGTGAAGCCTGGACAATAGGAGAAGCGGACAAGAAAAAGGTAGAAGCCTTTGAAATGTGGTGCTACAGACGTATGATGAAGATATCATGGACAGACAAAGTTAAGAACGAAGAGGTATAAAAATGGTAGGGGAAAAAAGAAATATGTGGAAAACGGTAAAAAAGAGGAATGATAGGATGACAGGCCACATACTACGGCATGAGGGAATAGTGCGGAATATATTAGAAGCAGAGATAGGAAATAAGAGAAGAAGAGGCAGACCTAGGTTAGACTACTGCACACAGATAGTACAAGATGTAAGCTGTAGGGGTTTCAGGGAGATGTGTAAGCTAGCCCAGAATAGAAATCAATGGAGGTACGTATCCAACCAATCCCAAGATGAATAAACTAATGACGAAAAAATAACTGTGCTTAAACATGAATAATGTTAAGTGTGTGAAAGGATTTACTGGAAAACCATTACTTCGGCAAATGTCTAAGTGTTGGGGAATCTTGGTAGCCACAGGTTGCTTAACCTGCTTCACTGAATCTCGGTGAAATAGGGCATAAAATTAGAAAACAATAGAAGGGGGAACGAGCTGTATACACATGCTGTGTGAGAATTTCAGGTAACTATGTAGGCTAGCTCAGAATATAAATAAGTGCAGGTACGTGTCCAACCAGTTTTGAGACGGAAAACCTAATGACGAAAAAATAAGCGCAGATAAATCTGATGATTAGTATAAACAACTAGTTGTTGGTTGCGAAATATCTGCAACTAATGATGACTGTGCGAAAAGATATATTGGAAAATATATTAAATCGGTAAATGGTTAAGTGTTGAGGGAACTTGGAAGCCACAGGCTGCTTACCTCCCTTCACAACCACTGAAGATCGGAGAAATAGGGTATATAATTGTAAAACAATAGAAGGTGACCGAACTGTATCTAACAAGAAAGAACAGCGCCTATGAGGAAAGACAACAAACATAGAACGAGAAGAAAATTGTTGAAAGCATATGTGTAGAGCACAGCACAGTATGCCTATGAAATATGGGCAGTCTGAAACGCAGACAGAAAAACGCTAGCAGCCTTTTGAAATGCTGTGCTTCAGATGTATGAGGACGATAGCATGGACAGACAAAGATAATAACAAATAGGTTATAGAAATAGTAGGAAAACAATGATATCTGGGGAAAAAGATAAGAGAAATAGAAGGGCAGAAAACGTTCTAAGGCATTATTGGGGAATAGTATGAGATATATTACAAGCAGAGATAGAAAAAAAGAGGTAGATGTAGACCTAGATCAGATAGTTATAGATGCAGACTGTGCAAATTTCAGGAAAATCTGTAGTTCAGAATAGGAAACAATGATGGTACGCGTCTAACCAGTTCCAGGACTGAAGACCTAATAATGATGATTTAAAATAATTTGCACTTAAACATATTTCAGTAGCTTTTATGAATTCCACAAGCGGTAGATTTGTGAAATGTGTTATAAGTGACTATTTATCGTTTATAATTTTTAGAACTAAATCACTGGGACTGTTTGTAAATAATGATTTGACATTGTTACGTTAATTCGTGGCCGTACGTAACACCAAGAAAATCAAAGAAATGACCGGGCTCAATCGGAGAGTAGGGGGGGGGGTGTAGAAAACAGACTAACATATAATGTATGCGGCGGTAAGGAGTTAGTGACAATACCTGCAAGAAAATTAGTTAAGCAAACCTGAAAAAAAAAAAATAAGCATAGCAGCAATGAAACGTCTAAGTTATTCAGTACTTTATAGAATGTAAATAAAAACTGTTTAGATAAACTATATAATATAACAACGGTATAAGCAATACAAAAATATTTAGTACAAAGTGAGGTAATATTGGGGAGTAGCAGAAACGTTTCCTCACACACCAATTAAACATAAATCAGACAAAATGTCTACAAAAGATAAATAGGTAAGACACAATTGATATGAGTAATTCAGCAGTATTGATTTTTCTTTCTTTCTTTTTTTTTCTATGTTTTAAAATAGCATGCAAGTCTATTGTAAAAGGTATCAGAACGACAAAGATATGGTAAAGCAACGAATAGATATTTAAAGTAATAACCAGTAGGAAATAGTTCAACTTACAAAAGTACTTCAGCAACGCTTCCTTGCAACTGAAGTGTGGGATTCAACGATGTCCTGCACTAACGAAGCACTTTACCCTTGACTGTGAGGGTGTTGATGGAACTTATCACACGTTACACTACTCACACCTACGTATTACACTGGGGTTAGCAGCAGACAATATCACGCGTCGGAACTATGTAGCCTTGATAAATTCTATTTCCTAAGACAATAATTTCGAAATACTCTGTAGCACTAGTTTAATTTCAACTGGGACCAAATGTATATTATTTTCATAAACATCCCAAAAAGCAGTGAGAAACTTCAACCAATACCTTTGTAAGCCGGTAATCTGTTATATTTCGCAAATAACGAAATTTGCGCAAGTAATGATCTATTTTAGATTCTTTGTTGTTAGAAAATTCAGAAACTACAGTATCACTGTATTTAAGTAATCCAAAGTATGCGCTACTCTGAGAAGAACAGGACCGCGAAACTAGATCACACACACAGTTCAAATATCCAAAGACAAAACAACTAAAAAAACACAATCAATAAAACAACGCGTATCACTAAGTTAATGTTCCGTAAAACAAGCACGTGCGGTCGAGTCAATAAGTTCTATCACTTTTTTTTCCAACAGAAAAGCAACAAAAAGAACAATTAGTAAAGCTACGCGTATCACTAAAACAATCCGACTCTTTTCAAAGCAAACAGCACACTATTTTTAACGTAATTAATCTGTAGGAATGAAGAGCAAAACTCAAACTGTTTATATCAACTCGTTGTTGCCATAAACTCTTGTCGACTATTATCTAAACTTGTTAATAACATAAGGAAACATCCAATAAATGAATGCAGCCATCATATCTACTAAATAATTACGAGCTGTTTATCATATTCGATAAGTTGGAAAGTAATTTACGAATAATCCATTTAACATTCGTTCCTCGCAATTTATTTATTAATGAAAATCCATCTTCAAATTATCTACTTTTAAAGTAATACCCACGAGTTAAATTGCATACAAATCTGAATTATTCTGAAGTATTTCCTTAATACAAACAGCGATCCCAAAGAAACGATGTATTTTTAAGTACGTTAACAGAAAGGAAGCGTAAAATGCTAAACTATAAAAGTGCTCGTTACAAATTCTTCCCTAGCAAAATAAAGACGTCGGGGTGAAAGAAAAAAGAAAAAGAAAAGAAAAACGACAGACAAGGAACCAAACAAAAAAAAATTTTTTATCCGGTTCGAAGGACCAACACCAGTAAAAGAAAAAGAACACATTTTTTTTCAAAAGAAGACAAAGTCATCTATCGTAACCAACAATGACAGAATAGGTAAAGAAAGCATTAAGTAAACACCCAATAAGGATTAAAGGTCTTAGCTACTTTCAAAATCGTCAAAGGACGGATGTCTCCAAAAGGGACATTTCTGTTCTCCACCTCAAAGAAAAGTTTTGGCTTCCCGCGGAGAAACCAAGAGGAAAGGAAAAAAACGAGGAAGAAAACTCGTAGCAAAACTGTCAACCTCAAGTGTGCAGCAAAGAAAGAACCAAGACAAAGTAAAGGACAAAGGTAAGCTAGTACATCATCTAGAATACTTCCAACTGAGGTAACACAGATTCGTATGAAACGATTACTCAAGCAGAGTATGGCTAACAGACCTACAGAAGCGACCAAGTCGAAATCCCTAAAGGGAAAGAAAATAGATCTGAAGCCTACCTCAAGGAATGGATGTAGAAAGCGACTATAATAGTCAAATAGTGAACAAATGGTAGATCTAGCCAGAAGAAAGAGTCACGGGATGGGCTAGTTACAAAAATATTAATAGGAATACGAAATGGGCGCCAGTGTTTTCGGACACAAGCTTATCAGCGAAAACACAAGACCAATAAGCCAAGAAAATTACAAGTCATAACAAAAAAAATTTAAATAAAACAAAATCAAGAGCAAACCAAAAAAAATCGAGCCCCACACGTTGGTTCGGGCCCCTCAAAAAAAAAGTCGAGCCCCACGTTGGGCGCCAAAATTTCTGTTACGTTACGTCGTGACAGCCACGTTGGGCGCCAAATTTCATGCTACGTAACATAAAGAAAGTCAAAGGAATGACCGGGCTCAATCGGAGAGTAGGGGGGGTTGTAGAAAGCAGACTGACCTACAATGTACGCGGCCGTAAGGAGTTAGTAACAGTACCTGCAATAAAAGAAATTAGAATAGCAAACCTGCAATAAAAAAAAGATTAGTCCTGCAAACCTGAAATAAAGAAAAAGAATAGCAGCAATGCATAGTCTATTGTAAAAGGTATCAGAACGACAAAGATATGGTAAAGCAACGAATAGATATTTAAAGTAATAACCAGTAGGAAATAGTTCAACTTACAAAAGTCCTTCAGCAACGCTTCCTTGCAACTGAAGTGTGGGATTCAACGATGTCCTGCACTAATGAAGCACTTTACCCTTGACTGTGAGGGTGTTGATGGAACTTATCACACGTTACACTACTCACACCTACGTATTACACTGGGGTTAGCAGCAGACAATATCACGCGTCGGAACTATGTAGCCTTGATAAATTCTATTTCCTAAGACAATAATTTCGAAATATTCTGTAGCACTAGTTTAATTTCAACTGGGACCAAATGTATATTATTTTCATAAACATCCCAAAAAGCAGTGAGAAACTTCAACCAATACCTTTGTAAGCCGGTAATCTGTTATATTTCGCAAATAACGAAATTTGCGCGAGTAATGATCTATTTTAGATTCTTTGTTGTTAGAAAATTCAGAAACTACAGTATTACTGTATTTAAGTAATCCAAAGTATGCGCTACTCTGAGAAGAACAGGACCGCGAAACTAGATCGCACACACAGTTTAAATATCCAAAGACAAAACAACTAAAAAAACACAATCAATAAAGCAACGCGTATCACTAAGTCAATGTTCCGTAAAACAAGCACGTGCGGTCGAGTCAACAAGTTCTATCACTTTTTTTTCCAACAGAAAAGCAACAAAAAGAACAATTAGTAAAGCTACGCGTATCACTAAAACAATCCGACTCTTTTCAAAGCAAACAGCACACACTATTTTTAACGTAATTAATCTGTAGGAACGAAGAGCAAAACTCAAACTGTTTATATCAACTCGTTGTTACCATAAACTCTTGTCGACTATTATCTAAACTTGTTAATAACATAAGGAAACATCCAATAAATGAATGCAGCCATCATATCTACTAAATAATTACGAGCTGTTTATCATATTCGATAAGTTGGAAAGTATATTTACGAATAATCCATTTAACATTCGTTCCTCGCAATTTATTTATTAATAAAAATCCATCTTCAAATTATCTACTTTTAAAGTAATACCAACGAGTTAAATTGCATACAAATCTGAATTATTCTGAAGTATTTCCTTTATACAAACAGCGATCCCAAAGAAACGATGTATTTTTAAGTACGTTAACAGAAAGGAAGCGTAAAATGCTAAACTATAAAAATGCCCGTTACAACATCTAAAGAAATTATCATATATTTTTTAGGAACTTTTTGTTTTATAATAAACTTATGAAAATCCCAGCTGTGTTTTTGATCTAATAATCGTTTCTGCTAACTATTCTTGTTAATGTTTCATTTAGGAATTTTGAAAGATTATATGTGGATGAATCAATATAACTAACAATGGGTCTAAGTGCTATATTTATTTTATGTATTTTTGGTAACCGGTAAATGTATGAAGCTTGTCCGTTATGATATCTTAACTGATTATTTTTAAATTGAGTTGAGTTATATATAAAAAGGGCTATATAATTCAACTCAAAAAGAATCAGTTAATATGTCATAACGGACAAGTTCCATACATTTACGGGTTATCAAAAATACATAAAATAATTATACCACTTAGACCCATTGTTAGTAATATTAATTCACCTACATATAATCTTTCAAAATTCCTAAATGAAACATTAACAAAAAAAATTAGCCAAAACGATTATTATTTCAAAAACAGCTGGAATTTTCATAAATTTATTATAAAACAAAAAGTCCAAAAAAATATTTGATAATTTTTTTAGATGTCAAATCATTATTTACAAACATTCCCACTGATTTAGTTCTAAAAATTATAAACGATAAATGGCCACTTATAACACCTTTCACAAATCTACCGCTTGTGGAATTCATAAAAGCTACTGAAATATGTTTAAGTGCAAATTATGTTAAATATGAAAACAAAATATATAGTCAAATATGCAGGACTGCTATGGGCTCTCCAATATCATCCACTATAGCAAACCTAGTTCTAGAAGTATTACATTGATGATTGTTTAATGTGCATCCCTGAAAATAAAATAGAAGAAACTCTTACTAAACTTAATGCCTATCACCCCCCGACTTCAATTTACGGTAGAAAAAGAATCAAACAACAGCATTAGATTTTTAGATTTATCAATTTCACATAATGAAAAAGGAGAGATAACCACAAATTGGCATTATAAAAAAACATGGAGTGGACTATACCTTAATTTTAATTCTATTGTACCTGTCCAGTATAAACAAAATGTTGTAAATAATCTAGTTGACTGAGCAATGCAATTTACACACTATAAACATAAACCAAAACACATAACAAAAATTGAAAATGTAGTAAAAAAATAACAACTATCCTAAAGAATTTTATAAACCCTTAATTAGAATCACACAATATACAAATAGTACATAAAGCCAATAATTATTCAAAAACCTTTTACACCAATTTAAAACGGAAAATAGAACAAAAGAATAAAACCCATACCATTTATAAAATAAATTGCTTTGATTGCTCTGGGGGTTGATTTTTGACCACAATCGCTAAATGACGATTTCCTTATATAACGATTGGTTGATAGCGCATACGTTACGATTTTCGTATTTTTGAAGCTGTTCGTTATCAATCATCTCAACATTCGTTAAATTACGATTGTTGTGTATGACAACACCGCATTTCATGCTGCCGGTATCTGTGACAGCCGATAACTGACATTTAAAAGCAAATTTGTTTGGAGTGAGGTTAATATTGTGTTTATAGTTTGTGCTATTAAAATAAATAACTGAATTCAACAATTAAAAAGCGAGGTGGAAAAGTAACAGAGGCACAAAAACGATGTATTGTAGAATATATCAAACTACATTCACAACTGGGAAGTGATAGATTTAGTGCTACCTTTACACATCAGGATTCTGTAAAACAGTGGAGTGAACTCGCCGGGAACTTAAATTCTATGTGCGGGGCCGAATAGACATTGAAAGGTATTATTTACTTTATTATAAATATTTCACTATTAAACCTAACTTCTTTTAGTGCTGGCAGGACATTCGTTCAAGAACTAAAACCAAAATTGGTGTGACAAACAGGTATGCAAACAAAACGGACGGCGGCCCTCCACCACCACAAGAAATACTACTGTAGAAGAGGATGTTTATGATATTATCAAAGCTGTTTCAGTCGAAGGTCACAATGCTTATGAATCACCTACATTCCTTAATTTTGAATGTTCAAGAGACATTATCGATGATTTAAATTTTAGCAACAATGAAATTATACATACCCTGAGTGATGAAGTAAATGCAGAAACAACCTCAAATGAGTTGAAATTTAATACCATCGGCGTAGTAGACAGTAGTTACCGACCATCAATGGATCGTCTTAAAACTAAATTGCAAATACCCAAACGAAAATTTCCGAAGAAAATGGAAAATCTATTAAATGCCTCACAGGCAGCATCTAGCTATAAGGATTATTTGCAAAAGAAAATGATATAAAAGAAAGATACTACGAGCATAAATTACGTTTGATGGACCAGGGTTTAAACTTGGAAACTGAAAAACTTAATACTATGAAGACAACTTTAGCATTAGAAGGAAAGAGAGTTGTATTATTAGAAGCACTTGTTAGTAAAGTAACCGAAATAGCGGATCAAATCTTATAATTATCAACATAAGTATTACATGTATATAGCCGTATATATGTTTATTTACACTTAATTTTAATATTACAAACTAATTTCGTAATATAAATATGCTTAGAATTATTTTTAATATTAGGAATGAGTTATAGTTTCAAATATATTCTTTAAGGTAATTGTGTAATATATCGGAGTCTTGCACGCCTTCCTAATACCAATTCTGCATTAATGTTTTGCATTACATCTTCTTGATTGGCTTCCTCATTATCAGCATTGAAGTTTATCCCAAAATCTAAATCATCATCGTGCTCTTCTTGTTCTGGAACATTGTAGCGAATGCACATGTTGTGCAAAACGACACATGCATTAATTATTTTAAATGCATATTCAGGGTCATAATGGAGAACACAATGTTTCAACAAACATCTAAATCTTGATTTTAGCACACCATTACAGCATTCTGTTTTTAATTTTGTGCTCTTGTGACGATCATTGTACACTTTCTCTACAGAGTTGGGAGGAGGTTCAAGCTTTAAGGGTGTTAAAAGATATGTTCGAAGGGATAGCCAGAATCACCCAACAGTGCATAATCCTGAAGACCTCTGCCATGTAAATCTTTTAACAGTTGCTGCAAACTCGAACGATTCCAGATATAAGCATCGTTTGTACTTCCGGGATATTTTGCACATACATTTAGAATATTTAAATCTGAATCGCAAACCTAAATTTAACCATTCATATAAATTGCATATTATGTATTGTTATTCCACATACCAATTGAAAATTTATTAAATGGTAATTTTTCTGTTAATATACAGATGTTCAGGGAAATTGTGATGCTCAACTTGTGGAGAAAGTATTGCCACATGGGCACAATCAATGCAACCGACTATTCCTGGCATACGATGTTCTTCATAAAATCTAAAATAAAATTATAGAGCTTCAAATACTGATATGTGTACAAATTTACTGTCAACGAACTGAGTTTAATTTTTCGAAAGTGTCTGGGAAAGAAACACATTCATTAAAAACATGAGGATTATTTAATGCATCTGTTACTTCTTTTAAGCAACGGATGATTGGCTTACACACAAAAATTTATTAACTCCGACGCTAACCTGATAATTGCCATATGCAAAAAAATGTAATGCTGTCAGTATCTATAAAAATTTCGTAAACAAAAAAAATGTTTAGGTCATTATACAAGTTTGTATACTTTTGTCTGTATTTCCAAGTCGGTAGATCTCAAGGGATTTCACATGTAAGGTGTCAATGTATCAATTAAAATTCGAAACAACTCTTTACACAGCCGAAATAGTTTTTGAAATTGTTTTTCACTTAAGTTAAATGGGTCGTCAGGATGCTTCTGCATATTAAAGAGCGGTCGATTCTCAGCTTCCTCCAAATTTTCTATTAAAAAAATATTCATTAGTTCGTCCATTTTGCAGAAAATTTCCAAACAACGAGCCGAACTCGAAATGACTCTAACCCCACTTTTAGAACCATTATTGTTAATTTTTCACTCGCTATATACCATCCAATATCATTATCTATTTTACGTATGCACTAAATAACGATTAGCCAAGAATAACGACTGAGAAAGATTCTAGAGTTATAAGTGATAAATAGCGAAGCGAATGCTCAAAAATCGAGCCCCTGGGGGGGCAATTTTTGACCCTTCGTAAATTGAAAACGTATGCGTAACTTTACGAATTCTGAATTTCCCGATTTTTGAAACGCTGAATAGTTTCGTGTGCGTATGTTGCATGTATATTTGGACGTTTTTGTGCGAGCAGAAAAATCATCGTGATTTATTACATTTTGTTAAGAAGTAGTGTTTTGATTTTATTGTTGAAGAGTTTTCTTTGCTATAACTAATAACGCTCTGGGCCATAACCTATTTTCTTGTGGTTAATTATTAGTCATTTGATTTATTGCGATGGATGAGCTTATGCAAGTACTAGCAATTCGTAACCTCGAAAATGCGGAGCTGCGCAACAAACCCAACAATATAAGCAACTCCAAAGATCCTTTTATTTTGTTCAATGATGTACAATTTTTAAAGATGTTTAGGCTTTCAAAGGATTTGTGCATATATTTAATAAAATGCTTAATGCCCTACATGAGACCTCAAAAGCGAGAAAGTGATTTAAGCATTCAAACCAGGGTATTATAGTCGGTTCCTTTGACCATTATATTCTTATTGCCTTTATAAAAATTATAGATTTTGACAGCACTTAAGTTTTTTGGAAGTGGTAGTTATCAACCAGACATTGCCGCTAATAAATTTATTGATCTATCTCAATCGTTCGTTAGTATATCCGTCAAAGAAGTTACAGAGGCACTAAATGGTCCACAAATATTTAATAAGTGGGTTTGCTTTCCAAATTCTACCGAAAAGTTAAATAAGATCAGAACACAGTAAGGAAATTTTCATCGACTGTTAACACGTCCAATATAAATTTTATTGACAGATTTTACAAGCAACACCAATTTCCAGGAGTTATTGGATGCATAGATTGCACCCATGTAGCAATCGTTCCTCCCAATACAAATGATCCTGAATATCCAAAGCATATCTATGTAAACCGAAAGAATTACCATTCTATCAACGTTCAATTAGTAAAAAACTTTATAACTTGCTTGGATATTTATTTTAAGAATAAGATTGCAGATTTGCGATGCCGACTTAAAAATTATAAATGTCAATGCCAAATTCCCCGGTAGTAGCAATGATGCTTACATCTGCAATCAATCCAAAGTACAAACAACATTGAGAAACTTGCATGCTGCAGGTCATAATGATTATTTCCTCTTAGGTAATGATCCACAAAATATGCAAGATATTCCTTGAGGTTAAGCTTGAAAAATAAGCTCCAAATTATTCTGAAATATGTTTATATTCTAATTCTTTATAGGTGATTCCGGTTATCCTTTGCGTACTTGGTTATTAACACCTTTCCAAGAATTTAATGAAAATACGCCTGAAAGTAAGTACAATGACATGCACAAGAGAACTCGAGTTAAAATTGAATGCAGCAATGGCATTTTAAAATCTCGATTTCGCTGCTTTACTCAAACACCGAACACTGCATTATAAGCCTACAACTGCAAGTAAAATTATAAATGCTTGTGTTGTACTTCACAATATGTGTAGGGAATATAATGTTCCAGAGATTAACGATGATGAAATTGATGATATAGATTTTGGAATGATCAATGATGACTATGAAAACGAAGATCGTGCAACAAGAACAGTAAATCCTGAGTTATTTAAAGGTAAACAAGCGCGAAATAAAATTGTACGCTTATTGGATAGGTAATTAAATTTAAAATATGTCAATTAATCATATATTTATATAAAAAATATTGATGTGTATATATTTTTTATTATGAAATTAAAATATTTTATTACAATTTTCTTTTATTTCTATTCATACATATGCATAAATATTAGGTTACAAATAATAATTATGTTATTTACTTAAGATTATCTAAACTTTAAACTCTGAAATATCATAGTTATAGAAACGTGCACTGTTAATTACAAAAGTAGAACTGATTTTCACACTAAATAATTATACCTAATTTATTATGACCTATTGAAATTTGTTTCTAAGGCCATCAGTGACTTTGCAATCGATTGAAGTGCCTCAACTTTCGGCCTTTTTAAACTAATGGCTTCTTTCATTATAATTAATTTTTGTTCACAATAGGATTGGCGAAGAACGAGTTTTTCTTTTAAGTTACTTTGAAACGTTGAAGCTGCCATTGCAGAATTAATGTAGTTGTCCAATTTCCTGGGCACTTTCTTATTAGTTACAGGTTTTTCACCCATAGTCTTGTTGCAGCTGCCACTTGGTCTTTCTAAGTTTGTAACTTTAAATTCGTTGTTGATCAACGTCGTATTATCCTTCTCGAACATGGAATGATCGAGTTCTATATCACCATTATTATCGAAATAAATAATTTCTGCATCTTGTAATACTTCACTCTCCAATTCAAGCTCCACACAAGATTCTTTAAGGGAGTGTCCTTCGACAGACACATTTGAAATTAACTCAAGTATATCTTCTTCTACATTTGTATATGAATCTCCTGCACAGGGACCACCGCCCGTGACTATTGCTGCAGCTTTAGTTTTTGCCACTTTTTGTTTCGTACGGCTTCGGAGATCCTGCCAAGTCTGAAAATATAATCGTAGTGCATTTAATTCAATTTAAATTACAAACCAACTTTTCTCCATTCCTTCCAGGTTTTTTTTAGATCCTGGCAAAGAGTTTAAAATATCTGCTATTTCTTGCCAATCCTTTGCGGCATCCTTTGTTGTATATGTAGATGTTTGTTTTCCACTAATTACTTGTGGCTTCTTTTTCACGTATTAAATTAACAAAAGTTTCTGCTTTTCGGTAGCGTTTAAATTACGTTCCCGATTTTCTCCCATATTAGTAATAAAATTTAATTAATGAAGCGGCTAGTTCTTGAAAAATAAAATGCAAATTCATTAACCTCTAATAATATACGTTCAATGTTGACAGATATTCAGTTAGTTTAGTTCTTTCAAACCGGGCGTTTATATCTACTACGGTATTGTCACAGCTTGTATTCGCTTATGTACGAATAGTGAATACTACCATTGCGAAGATGATCAAAAATTAGTATAAGTACAAATACACGCTTTTGATGGTGTGTAACTTTTCGAATACGAATTTAAACGATGAAATTCAAAAATTGCCACCCTGGTGTATACATAGGTAATTCCAAGCAGTATCTCCATAAGCGCATTTACGAACATAAATATTCCATCAGAACAAATACTAAAAATGTACCGCTTTAGCAGCCCACTCAATAGATAAAATGAATCAATTTGATTTCAACAATGTGGAGATATTACTTAGGGAGATAAATGACAATAAAAGAAATTATTTAGAAACCATGCACATACAAAAAAACCCTTATTCAATTAATTTAAAAAACCATCAAGAAAACTTTATTCAATATTACCATAATTTAATAGTTTAAGTTTATATTACACTCATATATAGAATTCCTGTTGTTTGTTAAGTATATATTTAAATGTAGCAGTTCATATAGTATTAGACAATAAGTTATTAAAAGATAATATATCACCTAAATTATTCATTCATATTAGAAAGATTAAAATAAAACATTATTGGTCAAGTACGTTCGTTGCTTAATATTTCAAAATTAATAATATGTGTGTAAGGTTTTTTGTTTCTGTTTTTATTAAATAACCGTAAATATTTTAAATTATAGACATAACCTCACTTAAATTGTTTTGAAGTTTTCCTCATGATTTTCCTGGTATGTATTTATTTATAAAGTAATTTATAAAATAGGTAATATTTTTAGAATAATTTTGAAAATGGTTAATAAAACCGAAACGCGTCAGCTGTACATAATAAAAGTTACAAGCTTTATCCTATTTTAGTGTAATTGTTAAAAAGTTTTTACTGGCCAAGATCCAAGAATCTATCTTAATATATATATATATATATATATATATATATATAGACACACACACACACGCACACACACACACACACACACACACAAAAGATGAAATATTAACTTAGACTTCTTTATGCAAAGCCCAAATGATCATTTCAAATCGAGCTAGTAATTGAAAAATGGAAATAATAAGGTCTTGGACAGGACTTGAACCTGCATCTTTGGTTTTTATATTTCCCATCTTTCAATTACAAGCTCGATTTCATCTCATTAACTGTAATACGTTAGTATTTATTAACTTACCGTGTGTAATTAACTGCCTAAAATATTTATATATTTAATACTTAGCTTGTGTGTGTGTGTGCGTTTGCGTGTGCGTGTGTGTGTGTGTGTGTGTGTGTGTGTGTACCATTCGTCCACAGAAAGGCGGTACGGTACAGGGGAATATTCTAGTGTTGAAAAGAGAAGAGAAATAAAGTATATAAATTAAAAGAAAATACGTGAAGATTTAATAAATGAAAGGCGGATACTAAACGCATCCTAACATAATTCAAGACTGTTTAACAAAAAATACAAGCGCCTCGCCGCAGTGTGACTCTTTGGCTGCGATGACGTAAATTTTGTGTTTACATTATTTGTCTTTGAAATATAAACGGCTCACTGCAGTTTGCTCGTTAGCTGCTGGGATGTTTGTAAATTGTCCTTGAAAATAATACTAACCTCAAATATCTTGAAACGGCGGGGTATTATAATTTCAGTAAAATGGAAAAATTTAGACACGAAGTTATAAAACAAAAAGAATTTATTGTTGCACGCAATCTATGTCTATATTTATCAGCTTGTACTCCAAATTAACAATATATATATATATATATATATATATATATATATATATATATATATATATATATACGCTATATATAAAAAATAAACACATACAAAATTGTAAAATATGCAGTTTTTGAGTTTTGGAATAGTTTTTGTACTCTGTTTATATACTTTATTTAGGGCGCAACATAATAATAAGGCTGCCCCATGCAAGGGACTGTACGTTACTTTAAGAACCAAACCAGCTTTTAATTTTATTTTCTCAAAAATTTAGATAGAACTCTTCATTTCTGTTTGAAAACTAAAGTACTACATGGCATTCGGAAGTAAATTCATCACTATTAAAAAAGTATACACTTGAATGTCATATGATCAATCAGCGCCATGTGTTCAAACGCGTCTTGGAACACAATTATTTTTTACTGATTCTAGTTCAACTTGACGTTTCAATTTAACCTCATATTTAAATTATCCGTTAAAACAAAACTATCTATAATAGTATCTTTTAGATTGAAGGGTAATGGAATCTAATTGCTAAAAAGCTTCTTCCACTTATATTTTATAGATCTGTACATAAAATAAAACATACTTTTCGCATAAATGTTATAATTATAAAACATCACGGCACCGCGCCATATAGGTTTTTAATTTCATTTTTATTTGTTTTAACTTCGCATAGAATTATTAGTATTAGGATTAAATAATAAGTTTTGTTAATAAGTATTATGAAAGAGGAAATTATTTGTGTAGAGTGCAAAGGTTAACATTTATACGTCAAACATGACCTTAAAACAGCCAAAAATAATTGGGTCCCGAGACGCGTGTCATGTGTTCTATCTTCAAAAATTTCATCCAATGTAAGCTGAAAAGTGACACTCTGCTTCAATTTGCCTAAAAAAGGTTTAAATATATATCACTTTTTATAAATATTTCATAAGTTAACATACCACACCAATTTTTTACTTCTTTACTAAATTTATTTGGTTTCCTCTTAGCTGTAATAATGGAATCATTATCACCCCAACACAATCATGAATTTTCCCTAAGTTCTACGTCCTAAGTCCTACGTTCTAAATAAAAAACGCCATAATTTTTCATTTTACGAGAACGCAATAATTTGTTTCTATAATATTTTAGGTTACTTTTCTTTTCAAGGAAAACATTCACATATTTGTCAGCAGCCAAAGAGCCACACTGTCGTGAGACGCTTGTCAAAAAATGTTTGACATATTTAATCATTGCATTTCAATTATAAAAATAAATTTGAGGTAGACCGAGTGAAGCGCTTTTATTTTTTAATAGTTTTCCTCAACATTTAAAAAAAAATTCTAAAGAATATAAGCTACAGTGTAGTTGTCACACTCACTTTTGATAAAAACAATAATTGTAAAACATTCAAAATAGGTAAGATTTTTGTTAGGTTAATTTAATAATCTACTCATTTTAATATGCACTTGTAGGCGTTCATACTGATTTGTCATTGTATTGGAAATAAACCCACTAAGAAAAACTATTAGCTGTTTTAATAGCAATAAAATTTGTATTTCACAAACAATCTTCTGTAGAATTGTTCTTAATCAGCACTTTTACTGTAGTTTTTTAAACAACATTTTTAGTAAACTTCTTTTACTGTAGTTTATATTAACAAGTCTTTTTATTTAATTTAACATATGAATTATTATTCAGTATCTAAAAAAGTTTAGATACTTAAGTGGGTGTATTCTGGAGAAAGTTACAGAAAGACTGTTGCTCTTTTCTCTGCTTTGTATGAAAATGTAAGCAGAATCGTTAAATTATTCAAAAAAACTTAAAGTATTAACAAAACGGTTATAATTAACAATGAACAGAATAGAAATGAAAACATTGTAATTAATATTCTAGCTTCAATTCACGCAAACCCATACATTAGTGTGCCGACTATTGTCAAAAATGTAGGACTTAGTAAATGTTATGTACATAAGATGCTTAAAAAATACATAGTAAATATGCATCTCACGAGGAACCTGTAAAAACAGATGCTAAAAAGCGAGCACGCTTTTGTGAAATATTGTAATTTTGTAGTGTTTGCTTTACAGATGAATGCTCATTTACATTATACAGCAGTCCAAATCATTAAAATCACTGATATTGAAGCACCGAAAATCAACATTTGTGTATACCAGCGTATACACGCTATCCTCAGCAAGTAAATGTATAGACTAGAATATTTATAAACCAAATCATAATTCCATATTTTATCAAAGGAACCCTTACAAAAGCAAAATATTGTAATTTGTCAATTGATAATATTATACTAGCATTAAATGAGGTTGCACTCGAGGATTCTATAGTTTGATATCAGCATGTCGGTTTCCACATAATTCACATATAATTAAAAATCTTTTGAATACATTGTTTTCAGAGTGCTGGATTGGAAGTGATGCACCGATAACCTGGCCCGCATGTTTGCCTGACTTATCAAGGAATGATTTCTTATTATGAGGATATATTTCTTAAAAAATATATTAAGGACCGCCTCATAGAAACCTGCATTCTCTGAAGGAGAGCATACGACGAGTTAGTAATAGTATTACACCGTAAATGTTTGTAAATATTCGAAGATATTTTTATGACCGTGTGGTTATTGTCTAGTTGTAAATGTTCGAACATTTGTTGTGATTCTATCTATTTTGAATTCATATTTTTGATTTTATAGTTACGTACTTAAAATTGTTTATTATTTTATAAAAATTTCAAATTTTTGAAAATTTAAGACAACTTATTAAATCAAAAACTAACCTTAAATAATATTATACCGGCTATTGTTCTTAAGTTTCAAATATTAAAATGATAACAACACAGTAGTTGGTATTTTGATATCTTTCTGTGGACACTGGGTATATATATATATACATACACACACACACACACACACACACATACACACACACACATACACACACACACATAGAGTCTTTGCAATTTTTTAACCGACTTTCGTCACTCACGACGTCACACTTACACTAACAACAAATGATATTGTTGTCTTATTCTAACTTGAGAAAAGTTTGGCATATTTTGCAACGTTGCCGCCTTCTTTTAGGTCATTAAATAAATACTTGTATGGGTTATGTTAGATTTTCGTTGTCGTCTTTGTTTCTTGTCATTACCCTCTTGCGCACTTTCTTGTTCCGTATTTTATGTATTTTCTGCTTGCTTTTAAAATTGTTCTTTTATTGTGTTGTTATCAGGTGACCCAAATTTACGCTGGGAAAGTGGTGTTAAGGCGGGAAGGTTTGAAATAAAACTACAGAATTTACTTAGCTTTACTTCTAATAAAACAATAACCATTAAATAGGTCATGCGCATGAAAGCATAGAAAAATAACACCTAAAGCAAACAGTGGCGTACTCAACCTGGGCGATTAGGGAAAAAGCACGGCAGAGAAAATCCCAAAACGCCCTCACACTTCCAACTGCATTTGGCACATCTCAGCAAGGACAGGTGACGTACAAGTAACCAGATCACCAACACTAAATTTGACAGGATGTCAACTGTTACCCAGACATACCACACATGACAATTGAAGAAATGTTAATGTAGGCCAGCTAGTCTTTTCTGGCAGGTACTGAGGTCGAATAACTAATACTACCCAGTTAAAGTTGAAAGAGGAGGGACCCCGGGAAGGTAAAATCTGCCTTGACTACCAATGTTCCTTTCCGCACGGACACAAAATGTTAGTAATATTCAATAACGCTCAATCACACACGCCCACATACACGCATTAACAATTTCCAGCCCGTGTTACAAAATATTTCACAGAGGCTAGCCGACTTTCTATTGCAAAAGGGTACAACTACAAGTACATTGATAAGACAACATGAATTGCTGAAATAAACTTATGGTATGATTGCGCATGGTTAAAAGGCGCTGGTTATTAAATCGACTATCTCCAACATAGTCATAAATGCAAACGCGAAGGCACGAGATCGTCCGACATACCAGAGGTTGAATTTAATTGCACCACAACAATGATCACAAACGTTAAATACTAGTTAATTATATAGAAACATCGGCTTGATAATAGGATAATACTGTTCATATTCAAACTTGACTAATAATTTGGTTTAATATCTAACGAATGATGTTAGTACTTTTCACTAATTGTCGTAAATTCACGGTAATGGTACATTCTACAATAAATGCGATGCAATTGGAGTTCCAACTCTGTATTAAATACTGAATAAACATTAATTCAAATAAATAAATATTAGTTTTCGGTTGTTAAACCAAACAACGCTCATTTATACATAAAACATGTTCAATAAAACCTTAAATCTACATGAAAATTACATATTAAACATTATAAGTAAAACAACTGGCAAGGAAGTATTGCATACATCAATTTCAACAAAAACAACAGGTAATCATAAAAATACTTCCTTCAATGATAACTTAAATAAAGGTTTTACAATAAGTATCAACATCACATTCAAAACAAAGCTAGAATTACAAGATTAATCAGATTATTCTAAATAGCAACTACATTATAAACTTATAAAACGCTACCTTTTAATAAAATCGCCAAGTGAAGTTTTCGTACCTTCCATTTTGAAATCTGAAAACAAAAGTTCTTTAACTTTGTTGACAAGATTGATGTCCCTACACATGCGCCTTTTATAACGTAAATTCTGACGTCACGGAATGCGTTCAGAAACCTGCAAGTGGTTACTGAGCTATTCTAACAAATACCTACAAATATCGGAATGTACACTATAATATTTGCAATAATTATCAAGCAATGAGAATTGACTTAGGAAAACACTGCGGATCACTACAAGATGAATAAACTATGTACGGTTTATGCTTAAGAAGTAGAGGGAAGTCACCTGCAGCTAATTTGATTGTGTTTTTTGAACGAAAAAGTGATAACGGCAGCTCATTTATTCCTTTGACGGCAGTTCGTGAGGTAATTTAATTATTTAGTTCAATATATAGTTCATTAATTCTATTTTATCCACGAACCTTTCACTTCCAAGAAACAGAAGAGCTTGTATCAATTGGTTTTTTATGGATGAAACATGAATTTTTGAAAATAGCTTTGTAAGTCGCTCTTAGTAAAACACCAATTTAAAAAGTGTGAGAAGTGAAAGTCGATGGTAAAGCTAGCGAGATTTACATTCTTTAGCATAAATGTACAAAGGAATTCTGCATTTTAGTCACATAGTGTTACATGCAGACAATAGAGATGTTTTTATTAATGGTAGTGAATTAGTTTTTTGTTTATCGACAAAAAAATCAACAATGTCATGACAAGTTGAATGAGGATAATTGTTTACGTTGGTATGAAGATCAACTCCTAAAGAATTTAGAAGCGCCATCTGTAATTGTCTTGGATAATACTTCGTATCACAGTACTACAGAACAAAACACCAAACAGTTCATGGAGAAAAAGTGAAATAGCAGAATGGCTTATTAAAAATAAAATCAAATTTGAAGTAGCATCTTGAAAAAGTGAACTACTACATGTGGTTGCAATGTAAGTAGAAAATGTGGTATAATTTGTAAATGACTAACACATTTCTCCAAATTGTAGAAGCAAACTACCAAAAAATTTTAAAATTGATCACTTAGCAAAAGAATGTGGTAATAAGGTACTAAGATTGATTTCCAATCATTGTATTTTCAATCCAGTTGAACTCGTTTGAGGTATTGCTAAAAATTATTTTAATAGCCATATTGATAGGAATGGCAGATCTATAGAAATCTGTATGGCAATATAAATATTTATGGCTCCGGGTTGGGACCGTGTCATTTTATAAACTTAGAACCTTAGTCTATAAAATGACACTGTCCCAACCCGAAACCATAAATATTTATAATGACTCCTGCCGTGAAAGCTTCCAAAAATACAACAACTGTATGGCAATATGGCATGAAGCATTAGCGACTGTAACATTCAAGTATGGGCAGATTCTGTACAACACACTGAAACAATCAATAAATAATGGTGGGATTGAGAAGTTAAGTCTGAAGAAAGAGATGTTGCAGCTTTGACCATTAATGTGAATGAGGGTAGCGATAACAGCAGCTGGGATTCAGACTGAAGTAACGACTAATCGACATAAAAATGATGGGACCGTAGGGAAAGTAATGAAAGATACTTTTACACGATGGCTACAGCGACGATTGTAAATTAATAATTATTGGCATTTAGTTGATTGTGTATTAATTAATATGTTTAACTTTCTGTAAAATAAATAAATACATATAAAACAATATATAACTTCTATTGTTAAATTATAAACTTTTAGATACATCGCTAACCTCTTTGGTCACTTACGTCTTTAAAACATCGACTGCAAAACCACATACTTTTTTGTGATATAATTGATCATTTTCAAATTGTCTTTAAAATCTTCTTTCGCTAAAGTTATTTACTTACATCATATCAATAGACAAGTCTAGTATATTTTCAAATTTAACGTGAGCTTGCGCTTATTGTTGAGGTTGTTACTTGTTTTACTATTTTCATAAATCTCATAATGTTAAAACTTAGCAAAACTAACACATCGAACGTGTATTTTATAGCCACGCGATGTAGAACATATGTTTTGAATAAAAGCCAATGCAATAATCCACTCGTGCTGCATTTGTTGTATGGACTTAAGAATTAGATTTAACAAAGTAGTTTTTCACAGTTGTTCTGGGTTTGGATTACGCATCATCGGCAGTTTTTAAATTTGCAATTCTAAGGGTTTCCATAAATCAACTAGTTTTCACAATATTATGTGGGTTTGTTTAATATCCGGCAAACCTTAAAATTAAATTTTCATGACTGTTCATGCTGTATAGTTACCTACGAGATAAACATCAATATTCCTATACTTTGGTCCAATTCTGAAATAATATATTTGTGTATCAAGCATCAACGTTGTATCACAATTCTGTTTTATATTTTGCTGAAAATCACAATATTGTTGTTTTCTTAGTAAAAGCCAACCTCATTTATCAGCAAATAGCAAAACCAGTTCTACAATAGAAGAAGTAAAATAAACACTTGATAAGATCAAAAATATTTTAGTTTTATAAACATAACCTCTGGAGGACTTGACTATTAGTGGTTATTATTCTGTGCTGGTATAATATGCTCATTACTATTTAATTAGGAAAATGAAACATAGTTAAAAACGCGCAACGATATTTAAAATATGGTCAGTAGTTTAAATTATTAAGTTAAATAGTTTAGACTGCAATTTTTCAATATAAATTCAATCTAAAAATTACATTTTGAAAAGTAAAAAACACATTTCACCACCAACTAAATATTTACAATATTTCTATTGTACCAATAGTGTCATTGTAGTTACGAGGATTAATTGTTTTGATGGTGGCAACGGCGCTAATATATGACATGACGAACATTGATGAGGAGTGTGTTTAGAAATTGCAAGAATTATATATTTTATTAACCTTAAAACTATTTTTAGAAGGATTAAAATATGATTTTTATTCCACAATTATATTTACTAATTTATTCGTAAACTACTTTTCTATTAATATAATCTCTATTCAAAGCACCCGTAAGACAATTTAATTTCAATAATTTTTTGCGCAGATTGACAATTTTAAGAATTGTATTACTCTAAATTTGATGTCTTAAAAACCCGGTGCTAGAATGTTAGTAGTACCTGATTTGACAGCCGTATAAGTTTACAATGCTTTTTGACTTTCTCTTTATTTGGCAAATATTTAAATTGCAAACAAGAAATTCTTACTAACTGTTCGTTAAAAAAAATATATAAGTAGTCTTTGAATCCAAAGAGCAGCCAATATTGTACAGTTTTGAACACGTCAGGCGGCGTGTTGACAACTTGACAATTAAAGTGCCCTCCTGCGGAGATTAAAAACCCTAAAATAGGGTATTAAATAATAGGAAAGCATACCAAAACGTAGACATGTGTGCTCAGTAGTTGAAAGACTTTTTAGTTGTCTAATATTTTTGTTTTTTTGTTAATACACGTAGTGTTGTTAGGTGTTTTAGTGTTCTTTCTCGTTCGTGTTAATGTTATATAACGTTCTGACAATGAAAAATATTATTCATTGGCACCATGCGTCTGTGTGTAATTAGAAACCATGCTTTTGTGATAAATCATGGTAACACTCCATATTGTTCCTTTACTACTGGTATAAATCCGAAATAGATTATTACTAGTTATATTTGTGGCTGTGAATAAAACAACAATTTCTTCATTAAAATGTCTATGCATATTTCAAATCTCGAAAGCCAACCTACCTCAGAGAATGTTACTTCAGACTCTTCAAATTCTTCATATGCATATGTTGTGTTAAGCTTAAAATCTGACAAGGAAAGTGATAGCAATAAACAAAACATTGAGGATCCACCTCAACAATTTATACGTGATGAAAGTGATACATCAAATATTCCTAAAGAATCTCCTATGGAGGTGCAAGACGATGGTGATAACTTTACACCTGTTATAAACCACAGTAGGAAAGAACGTAAAAGTGAGAAGAAGCGAGACAAGTTCCGTGAATCTGTAGTGAATAATAAACCCAATACCCATGGTAATGTTGATAAACGCATTAATGGTCATATTTCTAATCATGCACACCCTGCACAAGACCAAGGTAAAGACAACGAAGAGGTTCCCACTGTTAAAACGGTTTATGTGGAAGCTCCCCTTCCAAAGATAAATCCTTGGCAGCCTAAAAACATGAATATTTCTCGTAATATGCCTAAAATCATAGCAGAAAAAAGAGCATTGCAGTCATCTGTGCAAGATGGTATTGTAAATAGACAAAACCAATCCAAACCTGCTGTAATACGAGCACCTAAAGATCGACAAAAATATAACCAAAAGGTAAGCCGTATTTATAATTTTTAAATCAGATATAAACATATCGATAAGTGATATACAATACAGTGTGTCTACTTAAGTTGGCGGCATATGGAAGACTTTTTTATTTTTAGTTTTAAGAAAAAAAGTTACTCTTTATAAAAAGTTTTGCTTGTTCTGAAACCTAAAATAAAACCTTCAAAATAAAAAATTATTAGTCATATTTTCTAAAATTGTTATTATAAAATTTTGTTCAAAATCAAAAACCATCGATTATAAAAATTTTTTTAAAACTTTTCTAAATTAAAAATTTATTTAAGCTTACACGTTATTTCATTTAATCTAAGATGCTCTGACAAGAACTGTCCATGAAATGTAATTTCTCAGTATTTCGAAAGACTTTCTTTAATAATAACAATAGTTTAATAATAATGTAATGGTTTTTGTTACACATACGGATCTTATTATTCCGTGCCTCAATTAACTACCACTTCAACATATCCGCCTTCTCTGTAAATACAGGTAATCGTTCCATCTCGAAACTCTGTCAACGCTCTTCTAATCATAGTCGACGTTATACTCTGAACGGTTTCTTTAATGGTTCGTTCTAAATGGACAATATCTGTGAACGGCCCTTGGAGGTACACCTCTTTTAAGAAAGAAAAAGTCGAGTGGGGTCAAATCTGGAATGACAGGTGGCCAACGAATTTGCGAAAACCGATGCACAACTCTTTCATTAAACCAATTTTCAAGGTATTGCCTTACATCTAACGTGCTATGGCATGGGGCACCATCCTGCTGGAACCATATCTGTTGTCGTTCAAATAGGGGTAAATCATCAAGAAAATTATATAGTACTTTTTGTAGAAGGAGTAAATAACGGTCTGCATTAAAAGATTCTCGAAAAAAGAAAGGTCCAATTATTTCATTTTTAAAAATTTCACACCACACATTAGTTTTGAAAGCATACTGATCGCGAGTTTTGATTGTAAAATGTGGATTAGTCTAACTCCACCAACGGCAGTTTTGTGAAGAAACTGTTCCATTTGATGAAAATGTTGCTTCATCCGAAAAAAGAATATGTCTTGCCATAAATGGATTATCTTTCAACTTTCCTTGGATATCACAACAGAATTCAAAGTGTCTATCCTGATCTCCTGGCCTTAACGTATGAATAAACTGTGGCTTGTACGGGTGCAATTTGTTCTTTTTCAAAATTTTTAAAACCGTGTCTTTACTTATAGTATTTGGCATCAAAGATGCCGTTTTTCGCAAAGAATGTTTCGAATGTTCAATTGTTGGGAGCATTACTTCAAACTACATCTCATCACTAGCAACCAGTTTTTGATTTTTATTGGTATATCTATTTTTTACATCTCCAAAACTTAAATTTTATTAATAGTTTTCTTACTGTTTCATTGTGAACCCTTTCCTCTGGAAGTCGGTTATTGAAAATGTCGGCAGCTTCACAAAATGTTTTATAATTTTCACCCACAATTAACACAATATCAATTTTTTCTTGCAAACTCAATGTTGCTGGCATTTCTTACAAATACATTTACAAACTGAAGTCTTGACGTTTACTGTCAAACAATTTTAGTCACTGCATCCTAGATTAAATGTATTAGACACAAGTTTGAAACAAGTAAGAAAAAAGTTTTTTACGATAGATAGCTATAATTGCATATTTTACTGTAGTTTTTAATTCTAAATAACTTTTTGTAATAACAATTTTCAAAATTCTCAAAAATAATGGTACTTTTACTCTTGTACCAAATTCATATTTATTGATAAACCTCGTATATGACTGATAAATTTAGCTATTTGAATGTTTTATTTTAGGTTTCATACCAAGCAGAAGTTTTTATAAAGAGTAACTTTTTTTCCTAAAACTAAAAATAAAAAAGTTTTCCATATGCCGCCAACTTAAGTAGACACACTGTACATATATATATATATATATATATATATATATATATATATATATATATATATATATATATATATATATATATATATATATATATATTTAATGGCTCACCTAATAGTAGGTATTTAATAAATCTACATGGACATAAATATAATATAGAAAAAGCGACATAATATGTCATCTATTTAAACTGTGAGGTTTGACATGGACATTTTAGTATTGGTCAGAGAAATTCAGTCGAATGAGGAATAATTTAAAGGAATGCATATAAACTTTTGAACTATTGATTTAATGTGTATAGTTTTTAATTTTACCAATATTCAAAATACTAATGTGTAGATTTTATTTTTTACCAATAATATATGGTGACCACCAGATTTTTACATTGTCAGTAAACCTTAAAACCAAAATTTTATTAATAGCAGAATTATTAAATTAACATTTGTTTTTGTTAACCCTCCATCTTATGTATCCTTTTTATTTTTTGAATTTTTGCCGATAATGTAGGTCATAAAATAACTTGTTTAATGTTTTATAAAATAGCTTATGAACTATAAAATAGGTAGTTACATTTTTCGACTAGTAGCATACACATGTATTTAAATGCTCCTCTAGCCTATCCTTGAACAAATCAATGTTCCATGTTCAATCATATAATGTACAAATTATTAATGTTCACGATTTTTTACGCTTATTATAATTTACTTTAGAATCATAATTAACAGTATATAATAAAAACAAATAATTCAAAACAATCCACTAGATATTAAAAAAATTTAAGAGTTAACTACATATGAAGTTGGATCAAGCTAAAAATGTACTGTGGCTATGAATAAAACAACAATTTCTACACGTGTGAAGCTAGTGGCAAGAACTACCAGCTAATTACCCGCCCCTTCAATTAGCCATGCCACTCCCACTAATCCAGAATAAAAGACACACCTATTTTAGTCCAACATCACTTAGCTCCTTTCTCATTCTTTTGTACAATACAATCTCCTGTAAAGTATGAACGCTATACAATAACTATCTTTTCTAAGAAAACTAAACCAGTGCTTTTGTAAATATGTATGGCAAGCTGTGCTCTTTTATCAAATTTTCAGAATGACATAAATGGCGTTACTGCATACCCAATTTCCTACAGATTACAAACTTATTAATTTTATTTGTGGTATTATTTAACCGTTTTTCTAGGTTTATGCAAAAGTTGTTTTTGCCCAGAAATCTACATTTACATGTACGTGCCCTCAGTACATACACAGCACATTTTTAAATTGTTAAGAAATTACATTTAGGTATTATGTACGAGTACATACGCGGCAGATTTCAAGGTTCCATGCCTAAATAAAAAAGTTATTAATTTTTTCCTGAGCTGTATTAAGTGACTGTCAGCATGTTTTAAATTTTTTTCTGGGTTAATACAAAAGCAGCGAATTAGTAAAGAAATCTACATTTGGGTATTAATATTAAGGCCATCACTACATACGGGACAGATTTTTAAATTCCATGCCCAAATAAAAAGTTATTAAATTTTCCAAACTGTATCAAGTCGCCGCCAGTACTTACTACTTTAATATTTTTTTGATAATACAAAAGTAGTGAATTTGTAAAGAAATCTAGATTTAGGTATTAAGGCCATCAGCGGCGGGTTTTTAGGTTCCATGCCGAAATAAAAAAGTTATTAATTTTTTCCTGAACTGTATCAAGTGGCCACCACTACTACTTTAATTTTTTCCTAGATTAATACAAAAGCAGCGAACTTGTAAAGATATCTACATTTAGGTATTAAGACATACGCGGCAAATTTTTAGGTTGCATGCCCAAATTAAAAAAGTTATTAATTTTTTCCTGAACTGTATCAATTGGCCGTCAGTACGATTTAAATTTTTTCTGGGTTAATACAAAAGCAGATTTTTAAGTTCCATGTCCAAATAAAGAAGTTATTAATTTTTCCTGAACTGTATTAAGTGGCTGTAATGCAGTAAACAACATCAAGTTTAAAGAAAGGTTTATTTAAATATAAATCAAGCTAGGCGACTACACATCATGAAAGCTTTTTACGTTTTTTTATATCTCTGAACAACAAGTTACAGTAACCCCTTACTTACTCCCTCTACTACCCTTAGGTCTATCGACGCACGCAGAAGGCCTGAAATATTTTACACATCTTCCGGCGCGGCGGTACAACTTAGTTTATCACTTCTTATTTCTAAAGGATACACTAATTGTATTGGGCGTCTAATTACGGTGCCATTCGCAATCTTAACTTAACAGGCACGCACTTTGCCATCACGGCCGTTTATCACGTCTTTCACTAACCCTAATTTCCACAATAACCGTCGCTTGTCATTTCCATGTATTAATACGACATCCCCTTGCTTAATTGCACACTCACGCGCATTCACATTGTGATGAGCTCCTCTTAATAATTGTAAATATTCTGCGCTCCATCTTTTCCAAAAGTAGTCTATAACGTTTGTTCTCTGCTTCCATAGCCTACGAATCTCATCTCCATTAATAACACGGTCAACAAAAGGAATAGTAGCCAATGCGGGTTCCAATAAAAAATACGAAGGGGTAAACGGCATTAAATTTATAGGTTCACTACCTAGGTATGTGAGCGGGCGGGCGTTTATTGTTGCTTCAACCTCGGTAACGAGTGTATTTAGTTGATCTAAATTTAGTAAAGAACGTCCTATCGTTGTCCTAAGGGCGTCTTTTACACTTTTTGCAAGTCGCTCGTAAAATCCTCCGTGCAAAGCCGCTCGCTCTACTATAAACTTCCACTTAATTTGGTGACTGTTTACGAACTCGATCAATTCTGTACTCGCCATCACTTCGTTTAAAGTCGATATTTTACGTGATATTCTTTTAAATGTTTTAGCGTTATCTGAGTAAATGACCTTAGGAATCCCTCTACGGGCAAAGAACCGTTTACATGCACTGAATGTAGACGCAACATCCATTTTCAAAACAATCTCTAGATGAAGTGCTCGTATAACAACGCAGGTAAATAAAAGCACATAACATGGCTTTGAGTGATAACTATCTTTAAAATACAATGGTCCGGCAAAGTCTAAACCTGTCACTTCAAAGGGCTTTGTTTGCTGTATTCGATCTCTAGGTAACGGCGCAAAGGGATGCGACCCTGATTTTCCACGAAGTCGTTTACAGGTAACACATTTTGCTAAAACGGACTTAATTATTTGCCGTCCTCGTACAATCCAAAATCGTTTACGTAATTCATAAAGTGTTGCGTTTACACCACTATGATGAAGAGTTTTATGAAACTTCATTATTAGTAGTTTACTTAAATGTTCATTTTTCGATAGAATAACGGGATGCTTGAGGTCGAAATCTTCTCTTAAATTATGAAGGCGTCCATCCAAACGCAGCAATTCATGTTTATCCAAGTAACGGCTTAAAGTTGAAATACTCGATTTCCGTTCAATGCCTTCACCCTTTTGTAAACTGTTAATCTCCGAATAATAAACTTCTCGCTGCGCTTGCCTCAGTAAACATATTTCAGCCCTTTCAAATTCGTTTACAGTTAAGCTCTTCATTTCTTTATTATTTCTGGTTTTTAAATTTCCTATAAATCGTAAAACATACGCCGTTATCCGCACTAAACGATCAAAATCACTGTATCTGGAGGAATCTATAAATTGATTGCTACCTTTTATAGTGTCGTTAATTAGTAAAGACATTTTCGATACTATATCTATCATTGACGAAGATTTCTCTATCGTATTATCTGGCCACGTTTGTTCACTTTCTAGCAACCACCTAGGACCGTGTAACCAAGTTTCGGAATTTATTAAAGTACTTGAACTTATTCCGCGGGTTAATAAGTCCGTAGGGTTCTCGCGACCCGGACAATGTCTCCATGTTATATCTTTCGATATGGTCTGAATTTCTTTAACACGGTTAGCCACATATGGTTTCCACTTTGACGCATCATCTTTAATCCAATGTAACGCGATCAGAGAATCTGTCCAACACACTACCTTATTGATTTTAATTAATACATTAGTTTTTATAAATACCTGTAACCTAGCTGCTAATAACGCGGCAGTTAGTTCCAAGCGCGGCAAGGTTAGCATTTTATTGCTACAAGCCTTTAGGGGCGCAACGCGATTTTTTTAATACAGTAACTGCACACCTATTTTCACGTTACGATCGTTTTGTCTTAGATATGCAGCCACCCCGTATGCTCGTAAAGATGCGTCCGAAAAAACATGTAATTGCGATTCGTTCGGATGGTTCGACACACCTACGTAACGCGGTATAGAAAAATCCACTAATTTCATCAATTGTTGACTACATTCCTGCCATTCATTTTGCATATCTTGCGGTAACAAATTGTCCCAACCAATTTTTTCAACCCATATGTTCTGAAACAAAATTTTAAGCTTTATTACACATGGTGCAAGAAGCCCTATCGGATCATACACACAAGCAATTGTCTGTAACACGTGCCTTTTTTTCACCATCTTAACGGAATATGTGTACTCCGTCACACTACTCAAATCGACACTAATTCTATCGTTCTGATTGCACCAGTTAATTCCTAACACCTTTTGAATTTGTGCATTTTGCGATTCAACCTTGCTGTTTACTTCGAAATCGTTAATCGTCCATTTGCGTAAATTCATGGAGGCTTCTTGAAAAAGCTTACTTGAAAAGTCTTTTAAATGTTCTGCAACATTTCGATTGTTTACACTGACCACTAGATCGTCTACATAAAATCCCCTTTCTAAGATTTCAATAAATTCAGGATTTTGTTTTCGATTATTGATTAAATGTGTTCGTATCACCGAATTTAAAAGAAACGGGCTACATGTAACTCCGAATGTTACTCTATTCATATGGTACGTTTCCAGTTCATTGTCGTTATTGTACCATAAGAATCGATGTGCGTCTTATCGTCGGAATGTAAATAAATTTGTAAAAATGCTTTCTCAATGTCAGCCGTAATTCCGATCTCGCCTACACGATAATTAAGCAAAATCTTAATTAAATCTGGACTTAAATTAGGCCTCTTTTCTAATAAGTCATTCAACGATTTTTGTCCCGGGGCATGTGAAGAGGCATCGAAAACCACTCGCAAACGCGTTGTTTGTTTATCTTCTCTAAAAACAGGCATGTGCGGCATGTAGTAAACACGATCGCCATTTGTTTTTTCAGCATCACCGCGGGAAATTAACTCGGCATAATTATTATCCAACATTCCTTTGATAGCAGCGTTATATTTACATATTTTGTTAATATTGGTCAATTTAAACTTTAGCCTCTGAGCACGAACTCGCGCACTAATTAAATTATCATCTTCAATCACTGCATCCTCATTCTTCCACGGTAACGCTACTAAATATCGATCATCACATTTATGAACGTTATTTTTCAAAAAATTATCGAAAAATCTCTTATCATTGTCTGCTTCTTTGGTTATACCTATTGTTTCCAAATCCCACATACTTTCGATCTTGGCTTCTGTCTTTATAACTGTCGCATGTAACACTGTCTACAGATTTACTCCTATTGTTGTAGCATCAACTGGTATGGGACCATGCAAAGCATAACCAAATTTTGTGTCCACTATTGCTAAACCTTCGTTAAGACGAATATTTTTTCCTGTCACTACTGCCCAGTTATAGTCCGCTCCTATAAGTATACTAATTCCATCAACAATTAACACTCGATTTATATTAAACGGGATATTGTCAGCAAGCTGCAAGTTTTGATACCCTACCACGCTTTCTTTAGGTATATGTAAATTATCCATGCAAATTTCTGGAACTTCCACAGCCTCAATCGTTAAAATTTCATCTGTATATTGTCCCTTCAAAGTAATTAAAACGCGGTTGTAAAGTTTAGACGGTATTGATGAACTATTTCCAAACGCGGCAGTACGAACCCTATGTTGTCCAACAACAGGTAAATTTAATACCCTTGATAGATTCTCCTTAATAAATGAAAGTTGACTACCGCCGTCCATTACTAATCTAATTAACTTCTTTGAATTTTCGCCAAAGGCATAAACACAAGCCGTTTGCAATAGCACTGGACACTGACGGCGCCGAAGTGTTCATTGAACTCTCGCCTTTCGTTAATTTCACTGTAATACCTGTCGTCTCAGCGTTGTGTCTATCTTTACCTGGCTTAAAGTTTGGGTCGCATATTGTTGTTGCGTGCCTACCTTTGCATTCTTTACATCTTAAGAATCTATTTTTACAATATTTACCACTATGGTTATTTCTCGTACAACGGTAACAATTTCCTGCTGCCTTTAGAATTTCTCTCTTCTTCGTCAAAGGTACATCTGCGTCACACATTTCGGTTTTATGGTTTTTCTTGCAGAAAGCACAGCATTCAAGACGTTTGTTCGGTGTGACTAATAAACTAGACGCAGGTCCTTTGTAATGCGGTCTCTTTTCTGTTGGGAGCATCTTTTCTTTACAATCTGCATCCGGTTTTAAAGCTTGTTCCAACGACTCGAGTTCGTTTTTAAGAAACTGCAACAAATCCTTTACCTGGCGATCTGCATCATTCTCTGACCTTGATGATGAATTTTCTAAAATATTCGTAATAATTTCTAGATGATTGGATGATTTCATTTTCATTTGTCGATAAAATCCTAAACGCAATTTTGTTGGCAACGACTTCATGAGAGTCGACTTTACGATTATGTTATACTGAGAACTAGATACTTCTAAGATTTCAAGAGCACGCATAGCTGAAGTGATTAGATTGTAATTCTTCCTTAAAGTGCTTACGTCATTTCTGGATTTTACAGGTTCGATTTTCATAATGCTATCAATATATTGTTCAATTAGCCGTTCCCCATTTCCAAATTGATCTTTTAATATATTCAAAGCTTCTTCATAGAATGCTCCAGATGGCAGAAATCCCTCAATTGCTTCAGCGGCCCTTCTCGTGACATACATTCTCAGGTAGTTGAATCGATCTCCGTTCGTTAATTGTTGATTGTCGTGGATCATACTTCTGAATTGTTCCCAGAAAGGAAGCCAGCCCTTTGCCGTACCATCATACTTTGCTAACTGTACACGTTGAAGCTTCACTGACGTAAAGGATGGCCTACTTGCTTCATTAATTATTGGTACCATATTCGTTGAATTTGAGTCAACCTCTATCTGCGATCTTTCTGGGAGTTTTAATCTAAATTCCAACTTAGACATCGTAGTTACAGCAACCTCTTCATATTCATACCTTTTTATTAACTCGCCTTCTAGGTTTTTCTTAAGCAGAGGTTCAATTTGCTTATCAATTTCTTTCAGATTGTCACTTGCAAGCTTTAACTTTGACATAGCTGTATAAATATCTTCAACACTGAAACTATTTTCTAGCATAGAATTTATATTATTAACTGTTTTAGTTAAGTGCGTTCTACAGATTGTCTGTTTTACTTGTTCCATCATGAAGCCTCGATAGTATAGCCGTCTGTTAAATATTCGCGTTCACGTTCCGTTATTCCGAATATTCACGTTAAAGCTCGTTTATATTTTTCACCAGATCTTCCCGTGTTTCGGCACCAAAGTTGTTGTAATGCAATAAACAACATCAAGTTTAAAGAAAGGTTTATTTAAATATAAATCAAGCTAGGCGACTACACATGATGAAAGCTTCTTACGTTTTTTATATCTCAGAACAACAAGTTACAGTAACCCCTTACTTACTCCCTCTACTACCCTTAGGTCTATCGATGCACACAGAAGGCCTGAAATATTTTACACAGTGGCCGCCAGTACTACTTTAATTTTTTTCTGGGTAATACAAAAGCAGTGAATTTGTAAAGAAATCTACATTTAGGTATTACGGCCATCAGTATATACGCGGTAAGTTTTTAGGTTCCATGCCCAAATAAAAAAGTTATTAATTTTTTTCTGAACTGTAGAAAGTGATTGTCAGCACTACTTTAATTTTTTTCTGTGTTAATACAAAAGCAACGAATTTGTAAAGAAATCTACATTTAGGTATTAAGGCCGTTTATAATACGCTGCTAAAATACTTTTCTTGTTATGGATGAATGATTATATGAAAAAGTAGGTGATCTTGTCTAACAAGAATTATGCTGATTTTGATATATATATATATATATATATATATATATATATATATATATATATACTTAATTTTTTGCATTTTGCATAAGATTTCCTATTTCTGTCGTACATCAATGTTTGGCCGATGGAAATTAAAAAAATGTAAATAAACGTTATAACATATGGAAAATTTACCTAAATATACAAACCTCACGAAGAATTTAAATGCATTTAAAAGTACTAAAAGTGAAACTATTCAAAATTTTTTTTATAAATAGATGTATCTCTTAAACAGCATGATATAAATGTTAGCATCTACTAGAAATACTTGCAAAAGGTATAAATAGTAAATATCTGGAGAATTGTTCAGAAGTTTCTGGTGGTATGTAGTTCAATCAAAACCGTTTTTATGAACTAATTCCACTTTCCTGCTAATAAGCAATAAACGAATACACCATCTGATTATATTTAGTTAATTAGACATAACAGTACTGAACTATAATGTTTATTGAAAATTGCCATCTATGAAAAGTTATTAAACATTACAGAAACAATTAAATACAGACTGTAATTAAAAATTATCCGTAATAACAAGCGGGGGCATTTTTGAATATTTGAAACATAATCAAAAGTTGAACTAAAGATAAACGGAATTGTACCTGCAGAAGCTGAGATTCAATCATTTTGTGCATTGACGTATTGTTCTTTATTGCTACTTAACAACAAATTTATATCCTTGCGTTTCTTTTTAATTGTGGCTTAATTATTTATATTATTATATATTCTTTCAGCTTCCATATCACTTTCATTAAACCAAATGCATTACCAATGCAGATCATGTATGTTCAAATACAGACATGAACGCCACAATTAAAACCTGTGTCAACTGCTTCAGACCACTGTAATGGGATATGGTTGGGAGTAAAAGCTACCCAGTGTGTCCGGTTGACAGAGGTGTTTTTCATAATCTAAATATTATCTGCCGAATTAATTATTTTCTTTATAATATTTTTTGGTAAGACTCCGTTCCGTGTAGTGAACGAAATTAATTAGCTAGTTCGATATAAAGTAAAATAAAATTATTTTCCAATGGTTTCTATTCAAATTATATGAAATTAACCAATAATTATATTTAAAAATGCCCACTAATAACGCCCATTTAACATACCCTGTATTGAAGTTTGTTTGGCGGCCACTTGATGAGATTTAGGAAAAAATTTTAACTTTTTTATGTAGGCATGGAACTTAAAAACCTGCCGCATATGTACTGATGGTCTTAACACCTAAATGTAGATTTCTTTACAAATTCCCTACTTTTGTAATAATCCAGAAAATTAAAGTAGTGCTGGCGGTCACTTGATACAGTTCAGGGAAAAATTAATGACATTTCTATTTGAGCACAGAATTTAAAAATCTGTCATATATCTACTCAGGGCCTTAATCCTAAATGTAGATTTTTTTACAAAATCCTTGCTTTTCATTAACCCAGATAAGAATTAAAGTAGCTTTGGCGGCCACTTATTACAGTTTAGGAAAAAATTAATAACTTTTTTATTTGAGCATGGAATTTAACAACCTGTCGCATATCTACCAAGGGCCTTAATACCTAAATGTACAATTTCTTTACAAATTCGCTGCTTTTGTATTAACTTGGAAAAAATTTAAGTAGTGTTGCGGTCACTTGGTACAGTTCAGGAAAAAATTAATAACTTTTTGTTTTGTCATGGAACCTAAAATCTGTAGCGTGTCTATTGAGGACCTTAATACCTAAATGTATATTTCTCCACAAATTTCCTGCTTTTGTATTAACCAAGAAAAAATTTAAGTAGTGCTGTGATCACTTGATACAGTTCAAGCAAAAAATAATAATTTCTTTATTTGAGCATGGAATTTAACAATTTTTTGCTTATCTACCGAGGGCCTTAATGTTTAAATGTAGATTTATTTACAAATTTCTTGCTTTTGCATTAATCCAAAAAATAATTAAAATAGTTCGGGCAGCCACTTGATACAGTTCAGGAAAAAATATAATTTTTTTTTATTCAAGCATGGAATTTAACAATCTCTGCTATCATGGGCCTTAATACCCAAATGTAGATTCCTATACAAATTCGCTTCTTTTTTATTAACTCTGAAAAAATTAAAGTAGTGCTGGCGACCACTTGATACAAGCTAAGAAAGAGTTAATATTTTGTGTGAACATGGAAGTTAAAAATCTGCAGCGTATGTATTAAGGCACTTAATGCCTAAATGTAGATTTTTTTACAAATTTCTTGCTTTCGTATTAACCCAGAAAAAAATTTAGTAGTGCCTTAACCTCTTGATACAATTCAGGAAAAAATTAACATCTTTTTATTTGAGAATAGAATTTAAAAATCTGTTGCATATCGAACGTCTTAATACTAAATGTATATTTCTTTGCAAATTTGCTGCTTTTGTGCTAACTCAGAAAAAATTTAAGAAATGCTGGCCACCACTTGATACAGTTCAAAAAAATTATTAACTTTTTTATTTGAACATGGAACCTAAAAAATCTACAGCATATGTACTGTGGGCCTTAATACTTAAATGTAGATTTCTTTACAAATTCGCTTCTTTTGTATTAATCAAGGAAAATATTAAAGTAGTGCTGGCGGCTACTTAATACGGTTCAGGAAAAAATCAATAACTTTCTTATTTGAATATAGAATTTAAAAATCTGCCGTGCATGTACTAAGGGAACGTATATGTAAATGTAGATTTCTGGGCAAAAACGTCTCTTGCAAAAACCTAGAAAAAAGTTAGAGTAATGGCAGCGGTGACCAGTTGGTATATATCACAGAAAAATTAATAAGTTTGTAATCTGCAGGAAACTAGGTATGCAGTAATGCAATTTGTGTGATTCTGAAGATTTGATAAAAGTGCAGAGCTTGCCATAGATATATACAAAATCGCTGATTTAGTTTTTTTTATTAAGGGTAGCTATTGTGTAATAGCATTCTTACTTACAGGAAGTTGTGTTGTACAAAAGAATGATAGCAGAGCTAAGTGATGTTGGACTAAAATAGGTGTGGCTTCTATCATGAATCGGTGGTAGGGGCATGGCTCATTGAGAAGACGGGCAATTGGCTCTTACTTCTACCCGTTAATTTCACTGACACCAATTTCTTTATTAAAAGTGTCTATGAATATTGCAACCCTAAAGCCATTCTACCTCAGAGAATGTTACTTCAGACTCTTCAAATTCATTCTATGCACATGTTGCATTAAGCTTAAAATCTGACAAGGAAAATGGTAGCAATAAAGAAAAACATTGAGGATTCACCTTAACAATTTTTACTTAATGAAGGTGATACATTAAATATTCTTAAAGAAACTCCTATGGAGGTGCAAGACGGTGGTGATAACTTTACACTTATTATGAACCACGTTAGGAAAGAACATAAAAGTGAGAAGAAGCGAGAGGAGTTCCGTGAATCTGTAATGAATAATAAACCAATTACATATGGCAATGATGATAAAAACATGAATGGTCATCTTTTTAATCATGCACACCCTGCATAAGACCAAAGCAAATACAAAAATAGAGGTTCTCACTGTTAAAAAGGTTTATGTCATAGCTCCCATGCCAAAAACAAATCGTTGACTGCTTAAACACATGAATATTTCTCGTAATATGTCTTAAATCATAACTGAGAAAAGAGCATTACAGTCACCTGTGCAAGCTGGTATTGTAAATGGACAAATCCAATCCAAACCTACCCCTGTGAAGTTGGCACGACATTCTTTAAATTTTAAAAAAACAATGATAGTTCTTGTAAAACTTTTTATAGTTCTAGAGTTCCTAATAGAAAATAAAAAGAGTTGCGCATTTTAGATACCAAAAAATAGCAAATGAAAAATTGTCGTGCTAACTTTGTGAATCTAGCACGACACTTCCTCCTCTAATCTATAAGAAACCGATAAATATAACAACTTTTAGCAAGAGTTCTTGTTAGTTCTAATGGAGTTCCATCTCTCTATGTAATTAAAATAAAAAATTGCAATAAAAAGGTTATTTGCATAAACAACGTATATTGTACCCAGTACGGCACTCGACGAAAAAGTGTAGTGCTGATCATTTCTAGCGTATTTTTCGATATATATCGACAGTTTTACATGACCTCTAACAACTACGATCACTTTTAGCCAGAGTTCCAGTGACTAACCATTTTTAAATAATTTTTTAATTTTTTGTCTAGCACGACACTCTGAAAAAAGTGCCGTGCTGATCATTTCTAGCGAATTTTTCGATATATATTGATAATTCTACATGAGTTCTCACAACTACGATCATTAAAAAATCATTTAAAAGTGGTTAGCCACTGCAACTCAGACTAAAAATGATCGTAGTTGTTAGAAGTCATGTAGAACTGTCGATATATATTGCAAAATGCGCTAGAAATGATCTGCACGACACTTTTTTTCTAAGTGTCGTGCTAGACCGAAAATTAAAAAATTATTTAAAAGTGGTTAGCTACTGGAACTCAGGTAAAAAGTGATCGTTGTTCTTAGAACTCATGTAGAACTGTTGATATATATTGTAAAATGCGCTAGAAATTATCAGCACGACACCTTTTTTCCTAGTGTCGTGCAAGACCGAAAATTAAAAAACTATTTAAATGTGGTTTCCACTGGAACTCAGGCTAAAAATGATCGTAGTTGTTAGAACTCATGTAGAACTGTCGATATATATCAATAAATGCGCTAGAAATGATCGGCAGGACACTTTTTTTCCAAGTGTTGTGCTAGACCGAAAATTAAGAAATTATTTAAAAATGGTTAGCCACTGGAATTCTGCCTAGAAGTGATCGTAGTTGTTAGAACTCATGTAGAACTGTCGATATATATACATATACATATATATATATCGAAAAATGTGCTAAAAAATTATCAACACGACACTTAAATTAAAAAATTATTAACTCAGACTAAAAATGATCGTAGTTGTTAGAAGTCATGTAGAACTGTCGAAATTAAAATTATAAAATTGTACCAGAAAATGATCGTAGTTGTTAGAATCATGTAGAACTGTCGATATATGATCTGATCACGACACTTTTTTTCTAAGTGTCGTGCTAGACCGAAAATTAAAAAATTATTTAAAAGTGGTTAGCTACTGGAACTCAGGTAAAAAGTGATCGTTGTTCTTAGAACTCATGTAGAACTGTTGATATATATTGTAAAATGCGCTAGAAATTATCAGCACGACACCGTTTTTCCGAGTGTCGTGCAAGACCGAAAATTAAAAAACTATTTAAAACTGGTTAGCCACTGGAACTCAAGCTAAAAGTGATTGTAATTGTTAGAACTCATGTAGAACTGTCGATATATATCGAAAAATGAGCTAGAAATGATCAGCACGACACCTTTTTTTCGAGTGTCGTGCAAGACCTAAAATTAAAAAACTATTTAAAAATGGTTAGCCACTGGAACTCAGGCTAAAAGTGGTCGTAGTTGTTCGAACTCATGTAGAACTGTTGTCGATATATATCGAAAAATTTTCTAGAGATGATCAGCACGACACCTTTTTTCCGAGTGTCCTGCAAGACCGAAAATTAAAAAACTATTTAAAACTGGTTAGCCACTGGAACTCAAGCTAAAAGTGATTGTAATTGTTAGAACTCATGTAGAACTGCCGATATATATCGAAAAAGGCGTTAGAAATGATCAGCACAATACTTTTTCCCGAGTGTCGTGTTAGACCGAAAATTAAAAAATTATTTAAAAGTGGTTAGCCACTGGAATTCAGGCTAAAAGTGATCGTAGTTGTTAGAACTTATGCGGAACTGTCGATATATATTTCGAAAAATGCGCTAGAAGTGATCAGCAGGACATCTTTTTTCCAAGTGTCGTGCTAGACCAAAATTAAACAATTATTTAAAATGGTTAGCCACTGGAACTCAGGCTAAAAGTGGTCGTAGTTGTTAGAACTTATGTAGAACTGTCGATATATATCAATAAATGTGCTAGAAATGATCGGCACAACACTTTTTTTCTAAGTGTCGTGCTAGACCGAAAATTAAGAAATTATTTAAAATTGGTTAGCCACTGAAACTCTGGCTAAAAGTGATCGTAGTTGTTAGAACTCATGTAGAACTGTTGATATATATCGAAAAAGGTGCTAGAAATGATCAGCACGACACTTTTTTTCCGAGTGTTGTGCTAGACCGAAAATTAAAAAATTATTTAAAAATGGTTAACTTCTGGAACTCAGGCTAAAAATGATCGTACTTGTTAGAACTCATGTAGAACTGTCGATATACATCAATAAATGCGCTAGAAATGATCAGCAGGACACTTTTTTTCCGAGTGTCGTGCTAGACCGAACATTAAGAAATTATTTAAAAAAGGTTAACCTCTGTAACTCTGACTAAAGGTGATCGCGGTCGTTAGAACTTATGTAGAACTGACGCTATATTTCGAAAAGGGCGCTAGAAATGATCAGCACGACACTTTTTTTTCGAGTTCGTGCTAGACCGAAAATTATTTATAAGTGGTTAGCCACTGGAACTCAGGCTAAAAATGATCGTTGTTGTTAGAACTCATGTAGAGCTGTCGATATATATATATATATAGAAAAATGCGCTATAAATTATCAGCACGACACTTTTTTCCGAGTGTCGTGCTAGACCCAAAATTAAGAAATTATTTTAAAAAGGTTAGCCACTTGAACTCAGGTTAAAAGTGATCGTTGTTGTTAGAACTCATGTAGAACTGTCGATATATATAGAAAAATGCGCTAGAAATTATCAGCACGATACTTTTTTCATAGTGTCGTGCTAGACCGAAAATTAAAAAATTATTTAAAAATGTTTAGCCACTGGAACTCAGACTAAAAATGATTGTAGTTGTTAGAACTCATGTAGAACTGTTGATATATATCGAAAAAGGCGCTAGAATTGATCAGCACGACACTTTTTTTCCGAGTTCGTGCTAGACCGAAAATTAAAAAAATTATTTGTAAGTGTTTAGTCACTGGAACTCAGGCTAAAAATGATCGTAGTTGTTAGAACGCATGTAGAACTGTCTTTATGTATCGAAAAATGGGCTAGAAATGATCAGCACGACACTTTTTTCCGAGTGGCGTGCTAGACCGAAAATTAAAAATTATTTAAAGTGGTTATCACTGGAACTCAGGCTAAAAATGATCGTACTAGTTAGAACTCATGTAGAACTGTCGATATATATCAAAAATGCGCTAGAAATGATCAGCACGACACTTTTTTCCGAGTGTCTGCTAGACCGAAAATTAAAAATTATTTAAAATGGTTAGCCACTGAACTCGGCTAAAAATGATCGTAGTTGTTAGAACTCATGTAGAACTGTCGATATATATCGAAAAAGGCGCTAGAAATGATCAGCACGACACTTTTTCGAGTGTCGTGCTAGACCGAAAATTAAAAATTATTTAAAATGGTTAGCCACTGGAACTCAGGCTAAAAAGATCGTAGTTGTTAGAACTCTGTAGAACTGTTTTATATATCGAAAATGGCGCTAGAAATGATCAGCACGACACTTTTTTCAGTGTCGTGCTAGACCGAAAATTAAAAATTATTTAAAATGGTTAGCCACTGGAACTCAGGCTAAAATGATCGTAGTTGTTAGAACTCATGTAGAACTGTCGATATATATCGAAAATGCGCTAGAAATGATCAGCACGACACTTTTTTCCGAGTGTCTGCTAGACCGAAAATTAAAAATTATTTAAATGGTTACCACTGGAACTCAGGCTAAAATGATCGTATTGTTAGAACTCATGTAGAACTGTTGATATATATAAAAATGCGCTAGAAATGATCGCAGGACACTTTTTCCAGTGTCATGCTAGACCGAAAATTAAAAATTATTTAAAATTGGTTACCACTGGAACTCAGGCTAAAAATGATCGAGTTGTTAGAACTCATGTAGAACTGTTGATATATATCGAAAAATGCGCTAGAAATGATCAGCAGGACACTTTTTCCGAGTGTCATGTAGACCGAAAATTAAAAATTATTTAAAATGGTTACCACTGGAACTTAGACTAAAAGATCGTAGTTGTTAGAACTCATGTAGAACTGTTATATATATGAAGATGCGCTAGAAATGATCAGCACGAACTTTTTCAGTTCGTCTAGACCGAAAATTAAAAAATTATTTAAATGGTTAGCCACTGGAACTAGACTAAAATGATCGTAGTTGTTAGAACTCATGTAGAACTGTCGATATATATCGAAAATGCGCTAGAAATGATCAGCACGACACTTTTTCCGAGTGTCTGCTAGACCGAAAATTAAAAATTATTTAAAGTGGTTAGCCACTGGAACTCAGGCTAAAATGATCGTAGTTGTTAGAACTCATGTAGAACTTTTGATATATATCGAAAATGCGCTAGAAATGATCAGCACGACACTTTTTCTGGGTTTGCTAGACCGAAAATTAAAAATTATTTAAATGTTTACCACTGGAACTCAGGCTAAAAATGATCGTGTTGTTAGAACTCATGTAGAACTGTGATATATATCGAAAAATCGCTAGAAATGATCAGCACGACACTTTTTCGGTGTCTGTAGACCGAAAATTAAAAATTATTTAAAAGGGTTACCACTGGAACTAGGCTAAAAATGATCGTATTGTTAGAACTCATGTAGAACTGTTTTATATATCGAAAATGGGCTAGAAATGATCAGCACGACACTTTTTCCGAGTGTCGTGCTAGCGAAAATTAAGAAATTATTTAAAAATGGTCAGCCAACTGGAACTCAGGCTAAAGATGATCGTAGTTGTTAGAACTCATGTAGAGCTGTTGATATATATCGAAAAATGCGCTAGAAATGATCAGCATGACACTTTTTTTCCGAGTGTCATGCTAGACCGAAAATTAAAAAATTATTTAAAAATGTTTAGCCACTGGAACTCAGACTAATGATGATCGTAGTTGTTAGAACTCATGTAGAACTGTTGATATATATCGAGAAATGCGCTAGAAATGATCAGCACGACACTTTTTTCCGAGTTTCGTGCTAGACCGAAAATTAAATAATTATTTGTAAGTGGTTAGCCACTGGAACTGAGGCTAAAAATGATCGTTTTTGTTAGAACTCGTGTAGAACTGGCGATATATATAGAAAAATGCGCTAGAAATTATCAGCACGACACTTTTTTCGGAGTGTCGTGCTAGACCGAAAATTAAAAAATTATTTAAAAAACGTTAGCCACTGGAACTCAGGCTAAAAATGATCGTAGTTGCTAGAACTCATGTAGAACTGTTTTTATATATCGAAGAATGGGCTAGAAATTATCAGCACGACACTTTTTTCCGAGTGTCGTGCTAGGTTGAAAATTAAGAAATTATTTAAAAATGGTTAGCCACTGGAACTCAGACTAAAGATGATCGTAGTTGTTAGAACTCATGTAGAGCTGTCAATATATATCGAAAAATGCGCTAGAAATGATCAGCAGGACACTTTTTTTCCGAGTGTCATGCTAGACCGAAAATTAAAAATTATTTAAAATGTGGTTATCACTGGAACTCAGGCTAAAAATGATCGTAGTTGTTAGAACTCATGTAGAACTGCGTATATATCGAAAAGCGCTAGAAATGATCAGCACGAACTTTTCGAGTTTGTAGACCGAAAATTAAAAATTATTTAAGTGGTTACACTGGAACTAGCTAAATAATCGTAGTTGTTAGAACTCATGTAGACTGTCTATATATGAAATGCGCTAAAATATCAGCACGAACTTTTTCGAGTTCTGCTAGACCGAAAATTAAAAATTATTTAAATGTTAGCCACTGGAACTCAGTAAAATGATCGTAGTTGTTAGAACTCATGTGAACTTTTATTATCAAAAATGGCTAGAAATGATCAGCACGACACTTTTTCGGTGTGCTAGACCGAAAATTAAAAATTATTTAAGTGTTACCACTGGAACTCAGCTAAAATGATCGTTTGTTAGAACTCATGTAGAACTGTGATATATATCGAAAAAGCGCTAGAATGATCAGCACGACACTTTTCGGTTGTGCTAGACCGAAAATTAAAAATTATTTAAGTGTTAGCACTGGAACTCAGGCTAAAAATGATCGTATTGTTAGAACCATGTAGAACTGTTTTATTGAAAATGGGTAGAAATGATCAGCACGACACTTTTTCCGAGTGCGTGTAGACGAAAATTAAAAATTATTTAAAATGGTTAGCCACTGGAACTCAGCTAAAATGATCGTAGTTGTTAGAACTCATTAGATGTGTATATATGAAAAATGCGCTAGAAATGATCAGCAGACACTTTTTCCGAGTGTCATGCTAGTCACGAAAATTAAAAATTATTTAAAATGTTAGCCACTGAACTCAGCTAAATGATCGAGTTGTTAGAACTCATGTAGAACTGTTGATATATATCGAAATGCGCTAGAAATGTCAGCAGACACTTTTTTCCGAGTGTCTGTAGACCGAAAATTAAAAATTATTTAAATGTTAGCCACTGGAACTAGGCTAAAATGATCGTTTTGTTAGAACTCTGTAGAACTGGGATATATATGAAAATGCGCTAGAAATTATCAGCACGACACTTTTTCGAGTGTGTGCTAGACCAAAATTAAAAATTATTTAAAAAGTTAGCCACTGGAACTCAGGCTAAATGATCGTTTTAGAACTCATGTAGAACTGTTTTATATATCGAAGAATGGCTAGAAATTATCAGCACGACACTTTTTCCGAGTGTCTGCTAGCAAATAAAATTTAAAGTCAGGACTAGAAAATGATCGATTAGAACTCATGTAGACTGTATATATATCGAAAATGGCTAGAAAGACAAGACACTTTTTCCAGTGTCTGTAGACCGAAAATTAAAAATTATTTAATGTTACCACTGGAACTAGGCTAAAATATCGATTGTTAGAATATGTAGAACTTTATATTCGAAAAAGCGCTAGAAATGATCAGCAGAACTTTTTCATGTTGTAGACCGAAAATTAAAAATTATTTATTGGTTACACTGGAACTAGTAAATATCGTAGTGTTAGAATATGAGAACTTCGATTTACGAAAATTAGAAATATAGGAACTTTTTCGATCGGCTAGACGAAAATTAAAATTATTTAAATGTTACATGGAACCGTAAATATCGAGTTTGAATCTGTAGACGTTTATATAAAATGGTAGAATGATCAGCAAATTTTCGGTTTTAGACCAAAATTAAAATTTTTAAAGTGTTACATGGAATCAGCAAAATTCGTTTGTTAGAACCGAAATTTAATTATAAAGGTAATGATCAGCAAATTTTTTCGGTTGTTAGACCGAAATTAAAATTATTTAGTGTTAGCATGGAATCAGGCTAAATGATCGTGTTGTTAGAACCGAAATGTTATTATAAATGGGCTGAATGATAGAGACATTTTCGATGCTGTGACCGAAAATTAAAATATTAAATGGTAGCACGAACTGCTAAATGATCTAGTGTTAAATATTAAATGTGTTAATGAAATGGCTAAAATGATCAGAGAACTTTTCCGATTATGCTAGACGAAATTAAAATTTTTAAATGTTAGCCACTGAATAGTAAATATGAGTTGTTAGAACTCATAAACGTTGTAAATCGAAAATGGTAGAAATGTCAGCAGAATTTTTTCCGATTTGTGCCAAATTAAAAATTATTAAAATGTTACCACTGGAACTAGCTAAATATCGTTTTGTTAGAACTCGTAGAACTGGATATATATCGAAATGCCTAGAAATATCAGCACACTTTTCGAGTTCTGCTAGACCGAAAATTAAAAATTATTTAAAAGTTACCACTGGAACTCAGGCTAAAATGATCGTTTGTTAGAACTCATTAGAACTGTTATATATCGAAATGCCTAGAAATTATCAGCACACTTTTCGAGTGTCGCTAGTGAAAATTAAAAATTATTTAAAAGTTACCACTGGAACTCAGGCTAAATGATCGTAGTTTAGAACTCATTAGAACTGTCATATATATCAATGCGCAAATGATCAGCAGACATTTTCATGTGTACCAAATTAAAATTATTAAATGTTACTGGAACTCAGTAAATGTCTATTTAAATATGTAGATGCTTTTCGAAAGCGCTAGAAATATCAAAGACCTTTAATGCCAGCTGACATTAAATTATTATGTGTTAAAATGAATATTAATTGTATTGAACAGTAAAATCGTTTTGAATGTAGAATGATAATAAAATCGTGATGAACCGAAATTATATTATTGTACCATAACATATTAAAATGTTGTAGAACTCAGAGAATTCGTAGTTAAAAATGTAAAATTATTAAATTTATGATCAGACAAAATTAATTTTTAAATGTGACCAATAATATAAAAATGTGTAGCATGGAACTCATGTAAAATGTTATGTTCAAGAATAGTAAATGTTATATCAAAAAGCGCTATATTGATCGCACGAATTTTTCATTTGTAGACCGAAATAAAATTAGTTAAATACTATGTAATAGACTAAAATGACTATTGTAGAAATAAAGCTTGATTATACCGAAAAATTTTTAAGAGTGCACTTCCAAATGGTATCAAAATTAAATTTTGAAAGGTAAAATGAATAGTGTAAATGATGAGTTTTATCATTAAACGTTAGAATATTGAAAGCGCTAATTTCGATGCTGACATTTGATTTCATATGTTAGAATATTAAAAATTGTTTAGCATGAAGCAGTAAATCAGTTAAATATGAGAGTTGTTAAATCAAAAACTTGAAATGTAGCAGACTTAAATGCAGTTAGATTTTTTCGAGTGTGAACCGAAAATTAAAAATTTTTAAAATTGTTAGCCACTGAATCGAGGCAAAAGACTTTTTTGTAACTCTTAGAACTGTGTGTATATAGAAAAATGCGCTAGAAATTTCAGCACGACACTTTTTGAGTGTCGTGTAGCCGAAAATTAAAAATTATTTAAAAAGTTAGCCACTGGAACTCAGGCTAAAAATGATCGTTTTTAAACCATGTGACTGGATATATAGAAAAATGGCTGAAATTATCAGCACGACACTTTTTCTGTCGTGCTAGCCGAAAATTAAAAATTATTTAAAAAACGTTAGCCACTGGAACTCAGGCTAAAAATGATCGTAGTTACTAGAACTCATGTAGAACTGTTTTTATATATCGAAGAATGGGCTAGAAATTATCAGCACGACACTTTTTTCCGAGTGTCGTGCTAGGTTGAAAATTAAGAAATTATTTAAAAATGGTTAGCCACTGGAACTCAGACTAAAGATGATCGTAGTTGTTAGAACTCATGTAGAGCTGTCAATATATATCGAAAAATGCGCTAGAAATGATCAGCAGGACACTTTTTTTCCGAGTGTCATGCTAGACCGAAAATTAAAATATTATTTAGATGTGGTTATCACTGGAACTCAGGCTAAAAATGATCGTACTTGTTAGAACTCATGTAGAACTGACGCTATATATCGATAAAGGCGCTAGAAATGATCAGCACGACACTTTTTGCGAGTTTGTGCTAGACCGAAAATTAAGAAATTATTTATGTGGTTAGCTACTGGAACTCAGGCTAGAGATAATCGTAGTTGTTAGAACTCATGTAGAGCTGTCGATATATATAGAAAAATGCGCTATAAATTATCAGCACGACACTTTTTTCTGAGTGTCGTGCTAGACCGAAAATTAAAAAATTATTTAAAAATCGTTAGCCACTGGAACTCAGGCTAAAAATGATCGTAGTTGTTAGAACTCATGTGGAACTGTTTTTATGTATCAAAGAATGGGCTAGAAATGATCAGCACGACACTTTTTTCTGAGTGTCATGCTAGACCGAAAATTAAAAAATTATTTAAATGTGGTTACCACTGGAACTCATGCTAAAAATGATCGTAGTTGTTAGAACTCGTGTAGAACTGTTTTTATGTATCGAAGAATGGGCTAGACATGATCAGCACGACAATGTTTTTTTAGTGTCGTGCTAGACCGAAAATTAAGAAATTATTTAAAAATGGTTAGCCACTGGAACTCAGACTAAAGATGATCGTAGTTGTTAGAACTCATGTAGAGCTGTCGATATATATCGAAAAATGCGCTAGAATTGATCAGCACGACACTTTTTTTCTGAGTGTCATGCTAGACCGAAAATTAAAAATTATTTAAATGTGGTTACCACTGGAACTCAGGCTAAAAATGATCGCACTTGTTAGAACTCATGTAGAACTGTCGATATATATAAATAAATGCGCTAGAAATGATCCGCAGGACACTTTTTTCCTAGTGTCGTGCACGACCGAAAATTAAAAAATTATTTAAAAATTGTTAGCCACTGGAACTCGAACTAAAAATGATCGCAGTTGTTAGAACTCATGTAGAACTGTTGATATATATCGAAAAATGCGCTAGAAATGGTCAGCACGACACTTTTTTTTCGAGTGTCATGGTAGACCGAAAATTAAAAAATTATTTAAATGTGGTTACCACTGGAACTTAGACTAAAGATAATCGTAGTTGTTAGAACTCGTGTAGAGCTGTCGATATATATCGAAAAATGCCCTAGAAATGATCAGCACACTTTTTTTCCGAGTGTCATGCTAGACCGAAAATTAAAAAATTATTTAAATGTGGTTACCACTGGAACTCAGACTAAAAATGATCGTAGTTGTTAGAACTCATATAGAACTGTCGATATATATATCGAAAAATGCCCTAGAAATGATCAGCACACTTTTTTTCTGAGTGTCATGCTAGACCGAAAATTAAAAAATTATTTAAATGTGGTTACCACTGGAACTCAGACTAAAAATGATCGTAGTTGTTAGAACTCATATAGAACTGTCGATATATATCGAAAAATGCCCTAGAAATGATCAGCACACTTTTTTTCCGAGTGTCATGCTAGACCGAAAATTAAAAAATTATTTAAATGTGGTTACCACTGGAACTCAGGCTAAAAATGATCGTACTTGTTAGAACTCATGTAGGACTGTCCATATATATAAATAAATGCGCTAGAAATGATCAGCAGGACACTTTTTTTCCGAGTGTAGTGCTAGACCAAAAATTAAAAAATTATTTAAAAATGGTTAGCCACTGGAACTCAGACTAAAATGATCGTAGTTGTTAGAACTCATATAGAACTGTCGATATATATCGAAAAATGCCCTAGAAATGATCAGCACACTTTTTTTCCGAGTGTCATGCTAGACCGAAAATTAAAAAATTATTTAAATGTGGTTACCACTGGAACTCAGGCTAAAAATGATCGTACTTGTTAGAACTCATGTAGGACTGTCCATATATATAAATAAATGCGCTAGAAATGATCAGCAGGACACTTTTTTTCCGAGTGTAGTGCTAGACCAAAAATTAAAAAATTATTTAAAAATGGTTAGCCACTGGAACTCAGACTAAAATGATCGTAGTTGTTAGAACTCATGTAGAACTGTTGATATATATCGAAAAATGCGCTAGAAATGGTCAGCACGACACTTTTTTTCCGAATGTCATGCTAGACCGAAAATTAAAAAAGTATTTAAATGTGGTTACCACTGGAACTCAGGCTAAAAATGATCGTACTTGTTAGAACTTATGTAGAACTGTCGATATATATATATATATATATATATATATATATATATATATCAATAAATGCGCTGGAAATGATCAGCAAGGACACTTTCTTTCCGTGTGCCGTGCTAGACCGAAAATTAAGAAATTATTTAAAAATGGTTAGCCACTGTAACTCTGGCTAAAGGTGATCGTAGTTGTTAGAACTTATGTAGAACTAACGCTATATATCGAAAAAGGCGCTGGAAATGATCAGCACGACACTTTTTTTCCGAGTTCGTGCTAGACCGAAAATTAAATAATTATTTGTAAGTGGTTAGCCATTGGAACTCAGGCTAAAAATGATCGTAGTTGTTAGAACTCGTGTAGAACTGTTTTTATGTATCGAAGAATGGGCTAGAAATGATCAGCACGACTCTTTTTTCCGAGTGTCGTGCTAGACCGAAAATTAAGAAATTATTTAAAAATGGTTAGCCACTGGAGCTCAGATTAAAGATGATCGTAGTTGTTAGAACTCATGTAGAGCTGTCGATATATATCGAAAAATGCGCTAGAAATGATCAGCAGGACACTTTTTCTCCGAGTGTCCTGCTAGACCGAAAATTAAGAAATTATTTAAAAATGGTTAGCCACTGGAACTCAGACTAAAGGTAATCGTAGTTGTTAGAACTCATGTAGAGCTGTTGATATATATATCGAAAAAAGCGCTAGAAATGATTAGCACGACACTTTTTTTCCGAGTGTCATGCTAGACCAAAAATTAAAAAATTATTTAAACGTGGTTACCACTGGAACTCCGACTAAAAATGATCGTACTTGTTAGAACTCATGTAGAACTGTCGATATATATCAATGATCAGCAGGACACTTTTTTTCCGAGTGTCATGCTAGACCGAAAATTAAGAAATTATTTAAAAATGGTTAGCCACTGTAACTCTGGCTAGAAGTGATCGTAGTTGTTAGAACTTATGTAGCACTGACGCTATTTATCGTAAAAGGCGCTAGAAATGATCAGCACGACACTTTTTTCCCGAGTTCGTGCTAGACCGAAAATTAAGAAATTATTTATAAGTGGTTCGCCACTGGAACTCAGGCTAAAAATGATCGTTGTTGTTAGAACTCGTGTAGAACTGTCGATATATATAGAAAAATGCGCTAGAAATTATCAGCACGTCACTTTTTTTTTAGTGTCGTGCTAGACCGAAAATTAAAAAATTATTTAAAAATGGTTAGCCACTGTAACTCAAGCTAAAAATGATTGTAGTTGTTAGAACTCATGTAGAACTGTTTTTATGTATCGAAGAATGGACTAGAAATGATCAGCACGACACTTTTTTCCGAGTGTCGTGTTAGACCGAAAATTAAAAATTATTTATAAGTGGTTAGCCACTGGAACTCAGACTAAAGATGATCGTAGTTGTTAGAACTCATGTAGAGCTGTCGATATATATCGAAAAATGCGCTAGAAATGATCAGCACGACACTTTTTTTCCGAGTGTCATGCTAGACCGAAAATTAAATAAATATTTAAATGTGGTTACCACTGGAACTCAGGCTAAAATGATCGTACTTGTTAGAACTCATGTAGAACTGTCGATATATATATATATATATATATATATATATATATATATATAAATAAATGCGCTAGAAATGATCAGCAGGACACTTTTTCCCTAGTGTCGTGCTAGACCGAAAATCAAAAAATTATTTAAAAATGGTTAGCTACTGGAACTCAGACTAAAAATGATCGTAGTTGTTAGAACTCGTGTAGAACTGTTGATATATATCGAAAAAGGCGCTAGAATTGATCAGCACGACACTTTTTTTTCGAGTTCGTGCTAGACCGAAAATTAAAAAATTATTTATAAGTGGTTAGCCACTGGAACTCAGGCTAAAAATGATGGTAGTTGTTAGAACTCATATAGAACTGTCTTTTTGTATCGAAAAATGGGCTAGAAATGATCAGCATGACACTTTTCCGAGTGTCGTGCTAGACCGAAAATTAAGAAATTAGTTAAAAATGGTTAGCCACTGGAACTCATACTAAAGATGATCGTAGTTGTTAGAACTCATGTAGAGCTGTCGATATATATAGAAAAATGCGCTAGAAATGATCAGCACGACGCTTTTTTCCGAGTGTCATGCTAGACCGAAAATTAAAAAATTCTTTAAATGTGGTTACCACTGGAACTCAGGCTAAAAATGATCGTAGTTGTTAGAACTCATGTAGAACTGTCGATATATATCAATAAATGTGCTAGAAATGATCAGCAGGACATTTTTTCCGAGTGTCGTGCTAGACCGAAAAGTAAGAAATTATATAAAAATGGTTAGTCAGTGTAACTCTGGCTAAAGGTGATCGTAGTTGTTAGAACTTGTGTACAACTGACGCTATATATCGAAAAAGGCGCTAGAAATGATCAGCATGACACTTTTTTCGGAGTTCGTGCTAGACCGAAAATTAAAAAATTATTTATAAGTGGTTAGCCACTGGAGCTCAGGCTAAAAGTGATCGTAGTTGTTAGAACTCATGTAGAGCTGTCGGTATATATAAAAAAATGCGCTAGAAATGATCAGCACGACAGTTTTTCACCGAGTGTCGTGCTGGGTACAGTATACGACGTTTATGGAAATAACCTAATTATTGCAATTTTTATTTTAATTACATAGAGAGGTGGAACTCGATTAGAACTAACGGGAACTCTTGCTAAAAGTTGTGATATTAATTGGTTTCTTATAGGTTAGAGGAGTAAGTGTCGTGCTAGATTCGCGAAGTTATTAAAAATGCGGAACCTTTTTTATTTTTTATCAGGAACTCTAGAACTATGAAAAGTGCTACTAGAACTATCATTGTTTTTTTAAAATTTAAAGAATGTTGTGCCAACTTAACAGGGGTTCCAAACCTGCTGCAATAGGAGCGCCTAAAGATCATCAAAGGTGTATAACATTATTGTGAATAATTACGATAACGTAATTTAATCCGATAATATGTCATATTCCTAAGTTGATTGTAACAACTACCCCAATTCAATACCATAAAAATAATTAAAGCAATGGTACATTGTATTAAATAAATTCTCAACCAACCAACCATATAATTCAGTTCCTATTTTTGAAGGGAATGAGAATTGGTCGTTTTTTTTTTATAGTGGTAAAAGATTTTATATCCGCTGTGTGGGACTCTTCCTTGCCTAAGCAAGGACATACCCACTAAAAACCACTTTGGTGTCGGACTCGAGATCCCTTGTCAAAGGACGTTTATAGGGATCCCGTGACTACCGTACCTGGACTAGGTCCTTCACCTTACATGTGATTTTCCAATGCTCCACCCGAAGGTACTACATTGGCCAGGAAGCGAGTTTTTTTTACCTGGAGAATTTGGAATTTTTTGCCGAACCCTTGCTGTTCCAAGCAAGGTAGGGATCTTTAACGTGCGTGACAACACTCACACACGGGACCTCCATTTTACCTCTCATTCGAACAAGGGTGTATTTTTGTGAAAAATGCTCGCCTAACATTTTTCAAGCGGACCGTGTCGGGATTCGAACCCGGGACCTTGGGCATAGTAGTCACACACATACCACTACGCCACGGAGCCGCCACTAGGTCCTTCACCGTTCATTTACATTTCCAATGCTCCACCTGTAGGTACTACATTGGCCAGGAGGCGAGTTTTTTGTTGCCTGGAAATTTAGAATTTTGCCGAACCCTTGCCGTTCCAGGCAAGGTAGGGATCTTTAACGTGCGTGACAACACTCACACACGGGACCTCCATTTAACCTCTCATCCGAACGAGGGCGTAATTTTTGTGAAAAATGCTCACCTGTCACTTTTCAAGCAGTCGGCCGTGTCAGGATTTGAACCCGGGACCTTGGGATCCGTAGCCTTACGCTTACTACATTGATCCACGGCGACGCCACTAGGTCCTTCACCGCCGTCGCGATTGGAAATAACATGGCGTTACGCTCAGTTTATTCCTTTCGGACGTCTGATGGAATCGCAGCAATTTTCATTGCCGGAGGGCTTCTTCATACGCGCCCAGAGCACGTATGAGCTGGTTTTCGTGATCTTCTAGAGATCCATAAAACCCCTCTGCGTTCGACCGGAGCCATTCCTTGACGGTTGGCAGATTTGCCTCTCTGTGAAGCTGAGCGTTTCTGATGAACCAGGGAGCTCCGAAGACTCCCCTTAGGGCCTTGTTCTGGATAACCTGGAGTTTCCGCATGTGCGTTTCCGCTGCGTTACACCACACCGCTGATGCGTATGCAAACGTCGGTCTGGTTATCGCCTGGTAGAGCCTAAGCTTGTTTGAAGCGTTCAGCCTACTTCGGCGATTGGTCAAGGGGTATAGCTGAGCCATAACACCCTTGGCCTTGTTTGCCGCATACTCGATGTGAGCTTTCCAGGTTAGCTTCGAATCAAGGAACACCCCTAGATACTTGACGTCTGAACGCCAAGGTATCGGTTTGTCGAACGCTCTGACATCGTCTCCAGGTCGGTGACGTCGCTTCGAGAAGAAAACTGCCGTGCTCTTTTCTGGATTGAACCCGACTCACCAGAGTCTTAGCCACTCCTCGAGAGCGTCCATCGCCGCTTGCAGTCTCTGCATAATGAGGTGCGGAGCACGGGACCTGGCTAGAATGGCTGTGTCGTTGGCGTATAGTGCTATCCTAGTGTCTGCCGTTTTCGGTAGGTCGCTCACGAAGATGCTAAAGAGTGCCGGCGAGAGGAGAGAGCGTTGGGGTACCCCAGCCCTGATTCTCCGCCTCGTCGACCGCACCCTGTCCAGCCTGATGCAAAACCATCTATCACGAAGATAGGATCTTGTCAGTCGGACGAGAGCGCGTGGTAAACCCCTCTCCAGCATCTTGTAGAGTAGGCCGTTGTGCCAGACCTTATCGAAAGCTTTAGACACGTCCAGGAACACTGCGCCGGTTGACTGTCGCTAGTTGAAGCCTTCCGCGATGTGCTCCACCAGTCGCAGTATCTGGTGAACGGTGGAATGCCCCTTGCGGAACCCAAACTGTTCGTCCTGGATAACGTGGTGCTCCTGCATCGCCGCCTGGAGTCTCCTTAGAAAGACGGCTTCCGCTATTTTCCCAACCACCGACAACAAGCTAATGGGCCGGTAGTTCTGTGGGAATGTTGCAGATTTGCCTGCCTTCCGTAGCACTACGATGTCCGCCGTCTTCCACGTGGATGGAAAGTGGCGGAGTCTCAACATGGCGTTGATGATTCCGGTTAACGCCCGGAGGGCATTTTCCGGCAGCGCTTTCAGAGCCCGGTTGGAGATACCGTCCGGTCCAGGAACCTTTCTGACCCTTAAGGCCTTGATAAGGTCCTTGACTTCTTCAACCGTGGTAGGGTCAAGTTCCTGAGGATCGTCGTCGTCCCTTAGCCTCCGCCGGACTTCACGATGGACCCGTTCGATATGCCGAAGGTCTGCGTGCGCATAGTTCGGCTCGAACTGATGTTCCATGCTGTCTGCGAAGACTTCTGCCTTTTCAGAGACTGAAAAGGCTAAGCCTGTTTCGCCATGGATTGGAGGCATCGGGGAATTCTTGTTCCTCAGTACTTTCGACATCCTCCACAGAGAGTTGTCGTCGGCTCGGAGGTTCTCCAGTCTGGCTGCCCAGGCCTCGTTCCGGTGCCGCCGAATTGCTAGTCGCATTTCGGCGACCAATCGATTGTACCGGAGTCGTTCCGCAGGATCCCAGGTTCTTTGCCACTGACGCCTGGCGCGGTTCTTCTCCCGGATGAGGTCACGGATGTGCAGAGAGAGGATGTCCCTCTTATCCGCTACCGGTCTCATGGAAGTGGCTCTACTGACCGAGGTCTGTATGCACTCCACGAGGCGGTCCACTTGCGCCTCCAGCGCGTCAGCCGTCGGTATGTCGTTAGACATCCCTTCGACCGACCTCGCTAGATGGGCGGCAAATGCCGGCCACGAAACCCTAGAGGTTTCGTTAATGGCCGGGGCTCGCTCCCCTCCGAGATGAAGCAGCACCGGGTTGTGGTCAGAACTGAGGTCGCTGACGGCCCGGATCTCCGTGTTCAGCGTCACTTGGTGGAGGATCGCGACGTCTACTACATCAGGCCTGCCTCTATTGCCGTAGTGAGTGGGTTCTGCTGGTCCTAAGACCTCGACCTCACGTCCGTCAGCAAACTGTCGAAGTATGCGTCCATTGCGATTTGCTACCCGACTGTTCCAGGACGGATGTTTGGAGTTGAGGTTTCCTGCTAAAAGCACATGTTCTCTCGCATCCAACAACGCGTCCAGGTCCTGCGTGCTAAGCGCTTCGCCACCTGGCCGGTTATTAACCGAGATCAGGCGTAGAGGGCCGAAACCCTCTAGTACTACGCATACTCCTGTCGCTTCGAGAGAATTGGTCAAGCAGTAAAGTACCGTTATTACTCAGTCAATTGTATTGTTGAGAAGGGTTGAAGAAGCAGACACTAATCTCTCTTAGTCACCCAAAGAGATGAATGCGTTTCTGAAAATAATTAAAATAGGTTCCTGTGGTATTAGTCATTTCAAATTTTACCATTCAGCATCCAGCACTAACATAGATAAAAATTAATGGATACACGTTTTCAATTTTAGATTAGTAAAATCACTTATTATCTAGCTGTAGATTCTTTATCAAACTTAAAGAAACTGTCACTCAAATCCCTTTCTCATTATCAGGCAGCTTAAGAATTCAAAGGAAATACCAACATTCTGTCTGTAAAACACCAAGGAAGGTGAGGAATTTAAAATAGCTACTTTAATCATAACAAGTTATCTCTTCAAAACTGCAGTTCTAAGAACTACACCCAAGAGGAGGTATTTTTCCAAAAGAATGTTGTTTTTTTTATTGGCGAACGTTTGATGTCATAGTGACGTCATAAAAAGAAGAGGCGTGAATGAAAGTTACTATAAGAAATAATTTTTAGGAACAGGGAGCGAATTTGAGAGTTAGATTCCGACAGAGTTGAATAGGCACATAAGCTTAAATTTTGGTGACGGTGCAAGAAAGTTACTGGGTTTTTGATAATTATGTAATTAGACAAACGTTGTCTACATTCAGCGCAGAAAACTTCCTGAGGGACTTTTGCGGATTTAACAATAAACCAGTACTTGCTGTATTAGTGAGTGAAGTAGCGCTACCTATAACTTTGGACATTGCATAAGGCACATATGGCGGGTTTGTAAAGCAGAATGCAACAACAGCTCTCCTAAAATTGCCGTTTATGATACGAGGAGGAATACATAACTATAAGTCAATAAACCTTTTTTTTCTTTCCTGATTATATTGCTGATTTTACGCTTGATCGAAGAAGTAGAATTAGTACGTACCAATGTAGTTTAATATTTAGATAGAAATTATTGTTAGGATTTTTAGTGCACTATCAGTAGGGTACATCTGCTAATGTAGATATCATTATTATGTTATATGTGTGTTGTTAATTTTAATAACTAAAAATAAAGTAGCTTGTTTAGTTGTTCAACGGAGTTGTCATTAATTACAATTTGTGGTATAATTTTCAAAATTTAAATTATTTTATTGTGAAGGGAGCTTTTGTTCGATTGAAACTACCGTTTCATGTAGAATGTTGCATTAAGATTAATTGGTTAGTTAATTTGTGGACAAAATTTATTTGAAAGATTGAATGAGGATAATTAATATTTTTGGGGATTAAATTCCGTAAAGGTATTTCAGTAATTATTTATCAGTGTTTATAGTTCGTTGTGAGTAGAAAAGTGATAGATATTGATAACTAGTTTGGAGGTGACCGTCCTTTGATACCAGTCCCTGATCGACGGTCTGGCGCCCTATGAGAGAAGACCAAAGAATGTAGAATTACAGGTAAGATATCTAAATCAGAATTGGTACATTAAATTAATGGTGGTATGTACTTTAGCCCTTATAATCTATGGCATTATTTGCATTAATCCCCATTGTAAAGAAAACCCACGACCTACGCGAGCTAGTCGAGATTAAACCTTTAATTCTTGTTACAGGCTTTTTTCTTTTTATTATGAAAATTAAATTCGTCGTATCAAATCCGTCCGTAAAAAGTTTTTCTGGCGCCCAACGGCAAAATTTTTTTTTTATATCAACGGTTAATTTTTGTATCCCAACGTGTTAAAACAGTTCTATTTTCAGACCAACATACTTTTTCTAACTATCAACATAATTATTTTGATTCCAACGTAGTTTATTTCTTCTGCCAACGCGATTTTTTTCTCCCAAAGATAATTTTTTGAATCGTACGTGATAAACACAATTTTTTACACCATGTTATATTTTAACATCCAACTAAATTAATCATTTTTTACCCTGATAAAGGTAATTGATATTTTTAAAATATAGTACCAAAGCTGTCGAGAATATCTGTAATACCTATAGAAAACATTTTTGAGTGTATGTGAAATATTATGACAGAATTTTTTAAAGCACAATTTAACATTTTTTAGATTTCTAGATAAACTTGAGATTTTTATACAGCATTGTAAACATTCTTTAATTTTGTTTAAAGATGGATTTTACATACAATGTTGATAGATTATTGAAAGACGAACTTATTTACGAACTGAAAGAGGAAAATATTTATAGTTTAAATGACTTAAATTTTGATAGTAATAAGTTAAACATTGAATCTAAATTAGCATATTCTTTTTCTAGATTGTCAAGATGTTTACCAGTTGACGATAGTGACGAAAAACTTAGAAACAATTTGCAAGTAGAAATAGAAAGATTAATTGACAGTTTTAAGCAAACCAAAATTCATATTTAAAAAAAAGACTCAAATAAAATTTAAAACAGACGAAAGTAGTTCAGACGAATCAGAGCAAACAAAGGGAAAAAGAAAATCCAACCATTGACGAATTAGACAGCTGATTTTGAAAAGAAATTACATTTAGCTTCCTCCATTACTGTAACAAAACAGACTGACAACATTAAGACGAAACATTTAGAAAAAAGTTTTGAAAAAAGTAAAAATGTATCAATGGTGTATAAAGTTTGTCCAGTTTCAAAATGGGGAATAAAATTTTCTGGGAACACATCAGTAGATGCATTTTTAGAGAGAGTTGAGGAACTAAAAATTGCTAGGAACATGACAGATGAATAGTTATTTACAGAATCTGTTGACATTTTTCAAGATAAAAGGACAATTTGGTTTAGGGCAAATAAGTTATTAGTAAATAATTGAGTAGAGCTGAAACAAGCATTAAAAGATGAATTTTTACCAGCAGATTATGACGAAAAATTACTAACAGAAATAAAAGCATGAACACAAGGTGAAAAACGAATCTATTGGTCTTTATGCAGCAGTTATGACGATCATGTTTGCACGTTTATCAGAACCATTAACGTTGACAAAACAATTAAAAATTTTGAGAAATAATATGTTACCATTTTACCAATCACAACTAACTTTAATAGAAATAAATTCAATACAGGAGTTAATTAAATTAGGGAAACGCCTAGAAGAACACAAAACATCTATTGAAAATTTTATACCACCAACAAAAAAGACAAACACTTTAGAGACTGACTTAGCGTACACAGACACGAACGTTTCACACAGTAGATTTTCTTCAAGAAATCAAGTTTCAATGATACAAAACAACAAAAATGAACCACAAAGAGTACAAACATGCTGGAATTGTCACCAAACAAAAATAAAATTTTTACAAGATACCACTCCCAGTATAACAGATACAGGAAATAATAGGAACAAAAATAAAACACAATTTCAGAAACCAATAATTGAATATGATAATTGGTATAAAAAGATGACTCAAAATATTCAAAAATATCCTATAAAATTTAACCGATCGAAAGCAATAGATGGTAAATTATTTAAACATGTTTCACCAAAATATCCAAATTTAACAGATGACTATGAAAATTGGAAAGAAGTAGTTACCAAATCAGAACGAAAAGAAATTTTAAAACGTTTTCACGATGAACCAATGGCAGGTCAGGAATTTTTAAAACTTATAATAGAATAGCTCAGAAATATTTTTGGCCATAATTACGCGCAGATGTTGCAACTTATGTGAATCAATGTAAAACTTGTATTGCACACAAACCGGAACAAAAACTTCCGGTAGGGAAAATGTCATGACATCCCATAGTTTCAAAACCTTGGAAAATGATAACAGTAGATTTAGTAGGTCTGTTACCTAGGACTACTAAAGGTCATACATATATTTTATCAGTTGTAGATACATTTACAAAATTTCCTTTGTTTTCCTTCTTCTACTCAAGACGCTATTATTAGTACAATCAATGACATTTACAATAACATCAACAGGAAATTATTAACTGTTGGAATCTTTTTTGGCTTTAACAATAAAGAAGTACTTGATGTATTAGTGAGTGAAGTATCACTACCAATAACTTTGGATATTGCATAAGACACGTGCGCGGGTTTGTAAAGCAGACTGCAACAACAGCTCTCCTGAAATTGTCGTTTATGATACGAGGAGGAATACACAACTATAAGTCAATAAACCTTTTTTTCTTTCCTGATTATACTGCTGACTTTACACTTGATCGAAGAAGTAGAATTATAATGATTCCGGGTTGGGACCGTGTCATTTTATAAATAAAGGTTGACGTTTTGCCCACTTTAGTAAGGGGCTTCATTAGGACAAGAAAAGAATATAAAAATAATAAAGATAAGAATGATAATATTAAGTAGACAAGTTAAAGTGTAAAGAAAAGAGTTACTCCTGAACTAGCAGACTCACTAGCCCATTTAAAGACATCTTTTGGCTTTGAATGGGCTAGTGAGTCTGCTAGTTCAGGAGTAACTCTTTTCTTTACACTTTAACTTGTCTACTTAATATAATCATTCTTATCTTTATTATTTTTATATATTTTTATATTCTTTTCTTGTTCTGATGAAGCCCCTTACAAAAGTGGGCGAAACGTCGACCTTAATTTATAAAATGACACGGTCCCAACCCGGAACCATAAATATTTATAATGACTCCGGCCGTGAAAGCCTCCGACAATATCACAAGTAGAATTAGTACGTACCAATGTAGTTTAATATTTAGATAGAAATTATTGTTAGGATTTTTAGTGCACTATCAGTAGGGTACATCTGCTAATGTAGATATCATTATTATGTTATATGTGTGTCGTTAATTTTATTAACTGTAAAAATAAAGTAGCTTGTTTAGTTGTTAAACGGAGTTGTCATTAATTACAATTTGTGGTATAATATTCAAAATTTAAATTATTTTATTGTGAAGGGAGCTTTTGTTTGATCGAAACTACCGTTTCATGTAGAATTTTGCATTAAGACTAATTGGTTAGTTAATTTATGGACAAAATTTATTTGAAAGATTAAACGCGGATAATTAATATTTTTGGGGATTAAATTCCGTAAAGGTATTTCAGTAATTATTTGTCAGTGTTCATAGTTCGTTGTGAGTAGGAAAGTGATAGATATTGATAACTAGTATTGAGCTAAACGTCCTTTGATACCAGTCCCTGATCGACGATCTGGCGCCCTATGAGAGAAGACTAGAGAATGCAGAATTACAGGTAAGATATTTAAATCAGAATTGGTACATTAAATTAACGGTGGTGTATACTTTAGCTCTTATAATTTATGGCATTATTTGCATTAATTCCCATTGTAAAGAAAACCCACGACCTATGGAAGCTAGTCGAGATTAAACCTTTAATTTTTGTTACATGCTTTTTCTCCCTTTATTATCTAAATTAAATTCGTCATATCAAATCCGCCCATAACAAGTATAATCAAAAGGTAAACTGTGTTTAATGGCCTTTATCGATATATTTTTTATAGTTCACCTTAATAGTAGATATTTAATACATACACATGTATATAAATATAATACTGAGAAAAGTGGCTTCGAATGACTTGTATTTAAACTTTGAGGTTTTACAAGGATATTTTAGTTTTGGTAAGAGAAATTTATTCGAACAAGGAAGAATTTAAAGAAATACATTGGGATTTTTCAGGTGTTGACGTTATTTGTATAGTTTTTTTAGTTTTACCAATATTCAAAATACCAATATTGTAAATTTTATTTTTATCAATAACATATATGGCGACCACCAAATGTTTACATTATCAGAAAACATTAAAAGCAAAATTTTATTGGTAACAGAATTATTAAATTGGCATTTGTTTTATGGTAACTTGCCATCTTATGTTGCCTTATGTTGGTTATTTTGAATTTTTGCCGATATTATAGGTCATTAGATAACTTGTTTAATGTTTTATAAAATCGTGTATGAATTATGAAGTATGTAGGTTAATTTTTCGATTAGTACCATCTACATGTATTTGATGGCTCTCTTAGCTTAATCTTGTACAAATCAGTTTGACATGTTTAATTGTATAATGTACAAATTACTAATGCTCAACAATTTTTTACGTTTATTATAATAAACCTTAGAATCATTTAATAGTATATAGTGAAAACAAATAATTAGAATCAATCAACTAGATATTAAATAAATTTCAGAGTTAATAACATGTGAGGTTGGATCAAGCCCACATTGTTAAGTCAAAACTTGTGTATAGTAATGCCAATTTTTGAGTAATATAATATTTTGAGGCGCATATAGAGTAACGAGTTCAATAAATCCGAATTAAACCTATTGGAGCTGTATGTTTTAACTAAACCACCATAAAAATCATACTTAGGTTTTCAAGATTTGGAAGTAAGGTTTTTCAACACTATTTAGACTTCCAAAGGCTGCTCTAATTTTTGCAAGTCCATGTGAAGTTTTTTATGTCATTGTCCTATATACAATCTCAAAGTCAAAATTTCATGCAAAAATTTTTCAACAGTAGACACTTATTTAGTGATTCCAATAGCAAACTTTTCAAGTCGATTGAAAATAAATTTGTGCTATTGTACCATGTAGTGTTTGTTGTGCATTACTGTCTATTTAAAAATGGTACATGTTTACAACTACGTAAAGAAGGAAAGTTTGGCCTTCTTTTAAGGCAGCATGACCAATTTGACAGAATCATGTAAGATCTATTGTATTATTTAGTACATATTTTATCTTAATTTGTACCATTCATCAAAATTTTGTACTGTGTTCTGTTTTACAAAAACAACGCTGTTAGCTTAATATCAAGCTAGCAGAACCACATTTAAAAACTAGGTAGAAGTGAAAACGATTGAATTTATATTTATTTATACTATCAAAAAAATTGGATGTATTTAACGAAACTGTGAAACAACCTCTATTTGAATTCCAATATATTAGTCTAAGGAGTAAAATTAAAGTGCATATTTCTGCTAAACACAATCAATCATTATTTTTTACACAAGAAGCAACATACTGTGTATCGTTAAAATATAAAGTTTTAGATTTTGTATTCTTATCATTTCCTCAGAAATCATCCTAAACTCCAGTTATCCTGAAGGTTAAACTACTCCTTCTAACATTGAGCTAGAAAATTTCTGCAGTATTTTTAACTTCTGCTTTAATGGTACAAATTGTGTCGAATATACTATACGAGTAACGATTGATCCTGCTTATGCAAAAAAAAAAGAAAGGGCGATGGTACAAAAATCTAAAACTGTATTTTAATAGTACTAATCATGCTGTTTCTAATGTAGGAGTAACGAATGGTTCTGCATATGATAAAGAGTACTTACCCTAAGATTAAAGTAGTTCGGGATAGTTGCTGAGGGAACAAATAATGCTGCTTCTAATATATGAGTAACGGTGTACTTTCCTCTTGTGACTAATAGTAATTCAAGATATTTTTCCAAAGAACAACGAGGGTACAAAGTCCGAAACTATATTTTAATTATACAAATTTTTCCATCCTCATTTTCGTTGAAACTATCTTGAATTACTCTAACCTCGAGGGTGCAGTGCCTTTTAGCATGAACAGAATCATTTGTTACTCCTATATTAGAAGCTGCATAATTAGTACCACTAAACTATAAAGTATCCAATTTGTACTCTTGATGTTCTCTCAAAAACTATCCTGAACCACTATTAGTCTCGAGTAAGTACTTTTTTCATAAGCAGAATCAATCGCTACTCCTACATTAAAAGCAGCACAACTTGTACTATTAAAATATAACATTCCAAATTTTGTACTGTTACCGTTCTTTTGGAAATTATCTTAAACTACTATTAACCTCAAGGGCAAAGTACCCTTAAGCATGAGCAGAAACAATTGTCATTCCTATATTAAGAGCAACATTATTTGCACCATTATACTGTTTTCTCAGAAACTATCCTGATCTAGTATTCGTCTCTATAGTAAAATACCTTTTTGCATTAACAAAATCAACTGTTACTACTATATTGAAAGCAACATAATTTTTATCGTTGAAATATAAATTTTTAGATTTTTTACTTTGGCTATTCTCTTGCAAACTTTTTGAATTACTTTAACCTCAGGAGTAAAGCACTCTTTGGCATGAATAAAATCTTTCATGACTCTGGTATTAGAAGTATTATCATATGTAATATTAAAATATGAAGTTTCAGATTTTGTACTCTCGGCGTTCTCGGAAACTATCCTAAACTACTTTACTCTTATGAGTAAAATACCCTTTCACATGAGTAAATCAAATGTTATTCGTATATTAGTAGCATTATAATGTAATTAAGGGCTGCTATGCTTGCGGCCATGTCCCCAATGCTCCACCCGAAGGTACTACATTGGGTTTAAACGCACTCTAATAGTGCATAGTAGAAATTTGAGCAGAATGGCATTAGTGACGCTAGAAAAAACATCAATTTCTGTAGGTTTGGCTGACTGTATAAATATAATAATAAATATTAATGGTCATCAGTCAGTTCGTAATTGAATATTACTTAGACTGCAAAGCACTATTTATTTATTGCTTTTATTTTGCAAAGACCCATTTTATATACAAAATATTGATTTTGGATTACAATCCAGGGGTATGTATTTGACAATTATATATACAGGCATCTGAGTTTTGTCTGGTGTTCTTAGTTTTATTTTGTGCAGTCTAATAAACATAAATTTAGACTTAAAATGAGTGGTAGTTTTATATTCTTTAAGAATATTGTCATTATTACTGCACACTTTCAACAAATTGGCAACCTTTTTTTTCGATTTTGTCATACGGGGTTTATACGAATTTCATTTATAAATGCTTCAAATCATATTTTCTGTTTATATCGAAATGTCATTATTAAGGTCATTGGAAGATGGGGCAATATAAGTGCCACAATTCATATCAATTATTATTAACTTCTAGTTAAAACTGTAATGAAAGAACAGTTAGTTGATAAAATTATATACCAGAACCGATTCCATACTAATTTTGTCGTAATTCACTTTTAAAGAAGTTGTTAACAGTTGATGAATTGTAAGTCTAGCATGTACTAATAATGTTGTATCCTTGCATTTTTTTTTCATTCTGTTTTGACAGTTAATTACATTTTAAATCATCTCAATAGGGTTTAACTTATGATAGGATGATAGCTTTAAAACCCCACAACCATTATTATATAATAGTTTGCTTGTTATATACATCTTTACAGAAATTATTAAACTATGAAAATCAGATTGTTGCGTTCTTTTGGTGAAAAATTGATTTTTATGCTAATGAAATTTTCTCTTCTTTCTTATAATAATTGTTGGTAGTTTTTGAAACATTGTGATATAGTGGTTTATCTATTATGACTTTACTTCAAGGTTAGTAAATTGAAAATCGGCCTTTCTTGTATCACTTTTTATATTTTGCTTTTGCTTTAGTTTGTTAATTGCTTTTCTTGATGTAATATTTTAGATATTTATTGTTTATGTAACTAATTTCCCTACCAGCAATTACCACAATGAACTGGTTTTTTTTAAAAGCAGTATTTTCAATCTACCATCTGTATTGTTGATTCCAACAACTTTCTAACAAAGTATATCCAACAATACATTCAGATGCTAGATTCCTGATACTATTGTTTGTCACTGATACCTCATCAGCATTTGCCTAATTCGTTTATAGTATTAACAGTTTCCTGTGTGTTTCCATTGTTCACAAATGACAATCGCTGTTTTGCAAATTAAATTTCTTCATATTCCTATCTTTCCATAAACTTAGTGCTAATTTTGCAAAGAATCTATTACTTTTTTATATTAAAATTGATAATCAGTTTGCGAAGAACTAGGTACATCCAAGACATTTACAGTCAGACACTTGACTAACATTTACCTACCTATGTTATTATTAAATTTTGTATTCAATATATTGTTCATATTTGTAAGAGTTTCATTGGAAGTTCATAACTACTTTTGAATATGCAATCATACATGCCCAGTCACGCCAAATACTGCATGAAAATAACTTAACACTCACTCAATGAGAAACAATAGTAACCATTTATACATGAATTGTTTGCTTATACACTTATTAAAAATGCTAATATAAACCCAACATTCTTTTATAACTTGGTTCCTTTGCCATAAGATGTGAACTAATTGAGCATGAGAGTTTACATATCTTGAACTAGCAATTACCATCTTATAAAAGCCATCACTTATGAAAGTCATCATATGGTTGATTGATTGATATAATGATCTTTAATAACCACCCAAATAAATCTAGGATACAAGTTATTACTTTGCAATGAATGCATTTACTTTAATAACTTATATGAGAGTCATCATATGATTGATATTATGATCTTTAATAACCACCCAAGTAAATCTAGGAAACAAATTGTTACTTTGCAAAGAATGCATTTTCTTTAATAATTTAATTTTTTTAATATAGCTGTGTTTTTACTGTCACAAATTGTGACAATGGTAACACGTTCGTTTTCAATGCCTATTATACACTCCTCACAATTTACACTAGCCGATTATTTCAAAATCACCTTCACATTCTTATAACACATATTTTACGATATTAACTCTAATTTTTTTTATTACAACCGAGATAACTTAAATTTTTGTTTTCCATTTTTTTAACTTGGTGACTTAAAAGTTATATATCTGATTATACCGAAGTATACCAGAAGATGTAGTGTAATATGACAGTTTTAAGCACGTGTACATTTGCTTTTTAGCCACATGGCAGAAATTTTAAAATCTTTCGAAGAGAAAGCTCTTAATTTTGCATTACATGAATACTTTTTTTGCATCTTGATAGAGTAAACTATTTTTCATTAGAATTATGAATATTGTGTTGCTTTTAAGAGTGCAGTAAATAACTAAGTGCAGCCATATTGGATGGGTAAATTAAATCAGAACATTCTAAAAGCATATACAGGGTGTTCCGAAACTCGTGGATAAAATTGTAGGGGGTGGCAGGGGGGACAATTTCCTATAAGAATAACCATATATGTTGTAATCCAATTATTCACGGTTTCAAAGTTGTTGCAATTTTTATATTTTTTGTAGAAATCGTGCAGAAATGGAGTCTAATAATTCTTAATAAAAAGGTGCTGACTTTTTCAACGTAATTCTTTTTTTGTCGTATAGGCGAAAGTGAAAGCTGTCATAAATGACAACTTTCCCGAAACATTGTCCATTATCTCAAAATGAAAACAAGATTTTTTGCAGCATGTATGTAGTGTGAAAAGGGATGCGTGCTTTTCAAATGCAAATTACTCAAAAAAGGTATTACCAATTAATAGTGCACACCTATCATAAAAACTTCCTTGGTTCATCCCCTTTCTTTAGAGGTATAACTTATGGATGTCAGTTCATTAACTAATAAAATATTTTAGTCTAATCCTAAGAACAACACTTTTATTGAGAAATTCAAATAATTGACTGTCTGAGTATTTATGTATGACATGAGCACTGATTACACTCCTGGGGTATGCGTGAGTTATCCATGTTGAAGTGTGAAATCACTTACAGTTAAACAAATTCTTTAGCAGTAATGCACCTTAATTACATTTTATGTATTGCCTGCATTCCGCAGCATAATTCCTTGTTACTTAGCAATTTGTGCATTTAGTATGTCTTGTGTTGTTGTGTCGTGTGGTTACAATTACATGTGGTTTTAAATATTAGTTAGTTTGTCCTAGACATTTAAGTTACTAGTTTCCATTGTGTACGTTTTCTTGTTTGTGATTGTTTAGTTGTTATTGTATATATTGTTTAGTAAATTTTACATTTTGAAATACCCTATGCTACTCGAGAATATGTAGAAATGCATTTTGTGTATGGGCTTTGCTATGGCAATGCTGTGCAAGCTGCAAGAGAGTTCAGGATACGTTATCCTAATCGGGCTAACTTTCCCGCTTATAGGGTGTTTCAAAGAGTACACCAGGTTTATCTTGAAGGCAAAAGACCTGGTGTTTTACGACCAAGGGGAGGAAGACCTAAAGTTGAAGGTGAAGAAGAAGTCATAGCAATGGTATTGAATGCTCCTACAACCAGTGTCAAGAACATTGCTAGAGAGACTGGCATCAGTCAGACTACTGTACATAGAATGTTGCGCAAAAATAACTTGCATCCCTATCATGCGCAGCGTGTGCAAGCCCTGATACCTGAAGATTATGCACAAAGGTTAGCGTTTTGTCGCGAAATGCTTCGCATACACCGAGAGGATACACACTTCTTTGATAGAATTTTATGGTGTGATGAGTCATCCTTCCACAGGGTGGGAATTTTTAATATACATAATCTCCCTATTGGGCACTTAATAACCCTAGAGTTGTATGACAATCACGTTTTCAACACTGTTTTAGTGTTAATTTGTGGGCAGGTATAATTAATTGTGCATTAGTTGGTCGATTTGAACTGCCACGTAGACTAAATACACAACAATATCTTTACTTTCTTAAGGACGATTTAAGCTATCAACTAGACATGTGCCTCTAGCAACTAGACGAACGATGTAGTTACAGCACGATGGTGCCTCGGCACATAATGATGGACAAGTGAGGCACTATTTAAACGCCGAATATCCTAATCGATGAATTGGATGAATTGGTAATATACAATGGCTATCTCGATCGCCAGTTATTGACTACTTTTTGTGGGGATATTTTAAAGACATAGTCTTTACTACAAACATTGCAAACGAAGAAGACCTTCATAGAAAACTTCAACAAGCTGCAGTTATAATAAAAAAGAAATCGCCAGACATTCAAGTTATTGAAACTCAATTTTTTAAGCGGTATCGTTTATACATTGAAACAGATGGTCGAACATTTGTTGTAAATTTTTTATTTCTAAAGACATTTATTATTTAATGCTTGTATTTTATCTAAATTCTCAGACAGCTATTTGAATTTTTCAATAAAGGTGTTGTTTTTAGGATTAGACTAAAATATTTTATTAGTTAATAATCTGGCATCCATAAGTTATACCTCTAAAGAAAGGGGATGGACCAAGGAAGTTTTTATGATGGGCGTGCACTTACAATTGGGAATACCTTTTTTGAGTAATTTCCATTTGAAAAGCACCCAAAATTTTTCATACTACATACATGCTTGTGATTTTTTTCCCATGCTCCAGCCGAAGGTACTATATTGGCCAGGAAGCGAGTTTTTTTACCTGGAAAATTTGGAATTTTGCCGAACTCTTGCTGTTTCAAGCAAGGTAGGGATCTTTAACGTGCATGACAACACTCACACATGGAACCTCCATTTTACCTGTCATTCGAAAGAGGATGTATTTTTGTGAAAAATGCTCGCTCAAATTTTTCAAACGGGACTGTGTCGGGATTCGAACCCGGGACCTTGGGCGTAGTAGTCACACACATACCAACTACGCCACGGAGCCGCCGCTACATACATACATTATAATTTGAATACGGGGCCGCTATACTTGCGGCCACGTCCCCAATGCTCCCCCCGAAGGTACTACATTGGGTTTAAACGCGAAAATATAAACGTGCTTAAGATCTAATCTAGCTACATACATACAGCAAAAAATTTTGATTTCCTCTTGAGATGATGGATAATGTTTCGGGAAAGTTGTCATTTATGATAACTTTCACTTTCACCTATATGACAAAAAAAGAATTAAGTTGAAAAACTCAGCACCTTTTTTATTAGAATAATTGGACGCCATTCTACACGATTTCTACAAAAATATAAAAATTGCAATAACTTTGAAACCGTGAACATTTGGATTACAACATCTATGGTTATTCTTGTAGGAAATTGTCCCCCCTACCACCCCCTATAATTTTATCCAAGAGTTTTAGAACACCCTGTATAGTAATAATAATAATAATAGTACCTTTATTTCCATGTAAATTTACAAAAAACAAAATTACATATAAGTTTATCGGATGAGAAGGAATAATATATCCACCTATCATCCACATACATATGACCTTTACTGTATTTTAAACAAGAACAAATGTTGATAGTATATAACGTGAACAGCACGAGTTCAAGAATTGATCGTTGGGGGATGCCCATTGGGACAGTAAGGGGCTCTGAAATTATGTCTTGGTATTTTACCATTTGAACTTTATTGCTAAGATACATTCGGATTAGATCAATTGTGGATTTATTAAATCCAATAAAATGTAAAATAGTCAATAGTAGCATGTTGTTAATGGTATCAAATCCTTTAAAAAATCTATTAACACAATTATGGTGAGTTGATTGTCATCTGTAGCTTTAATACAATCGTCAATTACATCTAATAATACAGTATTGCAACTGCACCTTTTTCTGAAACCTGATTGAGTTTTTGATAGAATATTATGAATGGAGAGCTGATTATTGATTTGCTTATAGAGAATTTTTTCGATGAATTTTGATAAAGTGCATATATATATATATATATATATATATATATTACTCATATTTAGACCAGGGTAGAAAATTAAATAATCACATCAAATAATTTTAATCACCGTGTATAATGAATATTATTAGATAATACGCGTTAGTAAAACCGTGAAGCATAAAAATTTATTAGTTTCATTAAACATAAGAGATTTAAATCATGTACAAGACGCTTTATATCAAAAGAAGCAGTATTAAAAGCTCTGCGTGTAATGTAATTATTCTAAACAAATGGAAATTACGTGCAAAATTTATCTTAATTAACTCTATTTCAAGTAACCGGTATTGAACAAAACGTACAGATAATATCTATAGAAACTTGTAAAACCCAATAAAATGCAAATCCTAGAAGTGTTAGTTAGAAGTAGGATGTTTGAACACACCTGCGTATTTTAAAAGGCAATTTCAGTTTAATTTGTTTAGATGAACATGTCGATTCTAAGGATATTGGAAACGGTCAGATGCTTTAGCACGAAATACAAAACAGGGTTTATTTAAAAGCTCATTCGGCGAAAAGTTTGCAGATAATTAATGTTTACAAAGAATCTTGGAGAAACCGGGGCTTAATATTCACGAGAAGGTGCGATACGGGGTTATTAAACCCAGATAGTCCACATGGACTAAAATATAATCGATAATAAAGAATATCAATTTGCACCAATACGAACAGGTTAGAAAAGGAAAGAGAAAATGCGTCAAGCAAAGACACATATAGTAAAGGCGTGATTTAAGCAACGTCACGAGGGTCACAATTGGTTGAAAATAGGATGCAAATATCAGAGGTAGAAACAACAATTTCTGTACAAAATTAATTAGTTTTTCTCGGACATGTTTGCGTGCCGTGTGAGAATTTCTGAGATTTAAATGGGGCGAGTGAAAATTCGTAAAACCGACGCGCGAGCGACGGACTGGGAACATAGAATGAGAAATTCTTAAGAATTGTCTGTTTTGAGGACAAAAGCGACGTGCCGGCTATTCGCTATATATACCGGTGGTAATATGAATTTCGGCCTCTTAGACTTTTGACTATTCGATGCGTTAAAAGCTCTTACATCCGCGACTTGATTGAAGATGTTAAACAGTGCATTTTAGTTTGATAAAATAATTTAAAGTTTGCTCGTATATTTTAGTGATTCAAAATAGTTTGTTATTTACGTGCTAACATGAATGTACTTCAGTGCACTTAGATACAAGGTAATAAAATTTAGTATCACTGTACCAATTAGCAAAATTTACAACGACAAATGTATACACAAAAGTAGGCAGTTTTGGCGTATCTTGGTGAAAGAAGTATGAATTTCTTTGTTTTTTTTCGGGGTGTTAATAATTAAATGGTTCAAATACGTGTCTGGATCCACGAAACAAGGGTCAGATATACACAGATGAGTTCCGGAAAAGCCCAGAAACAACTTTAAATAAATGGTGATGGAGAAAATTTTAAAAGCGTTGAGAATTAGAAGCCGTAAATATAATCCTGTTGGAATAGTGTGATTAACTAAAGGGACGATGTACATTGAAGCTACGAGGACAGTAACCTTCAGGTAAATTATACTATTTTGTTTGACATTTTGTGTGTGTTGAATAACTTTATAATTGATTTACTTTAAATGGACATTAGTGAAATTGTACTAACCATAAAATTTTAATTTTAAGATGAAATTTGCTTGTTTAAGTAGAAAGGGGTATTTAGTATTGATGTTCTGGATTATGATAAAAATTTGGGTATGTCTTTGAGCTCAATTAGACGAACCTGGTTAATTAACGTAAAGGGTTGGTAGATGCTCCCTTTGTACTCAGACTCCGGTCTGCTTATATTGTTATAGTAATTAGTAGGCATCCTACAAGGACTTTAATTCTGGATGCACATTAAAATGATAATAAATTTAATTTTGAAATTTTCCGATATTAAAATTTATGCTGAATATTAATTTTGAAATTTTAATGTATTGTGAATATTGATGTAAATAGAGTTAACGTTGATGTTTGTGGTAGGAATGTGTTGTTTAATTTTATGAATGAGGAGGTTTATAAAATTAGGTGAGCAGCCGAGGCGAAAAGAGGATCACAGCAGTTTATGACGCCCAATCGGTGGGACTAGAATTTTGTTGTTGAAAGGACCCAGTTCCCGCATTCACAGGAGTATATCACAGCAATATATATATATATATATATATATATATATTGCTGTGAACCGCCGCTATGTTGGTTGTTATATAAATTGCCTGAATTCCCCATGATTGCTTGTTGTATAAATTTGTTGTAATCTCTACCTATGATTATTTCGTTATACAACCTTGCTATGTCACAGCCTCTAACGTTGCCATCACCTTTTAAAACTTTACTGTTATGTTCGTAGTCGGCCTCTTTCCTCTGCGTCTCTAAATCCTATAATTCCTTGAATTTGTATGTCTCGGCTAGCTCAATCTATTAAACACAGAGTGCCCTACGTCACGACAATAAAGATTGTTTAACCCTTTTTCTTTCTGTTATCTATATGTTAAAATAATGTAAATGAAAATGAAGCAATCCAAAAATATACCATATAATAATCGATAATATGTACACTTTTATGTTAATAACTTATTAATTTGTTTAATATTCAAAAATTAGCCCCTGAATAAAATGTTGATATTTATCTGATTCCACAAAAATTTATGTTCCTGAAAGCCAGCAAAAAAATATCACTGTAATTACTTTTAAGTACTTTTTGAACGTTCAAAACAATCCTTTCTCTATTTTTCAAATTCTCAAATGATTTTTTGATGACCCTTACAGATATTTGATATAGCAAATATTAAATGTTAAAATTTTGAAAAACAGTCTTATACTAATAATGAGTAAAATCTCTGGCTTGTGTTTTTCCTGCTTGGTTCTAGAAACTGCCTCTGAATATCGATGGTCAGCACCCCTTGATTGTTACAGCTTGACTTATTAGCGTAATTTCTTCACTTGTTGACCAGAATGATTAATTAATTGTTGCTCGAATTCTCCCTTCGAGTTTTGGAATGACTTGGAATTTACTTGTAGTTTAATATTTTATGTTTTCTTGTAAGCTTATTAAAGTATTTTTAGAATATTCTTGAAGTTTGTTTAGGCATTTATTTTGCAGTATGTTTGTAGGTACACTCAGACGTTTAATTTGAAGTATATTTGGAGGTACACTTAGAGCCCTAAATTCTTAGAAATTAGAATTAAATTCAATCAATAGTTTACCTTACGTTTTAAGATCAAAACGGCTACATTTTGTTGTATAAATTGGCACTTTTAATTTTCACTAAGTTTAATATATTATTAATTTTCACTACGTTCACTTTTACATAATATTTTACTTTCAATTGACATCATTAGTGCCTTGGTCGGAGAGATACTGAATGTTTATGAGGTCCCCATAGTATTTATAGACTCCTCCTATCTATTTTTCCTAATGATGTTCATCGTGTGCTTGTTGATGAAGGCGTCGTACTTTTTGCTTTTCTCTGCAGAATTCGGTATTTAGAAATTCCCTGTGCCGATTCTTGGTCAGACGCTTCATTTCACACGTAGATGTTCAATTTTGCGTGGAATATTTCGCAGAAAGTCCAAACTTTCATTGTATTTGGTCACGTCTTTCATGTTTGTGTCGATTATTGTCCACACTTTATCATATCACGGACCACCTGTTATTTATTGTTTGTTACTCCAAATATGTTGCATTTTATGTAATAGAATGTCATTGGTCACATATTCATTTCTATTATGACGTATTTGAACGTGTTTACTTATTTATGCGTTGATATATTTAATGATATTATTAAATAGCTAGTATGCCAGGTTGTTTATCTTTACCGATTACGTGTTTATTTTGATGAAACTTGATGCATTTAAAATCTTATTTTAGCTGGTTTCTTTCCAGTTCTGGACTTATATATTTAACTTAGAATGTATTATACGACGTACACATTATTATTTCTGCTAAATAGTATCTGATTATTGAATAATGAGCTTCTTTGTTATGAATTAAATTGTTTATGCTTTATATACAGTGTGCTCGCTATTGACATTATGCAAAATAGTCGATTTACTACTATTTAATGGTGGAATTGTTTGGTTTTCTTAACGTTAATAATATTAACATTTATCTTACGATCCCTATGACTTAATATACCCTTAAATCACCCCCTTATAGTAGCAATATATATATATATATATATATATATATATATATATATATATATATCATGTGTTCACAGAAATGCGGAACATATGACTATACTAATGTTAAAAAGAAAAAAACATGAAGTATACAGGGTGTAACAAAATAAGTGTAAAACATTTCAGGGGGTGATTCCTCATCGTAAAAGAGATAGGGTCTTTAATATAAAGAAACTTCATTGGAGCATTCCTTGTTAAGATACAGCTTCTTAAAGGGGGTACATAAAATTCGTTTTTATTTTTTTTTTACAAACACTAAAAAAGTTACAAAATTGAAATTAAGGTGACATTTTTTTACTATCAAAAATACACTTATTCAGTAATTTATTTGGTTTACCCCGTGGTTGTAAGGGGTGGAAAACGCAACCCCTAAAATTTATTTCCTATGTAACTTTTTGTCTTATTATTTGTTTGCCATTTAAAAATTTATTTCCAATAGCTTATTTCATGCTAAACAAAAAATGTCTCTTGAATTTTTTGCCCAAAATGAACCAGTTTGCAGAAAAAAATTATTTTACAAATAACTACAGAGATACATCGTCATAAGACGAAAATGCGAAACTAATTTATCTAGTAGGCCGCTATTAGTGATAGTGACAATTAAATTGTTATCACACTGTCAGTTTCTAAATTTTTGAAATTGAATTAATAATTGTTCTGTTCTTAATTTGTTAGTTTAATAATAATACACTTGTTATTAAAATGGCATACACAAATGCGGAAATGGTTGATATGCATTATGTTTAGGTCTGTCGAAGGGTAATGGGTTAGAAGCTTTTAGAAGGTATGCTGAAGTGTATCCGCAACGGCAGCTTCCTTCGCATAGAATATTTGCCCAACTTCATCAACGATTACGAGAATATGGTTCATTCGAAAAAAGAACGCAGGATTGTGGTCGCCATCGAGAAGTTAGAACACCACAGCTTGAAGAAGCAGTACTTAATTTGGTTGAAGAACAACCCACTAGCAGTACTAGAAAGATTGCTTTCGAGTTAAATGTTGATCATATGAGGGTATTTAGAATTTTAAAGGAACAACTCTTATACCCCTACCATCTACATTACATTTGATTTTCTAGTGCTCCACCCGAAGGTACTACATTGGCCAGGAAGCGAGTTTTTTTTTACCTGAAAAATTTGGAATTTTGCCGAACCCTTGCTGTTCCAAGCAAGGTAGGGATCTTTAACGTGTGTGACAACACTCACACACGGGACCTCCATTTTACCTCTCATCTGAACGAGGGTGTATTTTTGTGAAAAATGCTCGCCTAACATTCCTACCATCTACAACGAGTACAGGCACTGTTACCGCGAGATTTTCCGAACCGTCTTGAATTTTCCAATTGGAAGCTGGAAATGATTAGAAGAAATCCTGACTTTCTGAAGACGATCGAATTCACAGACGAATGTACTTTTTCTTGGGACAAGATTATTAATTTTCATAATAACCACATATGGGCTGATGAAAACCCTCACGCTATTGTCCAAGCTAACCATCAAGAACATTTTTGTCTTATCGTGTGGGTCGGAGTTATTGGGGTTTATTTCATTGGCCCTCATTTTCTACCTCCTCAATTAAATGGTGAGGCATACACTCAATTTTTAAGAGAAGTGCATCCAGTACTGCTGGAGGAAGTTTCTTGTGGTATCAGAAGGGTTATGTTTTTTATGCATGATGGGGCTCCCGCCCATTTTAGTCAAGCAGCACATCAGCATTTAACTCAAACATATCCAAATCATTGGATAAGTTGAGGAGGACCACGGAATTGGCCCGCTCGATCCCCGAATTTGAATCCTCTCAATTTCTCTACTTGGGGCCATTTACAGAGTTTGGTTTATCCTACTCCTGTTCGCGATGTAGAGGATTTAAGAAACCGCATCATCGATGCGTGCAGGGTAATTAGAGAGACTCCAGGAGTATTTGAGCGAATACGTGGCTCAATGCGCCGACGTCTAGACGTATGTGTAATGACTGAAGGTGGACATATTGAACATTTACTATGATTTCTACATGTTGTATGTTTTGTTATTAATAAATTAGTTTTGTTTATTCATCTTTAATTATACTTTGATGCAGGTAGTAACTACAAAATAACAATAATAATTCAGTTTGCATTTATGACGATGTATCTCTGTAGTTGTTTGTAAAATAATTTTTTTCTGCGAACTGGTTAATTTTGGGCAAAAAATTCAAGAGACATTTTTTATTTAGAATGAAATAAACTATTGGAAATAAATTTTTAAATGGCAAATAAATAATAAGACAAAAAGTTACATTGGAAATAAATTTTAGGGGTTGCGTTTTCCACCCCTTACAACCATGGGGTATACCAAATAAATTACTGAGTAAGTGTATTTTTGATAGTAAAACATGTCACCTTAATTTCAATTTTGTAACTTTTTTAGTGTTTGTAAAAAAAATTAAAAACAAATTTTATGTACCCTCTTTAAGGGGCTGTATCTTAACAAGGGATGCTCCAATGAAGTTTCTTTATATGAAAGACCCTATCTCTTTTACGATAAGGAATCGCCCCCTGAAATGTTTTACACTTATTTTGTTACACCCGGTATAAATTAAAAGAAGATTTGTATTTGAATTTCACACAGAATCTTCGGTAGAACTGATCGGAATCAGCACCTTTACTGTATTTTGTTAAACAACATTTTAATAAACCTATTTTACTGCTTACATTAACAGGTCTTTTTTGTTTAATTTAAAATAGGAATGAATTCGGTATATGAAAAAGTTCAAATACTAAGTGGATGTTTTTCTGGAAAAAGTTACAAAAAGACTTCTGCTCTGTATGAAGATCTACCAATCCCTAGCTATAGCAGTGTAAGCAGAATTGTTAAATTATTTGAAAAAACTTGGTATCTTAAGAAAGCGGTTATAATTCACAATGAGCAGAATAGAAATGAAAACAATATAATTAACATTCTAGTTCCAGTTGATGCAAACCCAAACATTAGCGTGCGAACTATTGCTAAAAAAGTAGGACTTAGTAAAAGTTATGTACATAAGATGCTTAAAAAATACAAAATAAATATGCATTAAATCAGAAACTTGTAGAAGTGGATGCTGAAAAGCGAGCACACTTTTGTGAAGTATTGATTGAGCGATGCAATCAAGATGCCAATTTTGTAAAAAAATATTTGCTTAACAGATGAATGTACATTTACATTAAATGGCATTCCAAATCTTCAAAATCGCCGATATTGGACCATCAAAAAATCCACATTTGTATATCGTAGCTCATATACAATATGCTCAGAATGGAGTGAAATATTTATGACCCAAATCATAGGTCCATACTTTATCGATGGAACTTTTAAAGCAGCAAAATATTATGATTTGCTAATTGATAATATTTTACCGAGGATTCCATAGTTTGGTATAAGCCTGACAGTTGTCTGGCACATAGTTCACATATAATTAAATCTTTTGATTACATTATTTCCAGAGTGTTGGATTGGAAGAGATGAACCAATATCCTGGCCCGTACGTTCATCTGACTTAGCACCGAATGATTTCTTTTTATGGGGACATATTTCTTTAAAAATATATTCAGGACCACCTCATCCAAACTTGCATTCTTTGAAGAAGAGCATACGGCAGGCTTGTAATAATATTACACCACAAATGTTTATAAATATTCATGTACATTTCTATTATCGTCTTGGTCATTGTTTAGATGTAAATGGAGAAATATTCAAACACTTGTTGTGATTCTATCCATTTTGAATCCATTTTTTTGATTTTATAGTTACTAGTTAAAATTCTTTATTATTTCATAAGATTTCAAATTTATGAAAACCTAAAACTTATTTAAAAAAATCTTAAATAATACATTACCCGCTGTTGTTCTTGTGCTTCAACTATTAAAACAAACATAACACAATAATTAGTATTTTGATAAGAAACAATTCCTATTCAGAAATTAATAATATTCTTACAGTTAGGGTAAAACATTACCATTCTGGAAAGCATCAACAGGTTCACCAACCTATAAATATGTCTATCTTCTTTTAATTGCGGTGTATATAGCTTTTTCTTTTTTTAACATTGGTGAAGTCTTATGTTCAGCATTTCTGTAGACACTGAGTATATATATATATATATATATATATATATATATATATATTGCTGTGAATCTTCATGTGCAGCTGTCCTATATTATAAAGATGCAATGACTACTAATTGAAAAGATAAAACTGATGTGATATGGATTCTTACCTTATTTTGCCCTTTTTCTCTTGCTAGCTCATTGAGAAATATGCTGTGGACTTTACGAAAATGAAATGAAACAAATAAATCTCAAGAAACATTTATGAACAATCCTCGATACATTCAAAAACATCTATCTTCTACACACATTATCTAAGAAACCTACTTATGCACACAGATATAAAGAAAGCTTACTAATGCAATTTTACATTTTAAGTTAAGAAAGAAACAACATTTTATTACTACTTACGTATTATTACAATCTTCACCTAATCCCTGTTAATAATTAGAAAACCCCAAAACATATCACAAATTTTTTTTAAAAATTTTTATGGATAATTTAAACATTCTTCTATTACATCGTCTTGGTGTAACTGGTCAGTGACCTTGTGCAGAAATTTTAGTTAGGGTCAAAACACCTTGAGATCTGATCTCAAAAGTGCTAAAATAAAACTATCTATTTACAAATAATTTTCTATATGCAAAAGAAAAACATACTAGCTTAATCTACTTAATAATATACGAATTGTCTCTGCAGGTTTAAAACAAAGGTATACTTGCGTTTTGGATTATCAAATTCTTGCCGGTATTCTTATCTCTATCGCTATCTAAAGTACTTTTATTTTTAATAGATTAAAATATCCGGTGACCTTGCATCAAGATAACTTATTATTTATATTGGAGTGATAATTAATCGTTGTTGCACTCCGTAAAATAACGATGTATTAATGATCGAATTTTGATGGACTTATGTTCAAAACTTCAGTGCTAAATCTTAAATGTTAAATCTTTAATGGCCCACTCTTATTAATTTCCATCTTTATATAATAAAATTCCAAATATGTCATCTGTCTCGAATTTCGATTACATTCTAGTAGTATAAGTGTTTACGTACCGCGATTATTTTATATTTAACTTTGATTTCAAATAAGTTTACAAAGGGTTATTAATCTATTTCTTACAGGTTGCATGTATTTCGGTATTTTAATAATAAACAAAATCGCTAGAGGTCAGAAGGTGCACGAGCATCATTTAATTTCGAGCTCTATTAATCAGTTTTAACTAGTAAAAGATTATTCACTTTCGTATGATAGAACAAACAAGGCGGTCGGTTTTCCGGCATGAAGCTGCTATTTATCGTTTAACGAATCTAAAACGTTGTGTTCCATAATTCCTTTCATTCCCTATCCAACACTTTCGTAAGTGATAGTAATTAACTTCTTTCCAATACGGACATTTATGGTAAGTTATTATTGTTCATATTACATGCAAACTGTGTTTATTAACGTATTTCTGCCTATGGTTAATTTTATTGCATATTTACAAATTCTTGTATGTTAACTCGATTCGGATGGTCCTCTGCTAATTTAGCTATCGCAGCATTCTACTTATTACAATACGTTTCGAGCCAGGTTAACAATACGTTAACCTCATGATGTAACAATTAGCCACAATTTTTTGTTTTCTTATCTCTATTGATTCATCAGTTTAAATTTATTGTGATAATAAAAAGTTTCCCATCCTGTATTAATGAATGAAATCAACAGTTTCTTATCTCTCTACTTTACCAGCTTTTGTATTATATATTCTTTAAAACTTGTTATCTTATCTGGTTATATAGTTTTTCCCGGTGTTATTGTTTTCCTCGAATCGGCTTGTATTTATTTACGGGAAACAATTAGCTGTCCCTTGCTTATTTACAAATGATTTATGACTTTTAGAACACTCGAAAGAATTCGTATAAATGCAGTATTTTTCGTTTTGTATTAAATAATATATACTAAATGATATTTCTAAAGAAGATAACTTGACATTGAAGTTATTTAGTATTTTTAAAGTGGATGAATCTTTCTACCTTAGACTCGTTTCCCGGTCTCTGTATAAATGCGATAAAATTTGTTTTTAAAATATTTTTCCAGAGAATAAATATTTACACACGGATTTTGAATCAATGAATGCTTGATTGGACTTTGTTTTAAGTGGTATGCTACAACACTATATCTACTTAGAGCATGTGATTTTACATGGGATTGAACTTACGTGTTAAAGGAATCTTACCAGAATATTATACTGGGTAAAAATTAAATATTAGAAAATTTAATATATATATATATATATATATATAATATATACGCACGCACGTGCGCACGCACGCACGCGCGCACACACACACAATCTTTGGACTGTATACCGAAAACGATCCATCTTTTATATGATCTAGTTGGTTAATATTAACATGAATGTTTTAAGACCAGTTTTTACCACGTTAGGTAACCCAGTCAAAAATAAACCGCCAAAAGCAGCAATCATCTACAAGGTTAACTTTAAATCTGTTAAATGTATTACAAATGACTACTATGATAGCCAAATATAGCCCAAGCATATCCACTCCACTGTTCAAAAATTAGAAAATTAAAGTTCCATAATGAACAATTCCTATATTATAGATTTCGATAATGTAATAGTTATTTACATTATAAGTACGGAAAGAAGCGTATTTTCTGATGAGCAAAAAATTACAAGACTCGTTCTTTGGACTAATCTGGTAATTTGCAAATCAGGAAATTCCCAACGTGCTATGTACAACATTTTTCCTGTTATCATCATATTAAACAAAAAGATAATTAGAATTAAATATTTATGCTTGATGGAAAATTAAATGTGTTAATAATAGCTGGCCATGAATAAAGTAAGTCAACAAATGTCACGACTAATAAGGAAATCATTTTTCTTACTAGCCAGGAAAATGGCTTGTTTCTGTAGCAAGAGTCAATAAAACAAATATCAACTTTGCATGTTGGTAATAGATGAAAATATTTTAGATGAGGAAATCAGTTACAGGGAAAGCTTTTTTTTGTTATATGTCACTTGTAGTAAATAGTAATACTTCTTTAAATTTCAAATTCAATGTTACTAGTTATGCAAACATTCTAAAGTTTGCATATCTCTATTACAGCAGATAAGGATTATACTAACATTTTTATTTGCTAAACTGCTCTCAATCATGAAACAGCCCACCTTCTGTATTTAGTTAGGTAAGAAAGCTACAAAGCGTTAAAATATTTGATCTTATGCGTCTGTGTGATTGGTGACCATTATAGTATCTTTGTATCTTCTTATGATTGTAGCTATATAGCACTGAATAAATTCAGCGACCAAATAATTTTTGTCTATTGTCTAGCTTGATCATTTTGATGCCTGTGATTTATTGCATTTTATTTTTTGCGAATCGTATGAACTTAATAGATATTGTTACGTCATCATCGAACAATTTGGTATTGGTGACAATAAATACCAGTAGTGCGGGTACCCTACAGTTTAGTGAAACATTTATACCGGCAGTGGGAGTGCGTGAAGTGAGACAGTCGTACTCGAACCGTTACAGAAGACAGTTGTATGAGAGCTTGAGAGCTTTTGGAAGCGACACCACACCCAAAGTGCGTGTTCTTGGTTGTCCGTTAACCTTTTGTGTGTGATTTTTATTGCCAGAGCGGCACAGGCTTTAAGGTATTTATACCCTTTATTAAGTAGTTTGTCCTAGTTGCTTGATTTATTACACAACCGCTACACTGCCATCGGTATTGCTACAAAAGCAATTGGTCCTTCCCTATAATTACCATATCTAGATCACATCATCATCCCTACATTTATTGGTCCATACGATCCGAATTTCACTAGTCCTATGTTATACGCATGTCCTAAATTGAATAGCATTTCAGCGAGAGTGTTTTTAATTATTTGCCTTAGCTTTAAATTTGTCTTAAAGCCCATATTTAGCGGGTTAAAATGTGTAAATATTATTTATACTGTCTTTAAATTAAATTAAGCGATTTCGCCGTAATTAAACCAGCAAGCGGTTAATTACAAACAAATTCTTAATATAAAATTTGCTAATTTGCATTAAAAGCCATTGCGCGTTTTAGTATCACATACAACCCTTCAGTCGGTTTGCAGTAAAATATTGAACACATTTGCAGGAATAATAAAATGTAAAAGCTGCATCTTTCTTGCACTACGTTAGCCACATGTTCCTGTGATCTTTGATGTAAGGCCGCCCATTGTAAACTGTAAATTTTATCGTAATGCTTTGTCTGACAAACCCTTAGTTTTCCACGTGTTGCTTAAGACCCATTGCAGGCTAATAGTCATAAACGTGATTTATTGATTTATGCACTATTTTACATTTTTCGTGCTTTGAACAACCCATAATATTTTAATATTTCTCAGCGCTCAGCTGAGCGGTTACCGTTTACAGCATTTTATTGTAGGTCTTTCAGAATAACAGTTACTATGTCTCCCAAAAAACACATTTGGCAGAACTCGAATTACTTAAAATACGCATTATGGAGATGTTGGAACTGGGCAACGCTATACAAAGTGATTCAAGTTTAAAAACGTTATTTCATATTCAAACAAGAGGAGTAAATGACATTTACTTCAATTTTAATAGGGTTTTAATTGATGTCTTAGCTTCATGTAACGATGTAGTATTATTGAATTACAACGCTTTACGGAAAGAGGTGGATTCCGCTTATTATTGCATACTGCTGCATCTTGAAACGATGCAAGAAATGCGGGCACAAATTACGGAAAATGCTCCAAGCATTACGGGATCAAAATTGTTACCGTTAAAGCTCCCACATTTTAATAATGAGCTAACGGAATTTTCATCTTTTATCAATTTATTTGACAGTCTGGTTTATAATAATGCGTCATTGACCAATATTGAAAAGCTAAATTACCTTATCAATTGCTGTAGCGGGGAGTCTTTGAAAATTATTAAATCGGTACCCATTTCGGGGGATAATTTTATCATTTCATATAATGCCTTGCGTGAGCGATTTAGCAATCCGCGTTTATTAGCAACTTTGCATTGGAAGGCTATGAAAGACTTTCCACCTTTAAAATCAGAAGACCCTAAGAAACTTAGGGCACTTATTGATTATTTTTCAGAGAACCGTGCTGTTCTAACTAATTTAAAATTTCCTACTGAACATTGGAACTTCATTCTGGACGATTTTCTTTTAGAAAAACTCGATCCGTTTACTAGAAAACGCTTTGAACTCCAATCGGATCCGAAGCAAATACCTAATTTCGATGATTTGAGATATTTTTTAATTCAACAATGTGCAGCGTTGGAAACCTTTTCTTCAACCGCACCTGTTCCTTATTTGACGACTGTTCATCCAGCTCACACATCAGTGCCTAAGAAATCCTCAGCGTTTCAATTTAAACCAAAGGTTTCTTCTAACGTAGTTTCACTGGATACACCAAGTAGCTCCAGTGACTCAAAGAATTCATTTTTGCACCATTGTCCTTCTTGCAAAGGCAATCACTTAATTTATAGATGTCAATCGTTTCTAAAGAAAACTCAGACGGAACGTTTCGACATTGTCAAACGCTTACGCCTTTGTTTAAATTGCTTACGAACAGACCATGCGTCCATGCAATGCAAATCCTATAACTCTTGTCGAACTTGCGCCAAGCCGCATCATACCTTGCTACATTTTGAACCGCAATCTGCTTCTAGCCGTTCAGCTGAACCGACCGCTACACACATGCATAAAAATGCCAATAGGACGCAGTCAGCCTCTCCTATTCCGGCAAATGTTTTGTCTTCACAGACGAATTCAAATCTTGGGGTTACTGTCTTACTCTCCACTGCTGTTGTGGAAGTTCAAGATCGTTCTGGTAGATACAAACCGATCAGGGTACTCTTAGACCCTGGCTCCCAAGCTAGCTTTATTCGAGACGATTGCGTGAGCAAACTTTGGCTTCCACGCATACGTTCTCAAGTTCCGATTTATGGACTTGGGCAGACAACTTCAGCAGTCAATAGGGGTGCCGTCAGCTGCACCATTCGCTCTATGTTAGACTCTGAAAAATCTCTAGAAGTCACAACTTTTGTACTTTCGTCAATATCTGGCAAATTACCTAGCGTTGAGGTTCTTAAAAATTGGGAACACTTATGCGGCCTGCATTTTGCAGACCCGACCTGGAACTCTCCAGGAACCATTGACATGCTCCTCGGAGCAGAAGTTTATCCGTTCATCATCAATGGCGGTGTTATACATGGCAAATTTCTTCAGCCTGCCGCCATAAATACAATTTTGGTTGGACTATTATTGGTCCCACAAAAGCTTGCAGTCTGATACTGTCCAAGCATTTTTACTTCTGTAGAAGATCCTATCGACCAGACCCTAAGGCGGTTTTGGGAGATAGAAGAGTTACCATCAAGCCTTATACTTCTCCAGAAGAAGAAAAGGCAGATTTGATTTTGAAAACACGTTTTCTCGTGACCCTAGCGGTCGTTTTATTGTTGCGTTACCGTTCAACGATACTTTGCCCATTTTTGATAAGTCCTTTGACATGGCTAAAAAACGACTATTTTCGTTAGAGCGCAAATTGCATGCTCAACCGGAGCTACGCGCACAGTACAACAATTTCATGCAGGACTATTTTGATGCGGGTCATATGGCATTACTCGATTCTCCGCCCGTTGGGAACGATAATTATTTTTTACCCCATCACCCTGTGTTTAAAGCGGAAGGTCATACTTCTAAAATTCGTGTGGTTTTGACGCCTCTGCAAAGGCTAAAACAACGTGTCACTTAATGACACTCAATTGGCTGGACCTAGTCTCCAAAATGACATTTCGTCAATCTTACTTAAATTTCGCTCTCATCGTTTCGTTTTTACTTGTGATGTTCGCCAAATGTATCGACAAATTTTGGTTACCGAAGAACATCGAAGGTTTCAATTAATTGTGTGGCGGTTCTCCGCAGAAGAACCCATTCAGACTTATCAGCTTAATACAGTGACCTATGGTATTAAGTCATAGCCTTATCTAGCATTAAAAACTCTTCAGCAATTAGCCATTGACGAAGGCAAAAAGGTTTCCGTTAGCCGCTGAGGCTATACGGTCAAATCTATATATTGACGATTTCGTCGCCGGTGGAGATTCTATACAATCGGCCCGAGAAATCAAAGATCAACTTATCCGACTTTTACATTTGGCTGGTTTTGAACTTCGAAAATGGAGTTCTAATTCAGTTTCTATTTTGGAAGGCATTCCGTCAGATTTTTGCCAATATACTTCACTCGATTTCGATTCTGACGAATCAATAAAAATATTAGGTCTTCATTGGTCACCTACAGAAGATATTTTCTCATTTCGGGTTAAACTATTAAACCCAATATGTAGAAAGCGCAACATACTTTTGCAAGTTGCCAGAATATATGATCCATTAGGGTTTTTAGCCCCACTAACACTTTTTGCAAAACGCCTAATCCAGCATCTGTGGATGTTAGGTTTAAATTGGGATGACATCCCACCAGCAGACATTTCGTCTCAATGGCAGCAGTATCAAGAAGAATTGCCGTTATTATCGTCATTAAAGTTACCACGTTGTTTACCCCCTTCGGATCCTTTTACTTGTCATTTGCATGGGTTTTGCGATGCTAGCGAGGTAGGGTATGCAGCGGTAGTATATTTCCAGTTCATAAATCAAACTACTGGAGAAATAACTGTACAATTTGTAACCGCTAAAACAAAAGTAGCTCCAATTAAGCGCATTTCAATTCCACGTTTGGAATTATGTGCCGCTGTTTTATTAACCGATTTACTTTCTTTTACCATTCGGTCTTATCAAGGCTTGATTGAAATCTCCGAGGTTTCAGCGTGGAGTGATTCTACGGTCGCTCTCACTTGGATACGTTCTCCACCTTTTCGTTGGAAAACTTTTGTGGCAAACCGTGTTACCCACATTCAAGAAATCATTGCACCTAGTCGATGGTTTTATATTAAATCTTCGCATAATCCGGCTGATCCTGCATCTCGGGGATTAATGCCAAGCGCGGTTATTTCATGTTCGCTATGGTGGGCGGGGCCTGAATGGCTTCACTACCCTAGTGACACGTGGCCGCCTCAACCAACATTGTCAACCTCAATTGCTGAGGTAACTACGGAAAAGAAGATCCTAACATTTTACTAAGTCGCTTTTCATCGTCATATAAAATCCAAGGCATCGTGGCTTACATTTATAGATTTTCTAAACCCATGGCTCAACGTCATACGGGTCCCTCAACAGACATTGAATTACACAATGCTCTCATGATTATCGTTCGGCATGTACAAAATGTTACATTTTCAAAGGAAATAGCTTCGATTAAGGCAAACCATAAATTACCTAAAAGCTTGCGAAAACTTTCTCCATTTGTTGATCCACAAAATATCTTAAGAGTAGGTGGGCGCTTGACACATTCTTCGCTTTCCTATTTCGAAAAGTTTCCTGCGTTATTGCCTCAGCGGCACCGATTAACCGATCTTATCATTCGGTCAATTCATGAAAGGTATTGCCATCCCGGTGTTAATACCACAGCGTATCTTATCCAACAGAATTTCTGGATTCTTTCTATTAAAAATTCAATCCGAAATTATTTATCATCATGTCATAGATGTTTTCGTACCAAACCGGTCCTGGTAACTCCTCCTATGGGAGACCTACCGGCAGCACGTATTACCCAAATCAAACCGTTCAGTATTGTTGGTGTTGATTTTGCTGGCCCTCTTTTTATAAAGGCTAGCCGCCTACGAGGCTCTAAAACTCTTAAGGCCTATATTTGCATTTTTGTTTGGTTTGCCACTAAGGCAGCACATATTGAACTTGTTTCGGATTTGTCGGCAGACGCGTTTCTTGCCGCTTTGCGACGATTTATAGCACGTCGAGGACGCTGTTCTCAAATATTCAGTGATTGTGGAACTAATTTTGTAGGTGCCTATCGGCAGCTTACGAGTTATCTGCATAGTGCAGTAACCTCAGAAAAGATAAAGTGGTCGTTTAATCCACCTAGCGCCCCTCACTTCGGTGGTTTGTGGGAAAGCGGTGTTAAGTCGGTAAAGACACACCTAGCTCGCGTAATCGGCGAACAAAAACTTACCTTTGAGGAACTTTACACAGTTATTACTCAAATTGAATCTGTTCTAAATTCAAGGCCACTCTGCGCTTTGAGTTCGGATCCAAATGACTTGCGTTGCCTAACACCAGGTCATTTTCTAACTATGGAGCCTCTTTCTGCACCACCAGATGAGGACCATTCAACCAACGTTTTATCATTAAAGAGCAGGTGGAAACTTCTGCAAAAACTCCATCAAGATTTTTGGGCTCGCTGGAGCCATGAGTACTTACATACTCTGAATCAGAAAGTTAAATGGCACTCTAAGGTAGGTGTCCGACAAGTTGAAAAGGACACTATTGTCCTCATCAAGGACGACCAGCTTTCTCCACTTCAATGGAAGTTTGGTGGTATTATTAATACCTTTCCCGGTGCGGACGGTATTATACGTGTCGCTGAGATCAAAACTGCACATAGCACATTAAAACGACCTTTGGTCAAACTAGCACCGCTACCGGTATTTTAATTTTGTTTTATGTTTAGATGTATATACACATTTCTTAGATGTATGGTAGTATATTATTTTTAAATATTTGCTTATTTACATATATATTTTTCTTTTGCATAGTTGGTAATATCGCTCGCTGTAGTGTACCATCCTATCTTTCGTTACCTGTTTTCCTAGCAAGGTCAAATCCCATGTGATTTCCTTCACCCAACCTACTTTCCTCCTTTTCAAAATTCTATGAATTTGGTGGGCGGTATGTTACGTCATCATCGAACAATTTGGTATTGGTGACAATAAATACCAGTAGTGCGGGTACTCTACAGTTTAGTGAAACATTTATACCGGCAGTGGGAGTGCGTGAAGTGAGACAGTCGTACTCGAACCGTTACAGAAGACAGTTGTATGAGAGCTTTTGGAAGCGACACCACACCCAAAGTACGTGTTCTTGGTTGTCCGCTAACCTTTTGTGTGTGATTTTTATTGCACAGAGCGACACAGGCTTTAAGGTATTTATACCCTTTATTAAGTAGTTTGTCCTAGTTGCTTTATTTATTACACAACCGCTACACTGCCATCGGTATTGCTACAAAAGCAATTGGTCCTCCCCTATAATTACCGTATCTAGATCACATCTTCATCCCTACAGATATATTTTATATGAGGAATTTTTCTGAATCTAGAATTAGTTACTATTAAACTTGTTGCTAGAAGAAAGTTAAAGGCTTTTACATAAAAAATATCCAGCATGTTTATAACCAAAGGGGTTTTATATTTGATAATAAAGTCAACAGTGGATCTACATTGGAACTAAGTTGTACTAACAATGCATTAAACAAAGAAAAACTTACTGCTGTAGATGTAGATTTTACTAAGAATTTTATAAATTTACAACATTTAATTGACTAATTCAGCAACTATGAGATTGTTTACTAAGAAGAACACTTTGACAAAACAAAACCACTAAGCTGAAAAAAATAAGAACGATTTGTGTATGTGTATACTCCTTTACATAAAAGCAATAATAGTTTTTATCTCAGTTTATAACTTTAAAATCAGTGGTGCTGGCCTGCCATGCCAATAGATTTAAAACTTTCCTACTAAAAAAAGTCTTTTGGTTAAAATTGAATTCTGTATCAACCTTATTGTCTACTACGAAAGCAATTTGACAAAACAAAAATATTAAGGAGAAGAAGGAGTAAGACTGGTAAATTTGCATGTTCCCTTGCGTAAAATGAATTTTGGAGCAACTCAGAAGATGTAAAAATAAGTACAAAATGAGTACAACTTTCACAACTATCAACTCTTTACGATTAATTTTTAACTTGTACAAAATGAAAGTTTTGTTTAAAAACAGAGAAACCAGTTTTAAGATATTCTTATACAGTATATGCAAAATTAAAGGCTCTGCTAGTAAAAATAAATAAATAAATACTAAATTTGTGCTAACTTTAAATTCAAAAATTGCAAAACACATTCAAAGATTATAATAATAAGAATGTGAAGTAATGTCAATATGCTACAACACAAACAATAGTTGTCTTGAAAAAAGAAAACCTGCTCCTAAATAAGGTACAAATAATAGCAACCCCAGCATAGATTTCTCAAACCTAAAGCTAGTACTTCTTTTTCATTTATTGTTTATTTATTCATTGAATGACTAACAATGGAGACAGATAGGGCCATAGAAAGCTTCCATAATTAAAATATTTTTATTTTAAAGGTTATTTATAAAAATAAAGATATTTAGCAATAATTTTATTATTTATATTCATACCATTGTTTCATATACATTTTTACGTGTGTGACCAATAACAAAAGAGGTTAAAGCTGTAAAACAATCAACATTATTATTATTATTATTATTATTATTATTATTATTATTATTATTCTTGATTACCCAACAGATATACATCCAATTACAGGGCAATGCTCAAGTTATAGAAAAACAAAAAGAAAAATAAATATAAGGGTTACAAACTATTGTAGTATGAGACAAGTATAATTTAAATCTAAATATGTGTAGAATTTGCGTTGCGTTAAACTAAAACTTTTTATTGACAATAGCTTTAAGTGTTGTCTGCATACAGTTATTGATATCACATTCTGAATAAATCTTGTTAAAGTTGTTTAATGCGTGGGGGTCTTATAAATTTGTATATCGACTTACCTCCGCGTTGTTTTATTGTTCTAAGTGTCGTTCCTATTCTTCAACTATGTGGACTGTATTCGAAATATAGTACGTGTTACGTTTGCACTTTCACTGAGTTTTTAAGGGGTTTATCGATAAATTCAGATTCGGCGGCACTAATGACTAACTTACTTACCGAACGAACAACCGTTTCAATCCGATATCGATGAGAGAGTGTTTCTGTCAATACCCCTTTTTCAACTTAATTTACACAGGCACAAAGGAGGTTTTACGACAGGATATAACGAGACAAGGGATGACAGCTTTACTATTTGATTTACAACTACAAATTAAAAATAACTTAAAATTAACTAAGCAAACGTGCGACAAAGAGACCGAACATCCCTCCCACCAAAATAAGTATGAACTAACTTATTTTATATTTAAAAATAATTATAGCTATTAACTAAGAAACCTAAACCTACAACCTTATATAAGTGAATAAATGTATACATGCCATTAAATATTAAGTAAGTGGCAGTAAACATAGTTTCACAAGAGGACGTTTAACTAACCCTTGGGCTGTCTTGACGGTAGCTACCCGAATGATACCATCCCTACCAGGATGAACCTCCACTACTCTTCCTAAACGTCACTGTATAGGGGGGTTACTTTCTTCTTTTAAAAGGACAGGCGAATCAATAGGCGGGGTAGCGGAATTCCTCAACCACTTACCTTTCTGTTGCAACATGTGCAGGTATTCAGCACTCCATTTTTCCAAAACTCTTGTTGCATTTGCTGCAACAGTTGCCAGCGATTCAAACGAGAGGGGTTTATAGACAACCAATCTGGATCTGGTAACACCGAGACTGGTTCAACATTAAGAAAATGACCGGGAGTCAAATATGAAAAATCATGTAGTTTGCAACTCAACGCGCATAGTGGACGTGAGTTGAGAATCGCTTCGACTTGAATCAACACCATCAAACGACAAAATTTGTTCACCGATAATTCTTTTCAAATGGAATTTTACCGATTTAATCGGCCTTCCACAACCCACCAAAATGAGGAGCAACAGGAGCATTAAACACAAATTCGATTCTCTCAACGCCTGCCGAATGGCGCATCAATTGAGAGATTTCACAAGAGGCCCCAATGAAATTAGTACCATTGTCACAATGGATTTGAATACATTTGCCTCTTTGAGCAATAAATCGACGTAAAGCACCCAAGAAAGCGTCTATCGACAAGTTAGACACTAATTCCAAATGTATAGCTTTAGTGCTGAAACAAATAAATAAACAAATGTACGCTTTCAATGATTTTGCGCCACGACATCGATTCATCGTGACAGAGAAAGGTCCACCAAAGTCGACTCCCGTATGTAAAAACGCCTTACCTGGAGTTAACCTAGAAGCTGGTAAATCCCCCATAGGGGAGCATAAAGCCACGGGGTTTACACGAAAACAACGAATGCAGGATTTCAAACATTGCCAAATAGCCCTCTTTGCGGACAAGATCCAATAATTTTGAGTTAATAGAAATTGAGTTGTTTGATTTCCAGGATGTAAATGTCTTTCATGACAATCTAATATAATAATTTCAGTCAACCGATGCGACCGAGGAAGCAAAATTGGAAATTTTGCATCATGCGACAACTCTGAATTACACAGGCGACCGCCCACCCTCAACAAATCACGACTATCTAGAAACGGACTAAAACTACAAAGTTGTTTACTAACAAGTTTTCCAGTTTTAATATTTGCAATGTCTTGGGCAAAAACATTTGTTTGAACTCTTTTAATCAATAAATGTATAGCCTCTTGCTGCTGAGCTAGAGACAAACCATCAGAATATTTTGAACGCAAATCTGCCGAACATTGAACATTACGAAAGAAATGACGAATACATGTAATAATCCTACAAATTTTCTGCAGTTTTGAAAATTTATCCAACAACAAATCTAAGAAATTCTCAGACATAACGATTGTTAATGACAAAGTACGATATTCGACGTCCATCTGAGATGAGTCAATAAGTTTGGCAGCGACGTTACTGGCCATTCTTCGCTACGATGCACTAACCAGGAAGGTCCTGTCCACACTAGTGGATGATGAACCAACTCTAAAGCCAAAAGTCCACGTGAGGCACAATCCGCAGGGTTATCCTGGGACTTAACATGAAACCACGAAGATGGAGGAATAGGTTCTTGAATATGCGAAATGCGATTGCTAACGAATGTCTTCCACTTATGTGAGGAAGGCCGAATCCAAGACAAAACAACAGTAGAATCTGACCACGCGAAAATATTACTAAATGATAATCTATCTGTATAAGTATTTTTGACGAAATCTACTAAATCTGCCAAGAGTACGGCAGCACACAATTCGAGATGGGGCAATGAAACGCGATTAGTAGGAGCAACCTTCGATTTTGCGCATACTAATGACATGGTAATATTACCTTCTAAATCGAACGAACGAAAATAGATGACAGCTGCATACCCGGCTTCAGAAGCATCACAGAATTCATGCAACTCCACCTTTTTAAAATTATTACATACAATGCGACGTGAAATTTCAATATTTGAAACCGCTGGCAATTCACCCAAAAAAATGTTTCCATTTTTGTACGACTTCCAATGGCGGCTCTTGGTCCCAACCTAGGCCTAAAAGCCAAAGATCTTGAACTAAACGTTTAGCGAAAAGTACTAAAGGCACTATCAAACCGAGAGGATCAAAAATTTTCGATAGCCGATAAAATATTACGCTTAGTGCAAGTGCGCTCTTCAACGTCTAAGTTGTATAAAAATACATCTGTAAGAGTGTGCCACGAAAGGCCCAAAATTTTTATTGAACCACTATCTTTATCTTGAAATGTAATTGCTTCCGAACTGGACAGGGACTCCTTCAAGTTGGACATCACTTCCGGGCAATTACTATTCCATTTTCTTAATTGAAAACCACCACTAGTGCAAATACTATTCGACTCAATAATTAATTGATTAGCAGCTTCAATCGAATTGCATCCAGTGACTAAGTCATCAACATAGGTATCGCTCGCCAATACCGATGACGCGAAAGCAAAATTAATCGATTCTAACCTTGCCAATTCTTGAACAGTACGCAAGGCCAAAAAAGGCGAGACGAAACTCCATAAGTCACAGTATTTAATTTAAAGTTCATAATAGGATCTGACGGAGAAAATCTCCAGACGATACGTTGATAATTACGATGAGTATTTTTAACCAAAATCTGTTGATACATTTGTCTAATGTCAGCTGTAATTACGATAGGATGTACATGAAAGTGGAATAACAAAACTGCAATGTCTTTTTGCAGAGCAGGGCCAATAGCCAAGCTATCATTTAACGAATTTCCACATTGATCCTGATACGAAGCATCGAAAACCACACGCAATTTGGTGGTGGTGCTATGACGTTTATGTACAGCATGATGGGGAATGTAATACATTCTCTCATGAACCAACGAAATTTCAGGCGATTTCACTTGAGCCATTTGACCGCTTTTCAAAAATCCTCATAAATTTTTTATAATCCGAATACAATTCAGGATTTTTTAGCAAACGACGTTCCAATGACAAAAATCTTTTAATGCAAATCGATTACATACCCACGAATGAGGGTTCAGAAATTTTAAATGACACTACAAAACGACCGTCCTTGTTACGTCTATAATTTGCCACAAATTCCTTTTCACACTTTTCTTCTTCAGGAGAAATGTGTTTTTTGAAGGGAATATTTTCTAGTTCCCAAAATCGACGAATGTCGCTGTCTAAGGGCTCAAAGAAAACACACAATGACATGATAGAATTATTCGGGGAAACTACCTTTCCCGTTAAAACCCAACCAAAGCTTGTTTTAATAGCAACTGGCTTGTTAGCGATACCCCAACAAGATTTGTTCAAAAAACCTGAGCAAAGATTTCCTCTCCGAGTAACATGTCAATCTTACCAGGAATATTAAAATTAGGATCAGCTAAGGCCAAACCTCGAGTATGCGACCATTTCTTGACCCCTATTGAAGACGAAGGTAATTGATTACAAATGTTAGGTAAAATATAACAAACAATTTTATATGCTGGAGACCTTGCTCCTGAGGGGCTGACTACACACGATACTGCACCAGACACCAACGACGAATTTAAGCTAAGACCTTGAACAGTGACATTAGCTCTCCATTTCTTTAAACCTAGTTTCTGACGGCACCTTTTAGTCATAAAACTTTCCATGGATCCGTTATCTAAAATTACACGAATAGTTTGCAATTTTCCTGTATAATCTAGCACCGACACCATTGCCGTAGCTAACAGCGTGGTTGTATGTTCTAATGACGTCGAAATTAACGAGCTAGTGGCAGGTTGTTCATGTACAACCGCCGACGACAGATTGTTTTCACTGGGTCTACTAGTAGAGTAAGTCTAGACGCCGCTCTCCGAGGAGACGCTGACCTTTGACGATGATTTTGTCTGCGTGGAGACACCGATTTTTCTCGTTTATCAAAGTGAAGTAACGAATTGTGTGACTGATGACATTTTCTACACGACCAATGTAACTTACAATTTTTCATCAAATGTGAAGTATTTAAACATTTAATACAAAGGTTTTTAACCTTTACCACCTCAAATCTTTCTTGAGGGGTTTTATCGAGAAACTGCTTACATCTATAAATAGGATGTGTGCACAGCTTGACATATACTACAATTTTTACCATCATTGGTGGTACCAACTAAAGAAGTTTTAGCCGAAGTGCTAACGAATTTTCCCTTTTGTTTCACGGAATCTCGAGATTTTAAACATGTTCTTGAAGCAATGTCATTTATTTCTAACACTTTACATTGTTTTTCAATGTACGACCTTAAATTTTTAAACGAAGGAATCTCGTCACTATTTCCTAATTCGAAATGCTTTAAAATGTTTGTATCTAATTTTTTGGATAACAGATTAAACAACATGAAATTTAATAAATCTATTTCCATCTGCTTTAACGCGAATATATTTTCATTAAAACAACTAATTAAATGCCGGAGTTCCGTGTGCGAGTCTAATGAACTTACCTTAGGGCATTTTTCGAGAGCATTAAAATATGTTGAAAGTAATAACTTCTTGGACTGAAAACGATTAGTAATGATTTTATAGGCTTCATCGTATGCACAATCGTTTAATGGCAAATGTTTTATTAACGCACGCGACGACTCATCTAGTGTATCAACGAGATAGCAAAATTTTTCAGGGGGGTGGGTACCATATAAGTGCACAATATTCCAGCTTAGCTCTGACAAACGCATAAAATAATGCGTTTAAAGCTAATTCGCTTGTAAATGATTTGCAGTTCCTAATTATCTGACCTACTAATTTAGTTGCAGACCTGCATGTCATGCGCACATGTTCACGAAAGGTAAGTTTAAAATAACGCCTAAATCCGTCACTGAAGTAAGCCTACCGAGTTTTACAGTATCACAGGTGTATTGATACATAACAGGTTGATCTTTTCTTTTAAACGTAACTATTTTACACTTATCGGTATTAAGATGCAAACTATTGGCTGCGCACCAACATTTACCTGATTTTGAAGTATCTCGCAATCATAAGTCGTATTTATTCGTAAAAAATATTTTTAAGTCGTCGGCATATAATAATTTTTCATAACACAGCAAGTCTGGCAAATCATTGATAAAAAGAAAAAACAGTAAAGGTCCCAAATTAGAACCCTGGGGAACTCCAGATGACGCTCCAAAAGTACCGGAGTTGTGATTGTTATATGCCACGTACTGCCGGCGATTCTTGAGATATGATTCAAAAAGCTGTATTAGCCACTCACTAAATCCAAAACCATGTAGTTTATTAATGATAATTTTATGATCGATATGATCAAACGCCTTGGTGAAGTCTGTACAAATCACATCCACTTGTCCTTGGAAATCAAGAGTTTCAGATACAAACTATGTAAAATACATTAAATTAGTTGCAGTAGAGCGGCCTGCCATGAATCCATGTTGCCAGGATGATATGCAATTTTTGATGCACGGAAATATGTGGTTATACAGTAACATTTCAAATACTTTTGAGAAATTGCATAATATACTTATGGACCTATAGTTGTAGATCTTTTTAGGATCACCACTCTTAAGAACAGGGCAGATTCTGGCTGATTTCCAAATAGTAGGAAAAGTTGATGTTTTCAGAGATAAATTATAGATAATTCTTAGTGGTAGTGCAAGAATTGTACGCAAATCTTTAACCAAAAAACTAGCTATATGGTCTGGTCTGGAGGTCATTTTATTACTTAGGTTTCCCATTGCCATTTCAATTTCCTCTACTGAAAACCCATCGATTTGTACAATAGGTAAATTGCTAAAGAAATTATCACGCTTTGCGGTGTCCTCATCCTGATGAGATAAATATACTTTTCTAAAATACTCACTAAAAGCATTAACGATTGATTCTGGGGATTCGAATTGTTGTACATCATCACTCATCTTGCCAGGAATGCGACTATAACCACGTTTCTTCTGTAAGAATGTCCAGAATAGGTGGGAATTGGTGGTAATTGCCTGCTGGATTTCAACTAGGTGCTTACTGTAATCTGCTTTGATATGTGTCTTGACTATCGATCGAAGTCTGCTATATCCTTGATGTAAAGATTGCGTCCCGCTTTTCTTGTATTTTCGGTGATATATATTTTTTAATTTAATACTTTTATTCAGATCTATCGAGTACCATACCGGATATAGTTGCTTTTTTCCACGAAACATTGGAACATATGCATCAAATAGCGAATAAACTTTTTTGTAAAATTGCTCGCATGCTACATTAACATCAGTTAGATCAGAAAGATAGGATCAATCAATATGTTGTAAGGATCCGTACAGGCCTACAAAATCTACTTTACGAAAGTTATAGGCCCTTTGGTATGTATTCATAGAAAATTCATTATGTATGTGGCGGAATAGCTTCAAGTTTATGATTAGTGCTGGATGATATATATCATCTTTAACAAATGGAGACGTATCTCTTGTGACTTCACATATGCTACTGTTTGATAAAATAAGATTGAGAATTCGGCCTTTCTGATTGAGAGTTGTATTAAATTGCTTCAAATCCAATAAATCAATTAAACCATTTGTTATTCTGCTTTTAGTATCACATGTATTTAGATTATTAAAGTTGGGTACGTTAAAGTCGCCCATCACTATGACATTTTTCTTATTAAAACAATCCATTTGTTCTATATATTCAATAAAAGCGGTATATTCGGCTAAAGTTATATTGGGTGGTATATAAATAACAAACACAAACAATGGCTCAAAGTTGACATTGCACTTGCATCCTACTATATCTATTGTTGGTATCACTGAGCTAATAGTAGATAAATCTAAAACCTCTACTAATATGTTGTCCTTAATCGCTATCAGAGTACCGCCACCCCACAGCTTATTAGTTAATTCATGTTGACGCTAGTTTTGTGATCCCCCATTTATTATATCAATATAAAACTAATACCTAAGAAAGTTATTAGGAAATATTAGGAAAATGCAACAATGTAATTAAAAGACAATTTGTTACAATATATTTCAGTTATTAACGTTCTCATGTGAACGGAAGCGCTACAAAGTAACACAAGGATAAGTGACACTGCAGATGTCAGGTCACAGACGGTCGTAGGAAGTCACGTACCGAGATTACGCAGAAGTAAGCCTGCAACATTGTAATTATGAATAGCTTTTAAGATAGCAACTATGTATTATGAATAGAGTCAAGTGTAAGCAGACATTACGTCTGCAAGTTTCGACAGAATTGTAAAGAGGTAGGGAGATTATAAAAGGACCGGGAGCTCCACTCGCGGTCAGTTCATCAAACGTTCAGCTTTTGCATTGCAGTTCGTAGATAACTCACTGTAGAATTAAGTAATAATTTTGGACTTAGAATAATTAATTCAAGATTGTCTAAATTCAATATTTAATTTCTGTATAAAACTTAAATAAATGTGTTAAAGTTCAACGAGTTTTTTTAAAAAGAACCGCTCGAAGCCACGAACCTTAACTGGCGCAGTCGTAACGGATGTCAAAAGGGCACTAGCGAATCCAACTTTGAAGAACTGGTGGTCCAGGAATTTCAATTCCGAATTTGGCAGAACAAAACAAAAGTTGGAGGAGAAACACGCATCGTTCAAGTCCAGCAGTTCCAGCATCAAGTGGAAATGGAAGAAGGAGATACACAGAAAACAGCCTTTAGCACACCTAGAGGACACTACAAGTATAAACGGATGCCATTTGGACTGAAGAACGCACCCGCAACTTTTCAACGAGTAATGGACAACATACTACGAGGGATACACAACGAAAAATGCCTTGTGTACCTAGATGATATAATAGTGTATTCAACATCATTAGTGGAGCACATTGAAAGATTACGAGAAGTGTTCGAAAGATTAAGAACCGCACAATTTAAAGTACAACTAGATAAAAGCAAATTTCTACAAAAAGACGTAGCATTTTTAGGACACATAATAACACCCCAAGGAGTGATGCCGAACTCCGACAAAACGAACGCTGTATTAAATTACCCCATACCCAAAACGAATAAAGAGATTAAAGGATTTTTAGGCCTTAGCGGATATTACCGAAAATTCATAAAAGGTTATGCTCAAATAACAAAGCCCCTAACCAATTGTTTAAAAAAGGGAAACAAAATTGTACATATCCCAGAATTTATCAAAGCAGTAGATAAAATCAAAAGCATTTTAACAAATCACCCCGTATTAGAATACCCAGACTTTTCGAAACCATTCATATTAACAACGGACGAATCAAATGTAGCCTTAGGCGCAGTATTAAGTCAAGGAACAGTAGGTAACGATAAACCCATCAGTTATGCATCCAGAACCCTCAACGAAACAGAGCAACGATACAGTATGATAGAGAAAGAATTGTTAGCCATAATTTGGGCAACAAAATATTTTAGACCGTATCTATACGGACGGAAATTTTATATATACACCGATCATAGACCATTAGTTTGGCTATGCAAACTCAAAGAACCTAACTCGAAATTACAAAGATGGAGAATCAGACTAGAAGAATATGACTATGAGATCATATACAAAAAGGGAATTTACAACAATAACGCAGACGCTTTAAGTAGAATCCAACTTAACGCACTAGAAACCGAATCAGTGATAGGAAACGTAGACGAAACCGAAATTAGAGAAGACCCAGAAGAAATGGAAACCATACATTCGACACAAAATGACGAACCGGAAACCGCAATTAAAATTTTAAACGAAGCTATAGACATGAAGCCCAATCAATTTATAATCACAGAAGTTTTAAACAACCCCAACCCTGTAAAATACACGAAAGTGGATAATAAGAAAATTTACCAAGTTCAAATAACCAAAGACGACAATGAATCACAGATAATTAAAATTCTAAAGGAATACACCCCCGAGAAAAAACGATTTTACTTTTACTTCAACACGGAAAACTTGTACAAGCAATTTTCAGAAATATATGTAAAACTATTCAACAATTCTGGCCCCGAACTAATAAGATGCACAAGAAAATTAATAACATTAGACGACCCTGACGAAATAAACGATGTAATAAGAAACCAACACGAAGGAAAGACCAACCATCGAGGAATAAACGAGACCCTAAAACAAATCATGAGACGTTACTATTTCAAGGACATGAAAGAATTAACTACAGACTTTATCAATCAGTGCGAATTATGTGATAAAGCCAAATATGACAGAAAACCCCCAAAGATACCCTTAATGTTAACTAAAACACCAGACAAACCTTTTCAAAAATTACATGCAGATACTCTAGGAGTAGAAGCACAAAGTTACCTAACAATCGTGGACGCATTTACGAAAAAAGGACAAGCAATACCAATCACTTCTAAAAATAGTATATACGTAACTCAAGGATTTCTACACTATTTTACACTTTACGGAACACCCGAAACAATAACGTTAGACAACGGAAGCGAATTTAAAAACTAAACAATTCAAAACACTTTGGAATTACACAAAATAAAAATTCACTTTATAACGGAAAACTACCCTGAATCCAACGGACTAATCGAAAGACTACATTCAACCCTATTAGAACAGATCAGATTATTAAGAATAAATTACAAGAAGGAACACATAACTAACTTAATGTCATACGCATTAATCGCGTATAATAACACAATTCATTCAACGACAAATTTTACACCCTTAGAATTAACCCTAGGACACTCAGATTCACGCAACCCGTACGATATACATTATAACAAAGAAATCTATCAGCAATACGCTAAAGATCACAAGGAGAAACTAAAAATAACTTATGACAAAGTAAAGGACAAATTAGATAACGATAAAGAACGCATTACGGCGACCCGTAATAAAAACTCAGATATAAACAAATTTTCCATAGGACAAACCGTATTCGAGAAAAATTACCAAAGTAAAAGACACAAAACGGCACCGAGAAATTTAGGCCTTTTTAAAATCAAACGAATATCCGACAAAAACGTAGCCGCGATAGACGACGGCAAGATAACAAAATATGTTCACCTCAAAATTTAAGACACCCTGTACTTTCAGATGGACAATCGTCACCCTTACCGTCAATCTCCACCCAGGTAGAACAGACACAGAAATTATAATTGAAGACATAAAGAACAACCCCGGTATACTACCAATAAAATTAGGCAGTATGCAAAACACTATAGATTATTGGACCTTTGCACAAAAATTCGATTTAACCGAGCTAAAACAAGAATTTCAAATAATCAAAAATAATTATTTTCGACTAAAACAGTCAATGGACACAACAAAATTCGGAAAAGAATACGCAATAGAAATGATGAACTACGACAGTATAACAGAAAGCATTTTGAAAAATATAGAAGACAAGTTTAATCGACTAATACCTACAGAACAAATGACAAGAAGAAAAAGAGGACTACTCAACGGATTAGGAAACATAATCAAAGCAATTACCGGAAATCTAGATAACCAAGACGCAGAACGCTATGACAATGCGATACAACAATTGATAGAAAATCAAAACGACATTAAAACCATAATTAGTAATCAAATATCCCTAAGAAAATTAGTTAGAAATCAAGATAGTATAGTCAATCGAATAGAAACTTTAGAAAATAGCATGCGAACTACCATGTTAGGCATGCGAGATTTAATCAGATTCAATACGATATATAACCAGATAATATCAACCCTAACTTTAATTCAACAAATCCTAGCAACGTTAGAAAACGCAGTAACCTTTGCAAAATTAAATACCCTACATTCAAGTATAATAGAACCAATAGATTTATTAAAAGAATTATTAGAATAAAATCTTTTATAACTAATAGTAAATTACCTTTCGATATAATAGAATCAAACATTTTAATATTTGAAAAAATAGCCATAGTTAAAGGCTATGTAAAAAATAACGATATAACATTTTTAATAGAAATACCAATAGTAGAGATTAACAGTTACAATTATTATCACTTATTTGCTTTTCCAATGAAAATGACTAGCACATACCAAGTTATTATTCCAAAAACCAAATTCCTATCCTTAAATGAACAAAGATATGGTTATACAAACGAAAAATGTAATGAAGTCACACCCAATCAATACCTATGCCGATCATTGACAACAACAACAATTCAAGAAGACAGCCCTTGCGAAATACAACTACTAAAATTCACCAATCATTATGAAAATTGTGAAGCCAAACCTGTACAAATCAACAACATGAAAATTCAGAAAGTAACGGAAAATAAATGGATAGCCATTTTCCCCACCGAAGTAATCGCAACAATGTATCGCAACCAAGATGAAAGTAATTTAGCATTAACCGGAAGTAAATTAATCACCCTTAAGGAAAATTGTTATTTAAAATTAAAAAACGAAATAATTAGAGTTTACCAAGATCCCGTACAAAGCAAGAAATTAGCAAATCTACCCGATTTACAAATCAAGATTACCCAAGACGAAGACGAAGAAATAATTCAAAAACCAATGCAATTGGAACACCTGGAATTAGACAACCTAAACCACGCCATGAAACTCATGGAAGATTATAAAGAACATCTGAACGAGATCAAGACGCCCAAAGTGCACTATGATAACATTAGTGTATGGACAATTATATTGATTATATTGACTATTTTATTGATCACTTATGTAATGTAGAAAATATGTATTAGATATAAGAATAATAAAGGAAACAGTTTTAGATTTAAGAAACCCAAAGAAACAAATGTACCCCTAGAAAATATGAATTTTAAATGAGATTAAACGAATTTAATTAAAAATCAAGAAAAGGTAAAAACCCTTAATTTTTAAAGTACGTTGGGAGGAGTTATGTGATCCCCCATTTATTATATCAATATAAAACTAATACCTAAGAAAGTTATTAGGAAATATTAGGAAAATGCAACAATGTAATTAAAAGACAATTTGTTACAATATATTTCAGTTATAAACGTTCTCATGTGAATGGAAGCGCTACAAAGTAGCACAAGGATAAGTGACACTGCAGATGTCAGGTCACAGACGGTCGTAGGAAGTCACGTACCGAGATTACGCAGAAGTAAGCCTGCAACATTGTAATTATGAATAGCTTTTAAGATAGCAACTATGTATTATGAATAGAGTCAAGTGTAAGCAGACATTACGTCTGCAAGTTCCCACAGAATTGTAAAGAGGTAGGGAGATTATAAAAGAACCGGGAGCTCCACTCGGGCTCAGTTCATCAAACGTTCAGCTTTTGCATTGCAGTTCGTAGATAACTCACTGTACAATTAAGTAATAATTTTGGACTTAGAATAATTAATTCAAGATTGTCTAAATTCAATATTTAACTTCTGTATAAAACTTTAATAAATGTGTTAAAGTTCAACGAGTCTTTTTAAAAAGAACCGCTCGAAGCCACGAACCTTAACTCGCTCTTGCCTATATACGTTATACGACACAGGAAAAACCTCAGAGCTTGAAATATCATTTGAGAGGGCTGTTTCGACTAAACATATTACATCAAACTCACACTCACTCACTGAAGAAAAAACTCTTCAGTTTTTGTACGCAGTCCCTTAACGTTTTGAAAATAACAAGCCAATTGCAACTGTGTTATGGCACTTAGTTTTTTGGATTTGCTGATACTATTTTAGGTAAGTTTCTTTCGCCATTTTCAATTCTGTTTTTAAGATCAGATCTGAGAGTGGCCTTATACGCGCGCTGCATTGTGGTTTCGTCCGATTTAATTTTAACTTGACTATATGTTGTTTGTATTACCGCTTTATTTTTAAAATACGAAGAGCGTCAGCTGCAGAATTAAGAATTATTTTAAGGGGACGTGGTTTTTCATTGTTGTAAATCTTTCCTAAACGAAAAGCACGAACATCATCGATCGCCAAGTTTGGAACATTTTTTAATAAATCTTTGACATTATTTAGATCAGCAGAAGCCTGAGTTTGACCAACTTCATGATTCTCAGGCAGATTAAACACGATAACATTATTTGCACGACGCTGTCGTCCGGCTATTTCAGTGATGACTTCTTCCAGACTTTGATACTGCTTTTGTTGAAAAGAAGCTGTTGTCTCTTTCAATTGATTGATTTCTTGCTTAAATTCAATTATGAGCTGTTTTAAAGTTTCTACTTCCGATTTTTCTTTGTTACATTTGTCGCAATCATAAATCACACGCTTATCTTTATTCTGTATGCATTGAACTTCGGACCTTGTTAAATCAGAGTATGTTGAATGGATTGGATTTCTACATTTATCGCAACAAATTTCTTTATGCGCATTAACATCACGAGAACACACTGAACACTTGTTAATTATGGGCATTGTAATTACTAGTCTGATAAACAACAAAAGTGTTTATATAGGTGATTATCTCATGTCTACTTGTGATAAAAACTTTTATATTAATGCTAGAGTTAATGAACTCATTCCTTCCACTAAAATCTAAAGAATATATAAATTTTATTATTTGACATATGATAGAGTTTTGTAAGTGTAAAACACTATTTCCATAAATTTAGAAATGTATTTTGCAATGATTACAAACCTCATATCCCTACATGGACGTAAATAATTTTTTAATAATCCCGTATACGAGTTCAATGCAAGTTTCGGTGCTGCGTGTGATTTTCGCTTGACATGCATTTTATTTATTATATCTGTTGACGGTTGCAAGACGCGGACACAAAAGGATGGTTACTTACATTCACAGAAGAGGGTGCTTGCTATTATGTAATGATTATACGACTATTTCCTCGCCTTTCAGTCCATTTCTCGACCGTCGTTTATCAAATTTTCGAGTAATTTTAAGAAAACGCGGAATTCGAATATTTGCTAGGTGCATTCGCATAAGCACTTAACATACCCGGAGCGCGACATTTAATATAGACAACGATCATACCACGTTGAAAAGCACCAATCAATCAATCAACAGAATTTAATAACAAAAACAATGACTGAAAAAATGTACATAACAATCCTATTTACAATATTTATATATACCATAAAAGACTCATTTATGTACAACTACTTAGATTTGCCTTCGACGAAGATTCCTGCAGCAGTAGCGGCTTACTCTGCAATACATTGAAAAGCACCAAACAACAACAACAACAAAGACTTTTATTTAACATATATTTAAGTATGCACATAACAAACTAAAAAAACCACAAGATTTAGAGCCTATCTATGTACAAATTTATTTACAATGTGGTTTGTAAAGGTTCCTGCGAAATGTCGCTCACCCTTAAGTATGAGTTTTGTATCTAGCTGTCTACAAGGGTATTAGTGCAAGGTATGATCCCGAAAAACGATTGTGGGAACCAACGCGCATGCTAAAGGTTTTTGTAGATGCTTTGAGTGATGTCTGTGCGGTTGCTCCAGTTACGGTGATGTGTTTCTTGGTTTTCACGAGTCAGTTGAGGAAAAATTGGAAAAAACCTCATCTTTTGCAGTAACGATCTGTATTTGTGAATTTAAAAAGTGCTATTAAAAATGGGCAGGCCTTGATAGGGATACTTATGTTTATAGCTATGTGGGAGATTGTTATATCTTAAATTGGTGAGATTCCGGAGAAATCTGTTTTTGGATTTTCTGGTTTGTTCAAAGAAACTTTGTGCCTGGGTATCAATGAGTTCCTGGATTGTTTGTATTTCCGCTTCTGCATGTAAATCTCTGATTTTTTCGTACCTCCCTTTGTGTAGTACTAAGCGAAGGCATTTATTTTGCATTCTCTGAAGTTTTTGTACGTGGGTTTTTGCTGCACCACACCAGACAGGAGATGCATATAGAAAAGTGGGTCAAATAATAGTTGAATAGATTAATTTTTTATTTTTAGGACTGACTGTACTTTTGAGAGACAATAGCGAATATAGGTTTATGAGCATAACTAGTGCTTTTTTGGCTGCAAGTTCTATGTGTGACTTGAAGGTGAGGCGTGGGCCTAACTGTACCCCAAGATATTTGACAGTTTGTGTGGGTGTGATTAATGTACCTATTATATTAGCCGAGTTTATTTTGTTGTTAACATACCTTCGATGAAACAGAATGGCCTCAGTTTTATCGGAGTTAATGCTGATTTTCCATTTTTTACAATATTTTTCTATTAGTGACGTGTGTGTTACTACTTCGTTGACTGCTTGTTGTGGGTCCTTGTGTGTTGCGTAAATAGCTGTGTCGTCAGCATAGAGTGCTATTTGTGTGTTTGGGGTGGTGGGGATGTCATTGATGTAAATAATGTATAGGGTCGGCCCCAAAATTGACCCTTGTGGTACTCCAGCTTTGATTTTTAAACTATCCGACAGAGAACTTCTCACATCGACCGCAAATGTTCTATTTGTTAAGTAGTTGTGTATTATTTTCGTAAGATACGCCGGAAATTTGTAAAACATTAGCTTATGCAGTAACCCGCTTACCCATACCTTGTCAAAGGCCTTTTCGTAGTCTAATAACACCATAAAGGTTACCTGTTTTTTGTTATAACCAGTGATTATGTCCTTGGTGATAGAGGCTACTTGTCTTGTTGTGCTGTGATTTTTTCTAAAACCAAATTGTGAGTTTATTAAGATTCCTTTATTGTTTATGTGATTTTGTAGTCTTGTATTCATTATTTTTTCCACTATTCTACTTAGGGATGGGAGCAGGTTAACTGGTCTGTATCCATTAGGTGAGTTGGGGTTTTTGCCCGGTTTGGGAATGGGAGTAGTTATTGCATGTTTCCAGGAGTTGGGGAAGTATGAATGAATTAGGATTGCATTTATAATGTGATGGAATTGAACTATTACTTTCTGGGAGAAATTTTTAATTAAACTGTTGTTCATTTTGTCTTTACCAGGGGCTTTATTTGTTTTAAGCTTTAGTATCAGGTTTTTAACTTCTGTGGGTGTAGTGCGATCGATGAGAGTGTCATCCCTCTTAGCCATCATACCTTTTAGTTTGGTTTCGGTTTCATGTTGTAGACTATTTTGCTGTGCGTTATTTTTGACTATATCATGATTGGTTACAAACAATTTTGCAAGTAAGTTAGCTTTTTCAGTGTCAGTTTGCGCAGTTGTGGTGTTTTTAGTAAGTGTCGGAATGGTAGAGTTTTTCTTTTTAAGGTATCTTGTCATCTTCCAGATGGAGTTATCGTTTGTGTTTAGTTGCTGTAGCTTTTTGATCCACGTTTTGTTTCTGTGCATCCAAAGTGCCCTTCTAATTTGTTTTGTCTGTGTGTCGAGTTTATTATTGTCTTGTACATTGCGTGTAGTTTGCCATCTTCTTCGTGTTTGTTTTTTGTTCTAATTAACTGTAGTATTTCGTTAGGTAGCGGAGTCGCATCGATGCGTATGCTTACATTTTTAATTGCCTCGCTTTTGGCATTTTCTATTGCTTTAATTAATTTATTTACCTCATTATTAATTTGATTGGAGTTATTTATTGAACTGTTTATTGTTATTTGCTGATTAAGTATTGTCCTGTATTTCTTCCAGTCAGCATTAACGTAGTCAGGTTTTGAGCTTTTAGGTGTAGTATGCTTAGAATTAATTAAAGTAAAAATAACCGGGTTATGATCCGATGACAATTCTGTAGGAGAGAAAACATTTTGAACGCTAGGTATGTTTCTTAAGACTAAAATATCTATTGTCGTAGGTGTGCTATTATTAGTAGGAAAGTGTGTTTTACTGTTAGGAAATATAACTTTGGTATTTGAATTAACTGTTAGATCGAAAAGAGTTCTACCGTTTTTGTTAGAATGATGACAATTCCATGTTGTATGCTTAGCATTTAGATCCCCTACGAGTATTGATTTGTTACCTGCGTTCTGCAATGTACGAATATCTTGGTCTGTAAACTTGTTTGAAGGTTGTTGTAAGCTGTTATAATGGTAGTGCCGTCGTTTAGCTTGAAGATTAAGAATTCAAGGGAGCTTTGAATGTTTACTGTTATTTGGGTGAACGCGATGTTATTTTTAATAAGCGCTACAAGTCCTCCGTTTCCTGCGGCTTTATCTTTTCTTAAAATATTGAAGTTTCTAAAGTTTAGTTTATTTCTGGGGGCCCAGTTTAGTTTCATTAATTAATATGATATCTAGCTTATACCTAGTTATAAATTCATTTAGCTCTGGGATTTTATTCCTAAGCCCGTTTGCGTTCCATGTTGCAACGAGAATTTTACTACCCTAACATTTTATCGATATCAATTAATTGCTCTAGTTTTTGTACTTTGTCAACGAGTTCATGAAAACCAGAGCCACTCACCTTTGTCGATGTACTTGCTAGTTGAACTGGTGATGTTGATTTCTTATTTGTATTATCCCAAACACTGGTGGTTGGAGGTTTAGCCGGGATCCACTTGGGCGCTGGGAAATCTTCTCTAGTCGGTATTTTATTCCCTTGATTTTTGGAGGTGTTATTGAATTTCTTGCTATCTTTCTGGATTTGTTGTAGTTTTTCAATGTAAGAGGGGCACATCTCGCTGTTGGCTGGATGATTATCTCCACAATTAGCGCAGGTGGCTTTCGTTTCTCTTGGTTTCTCGCATGTAAACGTGAAATGTCCCTTGGCGCATTTTAGACACCTAGGGTTGGCATTGCAATTTGAAGCAGAGTGTCCCCATAATTGGCATCTATGGCACTGGACTATGGCTTTTTTGTTTTTATACTGTTCGAATCTTACTTTTGTATAATATAGGTATTTAACTGTCTCGTTTAAATGCTTAGTTTTAATAGCATTTGTTGTAGTCAGCAGGTAGATTGGTGTTTTGGTATTTCTCATTAACGAGCAGTTAATTACTCTTATGTCATAGTCTGCTTCAAGTTCTTTCTTGATATCTTCTGCCTCGATTTTACCAGCTAAGCCATATATTACGTGCGTGTTTTTCTTTTCATCTTTATGGGTGAAAGTGTGAAATTCCGTCTCCTTAAGTATTTCAACAACTTTTTTATGATCTGCTTTTAGATGTGTGTATATGGTTACATTGTCTCTTGAGTTTTTAATATAAAATTGTTCCTTGGTGTTGTTCTTAATGCAATTTATAAACTCATGATGATTTTTAGTTTGACCGTGAATAACAATCGGCGGCATTTTCTGTTTTGTTTTGGGCCTAGAATTAGTTACTTTCTGGTTTAACGATGGTGTGTCTTCTTCCATCTCTAATTCACCATCACTTAATGGATCATATCGATTTTTAATTTCAATAGTAGTGCTATCGAGTTGACTTGCCTGCTTTCTAGGCATTTTACTTACTTTATTGTCTTCGTCAGGAACAACCTTCCTCTTCTGCTTAACTATGAGTCCCGCAATTATTTGGGACTCATTTTTGTGTTCTAATTTTTTATCCAACTTTCTTGACTAGTGATTATATTATATTATATTAACACTAAAACTACTATTTGCAATAAGTATCAGTGTGATACTTATCTATATTTACGATAATGCAGTAATCGCGAATAACTAGAGCCAGAGAGCTTTATACGTCTGCTCACTATGAAGCACGCAACTAGAATGATTGAAAATCACCGGTTCTCTCGATCACCAAAGTTAAGCAACGTTGGGCGCGGTCAGTACTTCGAAGGGTGACCGCTTGGGAACACCGCGTGTCCGTTGTCTTTTTTTCTTTTTACGCTGGAATATCGTGGTTTTCCTTAACTTTCTAATTTTTATTAAACTACACAACCCCAATTTTATATGGAACTGCTACAGCGCTTTTTTTTCAGGTATTAAGAGCTCCGAGAAGTCGCAGGATGCTGTGTATAAAGTCACGAAAATGTCCTGAAACTTCTCGGAGCTCTTAATACCTGAAAAAAAGCGCTGTTGCAGTTCCATATAAAGTTGGGGTTGTGTAGTTTAATAAAATTTACAAAGTCAAGGAAAACCACGATATTCCAGCGTAAATGGAAAAAAAAGACAACGCGACACACGGTGTTCCCAAGCGGTCACCCATCCAAGTACTGACCGCGCCCCCAACGTTGCTTAACTTCGGTGATCGGACGAGAACCTGTGTTTTTCTACGTGGTATGGTCGTTGTCTATATTACATGTCGCGTTACGGGTATGTAAAGTGCTTATGCGAATGCACCTAGCAAATATTCGAACTCCGCGTTTTCTTAAAATTACTCGAAAATTTGATAAACGACGGCCGAGAACTGGACTGAAAGGCGAGGAGATAGTCGTATAATCATTACATAATAGCAAGCACCCTCTTCCGCGAATGCAAGTAACCATCCTTTTGTGTCGGCGTTTTGCAACCATGGACAAGTATAATAAATAAAATGCATGTCAAGCGAAAATCACACGCAGCACCGAAACTTGCATTGAACTCGTGTACGGGATTGTTAAAAAATTATTTACGTCCATGTCGAGATGTGCTACACGGCCCTGCTACTGCTACATGTATATGTAAGTTCCTAAAAAAAAACAGTGTCCACCCACCCAAGTACTGACCAGAGCGAGAGGGTGCTTAACTCTGAAAACGTGCGATCTTCAATAGACGCACACGTTCAGAATAAGAACAGAAAACAACGCCCCTAGCGGGCGGTAGTCCAATGCAAAATTATATATATATATATATATATATATATTTCAGTGTTACTTAATTCAATATATATTGCTATGATAAGAGGGTATTTTAAGAGTAGATTAACTCATGGGGGTCGTAGGATAGATATAAATAACTTTAACTTTAAGAAAATCAAATAATTCCATCAATTATAAGAGTAAATCGACTATTCTGCAAAAAAGTCAATTGCGAGGACAATGTATATAAAGGATATATGATTAAATGCATGAAAAAGAAGCTCCTTTAATAATAATCCGATACCATTTAATTAGAATAGTAATGTGTGCGTCATATAAATATGTTCAAGTCTAATTTAGGAGTAAAGATAAGATTTTAGAAGCAACTAATTGCATCAAATAAAATTATCGGGAAACATAGATAAATTGGCATTCCAATATTTAATGATTACGTCGAAAATATCAACGCATCCATATGCAAACGCATCTAAATACGCCATTATTAGAAAATCGATACGTGACTACGAAGAACACATTTGTTCAGAAAACCAATATTCTGTAACAAACAAATAAACACCAGGCGGGTCAATTATATGATAATCGTGGACTTTTAATTGACAAACATTGAATACGTGACTAGATAGAAGCCATAATTGGAAATCCTAACAAAATACTGTAATTTAGCAGAACGCTTACGTGACTGAGAAAGCATTTCGTCGAAGAATTAAACCAGGGAATTTGAGAAAATTCCGAGTTCTGCCAGATAAGGCAAAGTACAAGTCTCGATTAATAAACACGCCAATGAAAACTATTGGTGGGAAGGGCTTATAAATACAATAGAAAATGAATAAACATTTAGTTCATATTCAACCGAGCACCAACTATGCTCGAATGTCGTAAAAAGTTAGGTAATTAATTAGTGAAATAAAATTCAGTATAAATGAAATTTGAAAGTGCAAAAATTTGTGCGACAAAAATAAGCTGATCTACAAATAGACGTAAGTTAAACAATTAATTAAATTTATTTCTAATATTTAACAAAACAGGATTCTTGTATTAGGACGGCTTTTGTTGGAGGCTTCTTGTATTGGGACGGCTTTTATTGGAGGCTTCTTGTATTGGAACAGCTTTTGTTGGAGGCTTCTTGTATTGGGACGGCTTTTATTAGAGGCGATTCTACTATTGGGACGGTTTTTGCTGATGCCATTTTAATGGGACGGCAATTTTGTTGATACGACTTTTGTCGAGCCGGCTTTCATGTCGAGATCTAAGCCTGAACGCAAATCTAAAAATACCAGAGATCAAAAGTGGATTACTCTGGCCAATAAGTAAAGCGGACACAACAAGGGATGCAGACCACTGACTATGAGGGAGCTCCAGTGACCATTCCAGGTTAACAATTTTTAAACATTTACTTATTTAAAGACTATTTCAAATTTAATATTTGCTATACATTATGTATTTGTAAGAGTCATCAAAAAGGTCATTTGAAAAATATGAAAACAGGGTAAAGCATCTTGGAACGTTCGAAGATACTTGAGAGTAATTAAAAGATATTTTTGTTGGCTTTCAGGAAAGCATAAATTTGGTAAATGTAAACATTTTATACAAGTGAGAATTTTGAGTTTACACAACATTGTACATATTGTCAATTATTATATTGTGTGTTTTTGAACTGCTTTATTTGAATCCATTTAAAGGTTAAAATAAGATTTATTCAGTGAGCTAGTCGGGGTAAACAAATAAAATATAATGTACAAAATTAGGGCTTAAAGTAAATATCATATCAAATAAAAATATCACAGCAATTAAAACGGTACGTTCAATCGTAGGGCATTTCATAGCAATAAAAATGACACCCATCGTAGGGGCTTGAAAACCAACAAGGAAATATCACAGCAATATATATATATATATATATATATATATATATTGCTATGTATTAACAGGAACTGTGTTTTCCTAATCAAATTTCACTCCCACTAATTTTACTTATTATTCTGCCCCGGCTAGCTTTTATTATTCTACACAGAGTGCACAACGTTACGATGATCAATTTTTCTCTCTTTACCCCTTTATGGTTATCTCTTTGTTTGAATTATAAAATGAAGTTAATTAATTCCATATAATGAAAAGAAATATTATGTACAGGTTTTGAAAATTATTAAAATACACTCTTCAATCAATCAATATTATAAGTCTTATTTATCCCAAAATTTATCTGCTTTGCAATCAATCTAAAGTCACCAAAAACTACTCTTTTTACCAAAGAAGCCTGGAACGTTCTAAACCCCTTTATAATATTACGTACTTTTAACGTATGCAAAGTTTGTTGCCGACTCTGTTACACAAGTTTATATTAATTAAGCAAATTCAATATTCAAATTCAAATAGAAAAATGTCTTAAAACTAATAAGATCTGACCTGCTACTTAATTAGAACTCCTTTTTATCCATAAATTACTTCGTGCTTCTTTATTGATTCTCGCAACTCAAAATTGTACCAAAATTATCGACGCTTTAAAATATTATACCATCAATTAGAATTTTCCATGCATTTAAATCATTATACCATCCATTATCAACCAACATCAATTCAGAATTATTGTCATCAACACAGTTGAAATATTATCAATCAACTAAGATTATCCATACACTCGGATTTATTATATCTCACTCGAATTATTCTCATACTAGAATTATGGTCATCATCCTCGAATTATTGTCGTCAGACTTGAATTTATTATACACCCATTTGGAATAATATCTAACCACTCACTTGAATTATTATACCCTCAATTAGAATCTTCCACTTGAATTTATTCTATTTACTCGAATTAGGATTATACACCCATTTGAAGCTCTATTATTATTATATTAGTTTACATAAATTACCCAAAATTCTACTCACGTTAATCAGCAAAAGAATTCTTCATATTTGTATCACTTATCTGTCACTATACATTTCACTATTAAAATATTATTACGCGTGACTCTTAGGTTCAGAGTAACGCAGCTTGGCCTTGTTGAGTTAAAACTGAGCTCTGTTATCATTGCTCGCTGTTAATATATGGGTTGATCCCACTTGGATGTGGGCCGGGCCCCTAACAAGTCCGTCGCTATCTTAACCAATGAGGTCTTTGTATTTCCTACATTTGAAGTGGTATTCTGATGTAACATATTCGTTTCCCAGGTAATGGTTGTTTGCTTATAGATACTTCGTTATTAGACCATACGGCGTTTTGAATAAATAATCGCGTTTTCCATATTATACAAAAATACATGATGTATTTTGAACTTCGATTTTCGTGTATGTTTATTTATTTACGCATCTTTGAACTGCATTTTCTTATTAAAGATGTTAATTGTTTCTACGCACTTACACAAGGCTTTGTTAAGTTTTACCTCTTATCTCCGTATTATATCATAACTAATTAGAATCCTTTTGAATGCGTGTTTAATTACATTTATTATCATTCCTCTAAATACGCGTGCTTCTACTGAAAAATATCGTTATTTGCATTACTTAAAATTAATGAAGCTCTATATACCGGTTGTTAAATATTTATTATTTACCTAATGTATGAATTACCTATTTCTATGCTAACTATGCGTCCTCTTATTGTAAGATGTGTTCATTTGCGTTGCTTTAAACTACTTATGCTCTATATACAGGGTGTTAAATGCTTACTATTTACATAATATAAGAATTATTAAATTTTCTACTAAATAAATGCAGTTTTCTGCTTCCTATCGTAATTTATGATTACTGCACGACCCTTGCTATACAATACACCCTTAAACAACCCCTTATCACAGCAATATATATATATATATATATATATAAATATATATATTTTTAAATATATATATTTTTAAATATATATATATATATATATATATATATATTTGAAAAAAATATATATTATAAAATATTTTACATATATATTAGAAAAAAATACATATTTTGGTATTTATTATAGACACAAACGGCGCCTCATAAATAGCTGTTGCTCATCATCGTATAGTATTCCTTTATACAGCCTGTGAAGGGTATGTGTATCTACAATGGTTGCCCATCTCATCCTATCTTGATCTACATATAATACGGTAGCCAGACAAAATATGCTGTACCGATAATGTAAGTGTCTGGTGTACAATAAAGCAAACCTTAGTTTTAAGAATCGAAGAATGTTGAGTACAAATCCGGGCTGAAAATATTAACAGTTCTATTAAAAGAATCTCACCTTTCCACTACCTACCAGTCACGTAAAAAGAAAAAGCACGTTTTCCATCATAAGGATTTGCAACTGTCTGATTTAGCAGATATGAACCAACACGACCAAGTGTTAAAGTGTAGTGAATTCGTTTAACCAATGTAGTTGTTTTCCAAAAAAATAATCATGGAAATTCCATCTACATTAGAAATTAAATTGAGTAGGTGTTTATCTTGCCAAGATAACGCGACTGATTTACCTAATTATCATTAAACTAGCAACATTCAAGAAATTCTCAATTAGCGAGGATTACATGTCTAGATAAGGGATAGAAAGAATATAGACAAGCGAACTCGTGAACTTAATAAAGGACAAGCAAAGTTGGCTGCCTAACTAAGCGGGCTTGAAATCATTAATTATAGCAACTCATAAATTCAAATGAATAGAAACTGTTATTAAAGTAAGTAGGTAGTAAATTTTCAAATATGAAATGGAACGTAACAGCTCCCTTTTTTAAAACTCTTTATCAGCAGCTATAGTAAAAGCAAGTGGAGTACTTTACTATAAACTAAAGGACGTGTAAAAACTAAAGGTTAGGTTTACTTACTAAAGGTTCTTAGTACCCTAATGCATTATTTACTTGATTTTTATGTCATATTTATTTGTACAATGTGTATTTATTAAAATCTGCCTTGATGGTTTTATGCTAAGATACTCTTGGTATAGCCTTTCAGGCTGCATATTAATGGAAACAGTATCTTTTTTTGATTTTTAAACTTTACAGACTGCTTGTAATTTTTGGATTTTTTTTATTATTTCAGAAGAACAACTTCCTGATTGTTTAGTTTACTATATGTTAAACCAACACTGTATTATTTTATTTGTAGATACTTTCAGAGGTATCTTATATGGATGTACAGTTATTATTTAATAAAGTATTTAAACAGTATGGGTCCTTTATATATTTTAGCAAATTAGTTATACTAAAGCATATTAAATAATGTGAAGGATGCCATTATATCAACTTGAAATGGATTTTATTGCTATACCTTTGACACAGCCTGCTCCTTTAAATTAGGAAGTTGATAAAGATAGTTTTTATTTTTATTCAAAATTTGAACAATATTGTTTGGAGCATCATACGGTTATCATACTTCAAAAATTTTAAAGAAGTATAGTTGTTTTCCATGAACATATTTTTTTAGAGGGAACTTTTTTTACGTGTCATCTGGTGTGCCACATTTGATAATGATCTATCAGCATGATTAACAATATATACTACCATTACAATTATAACAAACTACAAAATTTTACAAATGCATTAGTACTGAGGTAGTTACCAAAATGATATTTTATATATTATCTAGTGCGTATATACTTATTTGAATATAAAACGAACATATTCTTTGTTCAGAGTTGTATGCTTTGTTAAAGTTTGTTAATTATAAAATAACATTTTGAAATGTTACATGGTCTGTCAGTTTTGTTTAAATAATACCATTTTGCTATTGTAATACATGTGTAAAATTTTCAAAAATTCAGTTTTATTTATATTTTTTAAGCAGTAACGACCAGAAACAAGAATTTACCAGCATTTACCAAAAGTGCACCTCTTACAGCTTGACAAATGTCCACTTTTTGTTAAAATTTATAAGGACATTTTAGCATAATTGTGTTTCTAACTTATCAATTGTACAAATAATTTTTCTATTGGGCTTAGGAATTGATTGTGGGTTAGCTGGTTTTTCAGATAACCTCAGAGACAATAGTTTAATGGTGTCAGATCACATGATCTTAATAGCCAATTAACAAGAACAATTCTGGAGATTACATGTTCAAGAAATTTTTTCTAGAAAAACTTAATGGTTTCATGAACAGTATAACAGGTTGCACCATACTGCTTAGACCACGTTTTCTCCAGAGTATTATTATTCAATTCAGGCTACAAAATTATTTATCATATGATATCGAACATCATTTGCAGTTACAGCTTTACGAACATCATTTTTGAACATGTGTGAATTAATAACACCTCCTGACCGATGCACAACCAATCATAAATTACTTAAGAATGTTAAGTTTTCTCCGTTCTGAATGGACCTGCACCTTGAAGAAATTGTAGATTACTAGAACGGGTAGAACGGCTGAGAGTTCCAGTGATCTAAAGAGCCGAACTACACGTGTAATCAAATTTGAGGGTTCTTTTAGTGAGGAACCAGACTAAGACAAGTCCCCAAAAGAGGGCAGCAGCAGCTTTTTCAGTACTTACAGTGGCAGAGACCATAGGGGTTGGTATGGCATTCCAAGACACACTACTGCAATGTGGAAGGCAATGGGAAACCACCACATTACCTCCTAAGTACACAGCGTACTTCAATTGTTACTTAAGATTACGGCATCCTCTGGGGTAAAAAATTCCGGAGTTAAAATTGTCCCCCATTCGGATCTCCGGGAGGGGTTTACTTTGGAGGATGTGATCGGAAAGTTTAGAAAAAGAGTCGTGAACATTCTGCGAGTCGGACTGTGGAATGTCAGAAGTATGAAGCAAGTCAGTAAGCTAGAGAACTTGAAAATTGAAATGAATATGTTAGCATTAGACATAATAGGGATCAACAAAGTTCGGTGGCCAGAGACGGGAGATTTTTGGAGCGAAGACTTTAGGAGTAGTTGACACAGGATTAGAGGAAGGAAATTCAGGTGTGTGGATTGTTATGAGAGAAAAGATAGGACACTGTGTAGAAAACTACCTACAAAAGAACAAAAGAGTACTCTTGGTTAGAGTATAATCTAAACCAGTAAATACAGTTTATTATTGTGCACATTTTTGGTGTCTCCATAGTCAGCAGAGTATTAAGATATCACATACCAGCCACTCTAATTTATATGCGTTAAAATAACCACTTTGACTTTATTCATATGGGCTCTTTCAGTAGCCCAACAGTGGCAGTTTCAGTATTGAACTTGTGGAAATAATTTTCAGGTATTAATATGAGCCATGTCTACCATATTCAAATTGCTCTGTTTTCCATAATGGCAGCTCTAAAATGTGGAGTATGTACTTAAACACTCGAATTTAGTTATTTGAAACACGAAGTTGCCTATCTAAATATCTTCTAAAGTTCGTTTCATGGCTTACTCCATGACTTAATAAATTATGTTGTTCTGCATTCTAATTTATGAAAGTGCAGAAAAAATAAATAGAACTATTTTTCAAAAGAATCCTTAATTAATGCTATAGTAATGAAAGACTATTATTTCGTTTTATTGTGGTAATTAGCATTTCACATTTTTCGAGAAATATCGTGTTATCAAGATTTTTGTTGTCAAGTATCTTAAAGTTCTTTATTAACATTTTTATTCATATGGTTTTTAGATACAATGTATTATGTAGTTGCCATCTAAAGTTCTACTCACTTTTGATTAGATAAAATAATTATAAAAATTTCAGTTACGTAACTTTGTAGAAATTGCTGTTATCAAGAGTTTTTAAATACTTATTGAAATAAATAAACGAATTATACACTTTTGTATTTAATATAATAAATAATAGTTTTAAATAGAGCTCATTTGTTATAATTAAATATTAAAAGGAAATTGACAATTACATGTTCACAAAAGGTTTTTTCTAATCGTTTTCAAAGGAAAATTTATTTTCCAATTTTTCCAATTATTTGGTAGCAAATAAAATTCTGTTTTGTAGTTATTTGGACACATGTTTGTTTTCTGGATAGAATTACTTTAAACTAATTATAAAACATACAGGAGTTTTTTTGTACTTTACAGGTAACAAAGATATGGTGTATTTTTGTATAGTGTTCTACTTATCTGGGATTGGAAAGCATGACAAACTAAAATTATAAACAAGTTAAATTTTTCAGAAAATCTGATGATTTATATATTAATTAATATAATTTGTATGTAGCTTTGTTTTTTAAAAAATTATCAAGTTATACAGTCGAAGAGGATCATACAATGTAGCGATAAATTATTTTTAAAGTATATTTTATATTGCACTGGCAATTATACTACAAAGTTCCTAGTAGGAATTATATAAAAGATTAATGTTATTACAATTAATATCGAAATTGGCATTTCTTTTTATCTTATGTGGCTCAAATCTATTAAAACCATTGATCTTTTTGTCATTCACCTGATATTGTCAGTATCACTTATTATGGAATGAGTCATAATCAGTATTAATATTGGGCAAATGTATTGTATTGCCAACTAATATATTTTCTGTAATTTGAATATAGTATTAACTGTTTATGTAGCCAAATTAGTTATTTTTGATTACTAAGTGAGTAATATTTCATTTGAAAATAATTTATGGAATGAATGAATCACGGATATGCTGAAATTTTATGCTTTTGCACTTGTAATTTTTAATAGAAAGTCAAAATGTAATTTTAAGAGAGCATTAATTTTTATTCGTATTAGTAGAATGTAGTCTGGCATAACTGAATGTTATAAACAAATTGAGTTATTTGTCAACTATGTTTGTTGGCAACTTTTAAAGAGAAAACAGCTAATGATCTATTTCACTATTTCTGCAGCTCCTCAGATCGGTCTATTTTACCTTCACAAGAAGAAAAATCGTAACATCTCATTATAAATATGTATTGTTTAGCACAGTCCTATTACTAACCAACCAATGAAATGTTTTATGTATTTTGCTTATATATGATAAAAGGTTTGAAAAGGTCACAAGAGTAGTCTGTCAACATATTTTGCTCTTATGGACTGGAGTAACAACATTGTAATCAATAATATAGCATCATTTAACTCACATTTTGTGTATTTTTGTCATTGAACCTGTCATTGTAGATTTTGACAAAAAACAGAAATAAGATTCAATTGTTTTATTATAGTTTGTTGCTTTTACGGTTCATTTTTATTATAAAAGCTATTACTACAAAGTACAAGTGTATAAAAGATATCTTTCAGCATAAATGCTCTATATCCTCTTATTAACTGTTTCCGTAAATTTAAGGAATTTATAAAGCTTTTACGTTATTAATAAGCAAATAACTCATAACTGATAAAAATTATTCGAAAATATGTCAAAAGAAAACTTAAAAAATTTATAGTTTCAAAGCCAAAAGAATTCATATGTAAACTTATCTTTAAATCAGAAAGTTGTTACTCTTTTTAATGATTTAATACTGGTCAAAAAATTTTCATAATATTCTTGATGCAATGTCTTTTACTGTCTTCTAGTAATGGCATGTTTAACAAATATCATCTTAATATCTTGGACACTTTAGAAAACTAAATTAAAAATGATGATATATGTGGCATATAATTTGTTGTGTATTTAAGTGCAATTGAGAATGTGTTTTTTTATTTAATGCTGCATATACAAGTAGCAGTCAAATGCAACATGTTGCAAAAAACCTTCAAAGGTTTTTAAAGAACATAAATAATTGCTTGTTATCAGTCAATGGACTGGTTTAATACAGCACTCTTTTACAGTTTGACAAATTAAGCCAAATAGCAATACATGAAATTCTTGTCCTTGCCAGTCTGCAACTCTCAATCAACTAAACCTTACATAATAAGTGACAATTCTTTGTTAACATTTTTGATTGCCAAACCTCCTCCATATTGAAACAGTTTTGAATATTTATGCATGGTTAATTGTACAACTGACATGCCAAGATTAAGAACGTCGTATGATACGGCGCTAATGTTACCGGTTTTATATATCAAGCGTGTTAAAGAAACAAATAATAATTTTTATAACTACTGCATAGGTTTTTACGTTGCACGAGACTCGCTATAGTATTAAACTTTAAAAATATTAAAGTTTTAAGCTTAGAAGATGGGAAGGCGAAAATCTGTTTGCGGACGGCTAACTTGGCTATCACTCCAAGGGAAGTTAGATATGGGCATGAGAAATTTTTTTAGTTAAACAGAAAACAATTTAATCTAAAGTTGGACGCCACTGTTTCTAGTAATTATTAGTCAATTAAAAAGGGTAGGCACAGAAAACCCGTTTGTATTTGTTAATTCTTAATTTTTTCAATTTAAATTCTTGGATTAATTTACAGCATAATCAATCAGACATCTTCGACATAGAAACATTTTTGACATGTTTTTTTACAAAAAGAATTCCTTGCATGATAATATGTCTGTTTCATAACAAATAATCAAATCAAATAACCACCACATTTAACAATTAAATTATTTCACAGATACTTTACTTTTGACTATTTGAACAAGATTTCTTTACATATTTGGTATCTTTATGAATGTCAGATCAGGCAGCCATTTACAAATTTGAACATTTAATTTAAAAAACAGGAACTGAATACAAATCGTATTTTGTTACTAATAAAACATTATTTTGTTTAGGCTTCTCGTAAGTGAGAGAGCTTCAAATATTGCGAAAATTTAACGAGTAATTTTTCTTTCGCAAAGTATATGTAGTTACGAAAAATTGGTAAAATTAAGTTTTATTACGACTTCAACAAACGGATCTCGTGAACTGAAACGATGGGGTTTTACGGCAAGTAATGTGACCATACGCGAAGAAGGGGGTCGTTTAACACAACTGGTTTTCTCGTTTAAATACGGTAAAGAATTTGTCCAAAGTAAAAGACCCCCTCAACCACAGGTCGCCAACTGCTACCTTTGCGTTGGATATGATCATCAGTTCATCTTTTGCTGTTCACTTGCAGCTATTGAGTTCAAAGGACTCCAGATTGACTTTAAATTGTGATATTATTGCCCTGAGGGGTTTTGAACTGAAAGAATATAAATTAAGGCACTGTCTGACTTTTCACCATTAATTTTTACCATCAACGACTTTCAGCCCACTTTGCACGAAGAATAACGTGGAAGTGATCGGATTAGGAAAACAATTTATGAAGACAGTTCCGCATGGGGAATTTTTATCTCCGTGGAATTTTATACTAATCAGAACACATGTTTGACGGCTATGCTCCGTGTTTATGAAGCAAGTTCAAAACCTTGGCATAAATGTGAATAATAAGTTATTTACTTGGACTTTTAACGATAAGAATGCTATTTAAAACGTTCTAAGCAAGGCTTTAAAATACCTGAGGTATTTTCAATATTATTATCGTTACAAAATGTGGAGTTTAGTCTTGTGATTTAATTAAACTAGGAAATAACGGATTGTCTTATGTTTTCCACATGGACCAAAGAGTTATTAATTTGGAATTTTATTTTTTAAGTTTGCAAATAAATAGTTTTAAGCGAATTTTTATAGATTTGTTACACTGTAAAGAAATTTTGTTACACAAAAAAATTGTTACAAACAATATTCAAACATTTCTTTTATCCATGCTGCTTGTTTTACTCTATTATGGACATCTTTTTTTCTGAATTATAATTATTCAATCCTTTTGTCAATTTTTATGCACTTCAAGATAGTCTTTTTCACTCACACACCACATGACACATGCAATCACTCTCTTTGTTAATTCACATACTTGCCATAGAATTGTACTGGATAAAGCGCAGATAACCAAACCGGCACCAAAATATTTCATTACTTACACTTATGTTCCTGCCTCTTTTTGAATTACCTATTTTACTTATTTGTTGTCTTTTTAAGATAGCCTTCATTGAAATAATATTTTTATCTCTAAATAACCTCTACTTCTTAAATCCTGTAAATATGATTAATACATTTAAATATTGGTCTACTTATAGCATTTTTTACTTTCCATCCAATTATCCTGTTTAAAATTAACTAGTCGTTCATATTTTAACTTAAACAACACCTCCTATTTCATCTTTTTGTCAAAATTTGACAATTGATCTTTCAATACTGACATAACTTGCAAACTGGTATTTTAACATTCAAGTATTTGTTGGCTCGACAAATCTTTTTTGCATTTGCTTTCTGTACGTATTCTAACAAAAACCTTTGCTAGCAATAGTTTTAGTTTACCACCAATAAGCATAAGACTGTTGAGAATTGTTATTGTTAATAAACAGTAGCATATTCAGAAGGTATGCTACTTGCAAAATAAAAAGCCACAATCATAAGATTAATTTTTACAGAGAGCCAATCAGTCAAACCATCTACATCAAAATTTGATTGAACCCAGGTTAACATGTTTGATTTAAAACCAAAATGAAATTGCTTTCACAAGTTCACAATATATTTCTAAGAAATGCACATGACAAGTTTGTTTCGCAACCTATAGTATTGACCTACATTAGAAAAGTGTACAATCAGTGTAATAACCAATATTTACTACAGGTATTAGAAACAAAAACAAAATATTTCATTTAAACATTTATGGGAATTAGTATAGCATATGTGATACTTTGAGAAATGCATGTTACAGCGTATCAATAAACTGATGATGTTTTGGTATGAATATTTGGTTATTATTTGGCATTCCATATGTTTGACATATTGTTTAATATTATCCTAATTGTGGACCAGTTATTGATAATTACAACTGTTCAATAAGCATTGAGCTATAAAAGCATTTCTCTCTCAATCTATATCATACTAGCTCATTATTTGAAAATAATTTGTATTGTATTGTATGTACAGTTTTATGTACATTGTACAACATCTGAAATATTTGTGTAAGTTTTAACAACCCTATCAGTTTAGGAAATAAAACTTATATCACAATTTCTAGCAAACAATCTAACTAAATTCTAATTATTATTTAAAATAATGTTAATTAATATCGATCAACTGTTCTTCTTTTGAAAATGAAAACTTGCACCAAGTTTTAATATAATCCATTATTAAAATTGGATTTTGATTTTATTGTAATTCACTTCACAGTTTAATACACACTTGAAAAATTTACTCTTGACGAGGTTTGAATTGTATTTAAGGGAAGTATCTTAACATTTATTATATAAAAGAAGTGCCAAAATGACAAGTATAATTAACTGTTTCTTTATTTACAATTGACATCACTCTTATTAATATAAGAGCTATAAGTTTTTAAACATAATTGCTCAGTAAGCACTTACACTACATAGACATACATGAACTAATCACAATTCACTGTGTATCAATAGCGTTTAGAATTTTTTAAAAACGGTATAAAGAACAGTCAAATTTGTTAATTTATATTATTACTTAATCTTAGCTGAAACCATAAGGGATGGAATAATTGTAACTGCAATCAGATTCATTTTTTTGTTAAAAAAAAAGTTATATCATGTCCTGCTTGTTTAATTTTGAAACTAATTACTTGCAAATGCGGTGGTCATATCTAATATTAGTTTGTATGAAACAATGTTCATATTGGCATCCAATTTTTAAAGATTGTGGTATGGGGTGATTTTTTAAGAGCTTGATAACTTTTTTTAAAAAAAAAACGCATAAAATTTGCAAAATCTCATCGGTTCTTTATTTGAAACGTTAGATTGGTCCATGACATTTACTTTTTGAAGATAATTTCATTTAAATGTTGACCGCGGCTGCGTCTTAGGTGGTCCATTCGGAAAGTCCAATTTTGGGCAACTTTTTCGAGCATTTCGGCCGGAATAGCCCGAATTTCTTCGGAAATGTTGTCTTCCAAAGCTGGAATAGTTGCTGGCTTATTTCTGTACACTTTAGACTTGACGTAGCCCCACAAAAATAGTCTAAAGGCGTCAGATCGCATGATCTTGGTGGCCAACTTACCGGTCCATTTCTTGAGATGAATTGTTCTCCGAAGTTTTCCTCAAAATGGCCATAGAATCGCGAGCTGTGTGGCATGTAGCGCCATCTTGTTGGAACCACATGTCAACCAAGTTCAGTTCTTCCATTTTGGCAACAAAAGTTTGTTAGCATCGAACGATAGCGATCGCCATTCACCGTAACGTTGCGTCCAACAGCATCTTTGAAAAATACGGTCCAATGATTCCACCAGCGTACAAACCACACCAAACAGTGCATTTTTCGGGATGCATGGGCAGTTCTTGAACGGCTTCTGGTTGCTCTTCACCCCAAATGCGGCAATTTTGCTTATTTACGTAGCCATTCAACCAGAAATGAGCCTCATCGCTGAACAAAATTTGTCGATAAAAAAGCGGATTTTCTGCCAACTTTTCTAGGGCCCATTCACTGAAAATTCGACGTTGTGGCAGATCGTTCGGCTTCAGTTCTTGCACGAGCTGTATTTTATACGGTTTAACACCAAGATCTTTGCGTAAAATCTTCCATGTGGTCGAATAACACAAACCCAATTGCTGCGAACGGCGACGAATCGACATTTCACGGTCTTCAGCAACACTCTCAGAAACAGACGCAATATTTTCTTCTGTACGCACTGTACGCATTCGTGTGGTTGGTTTAATGTCCAATAAAGTAAACTGAGTGCGAAACTTGGTCACAATCGCATTAATTGTTTGCTCACTTGGTCGGTTATGTAGACCATAAATCGGACGTAAAGCGCGAAACACATTTCGAACCGAACACTGATTTTGGTAATAAAATTCAATGATTTGCAAGCGTTGCTCGTTAGTAAGTCTATTCATGATGAAATGTCAAAGCATACTGACCATCTTTCTCTTTGACACCATGTCTGAAATCCCACGTGATCTGTCAAATACTAATGCATGAAAATCCTAACCTCAAAAAAATCACCCGTTATTACGTTTCATTTTTGTGTACTCTCCATTTTTGTTGTACTTTAGTTTATAATTATTTTAAGACTTTGTTAGATTCTTGAAATTCGGATGTTATTTTAAATATTTTCATACTCCATGACATTATAGTTAAATCTCTAGGTCTCTTATTAATCTAAATTGGTGATTAAACCATTTGTTGTGAAAAGCTATTGTATTATATATTTTGCAGTAAAACCTCGCAGAATACTAGTGTATTTTCCGGAATATGCAAAGCACACATACAATGCCTTTTGATGGCACTTGCTTCTTGACTTCTATTTGTTCTAAATTGAATCAACATATTCTTCTCTTGAATGGCACATTTCTCTACACGAAATTTGGAATTGACATAACTGCCTTGTATTGTAGTGGATTATCTACTTGTTCTTTATTTCTATTAAATGCAAGTCTAATAGTTACTCTTCACAATCACAAATATTTACCGAGTCTTGTTTACCGTAACACTTGTTTAATCACTATTTGTAGACACTAATTTAATCTTCTAAGTACGACGATTAAACACAATTGTAGCACTAATCTTACTGGTAATTTATTTATCTAACACATTTATAACACATAAACGCATTTATATTTACATTGATTTATGTATATCAAACGTTTATTAGGACTGAATTTAAACTAAAAGTAAACTGTCACAATTGGGTTCACACTTATATACGATAGTCCTTTATTGCAGTGAAATGGAGAAACATCTAAAACATATGTCATGAAACCCTTTGAGTACAATCCTAGTCCTTTCGAGAATCATTTTCATGCTATTTTGTTTCAGTTCTTTCACCGAGCATCTAAGGTTGCTACTACTATGTACTACTGTATACTCTAGAGTGCTAGTTCTAGTATAAACTCTACCTTTATTTCGACGTGTACTATTATTTATTATAACATTGAAGTGGTGTGTAATCAGAAGATGTTCTAAAAGACACACTGTTTCTGATCATATCTAATTTGACTTGAAAATTGTATATTCATTCAGGGTTAAGCTTTCATTTTCATATTAAATATTATGGTAAGTTTTAATTCTATTGAATTTTCTTGCTATTCAATTTTATAAATCAACTGGATTTATAGGTATGACAGAGAGTTAAAAAAGGGTGCTGTTTGACATTTTTGTAAAAAGTAAATGTGCAAAATTAGGATAAGGATTTCATTAAAATTAGTTATAGACTAAAGGATTATAAATCTCTGACCTGTGTTTGTCCCTGTTTGTTTCCTGAAACTACCCCTATATGTGGATGGTCAGCACCCCTGGATTGTTTCCAATTTGATTCTTTGTTACGACTTCTCCCAGTTGACTCTTAGCGTAGTTTCCTCAACTCGTTGACCAGAATAATTATTTAAATCGTTTGAATTCTCTTCTTTATAATTACTTGGAATGACTTGTAGTTTAATTTGAAGTTTCCTCAGAACTTATTTGGAATTTAATTTTTGTTTAAAATTCATACGTCGTTGTTTGAAGGTTATTTAGAATTTTTGTTTAAAGCTCATATGTCGTTGTTTGAAGGTTATTTAGAATTGATCCGTCGTTATTTGAAGGTTATTTAGAGCCCTAAATTCTTAAATATTAGAATTATATTTAATTAATAATTTACCTCGCTTCTATTGTATTTATTGGCACTTGACTTTGATTTCACTCAATTATTTATTTTTACTAAGTTCATCTTGCGTAGTAATTTATGTTTGACTGATGCGGTTCGTGCCTTGGTTACAGAGATACTGGCTGTTTACGAGGTCTGCGTGCTATTTAAATACTCCACATACCTATTTTTCTATTGGTTTTCCTCGCGTGTTCGTAGATTAAGGCGTTGCATCTTGCGCTATCACTACAGGACTCTGTATTTCTCAAAGTTTTATGTCCAGACCTTTGATAAAACGCTTTATTTCTCACGTAGGCGTTCTATATTATGTAGCATATTCGTCAGAAAACCCAAATTTCTATTGCATTTTGTCACGTCGTCTTATTTGTGTACGCTATAGTTCAAATTTTATCACATTACGGACTGTCTGTTATTTATTGTTTATTACTCTAAATAGGTTGGATTTTATGAAAATACAATGTCTTTAATCACGTATTAATATTTCTATAATGACGTATTTGAATGCGTTTACTTATTTATGCGTTAATATTTTGAATGATGTTATTATATAGCTAGGATTCCAGGTTTTTACCTTTACCGATTACATGTTTATTTTGATAAAACTCGTTGCGTTTAAAACATTACTTTTGCTCGTTTCTTTTCAATTCTAGACCTGTATATTTAATTTAAAGCATATTATACGACGTACAGATTGTTATTCTTGCTAAATATGATCTGATTATTGCAGTATGAGCTTCCATTTTATGAATTAAATTAGTTATGATTTATATACAGTGTGCTCGCTATTGACTTTATGTAAAATTGTTGATTTACTCCCATTTAATAATTGAATTGTTTTGTTTTCTAAACGTTAGTAATATTTACATGTATTTTATGACCCCTATGACTTAATACACCCTTAAATTACCTTCTTATCACAGCTATATATATATATATATATAATATATATATATTGATGTGGAATTAGAGGTTAAATAGGTCCAGGCAATAAAATTTTAAACACCGTGTATATAGGAAATAGGAGCAAATTATTTACGCGCCAAATTAGTTAATTTATATAGTGAAAACGGACGGTTATTAAGGTATTTTTCTATATTTAAATTGGAATGTTAAAATTGCAGAAGGGAAGAAAGCTTTAGAGTACATAAAAACTCAAGGATACGCATAAGTAATTATAATAATTTTAAATCACATGCATGGAAGCAAAAAGGGAGCTTGCATGCATAGAAAATCAATAATTTTAAACGCAAATGTTTCCATTTTAAAAGCCAACGTTCGTTTATACAAATACTAAAGGGAAGAAACCGAGAATTGTTATTTTAAACGGTCGGTTGTTTCAAGAAACACCTGTTGATTAAATGTCACGTTCAGGGAACTTAAATAAACGTTAAGACAGAATTCTTACGAAATTGTTTGCAACGGTCGGTTTGACTAACTGCTTTAAATAATAAGTGCCTTGAAGAGTGAGTGGAATAAACGATCGATAATGTAAGACAGACAGAGAAGCAGGTAAAGAAATCGTTGGGTACAAGTCACGTACGAAATACACGGGTAAATGTGAAGGACGATTACGATATCGATTTTCTGTAACTTAAGCGGGGTTCTAAAGTAGACAACAAACATGCGTGGGACGGAGATAGATAGCGGATAGGTGGAGCGTTGTGACGAGGGAAAATTATATAATTGATTGATGGCTAGCAGTTTTCAAGAAGACCGCGTCCGTTAAGGTAGTAAACAAAATTCTATGTAACAGCACGACGAAAGGGGGATTTTTTTGAGAAGTTAGTGTTCGTTACGTTCAAAATTTTTAGAAGTAAATTGAAAAATAAGCTTTTCAAGTGAAATTGGTTCCACCTGGAGGGGGGGAGGGGTTGAAAATCATATAAATACACGGAGAAAATATTAATGCTCTTTTTCCATTTAGATCTGAGACCGTGCTTAGATCTGCTACGTAATAATACTAAATGCACTTACGGTTATTAATTATTGTATGTTTAGTAAAGTTGCATATAACATCCTGTTTAGAAATTATGAAAGCTGTAATAACGTACCGCATGTTGTAAAAGTGATATTGCACGAGTTGGTGCTTTTGTTTAGATAAAAGGGTGCCGTTACTACAACGAAGCTACTAAATGAAGGCATGATATTTGGGTAAGAGAAGCCTAAAAGCGTAACTTGTATGCATGAAAAATATTTGATATGGAATGGTACGTTTGAGACAAAGCTAATATCTGGGGAGAAGAACAGTAGTGGTGGCCAAGATTTGGATGGTGGGGGATCAGTGGATCCTGGCATAAGCGAAATAGATGCACACAACGACGAGGGTTTCTGGTACCCTTCTTCAGCGGTGACGAGGAACCAAGGCGACTCCAGGTAAAGAAAATTAATTTCCTGTTTTGTATAAACATTTGTGTTATTTTTTTATGTTTGTGTGTTTTGACTTATTGGTGGCGTATTTATTACCATAAAACTTGTTTAAAGAGGTATAGGTGCAACACAATGAATTTGATTATTAAAAAAGGGTTTATTGATGATATATAAAGCTTTATTCATGCTATAAATTGTTGTTGTAAGGAGTAAACGGGTCGTTAAATTTGTTTTCAATAAAATGCAAGGTTTAAAAAGCATTTACAGAAACTGGGTTATAATTAGGGCTGGGTCGGCGTATCGATATATCGATACGTATCGATACGACCCCCGTATCGACCCCCCGATACAGCGAAAAATAAATATCGATATATCGATACGTATCGATACGTTTCGATATTCGATATAGAATATGTATCGATATTCGATACGCAAAATCCCGTATCGCCCACCCCTATATATATATATATATATATATATATATATATATATAATCTTCACGTTTTATTTGCTGAATATTAATTTAAAATAATTCAATTTATTGGGGATTGCAGCAAATAAATAAATCAATAAATTGAATTATTTTATATATATATATATATATATATATATAATATATATATATATGTATATATATATACTAATGTTACAAATATTAAACTTGAAACTTTAATTATTTTGATAACAAACAATCTTAAGTGAAAGATCGAATTGTCAGTAAATACATTATTTTAAAACGATCTTGTGATTTTATTCCCAAAGAAAAAGTAGATAAATTATCGATGCGTATCGATTCGTACCGATACGTCTCGATATGTATACTTAATCTACACATCTAAACGTTCCGATACGAATCGCTATATATATATATATATATATATATATATATATATATACTATACGTACCGCTACGTATCGATACGTATCGATACGAATCGATACGTATCGATACGCACCGATACACATCGATACATATCGATACGTATCGATACATATCGATACGCATCGATACGTATCGATACGTATCGATATTCGATATATCGATACATATCGATATAGAATATGTATCAATATTCGATACGCAAAATCCCGTATCGCCCACCCCTAGTTATAATGAGCTCAAAATAGACCAGAATAAAGTCAAACTAGAGTTGCATGTGAGGCCCATCTACTCGTATCACATAGAATTTGTTAAAATATGTTAAAAACCAAGGACTTTAAAGTATTTAATAATTGAGCTGGTAACAGTTGTAACAAACTGTCTCTCCGTGGCGTAGTGGTATGTGTGTGACTACTACGCCCAAGGTCCCGGGTTCGAATCCCGACACGGTCCGCTTGAAAAATGTTAGGCGAACATTTTTCGCAAAAATACACCCTCGTTCGGATGAGAGGTAAAATGGAGGTCCCGTGTGTGAGTGTTGTCACGCACGTTAAAGATCCCTACCTTGCTTGGAACAGCAAGGATTCGGCAAAATTCAAAATTTTCCAGGTAAAAAAAAAAACTCGCTTCCTGGCCAATGTAGTACCTTCGGGTGGAGCATTGGAAAATCACATGTAATGTAACAAACTGTCTGTACCAAGGTGTAAAGATTTTATTTATAATGGAAACTTGTTAATATGGGTAAATAAAAGGTTGTATGGTTGTATTGTTTGATTGGTAATTTTATTTGACGGTGTGTGTGTGAGAGAGGTATGTACTTAAAATGGTAGGTATTCAAAAAGAGGCCGATTGCTGAGCTAGCCAGGGTGGGCAGAAAAATACGAAGGCGTCCAAAAGGTAGGGTAAGAAATTTGTTAATTTTTTTTTGAAAATTTTATGTTGGCACAATGCTGGGGCTCGATGTTAAAAGCTAGTTCCAGAGACTTCCACGACAATTTTTATATATATTGATATTATAACGCTGCACGTTGATATAATTAGTCTTCTGATCACCACCGCTCTGTGTATTTTAATCTCCTGAAATTTTAAATCTGCTTCGACTAGCCCAGTTTAACTTACACAAAGTACACAACGTTACGATAATCAAATAGTTTACCCCTTTTCCCTAAAACTTCATGTGATTTGAATGATAAAACGAAGTCGTTTAATATTTGTATAATGAGAAAAGAAAAATAATTTACACTTCACAGCTTAATCTGTTTGACTGTATGATAAAATTAATCCCTGAATCAAATAACAATAAATTTTTAATTATTTTTCTCCTAATTATTGAAACTCCTGTATTTTAAAGCCAGCAAAATGTCGTTTGTATTCTACTAGAAATTTCTCTGAACGTTCAAGATTTTTTTTGTTTACGAAATTTTTCACGTATCAAAATAAATTTTTGTTGACTCCTTACATAAATTATTCAAGTTTAAAATATGTTCAAAAATACTAAATAGAAAATAATGATCAATGTTCAAATACAATAAATAGTAAATAATGTTTTATGCAAGATAGTTCTGACCTGTAGTTTTCCTTGAGCGTCTTTCACCTGCGTGCCGTGGATCAGTACCCCAATATTGCTTTTAGTTGGTTCTCCAAGTGCTACCTACCCCCTTGAATGTGATCTGCCTTAACTTTTCATAACGTCGTAATGTCCTTAGATTTATTCTTAGAATCGTTCTTAGATTTTCGCACTTAGAATTTCTTTAGAGTTTCTTTAGAGACCTGAATTATGAATATTTAACCTAAATCAATTAATAAATATCTACTTACGTTTTCTCGCAAACTGCCACGCGTTGTCTCATATATTTTCACTTTAATTAATTCAAAATATTCTATAACATACTTTTCACAAAATTTTCATTGTTTAATTCGAATATTTACTTGACGCGTAAACTCTTAAGTATCAGTGATGCAGTTTGTACGTGGTTTAAAGTAAGACTGTCCGCTTATCAAACCTGCCACATTATATAGCCCACGCCTCCTTTAAATTCATTGGTTTATCTGAGCTGTTGTTCAAAGTGTATGACCAACCATTGGTTGTTTTGAATATTCTTGGGTTTTTACAGGTTTATCACTGATATTGCCTTATAGAAACGATTCCTTGGTCACGTATGTACTCGTATATTCTGGTTTTTGTTTTTAATTTATAGCGTCTGTTTTTGATGTTATTACAAGAATTTCTTATTTGCTTTGGCACGTAATTTCACTTACGGCGTTGTTTGTCAAGATAATATTTTGGGATCTGCATTAACTTCATGTAGAAAATCACGTAGACAAAATGACATAAATTAACATAGTTCTGTTTATCTTTCTTGCGTTTCCGAAGCGTATTTATTTTGAAGAATGCGTTTCTTATCAAGATTCTATGCTATCTGCTTTTATTATCACTTGTTTAATGTGAATTGTATTATGATTTTTCTAGGTTTTCCTGCATTTGACGCGTATTAATTTATAATTTATGACCATTTTTGGTTTAGGACAAGTTTGATTGCGTGTAGAATTATTTCTTTTGCTGAATGTGTGTGTATTGTTGGATGATATGCTACTCGGCATTAATTAAAATCAATTGCGATCCTTATACAGGGCGTTAAATGTTTGCTCTTTGCATAATATACAAATTACGTATTTTGAATGCTAAATAAATGCGGTTTTCCAACTCCTAGTACTATTTACATGTATTGGGTAACCATTAAGACTCAATATACCCCTAAATAATCCCTTATCATAGCATATATATATATATATATATATATATATATATATATATATGGCACTTCTCTGAATTTTTTGAATGTTTATATCTTTATTTTATACAAGTTAAGACAGACATCTTTAATAAAAAAAACTATCTTAAATTTCAATAATTTCAAGAAATTTTGATAGAATAAAAACACAAGGCGATAGAGATTGATTAGCTAAACAAAAAACGTCGATTAGATCAACAAATACGGCTCTAGTGGGCGTGGTTATGTGACATAGTTAAAAAATGATACGAGTTGTACCAAGCGCTGCATAATTGATAATATTTGAAATATACAGGGTAAGTCGAGAAAGAAATTACTTTAAAGATGACATTCAAAATGGCGCCCGTTACGTTAACAAGCATGACGCTAGGGGCGTGGTTATGTGACGTAGTTAAAAAATTGTACGTAGAAGTTGTACCAAGCGTTGCATAATTCAAAATATTGGAAGAATATATGGTAAGTCGAAAAAGAAATTATTTTTAAGATGACGTTCAAAATGGCGTCGATTACGCCAACAAACATGGCGCTAAGGGCGTGGTTATGTGACGTAGTTAATAAATTGTACGTAAGAGTTGTACCAAGCGCTGCAAAATTGAAAATATTGGAAATATACAGGGTAAGTCGAAAAAGAAATTACTTTATAGATGACATTCAAAATGGCGTCGATTACGTCAAAAAACATGAATCTAGAGGGCGTGGTTATGTGACGTAGTTAAAAATGGTACGTAGAAGTTGTACCAAGCACTGCATAATTGAAAATATTGGAAATATACAGGGTAAGTCGAAAAAGAAATTACTTTTAAGATGAGGTTCAATATGGTGTTGATTACATCAACAAACATGCCGCTAGGGGGCGTGGTTATGTGACGTTGTTCAAAAATGGTACGTAAAAGTTGTACAAAGATATTCGAAAATATTGGAAATATACAGGGTAAGTCGAAAAAGAAATTACTTTAAAGATGGCGTTCAAAATGACCTCGATTACGGCAAACATGACGCTAGGGGGTACGGTAATGTGACGTATTAAAAAAATGGCGTGTAATTAGTTATACCGGGGGTGCAAAATTGGAAATATTTGAAATATGCAGAGTAAGTCGAAAAAAATTACTTTAAAGATGGCATTCAAAATGGCGTCGATTACGTTCCAGTTTAAATTATGATTTGTACCATCTTGTTAGAAATTCTAGTGCTTACTTAAATATACTTTTTCCATTCGAAGTCTCAATACGGAAGAGGTTGACTTCGTGGTAATCGCTCTGCAGCCGAAGATTTTTTATGCAAATTGGTGGGTAACGATACGCAGTTAGTTTTTTTGATATTAAATTTTCTAATACAAAAAACGCAAGTCTTGCCTGTATAAAGATATTTTAAGAAATTGGTAATAAATTATAATATGGTATGAAATGGATACAGTGGAAGTAAAAATCTTTGTGTGTATGTGTGTAATTTTATTTGAAAAGCTGTATAAATTGTTTCCAACAAAGGGCTAGAAATTTTATACAGCTCGTATGTTTTGTAATTATAAACTTCAACAAATACAGGTTTCGACACGTTCGACTTCATTAGAATATGTGGCAGTTATAATATGAAATATTTGCATAACAGTCTACAGTTTTCAAAATAAAAACCATTTCAGGTTTAAATATATACACATTAATGTTAAGAGCTCTAAATTTCGCTTGTTCATCGTTAAAGTCTACAAACACATCAAAGCTGCTATATAATGAATTGAATCGATACAGGGACACCCAAAACTTGTTTTGTAATGGGTGTTCCAAACAAGGGTTAGGAGTTTTTGCAGTTCGTACATTGAGTAAATAACAAACTTCAACGAACGCAGGTATCGACAAGACATAAATACATCTACGGATTTGTTTTTCAGTTATGTGCGACTAAAAAGTTTATAAATGTTTAACGCTTTTATATATTCAACCCAAAAAAACGCACTCTAAATTTAAATTGTTTTTATTGTCGTCCTTAAGCTATTTTCTAAATAATTTAAATAAAGTTTATACGATTCAGATTTAAATATTTATACTTTAACGTACGTGACTATATATATATATATATATATATATATATATATATATATATATATATATATATATATATATATATATATATTTATCATGTAATTCTCCATCCAAAAGCTTTTTCTAATTAAAATTTATATGATCAGATATATATATATATATATATATATATATATATATATATATATATATATGATATTATTTGTGGTTAATAGCACAACTCTAAAGCATGAAGCTACCATTCTCGAGATTCCTGGTTCAAAACCACGAAGTACCGCCGAATAAGTAGACTCGAGACGTTTGATTTTAATTGGGTCCCTCGTATAACGTGGTCGGCATGTACTAAAGCATTCTTGCATTATGGTTTGCCCTTCGACCGAGTATGATCTATTTGGGCGTGCGCTATAGGAAAGTAGAAGGAGGAGGTAATCACAGATTTATTCAGCGTGCTTATGAGGAAAGTGCTTATGAGAAAAATGTGGTGGGAGGAGATAATTGTGCGTTAGAAGCCTCCTCCAACTTTCTCTAGGGTGGGGGTAATTTGTAACTATAACAATTGTAGCGTAACTGCGATGCTGTTTCTTCATTTAAATCTTAATTAAGGAAAGAGTTGAATCATTAGACTCTAGACGTTAGATGTTCCTATTGGATCGCCATAAAACATGGACGACATACACTGACCAAATGCAGTTAAATAGTTTCAGTTGCATGATTCATAGAATACGAATTAAATGCGTGAGATTGACTATAATAATACAGATGGTAGTGCATGTGCTGTCCCAACCTCGCTACAAACCGTCTACTTCCATGTATTTTAAGCGTGATAAAAATTTTTTCTTTCCAATGTTTAATTTATAGGAAGATTTTTTTAACATAGTACTTATTTGCACTACTGGAAACACATATTCAGCTGCCGTGTATATGCTTTCTTCCCATTTATCATGTAAGTTCCTAGTCCTTGTCAAATCTGAACACTACTTAATTCTAAGCATCTATTTTAGTGTTGGTGATCTGTTAGAACCGTTTCAATCTGCAATAATATACCTATGATACAGGGGCGGCTTCTCAGGTGAGGCAGTGCCTCATCATAAAATGAGAACAGAAAGATCTAAATTTAAAACTAATTCATAAACATCAATTTAAAAAATTTCTTTTTTATTTAAAATCTAGCCACACTTTTATCTAGCCACACTTTTATTAATTTCTGTTCTATTATAACTGACCATGGATCCTAATTCATAACGATCAACGCTCATTGCAGTTCAGAAATTTTAACACATTTTATACGTAACTCTGGCCTCTGACGTTTTAGTTCCGTGCTTTATAACTTAGAAGCTGCGTTGAGATGCAGACCGGTCCTGGCCGCTAGTGCATTTTTATATTCAACGGACAAAATAGTAGTCCATGTTTAATATAAAAACGATTTACAATTACAGGTTTGGCGGAGCATGTAAATTTATAAAATCAACTACTTAGTGCTAATTAATACAGTCTAACTTTTAAAGGAATCACTTTTAAATGAGCCATGGATTATTATTTATTATACTATGCAATCCGAACCGCCAAGTATAACTAACATACAGAGCAAAGGGTTTTGATTTGGTTTTTTAAAATAATGATATGTCTATTCATTCGATATCGAATTCTAATACACAGTGTTATGCGATAAATACCTAATCTATTAATTATTTAGGAACAAGAACAAAAAGAAATGAAAATTATGAATGAGTGTTTGTTTAATCCCAGACTTTCGTATTTGCTGTGTGAGGCAAGTATTCAAACTTACTCTCATGGTAGTTATAAGCGGATGCGATAAACCCATTCCAATGCAAACACAAAGCCTTATTGTACTTTCTGAGTCTGATTCATTTTTATGACAGATTCTTGTATTGTGAATTAGTTGTTACCTACCGGTTATTTGAACATATGTAAAATTTTGAAAATATACTTATAATCATTTAAACGTTAGCTTGATTTTCAACTGTACATACAGTGTTCGCTTTGTCTTATGCGTTATTCGTACGAGTATACAGTTCAAATTTATCTAGTGTTTATTTTAAAAACTGCGATTGGGATGAGGTGCTCTGACTACCTTTTAGTTTAATTAATTTAGTGCGTAATTAGCGTTGGTGGTAACGGTAATAGGTATTAATTACCAGAAACATAGAAGAGTCAGCGTCTGCTATATATTTTTGTATGTATGCATCTTTGGCGATAGTTGTAAAATGTCAAACCAAACTGAACTCGGAAAGTGCGACGACATTGCACATTTTATAATTCAAAACGGATTTACATCGTCAACCTACGAAAATAAAATATACATTAAAAATTTAAGAAGACCTTGCCCAGATCTTGGCAAATTCTTAATCAATGCAGGAAAACCAAATAGAGCTTTGCTAATTTATGGTATCAAAAATGCACGTGACTGTGTGGTAGCGCACAAATTAATAAATTGCTCTGCTGGCCGTGCGTTCTATTTTCTACGAGTAGTGAAGTAGTATGGTGTAAAACCGGTTACTCGGACATGAAAAATTTATCACGGTCAATTTCTAAACATAAAAAATATAAAGACCACATTTCTTCCAATTGCAAATTACATCTTTTGAGTAAACAAAACATTGTAAACGTTTTGGATAGTGCACGTGTTATTGAAATTAAAAGATATAGTGAACAAGTGTCAGAAAACCGGGAAATACTTAAAAAGATATTGAAGATAATCCTGTATTTGTGTTACCAAGAACTACCATTTCGTGGAAATGATGAAAGTGAATCTTCATTAAATAAAGGCAATTTCTTAGAACATTTATCTGTTTTTGGTAAAAGAGATCCTCTTTTATAAAATTTATAGAAGGCGATAGCGACACTAAGTCGGTGTTTTTAGGTACATCAAAAACAATTCAGCACGAGTTAATAGAATCGCTTCATCATGTTTTAAATGAACATATTGGCTCTGAAATAAAGTCATGCGATTATTTTTCTTGGGAAATCGATGAAACCACAGATGTATCAACTTAATCCCAGTTATTAGTAATTATTAGGTATATCAAAGATGGAACCGTAGTAGAGCGTTTCATGGGATTTTTTGATGTAAGTACCAAAAAAAGCTCAGACTGCCTGTTTAAATTTCTAAATGCTAATTTTGCTAAGTTCGACTTTAAGAACAAACTTATTGCTCAAACGTATAGTGGTGCTGCAGTTATGGCCGGTCACCTTAACGGGCTACAAGCACAAATTAAAGCAGTCGCTCCACAAGCTTTGTTTACACATTGTATAGCACACGTATTAAATTTACTGCTTAGTAATGCTTGTAATTCAATAAAAAAGGCCAGAATATTTTTTCAGACGTTATCCGGATTTTCTTCGTTTTTTACTAAATCGTCTTAGCGCACTGCTTTATTAGACGAAATCTCCCAACGTAGACTTCCAACTAACGCTCCAACGCGATGAAACTTTACATCAAGAGCTGTGCTAACCGTTTCTGCCAATAGAAGCAATTTAATAGAAGTTTTTAGTAACATCATTGAAAGTGACAAGTTTGATAGTACTACTGTACGGGAAGCGTCAGGTTTGAAAAAAATTTTAGAAGATAATGATTTTATATTTTGTTTAGAAGTATATAAATTAATTTTTGAACAAACTGACATAGTGTTTTCTATTTTGCAACACAAACTCACTTATACAACATACGCCAGAACCAGACTGCAATCGCTCTTAATAAAATTAAAAGAATTCAGATCAAATAGCGTGTTCTTTGATCAAATTTATGATTCGCTAGAAACCGTTCGCGATAACAAGTCAACGGCTTCTACTAGCCATAGACAAAGGCGGAAAGATTTACCAGGCGGGCGTCAGAAATATAGAGCACTATTTTTTGAAATTGTAGATGTTATAATCAATCAGATTGAAGTAAGATTTAGTGATCTAGGTAGACTCCGTTTTTTTAATTGCTAAATGTAGCCAAATTTGAAGAGTATCTGGATCTGCGTAAGTTCCCTCATGAGCTACTTTATCAGTTGGACAGTCAGTATCCATTTTTCCATAAAGTTCAACTTGAAAGTCAATTGCTGGTTATATATGGTGATAAAGAAATATTAGGTAATTCAAGTTCAACTGTGGAGATGCTTAAGTTTATGTACAAAAATGAATTACGTGGATGTATGCCAGAATTGTATAAACTTCTCAGTATTTATTTAACTATGCCCATAACATCTGTATCTGTAGAAAGAAGCTTTTCTGCTCTAAAACGTATAAAAAAGTATTCTAGAAATACTATAGGACAAGAACGGCTGAATTATGTATCACAAATTGCCTTAGAAAAACAATTAGTTGAAACTTTAAGTAGTTGTTCGGTCTCTTTGTCGCACGTTTGCGTGTTTAATTTTAAGTCGTAAATTTTGTAGTCGTAAATCTAATAGTAAAACTGTCATCCCTTGTTCCCTTATATCCTGCCATAAAAATTCCTTGGGCATGTGTGAATAAGTGGACAGAGTAGTGAACGAACACTTTCTTATGGATATTGAAGCAGAACGGTCGTGTTTCTTCGTTCAGTACCCTAAGTTAGTCAAGTGCCGCAGCAGACTTTCGTTGTTAAACCCTAAAAACCTCAGTGCTAGTGTAACGTAACATAGACTCATTTCGCATACAGTCCACTTGGTTGAAGGAGGAGGAACTGCAGCTTAAAACACAAAACACCGCGGAGGTAAGTCGATGTATAAATTTATAAGACCCCCCGCGCGTGAACAAAATTGGCCTTCATCGCTGGATCTTTAATTAAATAATTAGTTCCTATCCTTTAAACTCCTTATACTTAAATTTATAAAATTGTCGTAGTTTTTATTATGGTTAAACGTGTTACACAGAAAAGAACATCTTGCTTACACATTTACTGTAGATTTTACAATACATTCCTTATCCTTTGTGGCAAAGATTAGGGTCGTCGTCGGTATCCTTTTATGTAAACTATTTATGAGTGTTATTGTATCCTAGATCTTTACCTTATTTGTCACTTCAAGTTGGAGCAACCATTCGGGTTCATGCAACTTGTATAACAAAGGGGTTATTGGTATTTATTTGAAACCTTAAAAGCTTTGTCTGGCAAGCACTGTAGGTAGTTGCATTTTTCTATTAATAATTTAATTTCGTAGATGAATTAGTAATTTAGCGTATTCGAGTCACGCATTGTTTTTACATTAATTTTATTGTCGTTCATTAATCATTAATCAAATATGGTTATATCAATTGATAAAGCTATTCTTGAAGCTAAATTTGTAGTTAAAAGGTTGGATCACATTTACAGTAAAATCAACCAACCGGAAAACGTATCGATTGCTTTAACTAGAGCGTCGATTAAAACTGTCGAACAGATTGAAACGCTTTTCAAATTCTTTTGCAAGGATATTTTCTTTGATGAAGAAAGTGAACAATTGGATGAATTTTCGGCTCTTAGGGTGAAAATCGATGATTATCTATTAGATATTCGTATTATCGCTGAACAATGCGAATTAGATCGGGTAGAAAATAAGCCAAAGGTGGAAAATATGAATAATTCTTTTTCGTCGAATTGTGGAGGAATTCGCTTGAAACATCTTTCAGTCCCATGCTTCTCCGGACGAATTTCAGATTTCGAGAGTTACAATGCAATCTATAAGCGGTTGATTCATGATAATGTCAGTTTGTCACCCGTTGAAAAATTTTGCCATCTCGTTGATACATTAGATGAGTCGTCGCGTGCGTTGATAAAACACTTGCCATTAAATGATTATGCATACGTGGAAGCCTATAAAATCATTACTAATCGTTTTCAGTCCAAGAGGTTATTACTTTCAACATATTTTAATGTTCTCGAAAAATGCCCTAAGGTCAGTTCCTCAGACTCGCATGCGGAACTCTGGCAATTAATTAGTTGTTTTGATGAAAATATATTCGCGTTAAGGCAGATGGAAATAGATTTATTAGATTTCATGTTGTTTAATCTGTTATCGAAAAAATTAGATACAAACATTTTAAAGCGTTTCGAATTAGGAAATAGTGACGAAATTCCCTCGTTCAAAGATTTAAGGTCGTACATTGAAAAACAATGTAAGGTGTTGGAAATAAATGACATTGCGTCAGGAACATGCTTAAAAGCTCGAGATTCCGTTAAAGAAAGAGAAAAAGGAAGGTTCGTTAGCACTTCGGCTAAAACCTCTTTAGTTGGTACCACCAATGATGTTAAAAATTGTAGTTTCTGTCAAGCTGTGCATCCTATTTATAGATGTAAGCAGTTTCTCGATAAAACCCCTCAAGAAAGATTTGAGGTGGTAAAGCTTAAAAATCTTTGTATCAAATGCTTAAATACTTCACATTCGATGAAAAATTGTAAGTTAGATTGGTCGTGTAGAACATGTCATCAGTCGCACAATTCGTTGCTTCACTTCGATAAACGAGAAAAATCGGTGTCGCCACGCCGACAAACCCATCGTCAAAGGTCAGCGTCTCCTTGGAGAGCGGCGCCTAGACTTACTTCTACTAGTAGACCTAGTGAAGACAATCTGTCGTCGTCGGTTGTGCATGAACAACCTGTCACTAGTTCGTTGATTTCGACGTCATTAGAACACACAACCACGCTGTTAGCTACGGAAATGGTGTCGGTTCTTGATTATACAGGAACATTGCAATCTGTTCGTGTAATATTAGATAACGGATCCATGGAAAGTTTTATGACTGAAAGGTGCCGTCAGAAATTAGGTTTAAGGAAACGGAGAGCCAATGTCACTGTTCAAGGACTTGGCTTGAATTCGTCGTTGGTGTCTGGTGCACTATCGTGTGTAGTCAGTCCCTCGGGAGCACGGTCTCCAGCATATGGAATTGATTGTTATATTTTACCTAATATTTGTAATCAATTACCTTCGTCGTCGATAGGGGTCAAGGAATGGTCGCATACTCGAGGTTTGGCCTTAGCTGATCCTAATTTTAATGTTCCTGGTAAAATTGACATGCTACTCGGAGCGGAAATCTTTGCTCAGGTTTTGTTGAACGAGTCTCGTTGGGGTGTCGCTAACGAGCCAGTTGCTATTGAAACAACCTTTGGTTGGGTTTTAACGGGAAAGGTCATTTCCCCGAATAGTTCTATTACGTCGTTGTGTGCTTTCGTTGAACCCTTAGACAGTGACATTCGTCGATTTTGGGAATTAGAAAATATTCCCTTCAAAAAACACATTTCTCCTGAAGAAGAAAGGTGTGAAAATCAATTTGTGGAAGGTTATAGACGTAACAAGGACGGTCGTTTTGTAGTGTCCTTGCCCTTTAAAATTTCGGAACCCTCATTTGTGGGTACGAGATCAATTTGTATTAAAGATTTTAGTCGTTAGAACGTCGTTTGTTAAAAAATCCTGAATTGTATTCGGATTATAAAAAATTTATGGAGGATTATTTGACAAGCGGGCACATGGTTCAAGTGAAATCGCTTGAAAATTTGTCGGGTCATGAGAAAATGTACTACATTCCTCATCATGCTGTACATAAGCGTGATAGCACTACCACCAAATTGCGTGTGGTTTTCGATGCTTCGTGTCAGGATCAATCTGGAAAGTCGTTAAATGATAGCTTGGGTATTGGTCCTGCTTTGCAAAAGGACATTGCAGTTTTGTTATTGCACTTTCGTGTACATCCTATCGTAATTACAGCTGACATTAAACAAATGTATCGGCAGATTTTGGTTAAAGATACTCATCGTGATTATCAACGTATCGTCTGGAGATTTTCTCCGTCAGATCCTATTATGGACTTTAAATTAAATACTGTAACTTATGGAGTTTCGTCGTCGCCTTTTTTGGCCTTGCGTACTGTTCAAGAATTGGCAAGGTTAGAATCAATTAATTTTCCTTTCGCGTTATCGGTATTGGCGAGCGATACCTATGTTGATGACTTAGTCACTGGATGCAATTCGATTAAAGCTGCTAATCAATTAATTGGTGAATTGAATAGTATTTGCACTAGTGGTGGTTTTCAATTAAGAAAATGGAGTAGTAATTGCCCGGAAGTGATGTCCAACTTGAGGGAGTCCCTGTCCAGTTCGGACTCAATTACATTTCAAGATAAAGATAGTGGTTCAATAAAAATTTTGGGCCTTTCGTGGCGTGCTCTTACAGATGCATTTTTATACAACTTAGACGTTGAAGAGCGCACTTGCACTAAGCGTAATATTTTGACGGCTATCGCAAAATTTTTTGATCCTCTCGGGTTGATAGCACCTGTAGTACTGTTCGCTAAACGTTTAGTTCAAGATCTTTGGCTTTTAGGTCTCGGGTGGGACCAAGAGCCTCCATTGGAAGTCATACAAAAATGGAAACATTGTTTGGGTGAATTGCCAGCGGTTTCGAACATTGAGATTTCGCGTCGCATCGTATGTCATAATTTTAAAAGGGTGGAGTTGCATGGATTCTGTGATGCTTCCGAAGCTGGGTATGCAGCTGTCATCTATTTCCGTTCGTTCGATCTAGAAGGTAATATTACCATTTCATTAGTATGCGCAAAATCGAAGGTTGCTCCTACTAATCGCGTTTCATTGCCCCGTCTCGAATTGTGTGCTGCCGTACTCTTGGCAGATTTAGTAGATTTCGTCAAAAATACTTATAAAGATATTTTATCATTTAGTAATATTTTCGCGTGGTCAGATTCTACTGTTGTTTTGTCTTGGATTCGGTCTTCCTCGCATAAGTGGAAGACATTCGTTAGCAATCGTATTTCGCATATTCAAGAACGTATTCCTCCATCTTCGTGGTTTCATGTTAAGTCCCAGGCTAACCCTGCGGATTGTGCCTCACGTGGACTTTTGGCTTCAGAGTTGGTTCATCATCCATTATGGTGGACAGGACCTTCCTGGTTAGTGCGTCGTAATGAAGAATGGCCAGTAACATCGCTGCCAAAACTTATCGATTCATCTCTGATGGACGTCGAATATCGTACTCTGTCGTTAACAGTCGTTATGTCTGAGAATCTCTTAGATTTGTTGTTGGATAAATTTTCAAAACTGCAGAAAATTTGTAGGATTATTACATGTATTCGTCATTTCATTCGTAATGGTCAATGTCCAGATTTGCGTTCAAAATATTCTGATGGTTTGTCTCTAGCTCAGCAGCAAGAGGCTATACATTTATTGATTAAAAGAGTTCAAACAAATGGTTTTGCTCAAGACATTGCAAATATTAAAACTGGAAAACTTGTTAGTAAACAACTTCGTAGCCTTAGTCCGTTTCTAGATAGTCGTGATTTGTTGAGGGTGGGCGGTCGCCTACGTAATTCTGACTTGTCGCATGATGCAAAATTTCCAATTTTGCTTCCTCGGTCGCATCGGTTGACTGAAATTATTATCTTAGATTGCCATGAAAGATATTTACATGCTGGTAGGGACGGTATCGTTCGGATACCTACCATCAAGACAGCCCAAGGGTTAGTTAAACGTCCTCTGGTGAAACTATGTTTACTGCCAGTTACTTGATATTTAATGGTATGTACACATATATTCACTTATATAAGTTTGTCGGTTAGGTTTCTTAGTTAATAGCTCTAATTAGTTTTAAATATAAAATAAGTTAGTTCATACTTATTTTGGTGGGCGGGATGTTCGGTCTCTTTGTCGCACGTTTGCGTGTTTAATTTTAAGTCGTAAATTTTGTAGTCGTAAATCTAATAGTAAAACTGTCATCCCTTGTTCCCTTATATCCTGCCATAAAAATTCCTTGGGCATGTGTGAATAAGTGGACAGAGTAGTGAACGAACACTTTCTTATATGGATATTGAAGCAGAACGGTCGTGTTTCTTCGTTCAGTACCCTAAGTTAGTCAAGTGCCGCAGCAGACTTTCGTTGTTAAACCCTAAAAACCTCAGTGCTAGTGTAACGTAACATAGACTCATTTCGCATACAGTCCACTTGGTTGAAGGAGGAGGAACTGCAGCTTAGAAAAACACAAAACACCGCGGAGGTAAGTCGATGTATAAATTTATAAGACCCCCCGCGCGTGAACAGTAGTGATGAACAGTTTTTTGAAAATGTGATAGGTTATTTTGCAAATAAAAAAAAAACAGACGGATACCGTTGGTGTTAAGAACCTTTAAAAATAGTGTAAATAAACTTGTTCAGCTTGTAGTGCAGCTTTTAACATTCGTACATTTTACTTTGGTGAGTAATTATTTATGATTGATGCGTTGTGTTCTGTTGTCATGATCGCAAAAATATTGTGTCGTAAGTATATTTCTGTACAGTTTAAACGTTCTATGTATAGATACTTTGTATTTTGTTGCTTTTGCAAAAGCTTAAAGAATTACTTAGGCAATTTGCTATACTTGTCTCACCACTCTGTTAAAGTACGAGCCGCCACTGCTATCATATTATCTTCCTTCACTACATGTAGAAGTACAAAATAGTTGTAATTTAGGTCTAAGATCACAACGTTTTAGAAATATTGCTGAATATTATTTGATAAATAATACTTTTACGATCACATGTTGTAACGTATTTTTTTTCTTGTTGCACCAAGCCTAATAAATTAATAATAAAACAGATAAATTTTAAAGCATTTAATTCGTAAATATTCAGCCAATAAAAAGTAAAGTATAATATTCACAATAACACATAGAATCTAGGAGATTTATATTCTGTGGCTTGTTGCCAAGCGTAGTCCAGCTAATTATGAGCACTTTTGTTTCCAACGTCGAAGAATCAAGTCGCTTTTTGTAGACTAGAGATAAAAGTCAAGATGGCTCGACTAAAACACGAGGCGTCTAATAGAGTCAGGAAGAAGAGCTTGAGTTGAGAACATAGAACAATAATATACATCATTTAAGACAGTTGGTATAGATTAATATTATAAATTAAACTAATATATTTCACTTTAGTGCAATATCTAATGGACATATCTACAACAACAATTTTCAATGTTAAATTATAATAAATTTTCGTCGCAATAATTTAAAGCAGGCAGTTATGGTTTCATTCTATCTATTTAGCTACGCCGTATAGCAATGGTTTATTCAACAAAGAATCTTGGTACTTCAAACTCACTGATGATTAATACACTGGAAAAATACAACAGCAGACGTCATGATTTTGCACCTGCAATTTATTTGGATACACGTGAGTGTTTGAAACTTTCCGTAACTTTGAAAGTATTATAAATTATTATAAGATCTCCTACGTTGATTATTAGAATAACACAAATTTAAAGTAGTTTTTTAAAGTTAATAACACACCGAATAAATACTTAGTTTATCAGTTACTTGTACACGCATTCAATGTGTGTCAAGATATTTAGAATGACAACTTGTGTCAGATAAAAAATAGTATAGATTCTGTTTCCTAATCTAGACGCCAGATGCAGTCTTGATTTAATTTTCACATTTTGCTTAAAAACAATTAAGGTCATGTAAAAGCTTTTTATTGGTGCTGATATTCGTGTATATTTTTTTGTGTAGACAACAGTTAAATTTGAGTAGTTGCATTTTATGATCGTTATTTTTCTGATGATCAATCTTTGTTGTAAATGGTCAAGGAAGCGCTTCAATGATTATAGTAAAAATAAAATCTTGCGATATGAACAAATAAATTATGATATGTTTGCTTAAACTAAAATTTTATAGAAATGATTAATTTATAAATATTTATTTAGAAGGTTAAACTTCACTAAAATTCTTTTTATAAAAAAAAATTAATGACAAGATAGTAAGCATATATATTGCAGTCACATGTATATTACTCATATTTAGACCAGGGTAGAAAATTAAATAATCAAATCAAATAATTTTAATTACCGTGTATAAGGAATTTCATTAAATAATACGCTTTATTAAAACCTTGAAGCATAAATAAACTCGGTCGTTTCAGTAAAAATAAGAAATTTAAATTATCTATAAGACGCTTTACATCAAAAGAAGCAGTATTGAAAAGCGCAGTGGATAATTTAATTATTCCTAAACAAATGGAAATTACATGCAAAATTTATATTAATGAACTCTATTTTAAATAACTGGTATTAAACAAAACGTACGGATAATAATTTGTATTCGCTAAAATGAAAGGATGGAAATCAATTTTAATTGGAGTTAATTGAACCATTATTAATAATAAGCATAAAACTTGTAAAAACCCAATAATAGTCGAATCGTAGGAAGGTTATTTAAAATGTTACGTTTGAACACCCCTGCGTGTTTTTAAAAGGCAATTTCAAGTTAATTTGTTTGGATAAACATGTTGATTCTAAGGATATTGGAAACGATCAGATGCTTTAGCAGGAAATACAGAACACCTGCGTATTTTTAAAAAGCTCATTCTGCGTAAATTTGGCAAATAATTAATGTTTCAAAGAATCTTGGAGAAACCGGGACTTAGTATTTACGAGAATGTGCGATACGGGTTTATTAAACCCAGATAACAGTCCGCGTGGACTAAAATATAATCGATAATAAAGAATCTAAATTTGCACCAATACGAACAGGTTAGAAAAGGAAAGAGAAATGCGTCAAGCAAAGACACATATTGTAAAAGGGCGGGATTTAAGCAACGTCAAGGGGTTGCGATTGGTTAAAAATAGGATGCATATATCAGAGGTAGAACAACAATTTCTGTATAAAAGTAATTAGTTTTCTCGGACAACTTTGCGGGCCGTGTTGAAATTTTCTGAGATCTCAATGGGGTGAGTACTAAATTCAGAAAAATCGACGTGCAGGCTACAGACTGGGAACGTAGAATGAGGAATTCGTTGGAATTACCCGTTTTAGGAACAAAGCGATGTGTCGGCTATTCGCTATATATACAGGCGGGAATATGTGTTTCGCTCTCTTAGACTCTTAGACTTTCGACGATTCGATGCGTTAAAAGCTCGTGCATCCGCGACTTGATTTTAAACAGTGCTTTTAGTTTGATTAAATAATTTAAAGTGTGCTAGTATATTTTAGTGACTCAAAATAGTTGGTTATTTTACGTGCTAACATGAATGTACTTCAGTGCACTTAGATACAAGGTAATAAAAGTTTATTATCACGGTACCAATTAGTAAAATTTACAACGACAAATGTATACCCAAAAGTAGGCAGTTTTGGCGTATATTGGTAATATTGGTAAAAGGAAGTATGAATTTCTTTGCTATTTTGCGGGGTGTTAATGACTAAATGGTTCGTAAATGTGTCTGCATCCACTGAACCAGAGGCAGATATACACAGATGAGTTCCGGAAAAGCCTAGAAACAACTTTAAATTAATGGTGATGGAGAACATTTTTAAAGCGTTGACAACTTGAAGCTGTAAATAGAATCCGGTTGGAATGGTGTGATTTACAAAGGGACGATTACACTGAAGCTACGAGGACAATAACCTTCAGGTAAATTGTACTATTTTGTTTGACATTTTTGTGTGTATTGAATGACTTTATAATTGATTTACTTTAAATGGACATTAGTGGAATTTTTCTAACCATAAAAATTTAATTTTAAGATGAAATTTGCTTGTTTAAGTAAAAAGGGGTATTTTGTTTTGATGTTCGGGAATAGGATGAAACTTTGGGTAGGTCTTTGAGCTCAATTAGACAAACCTGGTTAATTAACGTAAAGGGGTGGTAGATGCTCCCTTTATACTCAGACTCCGGTCTGCTTATATTGTTATATTAATTAGTAGGCATCCAACAAGGACTTTAATTTTGGATGCACAGTAAAATGATAATAAAATTAATCCGGAAATTCTTTTTAAAACTGAATTTTATGTTCAAATTTAATGTATTCTGAATATTGATGTAAATAGAGTTAACGTTGATGTTTGTGGTAGGAATGTGTTGTTTAATTTTTATGATTGAGAATGGAAGTTATCTAGAAGAGCAGCCGAGGCGATTAACAGAAGGAATCAACGGACCAGGTGATTTATAAGGTTTCACAGCATTCTTGACGCCCAAACTGTGGGGCTCGAATGTTTTTTTTTAAAGGGCCGGTACCTAGAGATATGAGAAGATTCACAGCATTCTTGGCGACCCAAAAGTGAGGCTCGAGTTCCAAATAAAATTTTTGTGATTTTATTCCAGGAAACTGGCGATCTGAGAGAGAGTTTCGTGTGTGTATAAATTTAAGAGTATTTTAGAGTGTGTGTGAGTGATTTGAACGTATGCAGAGAAAGGAGTGGTTAAGGAGTCAAGGAGTGGAAATTGGAAGTGACGATAGTGCATTGTGTGAGAAAATTTCGAAAATGGAAGAAGCTGGAGGCAGTAGAGATCAGTCGAGGACGGAATCAGGGGATCAAGGAAATGAGTTAATGATGAGAATGTTAGAGGAAATGCGATTAGCTAGGGAGGAATCCAATAGAAAATTAGAACAGCTAAGCGATGAATCGAATAGAGCGAGAGAGGACTCAAATCGAAAATTTGACCGAATGAATGAGACATTAACAGGAGTTAGGGAAACCCTAAGTGAGAAAATAGACAAGACAAATAAAGAAGTTTCAGAATTTAAAAATAGTCTTACCGTAAAAATGGGAGAAGTTGAAAATAGGGTTGATAAAAATGAGCGTGATATTACAGGTCTTCGACAGGAAATGGGACATTTAAGGTCCGAAGTACGCATTTTTTGTGAAGAAGAGATTAATGTGAAAATGACTGAAGTGACGGACTCATGTAGGGATCAGTTAGGCAGGGTAGAACGTGAAGTTAGTAGTATTAAATACAACATGTCAAATTTAACGGGGGATGGTCCCAGATTTTCTACAGGTGGAGTATCATTGGACCAACACATGAAGTTTTATGGCGATAACAGGGTAAATCCACAAATTTTTATTAATAGTGTAAGAAATCTAGTGGGAAATTTATTTGACGAACAGACTAAACTAAATACAGTAAAGGCTTTATTAAAGGACAATGCGGAGGCATGGTACAATTTAGTAGGACAGGACATAGACACGTATCAGGACTTTGAAAACAAATTTTACAACATTACTGGAGTGATCACAAACAGGATCAGATTAGGGACGACTTGATTACAGGAAAATTTAAGGGAGAGTTTGCAGGTTCTAGGAGCAATATGCCATCCGTAAATACAGTGTGGCCAAACAACTGAATCCACCATTGACGGACAGACAGATAATCAAGTACCTATCACGACATTTTGAACTGGAAATTAGACAACACGTGGCCTTACAAAACATCACAGAACGGGAGACATTTTTAGAGTATTTACAGAGATATGACGATGTATGTGTTGGACGGACAAGAGATACGAGAACGAAACGTTAACACAGTTAGGTTTGACAACAGGACACCGAATTATCCGAGACGGCCTGACTACAACAGAAATTTTCGACCGAATTGGGAACGACGAGGACAGGAATACAGGAGCAATAGTGCGACTAGGGGACCGACGCCAAGACCTAGTTACACGAGACAGAACAGTTTACCGGAAGTAAACAGGACTGTGACCAGCACGCCGAATAGAGATAGGGACACGGATATTAACACGAGAAGGACGTACGCACAGGTTGTAGAAGGACAACCAGGACCAAGCACGGAAAACAGGATGAGACAGGATTTTTAGAACGCGACAGACCACTAGATTTCTGTGTAAATGTATACGAACATCCACGTGAATTTTTCAAAATTGAGGAGGAAGTAGAGCCAGAAACTGAGGAAAAATTATGTTTGCCAATTATTAATTTAGAAATTTTTGAGAATAATGTAGAAGTATTACTTGATACAGGGGCAGAGGCGAGTTTAATATCGGAGGAATTCGTCAGCAAAATTAGGGATAAGGTTTGTGATAGAATTATGCCTATAAAACGTAGCCATTTAGTAGCTCCAAATAAAAAGAAGTTTGCTGTAGTAAATAGTGTTGTGGTGCTTAGGATAGATATAGGAGGTTTAAGCTGTGAACAGGAGTTTGTAATTGTACCTGGACTGAAGTTTCAGAGCATTTTAGGTGTTGACTGTATGATGAAGTTAGGGGTGTTGATAGATATGGAAAGGAAGGTAATAAGAATTAAGGATAGGGTAGTGCCATGGAAAGGCAGTTATGAAGTCACAGAGGATGACACGGGTTTAGTATTAATGTAGTAGAGGTAGAGGATGATGAAGTTAAACAGATCAACACGATAAGATGTCCAGAGGAAAGGAAAGTAGAGGTTCAAGCTTTAATACAAAACACGCAGAAGTAGTGGGGTAGAAGCAGCATATCAGGAGCAGGTGAAGGCGAAATTAAGTAAAGATGGCAAGTTTGTTTTTAATCAAGTAGATTTAAGGGATTCATTCTGGCGGATTCCATTACACAAGCATTCTAGCAGGTACAGAGGATTTTCCATAGAGGGAAAAATCGATAATTGTAAAGTAGTATCGTTTGGTTTGTCGGCAGAAAGGGAAATAAGAATAAATGAGAAACAGACAAGTGTAGGGACTGAAGAAGAAGTGATATTTAAGAGTCAGGATAAGAGGGATGATAAGTTTATTGTATGTGAGATAATAGAGATGTTAAGTATAGATATAGAAGGGGGAGAGATAGGGATGAAGAGTATTAGGATGGTAAGAAGGAAGACTTGGAGGGTCAAGAAGAGAGTTAGATTTAAATAGAATAGGGATAGAATAGGTGTATATAGAAAAGTAGAAGTAAGTGGTTATAGAAAATAAAGCTAGATATAGGACACATATGGGAGATAATTAGGAATAGGTTTAGGATGAGGATAAAGAGTAAATGTAGGAAGAAAATAAGATAGGTTAAGTATAGATATTTTATATAAGATTAGTGGAGAGGTAGGAATAGAGTAAGAGTAGGATAGGCATATAGGATTAGGTAGGGGGAAGTAAAGTATGGTGAAGAGTAGTTAAAAGTTAGGAATAGGATAGGTATATAGGATGTATATAGGATTAGATGGATAAGTAGGTGAGAGTTAGGAATAGGATAGGGATATAGGATAGGTGTAAATATTTTTTTGGATTGGAGACAAAGTAGGTAAGTTAGATAGATAAGGATAGAGAGATAGGCAAAATTTTGTAAAGATTTTTGGCAGTCTAAATATTTGATATTTGCATTCAAATAAGTGGGATTATTTGTATTCAAATAGGGGGAAAATACTCATATTTAGACCAGGGTAGAAAATTAAATAATCAAATCAAATAATTTTAATTACCGTGTATAAGGAATTTCATTAAATAATACGCTTTATTAAAACCTTGAAGCATAAATAAACTCGGTCGTTTCAGTAAAATAAGAAATTTAAATTATCTATAAGACGCTTTACATCAAAAGAAGCAGTATTGAAAAGCGCAGTGGATAATTTAATTATTCCTAAACAAATGGAAATTACATGCAAAATTTATATTAATGAACTCTATTTTAAATAACTGGTATTAAACAAAACGTACGGATAATAATTTGTATTCGCTAAAAATGAAAGGATGGAAATCAATTTTAATTGGAGTTAATTGAACCATTATTAATAATAAGCATAAAACTTGTAAAACCCAATAATAGTCAAATCGTAGGAAGGTTATTTAAAATGTTACGTTTGAACACCCTGCGTGTTTTAAAAGGCAATTTCAAGTTAATTTGTTTGGATAAACATGTTGATTCTAAGGATATTGGAAACGATCAGATGCTTTAGCAGGAAATACAGAACACCTGCGTATTTTTAAAAAAGCTCATTCTGCGTAAATTTGGCAAATAATTAATGTTTCAAAGAATCTTGGAGAAACCGGTACTTAGTATTTACGACAATGTGCGATACGGGTTTATTAAACCCAGATAACAGTCCGCGTGGACTAAAATATAATCGATAATAAAGAATCTAAATTTGCACCAATACGAACAGGTTAGAAAAGGAAAGAGAAAATGCGTCAAGCAAAGACACATATTGTAAAGGGCGGGATTTAAGCAACGTCAAGGGGTTGCGATTGGTTAAAAATAGGATGCATATATCAGAGGTAGAACAACAATTTCTGTATAAAAGTAATTAGTTTTTCTCGGACAACTTTGCGGGCCGTGTTGAAATTTTCTGAGATCTCAATGGGGTGAGTACTAAATTCAGAAAAATCGACGTGCAGGCTACAGACTGGGAACGTAGAATGAGGAATTCGTTGGAATTACCCGTTTTAGGGAACAAAGCGATGTGTCGGCTATTCGCTATATATACAGGCGGGAATATGTGTTTCGCTCTCTTAGACTCTTAGACTTTCGACGATTCGATGCGTTAAAAGCTCGTGCATCCGCGACTTGATTTTAAACAGTGCTTTTTAGTTTGATTAAATAATTTAAAGTGTGCTAGTATATTTTAGTGACTCAAAATAGTTGGTTATTTTACGTGCTAACATGAATGTACTTCAGTGCACTTAGATACAAGGTAATAAAAGTTTATTATCACGGTACCAATTAGTAAAATTTACAACGACAAATGTATACCCAAAAGTAGGCAGTTTTGGCGTATATTGGTAATATTGGTAAAAGGAAGTATGAATTTCTTTGCTATTTTGCGGGGTGTTAATGACTAAATGGTTCGTAAATGTGTCTGCATCCACTGAACCAGAGGCAGATATACACAGATGAGTTCCGGAAAAGCCTAGAAACAACTTTAAATTAATGGTGATGGAGAACATTTTTAAAGCGTTGACAACTTGAAGCTGTAAATAGAATCCGGTTGGAATGGTGTGATTTACAAAAGGGACGATTACACTGAAGCTACGAGGACAATAACCTTCAGGTAAATTGTACTATTTTGTTTGACATTTTTGTGTGTATTGAATGACTTTATAATTGATTTACTTTAAATGGACATTAGTGGAATTTTTCTAACCATAAAAATTTAATTTTAAGATGAAATTTGCTTGTTTAAGTAAAAGGGTATTTTGTTTTGATGTTCGGGAATAGGATGAAACTTTGGGTAGGTCTTTGAGCTCAATTAGACAAACCTGGTTAATTAACGTAAAGGGGTGGTAGATGCTCCTTTATACTCAGACTCCGGTCTGCTTATATTGTTATATTAATTAGTAGGCATCCAACAAGGACTTTAATTTTGGATGCACAGTAAAATGATAATAAAATTAATCCGGAAATTCTTTTTAAAACTGAATTTTATGTTCAAATTTAATTTGAAAATTTAATGTATTCTGAATATTGATGTAAATAGAGTTAACGTTGATGTTTGTGGTAGGAATGTGTTGTTTAATTTTTATGATTGAGAATGGAAGTTATCTAGAAGAGCAGCCGAGGCGATTAACAGAAGGAATCAACGGACCAGGTGATTTATAAGGTTTCACAGCAATATATATCCGATTTCTACATATGAATAGAATTCATTTTGTTTCATTTGAATGAAGTTTTATTATTCTACATTTAAATTAAGAAAAAGAAAACTAGAGCAAACCCTCATTAAGTAAAAAGACAGAATAATGAAAATAAATCCCTTTAGTATTTCACAGATGTTTAAATTCATTTATTCTATTTTTGGCATATGCTTTTGAAGACACAAATAGTGTCCATGTGGTGTTTTTGTTTGTTCACAGGTAAAGCTGAGACAACTGTTTGACATCTGGTGGTTGAGGTTTTGGTAAGTGTGTGATAAAGAGTGAAATTCAAATTTTATGGCTATGATAGTGGTGTTAAGATAAGGTTTCCGCATTTCCTTATACAAACACAGTTAAATTTTGTTGGCACTTGTATTAAAAATACGGTGGCGCCTATTAAAAATATTTTTGGTCGATTATCCACCCATGACCCATGCTCATGATCTACCCAGAGCTAACACTCTACTAGCCGTTTAACCCCTAAGAGTTTTCTTTGTCTAAAGCCGTTTTCCATCTGACATTACCCTGGGCTTGGAGTCTAAAGAAGAAAATCTCGACCTAGTGACATCAGATTAAAAATAGAGAGTTTTAGTATATAGCTGATAGTCACGAGGATAAAGGGTAATAAACTTACAAAAGTTTTAATTACCCCCGTTTTTTATATAAAACTATTTCTATTACAATGTCTACAAGCATCAGCTTTTTACAATATGCCCTAAATCAAATTTTGTGTAACATGTAAAATAACAGGATACGTTCGAAAGATCTGGGGTGATTTTGTAATCTTTTGTATATAATTTGTCTGTTCTTTCCATTGATAAGACGTTATTAAAATTATGTGATTTGATCGGATGTTGCCTGCAAGGATATATTTGAATTATAGTTTTCGGATCTATGGATATTAATTAATTAATTTAATTAACACGAATTTAGAATGTTAAAGAATGTTGAATCGTTATTATTGTAGATTATACATTTTATACGATAACGATGTGATTTTTTAAATACGTTTTGACATTTGAACGTTGATAAAAAGTATCCATCTCGTCATGGTTGCTAATCCGATCATAGCACTACTACATTTTATACTAGTGATAAGACAAAAGTTGGATGTAATTCTTTCATATTTCTTGACATATTTTTAATTAGGTTATCGATTTTTCTAAATATATAGTAGGAAAAAATTTAAAATTATAACTATTCTAAAAGTTTTTTTGCTTTATCAACATATTTTTATGTAATATCAACATAAGTACTTTGCTTTAACTTGTTGTTAATATAAAGTAAGTATTGACACAACGTTTTAACCACGTGGCCATTTTATAATCAGTTATCGAGGCATGAAGCTCCTGTTTTCAAGATAACAATATTTTGTCTCACTTAAATTTTCTCGTATGTTTCTCGCCGTCTCTGGAGATACCACAAAATAGTAACTGTGAAATAGTTTCTTTTTATTGAAAAGTAATTATTTGTAATCCATATCTATTTTATCAGTAAACGCGACATTGTTGCCAACACTAAAATTGTTAAAGTGAGTGCGGCTTACTCATTCGCGTTTTACGTGTTTAACTGTATGTGAATTTATTACCTATTGAAGGATTATTTCTGAATGTAAGTAAAGTTAGTATTTTGGTGTTTTATATTACTTCCAAAAATTTTTTGGGTTGACCCAGATTTATATTCATATAAGGATTTAATTCCCGTTAACGTTTGTACAAGTCTTAAAATTGTGATAACATTTCTTTTATAAGATCGTGAACGTTGTATATTAAATTTTTCTAAATTAGAATAAACTGTTTTAGGGTAAGAAGTTCATTATAAACAAAATTGTATAAAACGCTAAAAATAGGTGAGTTCTAGAGATTATGTAATTCCATATGTTTGTAGATTAAGCTAGTAGACTATTCTCCGTTAAAACAAACAAGGAGTACTGTGATATAAGCATTTTTACGTAATAAGCGGTATTAATTTTTGGTCATATTTTTATACTTACTATTATTAGAGTGTGTCGAATTTGAATTATTTAGATTTTATTTTTCTCTAACTAATTTACATTAACGATACAAATTTGTTTTGGGATCGTTTTGTTATGTTTATTAATATAATGTCAATCGCTCAAAACACGCATATAACCAACCCTAATATTTCGGTAGCCAAATATCTGTCCCTAGGGGTTTAAGAGAGTGACAAATTCCTATTGTAGACTTAGAAATATCTGCCCGCACCTTTCTATATCCATTCTATTGTTCGTAATACCAACCTTATCAGACAAAGAGAAGACTACCAATTTTATTTTAGTCGGGACCTTTTTCTATTTGAACTATGTTATAATGAAATACGTCGAAGGAGTTTGATAGTTTATATTATCTGTAGTTCTTAAAGGAATATATTACATATAACTCCGACGTTAATGGATTTAAGTAATAGATATCTTGTAAGTGGTGTTTAAAACGTCCGTCGTTTAATCTTAATTTAGATAAACAGGACGAACAAACTTTATATTAAATTAACAGGCTAAGAATTTGCAATAGAATCTTCAGATACCAATTTATGACAGTTCACTCTTGAATTACTGAAAAAGATTATAATTTTGTCTTATTTGAACTCAAGAAAAATGCACGCTTTTCGATCTTTATGTTAAATCAACATACTTCACCCCTCCTATTACTTACCCATTCTTGGATAGTCGGTTTAGAAAAGGATATTAAAACTTCTTATTACAAATGATCAATATACAAAGAAATGAACCAGTTTCAAATTTTAATTGATGTACCGCAGAATATCTATTTTCTTATTATGGATAAATTACTAGTATGCCAATTGAAGTTAACGAACTATATTTACTAAAAGAATTCCAAACTTTCACAGGTTTTTGCAAAGCTACAATTTTCTTCCGAAAATTAGCAATTTGCTTCAATAGAACACGATATACCAGTTTAAGGTTATATGGTATCTTAAAATGAACCTTCCTGTTCCCAAATTATTTTTGAAGAATGCGACTTTGACGCAGTTCTAATTTGTTAGCTTAATGCCCTATTAGTAGATTGTAAACCGCTAAAAAATGTATTCAGTTTGTACTGTGACAGCTTGTTTTTTCATAATACCGGAGACTTCTAAATTGATAATGCACTAAATATTAAATTTAAAAAAGAATTTCAATATTATACGTTTTAAGAACCTTTACTTATATAATATTACCTGCTAACTTAGTTAACAGTTAAAGATACCAATGTGAACAATTTCACTAGTTGGATAAAATAAACATTTCTATGATACTTCCACTCCCATATGAAACCATGTAATAGAAAAGAAACAGGAATTTCTCCGTCACCGTCGTTTAAATTTCATTGTATTGGCGAAATAAATATCTCACCCTTCTTATTCTTCATGATAACGCGAACAAGCGGCAAATCGTTTCATATGGTGGTTTATACTTGGCATTAAGAATTTTGTAAGTTTTTACATAGAACCACCATCTTTATATTTCTTTCTGTTGTCGCCAATTTTCTAACTTGTCTGTTTATAGAAACTTTTCAACATTAATAACTTGTCACCTTACATGTGATTTTCCAATGCTCCACCCGAAGGTACTGCATTGGCCAGGAAGCGAGTTTTTTTTTACCTGGAAAATTTGGAATTTTGCCGAACCCTTGCTGTTCCAAGCAGGGTAGGGATCTTTAACGTGTGTGACAACATTCACACACCGGACCTCTATTTTACCTCTCATCCGAAAGAGGGTGTATTTTTGCGAAAAATGCTCACCTAACGTTTTTCAAGCGGACCGTGTCGGGATTCGAACCCGGGACCTTGGGCGTAGTAGTCACACACATACCGCTACGCCACGGAGCCGCCAATAACTTGTTACCGCTGATGGTAAACCAGAAATAGACTTACATGTGATTGGTTCCTGTTGTATCGATGGCAGAAGAGGCGTGACTTGCTCAGCCAGGAGGTCGTGAACTGAAGGCTTCGACTAAGGACCAGAATGACGAAGTCCGAAGAGTAAGGGCGCCAGAGTCTTGTCAAAAAGAAGATATAGAACCGCGATTCATAAGTTCCAACTCCTACACAAGTTTCCAAATACCATATCCAAGTAGCACAAAGAATAATAAAAAAATAATAATTAAGGAAAATTTATAATATTTAACTTAGCACAAATACAGGTGGCACAATGCACACAAAAAAATAAAATACGGCACCAAACATACAGGTTGGCACAAGATTAACAAATTATTTGCTAATATCTAAAGGGTATAAATATTGATCAAAATGGTGAAAATGATGCGTATCTTAAAATAACAATATTGCTAAATAATACACCAGAGTAAGAAAAAATAAAGTGATTGGTGGGGACCCACGAACGGTTCGGTACATACACGGGATACCTTACATGTGATTTTTCAATGCTTCACCCGAAGGTACTACATTGGCCAGAAGCGAGTTTTTTACCTGAAAAATTTGGAATTTTGCCGAACTCTTGCTGTTCCAAGAAAGGTAGGAATCTTTAACGTACGTGACAACATTTACACATGGGACCTCCATTTTACCTCTCATCCGAACAAGGGCGTATTTTTGTGAAAAATGCTTGCCTAACATTTTTCAAGCGGACCGTGTCGGGATTCGACCCCGGGATCTTGGACGTAGTAGTCACACGCATACCAACTACGCCACGGAGCCGCCCTGTGCTCCAATCCGCAATTTTAGTTTGTAATCAGAACACTTCTCTCTCATCTTTTTACACAATGAACGCCGTTCCTGCATGCCCACCGTCCATTTGTGAGCCATCCGTATAAATCCTGATCCCCGTCACGTGTTCATCGCCTTCGACAAACTCTAGCCTCTTGACATAAGTCGGATGGATGCTCTAGTTCGGAAATAACGATTTTTCTCTCAACCTCCCTACTGCCAAGACCTAGACCTTCCACAATTTCGCGCTTTTTCCCTACATCTGAGTCACCGATCTGTAAGTCCCTGACAACAAATTCGATTGGGAGCATCCTACTAAACATCAAGACCGCCTCTTTGGAAGTGGTCCTGTACGCCCTCGCCACCTTGACCGCGGTTATCCCTGGCCTTACAACCCTTCACCCAAACAGATGCCGCATACAGCATCGCGGTTCTATTGCTCCGGTGTAAACGGTCCTCAACGATGCGCCTCTAAACCTCCAGTTTATTTTTGCAGCCGCCATCATTCTATTAGATATTTTGCTGCCCTTACTTTTGACATATTTCACCTGCACCTTTCAATTCAATTTGTTGTCTAATTTAGCGCCGGCGCCTATTCCTTGCGCCTCTGTGGCTTCCCGACATTTCATGTCGCGCAACCCTTGGTCCTCTGGCTCGTACGATGGGAAAAATTTCTCCAGTAAATATTTCGCTTTCATTTTAAATCCCTTGGTATATTCTCTGTTATCTTTTTTTAAGTTGCCGAGCGCGATCTACTGTTGTTTACCTCTTATTACGCGATACCCCGTCCCTCAAGGCTTTTTTTCAGAATTGCGCTTGCAGAATTTTTTTAATTTATTCGTCCGCCTTTCTTCAATTAGCGCCTTATTTTTCGGTTACTTTGATTATACTCGATTTTCCTTTGTTCTCTAACATTTCACCTGCGGCGCATTGATAGAGACGCCTTAGGTTGCGCGTTTCTGCACGCGGTTGTTAGCTCCCGGGTCCACCATGGTACGTTATCATTATTATATTATATTTTCTTCCGCGACGTATGGTACGTCGATGCGTCTGTCGCCGCGTCATATAACTTTTGTGGTAGTGTTTAATTTGAATAACCTCTCAGCAGTTTGCTAATTCGTTCTCGAACATGGGAATGTTTTTGCTTTCGCGGGAAGATAGTTGTTTGCTCGTTTAAACGTGTTCCGGCACTCCTAAATTGTTAATTTATGCTCAGAGAGCGTGACTCGTCCGACCTCCATTCTCAATTACAAACGACCTCCAACGTCGCTTGCGAGACTGCAATGATATCGACGAAACTGCTGCCCCTATACCCCTCGAACGTCGGGGAATCGTTATTGTTTAACAGCTTAAATTTCATTTCGTTAATAAATCAGCAATTTGCGACCCTCTGTTGTACTCTATCGGATTACTCCATAATGAGGACTTGACAATAAAATCCTCATCAATGATTATTTCGCGCCGCGAGTCAACCAGTGGTACGCAGGTACGCGCTTATAACTTATAAAGCATATGTCCTGGTTTTTATTTCGACCGTCGTAAAAATAGTCGTTTGATGAGTTATTTAAAATTATTGTCGCGTATATCTCATTATTTATTATTACATCGCTACCTGGCCGTTCGCTCTTTGCTTGTAAAATGGTGACGCCCCTCCCAAAACCTATTATTTTTATGGTTATTAGGTGCGGTTCTTGTATAAGCCCGATTCGGTCTTTTTCTTTCCTCGAATAGTTTGACAAAACTGCTAATCACCCCTTTACCTTTCCCTAAGTTTAATTGATCGTATTTGATATTCTTACTTCTTTCGATGTTCGAATGGGATTTACAATTCATAATCGATGTTACGTATGATGGTGTTTTTCAGTCGTAGCTTCGTAGGGCATTTACTCGACTTTGCGTTGTGGACCAGATCGACCTTAGCACCACCGCTCACTCTATCGTTTGTTCTTGCGCACACCATACAGCAGAGGGACTACCTTCCACCAGTTCCCCTACCACTGTACCTTCTCCCTGCATCGGTAACACTGCATCATCGAGAATTGGTCCCGGGCCTATACTTTTCGTCACCTGAGGTTTATAGCTTCAGCTAATATGCACCTTCGAAGTGCGAGGATAATTTCGAAGACGACGTTGGCGAAGGGATCCCTAGAGTCTTTCCGCCAAACCTACACTTCTCTCTTAGGTGAACTTCCAGCTTCTAATTGCCGAAATTGTGATTCTGTCTTGCAATCAGACGGACGAGCTCTTCTACCTTCATCCCTGTTTTGACCTCCGGAGAACGCCTTTTTTCGATGGTTTTCGCTATGAGCTCCTTGCAGTCTCCTCCGACCTTGTACTGTAAGTTCTTAGCATCTTCACGACAAACACACTGCGACCACAACATACTCATCACAAGCGGGATCAACTTTCTTCTTGACAGTGTTCATCACATCATCCTTCTTGCCTGACTTGGCATCAACACGGACCGCAGACTTCGACGTGGTACCTGCAGCTGCTGCAGCGTATGATGCCTTCTCCGGCACCAACACTCCGACTTTTGGAACCCTGCTGTCATGAAACAACGCTGACCTCCGCTGGACTTTCTGCTGCAACGCTTGCCCTCCCAGCATCCCCTACGCAAACCCCCATTGCCCTAACCATACCAATTAGTTGATTCGTAACGTTTCGGAACCCGTCCGCGACTTTCCGAATCACCTTCCTGTCGTCGACGACATTCGTGGTAAATGATGGTATGCGCCTTTCTCACTCTAAACATCTAAAGGTTCAGCTCGTTGAGGTTTTCAGCAGCAACCCTTCTGTTATTCTTAGTCGACGTTTGCGCTCTCTTCTTTATGTTGAGGGCAATTCCGGCACAGCAACTTTCACAAGTGGTTCCGACTCCTCCTATCCATCCGCTGTTGGCGCAGGCTCCTTCTCCGACATCACAACCTCCTCCTGATTCCCGGCAACACGTTCCTTAGCATCACCTTCACCCTCATCTCCACAGCGCCTTCAACCCCGACATAACCGACACCGGCCTGTCGCCTCTCTTTCTCTTTGGCAACGGCTCGTCATCTCGTTGGGCCACCATGATGACAAAAGATCAACAAGTAGAAACCAATAATAAAGTCAGTTTAAAAAACGACGTGACCTTCGCAAGGCTTAAATGACGCAAAAATTAAATAAACCACTAAACAACGTCACAAACAACTGCGACGCCAAAAAAATAAAATCGCTAGCCCAAAAAATACATAGTACACTTATAAAATGAACCGTAAACAGCTAGGTGTTTGTTTATTTATTGTAACTTCAAACCTTTAGTTTAAATTCTAAAATTTATACAAGCGAATCCACTTCAAGAAATCAAATTTATAGAATCCTTGTCTCTGGTTTGTCAGTTCAAATTTAACTAATCAACGAACGAATAGGAATCGTGTTAATGGAATGCGGCTCTGGAAACCCTCTAATTACTTGTTTACTCGGTTGCTGCTACGAGGTTCTATTGTTACAGTACAAATTATGTCAAAAGTTCGATGTAAAGAAGCTTTTTTAGTGCTCGTGCACTTGAATATTATTATATTTTATTTATATTTTTATCAAAAACTGCTATTTTTGAGCTATTTATTTAATTCAAAAAGGGCTTACGTTTTGGTTTTAAGGTTGTTAATTTATTATACGTAAATTATACAAAAATTTACAATATATTTGCACGTTTTATGCGATTTTTACTCAATTTACACATTGATGCTATATAAACTGGAAATTTTTTACTAGCGTCTTAAAATTTGTTTTTGGAATTATTTATTACGTCCTATTTTATGGAGTTTTTGATTTATTATAAATTTAATTTTATTTGGGTTAATCGCGGATTTTTAGTTAAAACCAAAGCACAACGCACTTTATTTATTATTTAATCGATCAAAATTTTGTTCTTTGAGTTTATTTTTCAACCCCAGGTTCGAAAAATTAGTACTGCACAGTATCATTATAACGCACAATAAAACTAAAAAATTCAAAGTAAAAAATATAAAAATCCTTATATAAAAACTTACTTGTTGCTGTTAATTCAGGAACTTCGCAAAACACGTCCGCTCGGTTCAACTAATAGAGAGAAAGTTTCCATCTTATGGTACATTGGACCGCTTGTGGTTACCCTATGGGCCACTGGATCATTAGAAGTCCGCTTTTGGGTCCTATAGCCCGCAGGACCGCTTGCGGATCACTTTATTTTAAGTCGCTAGTCTGAAAACCAATACGGCATTAGGTGTTGATAAGCCAAAGTTAAATCTATTCAATCGAAAGTAAAATCATTATTAGAAAAAAAATGTCTCGCAAGATTTTTCAAACGACGCCGTACTTTACTAAATCTAGTGAAACGAGATCTAATCCAAGTAGATATCTGTGAAATGCAACTCTTCTTTTGAGTTAATAAAGATTGCAATATATTCTAATGCAATTTTACGAAGTATGCATGTCCTTAACCATTAAAAAATAAAATTGAACAGGAAATTAAAATAATTTTCAAAAATGCTGCAGGATAAGAAAAATATTGCAACGAAAGTGAACCTGCAAACAGAGCACTGTGATTTTATAACCATGCGATAATATTATCGTTTTGGTATAATATGAAATTTCGAATATTTGCTTTAATTGGTTCTAAAAATAGTATTTTTTATCTGTGTAGTAATTTTAGAAATCGTCCATTAATACTCGAAAGTCTGCTTAATTATTTGTTATATATTCAGGTTTATCCCGTAACTTTTCTAGACGTTTAATAAGTGTAGTCTGGAAAAAACAATATTAACCTTAAAACACAAAAATATTTTACTAAATTTCAATTCATTTTAAGGTCCCAGATAAATTTATTAATCAAAGAAATTGCCTACATAATTAGTTCTTAATGTTAAAGAAGCATTATTTTTTATAAAATCAAAAACTAAGAAACATATTATGTTTACTATGAAAAATATGCAGTTTTAAGGAAGTTTTGTTTGTGGTATCATTAACATGGAAAGATTTTGTACTTTATATTATCTATACCTACATATTTAGTAAATGTGTTATTAATGTGAGTGGCTATTAGAAAGCATATGATAATGTCATTATTTAAAAATAATCTGCTGTTACTGTTTGTTTACGTACTGAGGTTTCTAACATCAAAAGTGGTGTTGTGTACCGAAAATTATGTGTAAATAGGTAACTAAAGAAATCAAAATGCGGGGTGAGTACATAAACTATTTGCTACTACATTTATACAAGGCCAGGACTGGCTTAGAAAAAATATTGTACAACAACAACACCGCCGATTTATTAGTTTCTGTACTGATTTGTATTTGTCTTGTTTACGGTGAGCAAATTTCTAGACGTTGCCATGTTAACCGAAGAAATTTTCACTATGATTTCGATTACATTAAAATTATACATATCCTATTATTGACTTTTATTGCAATACATTTAAACAACTAGGTTATGTTATCGATTTTTTATACGCCTAACGGGTAATATATGACGTATTTGGCTCCTCTAGATTATATCTGGGCGATACAGACAGACTGAATTCGAATAGGCTGTGATTAAGAAAATTATTCCTAAACGAACTAGTGCTGATGTCGGTCTCCAGAAAAATGTTTGACAGAGATTATGTTTAGTTGTTGAACTGCGATATGCAAGACGTTTGCAGACAATTTGCCAAAACCCAAAATGCTTCTAATACTGTTTTCACGTTTCGCTCCAAAATCGATCGGTATTCTGCTTTATATAGATCACTTTATTTAGCTTGTATGTTGGCACTTAGTTTTAAAAGATTATCGATTTTCTCGTTGGTGTCTGGTACCTTACTGAACAATCGTTTGGATATTTCTTGTATATATGCGTTTAAGTTGTATGCCCCAGTTTGATAACTATTGCGCTATGCTCTGGATTGTTTAAGTGCAAAACGTTAATACTAGTGTTAATGCTTTGGACAGTGTTGCATGTGTATAGCCCCACTAAACCCAAAGCTTATTTATTATCCTGCTTTAACTTAATTGGCGGTTACATGAATTCTGTTGATACGACGCTGCCGTAGTCAAACACGCTCACATTTTGAGCCATTTTTACCGAGGAACTTTAACACTAAATGTCTTCAATTGTATGTTATTTCTGTTCCAGCACACTGTTGTATTATATTTTACAACTTCGTAAACAGTTCTTGAACTTCTGGTGGTCTCTAGTCCCTAAACGAATTGTAGTATATATTGCAATCTCTTTAATTTTTGGATAATCGATCCAGTAAGTTTCTGGTTCTCTCCTCGTATCTAAATTAATCACTCCCAATTCGTTGATATGCGGTTTAATAGATTAGAACAAATTCTGATTGAAATGAGACGCTGGTTATGTTCGTGACGTTAAGGTCTTTTAAATATAAATTGAGGGGGAATGCAGGGGGAGGTTCTTGACGTTTTGATCTGCCATTGTTTTTATCTGCCTCTTGTTCGAAAGTTATAGAGCGTTTTTAAGGGTTATAATTTCAAATACATTGTTTTAAAGTTTAAATTGTAACATTAAAAAATGTGATTAAAATGCTATCAATATTTTATTGTCAAACAGCCTTTTCTTTTGATTTTTATAAAAAATCTTTTTGTAAGTTTTCTATAAATTAATTTTTATGGCTAGATTTTCGTTATTCATCTTGGGATTTCGAAAATCAATGTATTGGACGAAATCCTGGGCTTCCAAAGTTGTAAGTTTGTATTAATTTTTATTAATCATACATTACATTTATATTTTATGTTTGTAGCTAACGTATTCATTTCGAAATTGCCCTAAATAATCGTGTAGCGAAGAGATTTTCCTTCATACGTGTTCTAACAACCTTTAAAGGCACTTGAGATGTTAGGCTAATTAACTTATTAAAAAATTTTCCATTATTTTGTCGTTTTGGTAGTGAGTGTAATTTTTTGTATGCAGGTAAACCAGAAATTTTGAATTTTTTAACTGACCTGAGAGGCTTTTAAAACGCTGAACCATTCATTTGGCATTTTTAATTATTATTTTAAAACTATGCAATTTCTTGTAAATATTGCCTAAGGGGGTGGTTGGAGTTTATTAAAAAGTTGAGTGAAAGGAATTCCAAATATCGTAACACCTCTTACATACCGCCATATCGCTTGTTGACTTTTTGTATTTGAATTATTTCTGCTACTATAACTAATTATCGAGACACGAAACAACGACTAACACATACGTAAATTTGGAATTTTGTCGTGCCGCTTCATTCAAGATTTGGGTATTTAATATGGATCACCTCCATTGATATCCACAATTTATGACGAAACTCTTCATTTGGATTTGACAAAATTGCCGAATTTATTTGCATTTTCTCAGGTATGCCATATCTAGAAATCGAATCCGAAGCCACCGGGATGACCATCATATGTGTACTTTTTTAATTCTTGGAGTGCTCCTACATCACTTGTTAACTTTTTAAAACAAGTTTTTTAAGTATTTTTGGCTATTTGAGGATATATTGATATTGCTTTGGCCTATTATTGGAACTCTAAAATTTTAAAACTAAAAAATGTTATTTAATAACGTTGCAACTTGCAACATCTACAAATTTTTTGAAAAAAAATTTTTTATCTAGCTTTACAAAAAAATTCCCCGCTACGTTTATTGTTTCTTCGATCGAAAAAAATTTACTACTTTTAAGGCTCGTTTCCGTTTGAGTGAAAAAATGTTTATTCCAAGGGAGTTATATTTGGTGAATAAGGGGTGATCAAGCAATTTCAACCCCAAATACAAAATTATATTTATTGCAATGCACGATTTGCATATTGGTGCATTGGGAAAAAGCGAAAGACTTTTGGACAACATTGCAGATGTTTTTTCATTATATTTCCTTGCAAGGTGGTTAGCTTGTGGTGAACTTTTTACTAGAGCGTTTTAATAGTGAACTCCTGCCTCAACAGCGCCATAAAGGTGTTAGAGAGGGGTTCTTCCTTGTTAACTAAGCCCATGGGTGAAATAGATGGAATAAATGCGCAAACTAAATGGAAAAAGTCTGGGAGTGAAATTCGTTAGCTGACGTGACCGCGGCGGCATGAGCTAGGGTGGGGGTCAACGTTAACGAGGGAGTTGGGACCACTTCAAACAAAGAAAAAACTAAACCGAAATTATCAAATTGTACTATCTAAAGGTTTTCATGACATACTCCAACATTCCTTGAATATTAGCAGTAAGCTGATCTGCACTAAGCTTTTAAATATCCAGGACTAAAGTGTACAATATTTTGCTGAAATAGTTTTAATATTGTTCTTGGAAATTTTCTACTCGATGTTTGCTTTCTTAGCAATCTTAAAATCCACTTACTTTCGGAAATGACGCATTATCTATTTTATAGTTTGTTCCGTCATGCAAGACGATATTATACATTTTCACGAGAATGCAAGGTATCAAATTTTATTTCTAACTTTTAATGTGTACTGTGTGTGCTTCGGCAAGAGTGCAGTGCGAGTCTAAAGTGTGCATCACCTACTAACTGAGTGAGTGATGGGAGCGCAACGCCATGTGCCATCACAGCACGTTAAACGAGATATTTATCTTTCATTATGTCTTCCATTTACTGTATTATGTTTGAGATTATTTATGCATAAGAGGTGCTCCTCGAAACCCTAAAATATTGAGGTGGTTCTCGAGGCCGCCCATAAACGCATTTTAAAAACGCGACTTTACAACGCTCAAAGGACGTTGTATATAAGAAGTATCGAAGAGCGAAGTCGAATCATCAAGAGAAGTCGAATAAATTAAGAGAAGAGTCGAATTAATAAGAAAGCTTTTTCAAAGTTGGACTTGTATTTATACAGCTTTGAAAACGGAAGAAAAATATTAAACCATGCCGACCGATAGTGGTGTAGAATATTCCGAGAAGGCAAGCGAAAATATATGCAACGGCAAGACCTTTCTTAAATTAAGAAAACAAAATACGATAACTGATTCCATTGAATTTCGTTGTTCGCAGGGGAAGCAAACTACCTTTTAAAAATGCCCCTGCGAATGCAATTAGAAATACTGTCAAGCAAGTAGGTTGCTGACTTTTAACAAGGGATAGAGGTTTGTATGATTATCGATCCATGTTACCACGAAATATCTTGATTAAGAGGAATGATACTACCTATAAAACTTGAGCAACACGTGCAGATATAACAAAACAGAATTTCAAGGAATACCAGCAAATAACAAACACATTTAACCATTTAATCTTTCCAAAAAACCTATTTAGAACTAGTTTCAACGACCAGCAAATAGAACGTGCAGCTGTTTAGAATATTTTACAAAGAATTGCTAAGGCGATCTTCTCGGTTTTAGAATAGCATTTATTTCGACGAGAAACTATTTGAAATAATAAAAGCGCATTTCAAGGAAGAGACAGTATTTAAAGTCGTTTTGAGGAACAAACATTTCAAAGAATTTAACGTGTTTAGAAGAAGCAACTGCTTGTTTGGTTTTTAATGAATTGATAAAGGGTTATGGGATATATTTCACGTATTGAGGAATATTTTTATACAGAACGGTTTCAATATTTGAATATTGAACTTGTTTTTATCTGAGAATAACATAAAAGATTTAGATTAGCGTTTTCATGCAGAATCTCTCTATTTCAGAAGGTTGCCGTAACAAGATAAACACTGTAGATTTGCTTAACAATGAAGTTTCTTTTTCGGCCATCAAAACTGCGCTAAACCTAGTTTTGGCATTACCTCCAACTACAATACAAAGGTCATTTAGTACGCTAAGGCGGGTAAAATCGTGGCTTAGATCAAGCATGTCAGTGTATTTAAGGACATGGTAGGAAGGCAGAAATATGCATTTATAAATGATGTTCTAAATAGATTTGGTCAAGATCGGAGAAGATTGATATTTTCATTCAAAAATGATGACGATTAATAAAACGCGGGAGCAGTCCTATCAGTAGTTCGAGTTGTAATAGCTTGGTACCGTTCCTAGGCATGTTTGTTTGTGCAACAAATATTAAAGACATTATTTAAAGTGCCGGTCATGTATTTATTTGCTATTAATTAATATCCGTGGACATTTGATTGCCAATGTCGCTTTTCTGTTAAATAAGATCGTGCCGTGTCTGTGTTTCTATATTTTCTTATGGGCGGTTTATTATTTGTATTAAAATAAGTCGATTCAATTTCCAATTAGTGTGTATTAATGTAAAATCAAATCTTTTCCATTTGCTACCCTGTGTAGAAGCAAGCCAAAAGAATTGATAGCCTGCACCAGCAATTTACCAGATTGGTAAGTGACTACACTTTTATGTAGGTTAGATTAATTACAGTATATTACGTTTATTAAGAAACTATCGATCCTGAGTATTTCTTTTAATTTCAAATAATATTTAAAAACGCTCTATTATCGGTGGCCCCAACTGTTTTTGAGCTACTTGAAGGAAATAAGATTTAATGACTTACATTACTTTCCATTGCGTCGGGTAATGGGGTTGCATTAACAGTGTTCGTTCTTTGTTTAACTAATAACAAATAACTAATATTTTTTAAAGTCGTCTTGACCCCTTTCACAAATTATTCTGCAGGCAGCCTTGATGGTCTTAATTTGATGCCTCTCATTATTTTCTTTAGAACAGAACCATGTTTACTATCACCATGAGCATAACTGTTCTCATTTTCAGAAATTTTGAAAGAATCTGGATCTTTTTCACCTGTTTCTTATCTGGCATTTGAAGCTCATTCAGTTATTGCAATGCAGCATTCTTGTAGTCGAGTCTGTTGAGTGTATTGTTTTTACTAGTCTAAGACGTAGTAGAAAACCGTATATATATATATATATATATATATATATATATATATATATATAATAATCAATAAAAATATTCTTGGGATATAGGTCATTTATTAAAATATAAAATTATATCAACATATTACGCGTTTCAGTCTTATTGACCTTGATCACATATTAAAATCTAAAATATATATATATATATATATATATATATATATATATATATATATAGTTAATTAATAAAACTTACAAAATCTTACGTGTTATTTACATATTGTTTTCCATTGTACTAGACTATAATGAATGGTGAAATTTATAATAGTGTTAATATGTCCAGGAAGTATCGGTATATATAAGATTATTTTTACATAAAGATGTGTTCATTCCTATATATTTGATTATTATTTAGTACATTTGTAAAAGTTTAATAAAAATTTTTCTTTTTATATGTATAGGGTGTTTTACTTAAATTATGTTAGTTAGAATCATAATATAAAAATTAAACGGCTTTATTATTAATGTTAGTCATTCTTTAAAATTATTTTTAAAAATTATGTGAAATCTTATAATTTATTTAATGTATTATAGTTTAAAAATTATTATGTAAGATAATCGTGTATGTTTCTGTTGTTCTATGTTATTGTTATATTAATGTGTGAACAATTAACTACTAAAAATTAATATAACAAAAGAATAAGAATACAAAAATAAAATACTTGAAATATAACACAAGTGTAAAATATAAAATGCAATAAAATAAAATAATCTAACAATACAAATAACAATAAATAAACATATAACTAAATAAATATAACTAATACAAATATAAATAAAATAAATGAATATAACTAATATAAATATAAATAAAATAAATATAAATAATATAAATATAAATAAAATAAATAATAAAATTACACTATTGATAATTTAAAAATAAAGATAAAAATATATAAACCTGTAACGATAGGATATACGCGTAAAACATTGACTAGATATGTAATGAATGATTTAATATTATTTGTGTATAAGATTGTGGTATATGTGTGTGAAATGTTCATGATTGGTTTTACAGTTTATGCTATTGGTTTGTCGTTGGATGTGAATTATTTCCAGTGTGTTTCGTTTGGTATCATTTTTTTCTGTGTTTATTATATTAGTGTTTTCAAAGCCAAATTTATGCATTTTATTTAACGCGTGATTAGTGAGGGCTGTATCTCTTTTATGCATTCGAACGGAATATTTATGTTCATAGATTCTTTTTTCAAGATATTATTTTGTATTACCGATGTGTGAGCTATTTCATCCTGTACAGTCTATTTTATATACACAATGGGTTTTATTTTTTATAGGAGTTGGTGGTTTGAATTTTGTAAACAAAACAGAACAAAAAACCAATTATGTAAGCATAAAATACTATAAACAGCTATCACACAAAATCCAAAATTGTTTAAAACACTATAATATAAAATTAGTTCATAAACCCAATAATAGTACCAACGCCCTATTTACAAAATTCAAACCACCAACTCCTATAAAAAATAAAACCCATTGTGTATATAAAATAGACTGTACAGGATGCAATAGCTCATACATATATAGGAATGAACACATCTTTATGTAAAAATAATCTTATCTCTACTGATACTGCTTGGACATATTAACACTATTATAAATTTCACCATTCATTATAGTCCAGTACAATGCAAAACAATATGTAAATAACACGTAAGATTTTGTAAGTTTTATTAATTAACTATATATATATATATATATATATATATATATATATATATATATATATATATATATATATATTTTAGATTTTTAATATGTGATCAAGGTCAATAAGACTGAAACGCGTAATATGTTGATATAATTTTATATTTTAATAAATGACCTATATCCCAAGAATATTTTTATTGATTTCATAAACAAAAGGTCAAGAAACATACCAACTATATATACATATATATATATATATTTGATGTGATAATGCACTAAAAGAATGCTGTGATACCCTCTCTTTGGAGCGAGAGCCAAAAGAGTGCTGTGACACTGTAGAGCAATGGGAAATTTGAAATTATTATTTTACCTTTCTTTTCTTTTCTTTGTCTGGCTAGCTCATTGAAAATTTTTGCTGTGGATGTTTTACCAAATGAAATAAAACACAGTAATCTCAAGAAACATCTATACATTCAAAAACATTTTTCTTTCACACAAAACAATTTAGAAAACAATTTACAGTTTCGGTTTATATATACAATAATTTCTACAAGTAACTTTATTATTAAACTATTCCTTACATAATTTTTGTTAAAAGGTACAAATCTTCCTTAATTAATGCGTGGATAATGCACCATCTTCTATTAACATGTTCATGAAGGTGATTGGTCAATAACTGTCGCTGATAACTTATTAAAGGTCAAGATGCTGCAAACTGTAACCTCAAAATTTTCCTGTAATTATCCGCTCACAAACAAATATTATAGGATTAAGAGTTTATTCTAGCTCACTAATATACAATATTTTTATCAGTTACAAACAAAGAAATCTAAAATGTATACTTGCAGGTCATATAGCGCTTATTATTATCGCATCTCCAACGTATTTAATGATTTTAAATACCTTCTGATTCCATTTTTAAATTAATGTTAAAATCCCATTGTTCAAGATTATCCATATTGTTTTAAATCTTTATTTAGAATGTTAATTTTTAAAGTGCATTTTCTATTTATAATTAATTAGCTTTAATATAGCTTTTGTATTGAAGAATATTCAATTTTCATTGTATTTTACAAAACAAACGATATTTCATCAAAAAGCATGCAACTCTGCATGTTATTGGGATGCAAATAAAACCTTTACTCAACGTTACATGTTACTTGGTGAAGAATCGCGAATTAATTAATCTTGCATGTCGATCTTGTTTGAAATGAATCTTACATATTTTTAGGTGACGAATAGCGAATTAATGAATGAATACCTCTAATATGGTTCCGCCTTATATATAAAAATTTTAATTGTCATGTGTTCCATACTATACCAGATTTAATTGGAAGAATAACATCACCCTAGGGTTTAATTAGTGCCAAACTACCTTGACTGATTTGATTTACGTTCGCAGTAAAGCGTGGCGTTTATCTTTTTCTAACGTATGTTCGCGCTCTTAGAATCCAGCATTCATTGATTTAATAGCTTTTAAAAACATTTCCTAGTAAAGAATGACGCATTCTCTTTACTAAGGACAAAATTCGAGAAAACTCTTTATTTAAAGCTTTTTCAAATATACATCCACGGGATAATTATTAAAGTAGGCGTTTGCTATTTTATGGTTGATTGGCAAACTAATAAAGTTGCAGATTTCAGTAATTAAAGCTTCAATTGCTTGCAAATGCAAAAAGATTTGCATATTAATAATTGCAACAAAAAAGGGTTGGTTTTTAAGGTAAATAAAACTAATATTTTATGCACGGAAGGTGTACTTTTATAATAAATGAAAATGAATGGATTTGCATCTAAAAGATTGTAACTCAATTTTTACGGTATCTCTCAACGATTAATTTGCACCAGGTTTAAAGTTTTATATTCGTTTTATGATCTTGCCACTAATGTAATTAACGGAAATCCATTCACATAATTAATAAGGCTTTGTTAATAAATGCTATCATTTTGTATTTTAATCACATAGTAATGAAAACTCGTTTTTATTAAGCAGGCTTTTGTTTACACACACGGAAAACTATCTGATACTTTAAAAGTACATGCAATAAGAGTTGTTTCATACACGGAAAATAATTAACTGGCTTTGTATTTATCTCTTAAAACGATTATTTACATACACGGGAAGTGTGTTTTGCTTTGCATTTTAATGACTTTGTTTTTACAATACGTTTAAATTTTTATACCGGGTGGAACAGTGAATATTCGGAAATTTCAATTTTTTTTGTTTCTTTCTATCTGGGTGGATTTTACTTATAGAGTGTGGGTTTCTATTAGCTCTCGTGACCTCATCTATATATATATATATATATATATATATATGTATATATAAATTGACGTGATAAGGGGTCACGAGAGGTCATTGTAACCCAAATTCTAAAAATAAATCCCACCAAATTATAATAGAATCCGGAAAAAATGGAATTTTCCGTAAATTCATGGTTACGCCCTGTATAATACAAGCGTACCTTTATTCATTAAAGTACAAGCCAAAAACGTAAATTGCGCGTTTATAAATAATCAACCTGTATGATATAAGCATATTGTAAATAAATAGGAAGCTACTTGAGTCGTATATGTAAAAAAATAATTAATTGTATGAAACCGTAGAACACATTAAATGCGAACGTAAAACGCGTCGTTTTAAGATAAATACAAAGCCGTTTCTTTTACTTATTAATTATCAATACATTTTCCATGCATATAAAAATAAGTTTCAATTGCTGTAAATAGCATTGAACTAGCTTTATGCATTTAGTTTAAGAAACTACAATCAACGTTTATTTTAAAAAACTCAATTTTTATAATTTTTGTGTACGGAAACACGAAAGCGAGTACTTTCTATAAAATGCAACTCCTTTTGCATTAAAAAAAAACATTAAAGTTTAAATTAATTACCCCGTGGATTATAGCAATTCATTATAAATGAAGAATTTTCTAGAATATAAAACAATGAGTCATGGGGATTTAAAACAACGTAAATATCATTAATAAATAAACATTTGTTCCAAGAAGCAGCTTGAACATTGAAAATAAACCGTATAATTCCTCGAATAACACATAAAAATTGATTATCGTTTACATTAGTATGCGACGCCACAATAATAGTATATGTGAGAGCGATACGAAACTGCGCGTCATGGATAATTGGAACCAGTAATTAGGTCATAATACTCCACAATTTTGAAGGAGGATTTCTAAGAAAATTACGTAAGATAGGTGTTTAATTATTTAGAATGGAATCGCGTACATTCCACATATTTCTAGATATAGATAATTTGGATATATAAAGAAGCGTTTATTCAAAACCAGACAATCATTCATTGATTAGATTCGAATTCATTCGATTCTGTTATTAGATCGCGAAATGTTATTTAATTAAAGCGCGAACTGTTGCTGTACGAAGAAAGTAATTGGAGTACGTAGTAAAAATACTGTAATTTAATAGTTGCGAGGTTGCAATGAATAAAGAACCAATGTTTTTTAAACGCAAATTACATACAAAAATGTACTTTGATACTTTTGTTTAATTAACCCATTTTGCCTCAGTGTACTTATTTGAGTAGACTTTATTTATTGCATCATATGTTCTGAAAATAAAAATTCAGTATTATACCTATTGGTTGTGTTTGGAACCTCGGGAGAATGCATTCATCGACTGATTGCAATATGCAACCTTATGTGCGTCCCATAGTATAACCTCAATTTTCATTAACTAAGTTTATACTTCACAATTCCGACAAAATGAATAATCTATATGCTGTATTGCATTTATTTTTGATGTACTCGTACGAGTGTACTGCGAAGATGTGATATACAAAAATAACTTTCAATGTGGCTTTTCTTCTTTGCAGATAAACAAAATGGACAACTCAATACCCTCAACATTATTTTACGGTAGATCATATGACAATTTACAGAGTGCTATAGACGATTTACAAGATGAAAAAGACGTTGGTATTATTGTTATTCCTCCACAACGCAAATTACATAACAGACAAGGATGAGATAGATGAGAATAATATGCAATCCCATGAACTGCCAAATAATGCATTGTGCTCAATTGAAATTTTTTTATGCAAAGCTTCAGAAGATGAGTCGAAGTCAGAAAGTTCAATAAAATGGACAAAACGTACACTCAATATCAGTATGAACAATGGGAATAATTATATTGGTAGAGAAAGTGAAGTCAGGTCATAATTGATAGATTTGAAGTCTGTTGAAATATTCGAAAAGCTTTTTGATAATACTATTGTGGATCCTCTGAGAGTGGAAATTTTGAGATATTCTTTTCAAAAGAATCATCACACATTCTTGTTCACCAACAACGAAATAAAAATATTCATTGGGTTTGTACTATTCACTGATTATCATCATCTGCCACGTGAAAAACTTTATTGGTCCAGAAGTAAAGGGTACACTTATAGTGTCAAAATGTATATCCCATAATTGATATTACGAAATAGAAAAATATTTCCACCTAGCTGATAATGAACAGATTGATGAATTTGTCTAATGGATAATTTGAACAAAAGGTACTTACAATGGGGTGTATTTCATGAAAAACTGTCAATTGAAGAAGTGATGGTTAAATATTTCGGCCACCATTCCTCCAAACAATTTATCCGATGAAAACATGTACACTTCGGTTATAGTGAATGCGTAGTGTTACAAATTTGATACGTATTATGGCACAAATCAACAAACTATCACTAAACAAGAAAATATGCCATTAGGATCACGAGTTGTCATAGATGTGTTGGAAGTTGTAACACACCCTCACAATCATACCTTGTATTGTGAAAATTATTTCACCAGTTATGATTTGAAGTGCACTCTTTGAGAACAAGGCTACATAGCTATATGCACCATTAGAAACAACGGCACAAAAAAGTGTCATTTGCCAGATCAAAAAGAGATGAAAAGACTTGATTGTGGATCTTTCAACTATAAGTATGATCAGCAGAATTCAATACTTGCTGTAAGATGGAAAGGCAACAGTATTATAACCATGATGACCGAATTTGATAGTGTATTACCCTTGTCAAAAGTAAAACGTTGGCCTAAAGGAAAAAAGGAGAAAGTTGACATCCCCCAGCCACATCTTTTTGCAAATTGTAATACAGGAATGGGAGGTGTTGATTTGTTAGACCAGAGTGTCAATTACCATATATCTGTTCATGGTAAGAAGTGATGTTGGATTCTATGGACGCAAATGCTGAATGTTGCTGTTGTTAACACATGAACATGACATTTATTGGCTGGAGAGAAAATTAACCTACTCGACTTTATAAGGAATATAACTCGGCATTATGAAAGTTCATGGAAAATCGGAGCATTCACAACATTCAAACACGGTACCAAAAAGCATTATAGGTGATCAAGGAGGATATTTTCAGAAAAAATTGAGAAGCAACTGAGATGGCATCACTGTTATTTGTGGACAATGTGGATGTGCATCAAGTGCAATGTAGCGCTATGATTGGAGAGAGACTATTTTATTGATTTCCATAAAAACAAAGTGCATATAGATGCACTATTCCCAGTATACTTACTTATATGAGTACGGCATTAAAATTGGTTATAATGGAAAAAATATTAATATTTTTATTATAAGAAAAGGTTTTATTTCCTGTATAATGTTTTATCGAAAATAACACTATTAGCCATTGACCTGATTTTGAGAAGAAAAAAATTCATGGCAACAAATGGGTTAATTAAAAACAAATAAATAGTGGAGTACTATACAAACTGCAACAACTTTTGAATTTATGCATCAAACAAATTTACAATAAATACTTTGTAAAACAGGTTGATTGCTATGTTTTCTATATCTGCATAGAAATTGTGGTTTCTGATATCAGAGTGTGGTAGATATTTTAATTAATTATGGGACTATTAAGGTGTTTTCATGGACAAACTGACGTATTAGTATTACATAGCGAGTGGAATGCCTTATGCAGACTTACATCAGTAATTGCTTACCGGCTACAAAACTACAAGGAGTAAAAGACTAACACTGTAAATTTACTTAATGAGGCATCTTTCAATTAGTTTAGTATAGTTAGTTGAGGGTTATACACAGTGTGGTTGTTTACATGTTAGTACAATTCTAGAAGTAACTAAAACTTGTTATAATTATTATAAATAAAATAATCTCTAATGATATATGTGTAGTGACACAGCGAAAATGAAATAAGCATATTTCTCGCCACTTTATTTTATTTTTAGAACAATCACTAAAAACATAAATTTTATTCATAAGGGGAACATTTTTTTGCACATTTTCAAATCCCATGCTTCAACCTTTAAGAATGGGAAAGGTAATCCCAAAATTCTAAATTGCAAGGGGTGTCAAGTGATATATCATAGGTGTTAAAGCTATTTAAATTCTCTTTTCAACGATGCCTAGCTAACTAATGTTTACAGCTAATAAACTGATTTAGTTTGAGACATAACGTCAATGTATCAAATGTTCAAACTGACGACTATATGTCTTCATACAATAATAGAAATTTTAGCCAAAGCATTGACGTACATTCTGGAGCATTTCTGGAATGATTTCACAACATGTATTTATAATACACTGACATAATTCTCTTTTCAACGATGTCTAGCTAACTAATGTTTACAGCTAATAAACTGGTTTAGTTTGAGACATAACGTCAATGTATCAAATGTTCAAACTGACGACTATATGCCTTCATACAATAATAGAAATTTTAGCCAAAGCATTGACGCACATTCTGGAGCATTTCTGGAATGATTTCACAACATGTATTTATAATACACTGACATAATTTTTGTAATGATACAGACTGTGTTGCGAAATTGTAGTTTTTAGGTAGCTACATAAGAAAAAATCTAGTGGTACCAAATCTGGCAACTGTGCAAGTCATTCAACAAAGTCCCTCCTGCCTATCCATTGATCTGGAAAAGTGTACAAAATATTGTCAAACAGGCAAAGTGTAACGGTGCAGAAGCCCCATACTGTTAAAATATTAACTGATTTTCAAAGTAGTTAATATTGTTCTCAACAACGTCAATTACCATTGGACCAATGTTATTCTGTAATAACTTCAAATACATTTCACCAATAAAATTATCTTCTAAAAAGAAGGCACCAACAATATGGTCACAATTCCAGCTCAAATGTTTGTTTTACGGGTGATGGGAGTATGAACCTCGTCAAACATCCAAGATGATGGTAGTATTAAGTAGTATTAAGCTAATTGCATCATATCTGAATGCTAGGTCTCAATGTGTTTTTTACAAAGACAAATTGTCCAACATGCGTGAAGTTTTTTCTGGTGTTTCTCAAGGTTCCATCCTTGGTCCGCTTTTTTTTATGCTTCATTAATGAATAACCTTTTTTTCTAAAAAGCAAGTGTGATGTTGTCCTGTATGCAGATGATACTACTCTATATAATAACAGCAATAATATGACTCAACTGGTAGCTGACAGTGCGATATCCTTATGCCTCACTAAATCATGATTTAATGATAACAAGCTTGCCCTGAATAGGGATAAAACTAAACAAATGATTTTTTCATTAAAAAGGGATTCTTTTCCAATAGAGCAATCAGCTAGTTTTTTCGGTATCACCCTGGATAGCAAATTAAGTTGGGACACTACACTCACTGTGATCTGTTATGCAAAAAACTTTGTAGAACTATTTCATAAACTCTTTGGTAAAATCAGTTTCTCCTCATGTGCTACTGTCATGTTATCATGACATGTTCCATTGTCATATTTCGTATGCAATAATTGTGTGGGGTCACTGTAGCGGCTCCCTTTGGGTTTTTAAGCTTCAACGTAGAGTTGTTTGCATTATGTCTAACCTAGGGTTCTGTGATGACTGCTGTGAATCTTTTATTAAATTAAAAATTTTAACTTTGCTTTGTCTGTTTATTTTACAGTGTTTGCTTTTTATCAAAAAACAAATCTTGCAATATCAACACCACACCGATATTCATCACTTTGACACTTGTAACAAGGATAAATTAGTTGTACTTTAACATAGACTAAGTAGGAGCAAGAATGGTTCTAACTACTTTGGCTGTACCTTTTATAACACACTTCATTCTAGCATAAAGGATTTGACTTTACATCAATTTTAATTGAATTTAAAAAATTCCTATTAGAAAATGCTTTCTATACAGTACCTGATTTTTTAGCCTCTGTTGGTTCTTTAAGGTTGTCCTCTGAAGATTTATAATATAATTTCCATTTTTTTTGTCATTTTTTTTAATTTTAATTATATATTTTAAACATGCTTTTATTGTATATTATTGACAAATTGTTATTCACATTAGTGATTCACACATGTTTCATTATAAATAAAAATAAATAAAAAAAAATCTGAATCTGCCCAGTAACGACAGTTATCACGATTAATGGTACTATATGTAGAACAAATATTTAAAAGAAAATCTTGATTGCGTTGTTCATTTTTTCACAATTTTACACAATTCCAGACACTGGTCAACAACATTTTCACTAAGTTCATATAAGAGGTGTACTTTATTTGCAGGAAATTTAAATGCTTTCAAAGTATGATCAATACTCATTTGTTTTACAGCAGATGCTGCTGCAAGTTGCTTCATACTTATCAAAAGATCCAAAGCAATATGAACCAAAGCTGCAATTTCCACTGCTTCATTTCTTACCGGTTTCAAAATGTTTCTCGAAACTTCACAACCAATTCCGAGATGTACTTTCTGTTAACATGGTTATTAGGGTGTTACCTGTTGTTATTTTTATTCCTCTCATAAAAAAGAGTAATAATTGCAACTTTTCAGTACATGTTTATACTGGTCAAAAAATATTGAATACACGATAAATTATGGGCATTTTGCTACTGTTAACTTATTGACACACGCACGCCTTAAAATTAAACTTTATAAGACTAAATAATAGAAAGCTCAATGGCTGAAACCAAACTTCATTTGATTGAAATTAAATGATAGTAACAAAAACGATAAACCAACACCACATATATCAAGTTTAAAAATTATTATCTTAAGAATTATCAGGCAAAATTTACAAGATAAAACATCATTAAAAAGAGAATTTAATTAGCTTTAAAATAATATACCACTTCACTTCACTTGTAATTTAAAATTCTTCACTTAATTTTGTTATCCTTTAAGGGTTGAAGTGAAGGAGTTGAATGTGTACACAAGAAATTTATATGTTTAGGCAATTTTTCTCAAACTAAGGCAAAGTGACAAAAACATGCATGTTCTGTTTTCGGTGGACCACTCTGCATATACAGGGTTATTCACGGTATACACCTCACAACATTGTAGGTAAACTAATAAATATTTTTAAAATTTTCTTTCACATATGGATAGAGGCATATTAGAGGTACATTTTAAAATTATTTTGAAATTATACAGGGTGTTCCAAACACTAAATAAATAACAAAGTTACGTTCTTTTAAATGAAAGCCCCTGTATATTATTATATTTTTGGATTCCTCAATTTAAATAAAGGTCTGTTTTATTAAGGTTTGTTATACGTAAACCTCAAGGTTTTTGAAGTAATTTAATTTTTTTCCAAAAAACTACCTAATTTTATCATATTTTATATGATCATATTTTATACTCCCATTATAAAAACTTAGATATTATATCATATTTGATCATATTTTATACTCCCATTATAAAAACTTAGATATTATATACAGAGTGTTCAGAAATCTAATTTAATCTTTTACGAAGATTAAGTTGCAATAAGTTAATTAGCTTAAGTACAACTCTGTATTTTTAATATGTTACTAAGTGCAGAATTTAATTCCCTAACGAATGGTATAAGGATGTCCTATATCTAACACTTCACGTTTTTACAGAATTCGCCAAATAAAAAGTTCTTAAAAAACACAATACAAGAATTTAACAATTTTCGGAAAATGTCTTCCTTGATCACCTATAATGCTTTTTGGTACCGTGTTTGAATGTTGTGAATGCTCTGATTTTCCATGAACTCTCATAATGCCGAGTTATATTCCTTATGAGGTCGAGTAGGTTAATTTTCTCTCTAGCTAATAAATGTAATGTTCACGGATTAACAGCAGCAACATTCAGCATTTGCGTCCATAGAGGCCAACACTACTTCTTAACATGAACAGATATATGGTAATTGACACTCTGGTCTAACAAATCAACACCTCCCATTCTTGTATTATAATTTGCGAAAAGATGTGGCTGAGGGATGTCAACTTTCTCCTTTTTCTCTTTAGGCCAACGTTTTACTTTTGACAAGGGTAATGCACTATCAAATTCGGTCATCATGGTTATAATACTGTTGTCTTTCCATCATACCGCAAGTATTGAATTCTGCTGATCATACTTATAGTTGAAAGATCCACAATCAAGTCTTTTCATCTCTTTTTGATCTGGCAAATGACACTTTTTTGTGCGGTTGTTTCTAATGGTGCATATATAGCTTTGCAGTCTTGTTCTTAAAGAGTGTACTTCAAATCATAACTGGTGAAATAATTTTCACAATACTTGTTATGATCTTGTGGGTGTGTTACAACTTCCAACAAGTCTATGACAACTTGTGATCCTAATGGCATATTTTCTTGTTTAGTGATAGTTTGTTGATTTGCTCCGTAATACGTATCGAATTTGTAACACCACTCATTCCTTATAACCGAAGTGTACGTGTTTTCATCGGATAAATTGTTTGGAGGAATGGTGACCGAAATATTTAACCATCGCTTCTACAATTGACAGTTTTTCATGAAATACACCCCATTGTAAGTAACTTTTGTTCAAATTATTCATTAGCCGGCGAACCTTGTACATTTTGTCGGATTTATCAATCTGTTCATTATCAGCCAGGTGGAAATATTTTTCTATTTTGTAATATCGATTATGGGATATACATTTTGACACTATAGATGTACCCAAGTCTTTACTTATGGATCAATGAAGTTTCTCACATGGTAGATGTTGATAATCAGTGAATAGTAGAAATCCAATAAATATTTTCATTTCGTTGTTGGTGAACAAGAATGTGTGATCATTCTTTTGAAAAGCATATCTCAATATTTCCACTCCCACAGGATCCACAATACTATCATCAAAAAGCTTTTCGAATATTTCAACAGACTTCAAATCTATCAATTATGATCTGACTTCACTTACTCTACCAATATAATTATTCCCATTGTTCATACTGATATTGAGTGTACGTTTTGTCTATTTTGGATTATTTTCTATGGCGTTTTTTTTTGTTGAACTTTCTGACTTTGACTCATCTTCTGAAGCTTTGTGTGAAAAAATTTCAATTGAGCACTGTGCATTATTTGGCATTTCATGGGATTGCATATTATTCTCATCTACCTCATCCTTGTCTGATATATAATTTGCGTTGTGGAGGAATAACAACAATACCAACGTCTTTTTCATCCTGCAAATCGTCTATAGCACTCTGTAAATTGTTGTATGATATACCGTAAAATAATGTTGAGAGTATTGAGGAGTTGTCCATTTTGTTTATCTGCATGGAAGAAAAGCCACATTGAAAGTTATTTTTGTATATCACATCTTCGCAGTATACTCGTACGAGTACATCAAAAATAAACGCGATACAGCATATAGTATATTCATTTTTTCGGAATTGTGAATTATAAACTTTAAAAGTTGCTTATCTGCCTAGCGAAAAACATCTATACAGTTTCATAAAAATGTTTATGTTAAACATAAATGCCATATTTATAGCACACTGATTTAGCCGTCATTGTTAATGAAAATTGAGGTTATATTATGGGACGCACATGAGGTTGTATATTGCAATCAGTCGATGAATGCATTTTCCCGAGGTTCTAAATACAACCAATAGGTATCATAACACTGAATTTTTATTTTCGGATGAATGAGTACACTGAGGCAAAATGGGTTAATTAAACAAAAATAATATTCTTGAAAAACACCATTGTTAATTGTGGTTATATTTTTTAAATTTGCCGTATTTTGAATTTTTGTCTAGATGGGCATTAGAAACGCTTATAGTTTTCTCAAAATGACGCAAAATACAAAATGGTTATTGTATCATGGAATTTTTGCTTTCTTCTTTGGTATAGTTTAATATTTACAACGCTTTAGCACCATCCTTCAGCTTATCTATTGGATCGTACGTGATACAGTAAACAAACAAATCTTGTTTAGTCTTGTACTTTAAGGGGTTTGTTTCAATTCGCATGTGCCCATTTTGTTGTGCGTCTGTCTTGCAAGCTTAACTAGATCAGACTTCTGGGTGTTTCGCACGCAACTCTAGACTGTGTACATAAATTCTTCAATGCTCCATCTGATATTACCGCATGCACCAAGAAGCGAGTTTTAATCTGGAAATTTAGAATTTAATCAAACTTGTGCTATACTAAACAATGTTGGAATCTTTAATGTGTGTGACAACACATGCGGAATTTACATTTAACCTACTATCCGAATGTGGGAATATTTTGCTTACAAATGGTCAGCTAGTTGGGTATCGGACCCGGTACCTTAAAATTAGTAATCTAAGCCAGAGAACCTACAACTCCAGAATGAATATTTGAATAATTCGTAATGATCCATCTGAAGGTTCTACATTGGTTAGAAAACAAGATTTTTAAGTGGAAATTTAGAATTTATCCGAGCATATGCTGTATCAAGCAATGCAGGGATCTTTAACACACGTGCCAACAACATAGGACCTACTTTAAAACGTGTGCCAACAATGCGGAACCCATGTTTTTTGTGAAAAATGCTCGTGTAGCATTTTTCAAGCGGTTTGTGTCATAAATCAAACCCAGGACCATGGAATTAGTAGTCAGGCATAAAACTTACTAATCCACTAAGTCACTCTATAACTCTAGGCCATACATTTAAATTGATGCTTGACCTGAGGTACTAACTATTGACCGAGAGGCGATGTTTTTAATTTAGAAATTTAAAATTTAGCTGAAGCTTTCCCATACTAAGCAAAATAGTAATCTTTAATGTGCTTGACCAACTTATCATTCAAACAAAGGCGTATTTTTTGTAAAAAATGCTCACCTATTATTTTTCAAGTGATCCGTGTCGGGAATCAACTTTCTAATTTTGGGATTGGTAATATCCAACCAATCACCTTAACAATTTAGGCAGTTGACCAAAGTAAACACAAAACCCCACAGTGTCTTTATTTAAAGTAAATACCATCATTATAATCAACTACAAGGAAATGATGAGGTGATAATACGAAGTGAATGCACAATCTCAAAACACCAATTGGGGTTTGTATTTATTAAGGTTTTGGTTCATTAAAACTATAATAATCACCAATCAAGGGACATCTTGTAATTCTTTACCAACGGCCACTAGATGGTGCTATTAGGAAGTGTCATTACTATTTTCATAAAAGTTGACATTTGTTCTTGTGGAAACTGACCACTTAGAAATTGGCCAAGTGGTTTGTTTATAGTGAGCGTTTAAACAAGGCAATTTTGTGAAAGAATGGAAATTTCACATGAAAGTTTTCGTGAGTAATCTTTTTATGATTTTAGTAAAGGCTTAATTCACCAACAATGCAAAGAAGCGCCTAGTTAAACGTTTGATAATTACGCACAAATAGAAAAAAAATCGTGTGTAATTAGTTTTTAGTGAAAACATTGCGCAACACCGCGTGTTCCTCCAAAAAATATAACTGTTCCTATACAACATAATTGAAGAAAATCGGCATGTGACTTACAGTGAAATAGACATTCTTAAGCATATTAACGACTGCTGATATTCAATTTTGTATGAACATTTAGCTGTGCAAAAATCTATTCCTGATGGATTTCTTATAATTTGGTCGAAGTTAAAGGGATCTTCATATTAATTGGTCGTATGAATCGGAAACTAAACAACAAACCACTGTTTGAGTATTCCAAGATGAACCGAAATTTACAAAAGTTGTTCTTACACGAAGCACTTCCAATAAATTGATCGCTTGTTTTTTCGGTTTACTGGCCATGTTACAACCGCTCTTTAGACCTTGGTGGATCGGGAACAGTTAACGCCCAATAGTATATAAAACAATTTGTTCTTCAGAAGTAACCGACGAATTCAGAAAGAACAACCGAAGACGTCGCATCATTCTTCAGCAGGACAATGCTATCTTGCTCACAGAATGTTAACAATTGATTGTTTGAAGGATTAAAACATCAAATGAATGTCACATTGCCAGTATTTACTGGATGTATTGTGATCTCTTTGTATTGTCGATGCCAAACAAAAAATACGTGAACAGCGAATGTCATCATTTTAAGAAGCTGTTGAAACCTTCAAAAATCAACCTCCAAGTGAAAAAGAATTTTCTAGATTTGGTTTTACACATTATAACACACCGACTTCGGTAACGAAAAATGGAAGAGGCATTCAGAAATTGAAGAACTAGTCTCGAAGAAGGCCGTGCCAAAATTAAACATGGTGATAAAAGTAACAGGTACAAAGAAAAGAAGATAAAAACTAAACAAAATAATCCTGGCAGAAGGTAGCGGTGAGATTGAAAAACTGCCTAGTTTCATCTAGTGGTTCGCGATGGACTGACATGGGCAAAAGGAAAATCCAAGAAACTATAAGGTGTCATTCATTATCACAGTTAAGCAGCTGGATCTGTGAAGCATTTTACGTAGCATAGTGTCTTTAAGAGCTATTGATACCTACAATTACTATAAATGACATTTTGGAAAGACAAAAACGCAGAAAACAGAAAATAATCACTTCTTAAAGTGCCAAGTTACAGTTTTTACTTCACATCAATGATGTCTCACTAAACAAATCTAAATCACCATCATAAGCATAAAACTAAATACATAAAATTGCAACAATAGACGATGCTTAACTAATATAATATTAATAATAGATATCTTGCATAAACATAATCTTCTTTGTTAAGCTATAGATAAAGTTAAGGCATCTATAAAACCTTATGAATATTATGTTTCAACAATTACAATTACATTGACTCACCGCTACCAGTAAGATTTCCAGGTAGGAACAAATTTAAACTAGAGGGCGTGGCTGTAGATTGATTTGCAATATCTGAAGTACCTGTTTTATGTGGAGATTAACGAAACAACGTTCTCCAAATAATGCCAACGATCATCAGTAGCTTCAGATGTCAGATAAACTCTGCGGCCGGACTTTAACCACCCCTTACAGGTTGAAGATACTAATAGAAAAGTGAGTAGCACAGTTATGTCTTCCTGATCCGATGAACAGTAGAAGTAAAGAGGTCGTTCTAGCGATCCTTTTTAAGAGTTAGTACAGATAGTATAAATAAGGACGACTTTAAATTGATAGAAAACTAGCTACAAAAGCACTTCTCGCATTTTAAGTATGAGCAAAAATATCAAGTCTGAAAACAAAAAACAATAATAATAGTTAAAACTAATTACTTTGAATTCTTCTCATCTGTGTGATAGCGATAAAGCTGGGTCGCCGTATCAGGTATCAATGTAAATACCAAGAGCGACAACTAAATTGTGATTTGTAGCAGGTTTGTTGAAAAAGGCTAGAAATATATCGCTCTAGATGCATATGAGTTTTAAATAGGGGGACTATGGAAGTACACAACGAAAATATGAGTGAAACAAAAATTAACACTGTGCAGCATGCATAAGTGTAAGTGTACGGCGAATATTTTGAAAAGCACTAAAGCAGTTTGTTCCAAAAAAATGTTTTTATTTCCTAATTTTTATGCACACTTAAAAGGTGGTCCTCATAGTTCATGTTTATAAGATACTTATTTGTTTAACAATTCCAATAGGATATACAGTAATTCTAGTAAACTTGCATTAATGGAAATAACTTGGTGTACTTTAAAAGAATTTGCGCAAGAAATAGAGATGTTTTGACAATACTGAATAATACTATGGAGTGAACCACAAGCGTTGGATGGTTATAGAAATAGGGTAAATTACGTTTTTGCCAGACGAATCTTGAGTTTAGGAATTAAACTCGGCGCGATAGATGTTGGTAGATTACTATTCTAATGCTTCAGTGAGGAGTGCTGAGTTTTAGAGTGTGCTTGATGGTAAAATTATAGTATGGAATATTAACAGCCAGGTTGATCGATGCATATTTGAAATCAGTATCACCATGTTTGAGTAAGAGGTACACGCGTTGATTGCATAACGCATTATTACTAAGTTTTTGTCGCGAGAAGGCGTAATACTGGTCGTAGTTCTGTGTAGACCGAATAAACAATTCGGTGAGAATACCCTCTCGAGAACTCAAGATTGGAATAAATCATTTTCAAGTGGCCGAGAAACGGCTAGGACGAGAATCATGCGCATTGCCCGCAGACAAGCATTGCTGGAAGAAACCTTTCAACGATCCGTAATTTGATTGAAGGTAATTGGCGTATCAGCGTATAACAGTAACACAACTGCTGCAACGCTTGAAATATCGTATGAAATTGCACAGACCATTATTACTGAAGAGTTAGGTTACCGTAAACTGTCGGCAAGATTGGATACTAGTCGACTGACGGTAGAACAAACAGCACGTCGTATCCGAAGGGCTGTTGGCGTGATACCGCGAAGAGAGCGATGATTTTTTTTAAGTCGTAGTCTTACGTGTGATGAGACACGTGTCGCATCAGGATCAAAACTGGCTAGAAGCACGATCTCGAAAAGGTGTTTCTGCAAGAAAAGTGTTTGCTAAAGTTTTGGGGGGATTCTAAAAGCATTTTATATTCAGAACTTTACAATACCTTAGCGAGATTTTAGTTAACATTGTTGGCAGTTCGACCAATAGTGCTGTTCGCATTAAATAACATTTCACTAGGAAATTTTGACGAGAACATCCTACACCGGGCGGTCATTTTGACCTTTTACGGCTTCCTTTTGGGCTCACCAACGAACTCGCTGTTTTAGCATCTTATGAACAGTGTACTGGGAAACAAAAAACATTTCTCGGAATTTCCTTGCAAAGATGATATTAATATACTAACTGTAACTGTACAATAAAGTTTGGAAAAGCTAAAATTAATTTCGTAAAAATTCAGAGAGCACCATCTTAACACTGATGATAAGTGTTCATTTTTTTCAATCTCAAGTCGATTACTTGGGACAACACATTAGTATAGATGGTGTACATGATATTTTAAAAAGTTTATTAAAAATTATATGATTGTGGAACCGCTCATGCATTTAACACGAAAAAAGCGCTCAGTGGTTTTGGAAACGCCCACACGAAAGAGTTTTTCAACAAATCAAAGATATTCTCACAGTGAAATCAATCCCTGCCATTTTTATATCTAAATTGGTAACCGAACTATTCACGGACGCGTGTGCGATAGCAGTTGGTACAATTTTTTTTCAATTGGATGATGAAGGGAAACGTCATGTAATATCCTATTTTAGTAGACGAACAACAACTGATCAGCGCCAGTACGACTCATACGAACTTGAAACGATTGCTGTTGTTTTGGTGTTGCGATATTTTAGATGGTACTTATTAGGTATTGATTTTAAGTTAATCACAGACTGTAATGCATTGAAGACCATGGTTTCAACGAAAGATTTACTGCCAAGAATCGAATGTTGATGGTTCGAAATTCAGGCATTCACGTTTAGCATTGAATATAGACTAGGCACGCACATGGTCTACGTCGATGCATTACGTAGAAATTCAATGCATATGCATTGTGAAAGTTACTCGATCCACATCACAGAAGATTCGTTGATAGTCGGAGCAGAAGTTCAAGACCATCAACTTTGAAAAATTAAAAATAGATTTGAATTGGTGCAGTGATAAACGAAACAAAGCAATATTTTAGGGTACTCATTAAACAAAAATAATAAAATTTATAGAAGTCTAAACAGCAATTTAAGATTGTAGGTGATATCAAAAACAGCCCGAATGCAAATTGACTGTTTATACAGGACATCTAAGTGCAGAAGAAACAATAAAGAGGATACGTTTTAAATATTGGTGTACGAAAATGAGTCGATATGTAGAACAATACGTTAGTGCTTGTTTAAGTTGTTCATACTATAAACAGACTGGTTTGAATGTACAAAAAGAGCACATTAAATCCCATCGAAAACCGCCAATATTATTCTACACCTTTCATATTGATCGCGTTGGTCCATTTGAAAAACGAGTAAAAAGAAAAACAAATTTATATTATTCGTAGTCGATGCGTTATTAAAATTTTGTGTAGCTGAATCGGTGTTAGTGACCAAAGTGCACGATATGTTACAAGCGCCTCAGAAAGCTTGGTATGTTTATTTGGAGTTTTTATCGTATCATAAGTGACCGTCTCTTGGCATTCACATGAAGTGCCTTTAAAACATTTTGTGAATCTTATGAAATAAAGTGTAATATAAACGCAGCAAACAGTTGCAACTTCGCGTACCAACGGTCAGTGAACGATACTATGAAAGCAGGCCACGACTCGTGCAGATGGGATCGTTATGTTAAACAAGTGCAAAGATACAGCTTTTAATAAATCTATTAATACAACGCCAATGCAAGTATTAATTAGTTAAGCCGAAACGTAAGCAGACTCTCAAATTCTTAACGCAATCGACGAACAATTTTCCATATTTGACTTGAAGCAATTTGGTGGTAAAATTACTGATCATATTACGGAAGATAGAAAAACAAGAAAGAACGATATGACAGATAAAGAAAGATGCAATTAAAAATGATAATGGGGAATTAATGATAAACAGAATTACGAGTGAACACGCTACTGGTAACAGTCTAAAGCTATTCGCAAAATACAAGGGGGCCATTCCGAGTGACAAAGTACTTATTAAGGACCGATACACAGTAGAGGATCTGAAAGATAATTAGAAACGTATAGATACTATTGTATTATACTTGATCCGTTGAATCAAGGCTATGACGTCATATGTCAGCTGCCGACTACGTTGTCAAATGTTGAAAATGTGTTTTTCATTTAAATACACTACTAATTATTGCTACGGTGTATATGAACGCTTTTAGAGACTCCGATCAAGTACCAAACACGCCCTAGGTTGTTATGTAGCAAAGCATACCAAGGCCGCCCACAGAATAATTTGTAGAGGGGGTCAAGACTACTTTCAAAAATATTAGTTATGTTACACAAAGGATGAACACTGTTAATGCAACCCCGTTACCGGACGTATTGGAAAGTAATGTAAGGCATAAAATCTTATCTCCTTAGAGTAGCTCAAAAGCAGTTAGGACCATCGATAATGCAGCGTTTTTTAATATTATAGTTGAAATCACGAAAGAATGCATTCACGCCATAGGTTACTGAATTTAAAAGCGATATACATTAAAAGTATGTCGGTGTTTAATTCAGAAACCTATGACGCGAATGCATTTTTTCGAGATTTCGGCTATAGTATTTGAAATTGAAAGAAAAACGTAGGATTGATAGTTTCTTAATAAATGCAGCATTCTGTAATTAATCTAATTTTCATAAAGTATAAAGTTACTTACCAATCTGGTAAATTGCTGGTGCAGCAGGCTATCAATTCTTTTGGCTTGATGATGCACAGGGTAGCAAATGGAAAAGATTGGATTTTACATTAACACACACTAATTGAAAATTGAATGGACTTATTCCAATACACGTAATAAGCCGCCCGTAAGAAAATGTAAAAATACAGACACGACACAACCATATTTAACGGAAACAGAAAAGCCACATTGTCAATCAATGGCCACAAACCACAGATATTAATTAATAGTAAATAAATATCCGACCGGCACTTTAAATAGTGTCTTTAATATTTGTTGCACAAACAAACATGACTAAGAACTAAGAAGGGTACAACAAACTATTATAACTGGCACTGCTAAATAGGACTGTTCTCGCGTTTTATTAATCATCATCATTTTTGAATAAAAATATCAATCTTCTTCGGTCTTGACCAAATCTATTTAGGACTTCATTTATAAATGCTTGTTTCTCCCTACCTACCATGTCCTTATGTACACTAAGCATGCATAAACCTGATAATCTATCCCCTGACATGCTTGATATAAGCCACGATTTTACCCGCTTTAGCGTACTAAATGACTTTTCTATTGTTGCAGTAGTTGGAGGTAATGCTAAAAAATATTCAGCGCAGTTTTGATGGCCGGAAAAAAAGAAACTTTATTATCAAGCAAATGTACAAAGTCTGTATCTTGTTGAATCTCTCTATTTTGCCAAAGTTCAACCCACGTTTGCAACTGTTCTGAAAAGTTATCAATGTTGTAACTTCTGGCTATTTCTTCTTTTTATTTAACAATGCTCTTTTATATTGTTGTCTTTTAAGTTATTTGGATGTAATCCAGAGAGTAAAAAGAAGTCGTAGCATCTTCAGAAAACCTTGTGGAAATAGACTGTATAACAGAATCCAAATAAGGAATAAAAAGGCTTACTCGAAAGTAATCTTCAACACTACTCATATGATAATTAGACCTATGAGTTTGTCTTGGTGCAATATGTGGTAATGTAATTTCCAATCCAAAACCATGGGCATGTTCAACACTTTTTTTATAAACCTCTTTAAAATATTGTTCAGGATCACTACTGTGTGTCTTAAAAAGTTTGAGTAGTTCATCTATGTGCTGTTTAACAGAAAATAAGTTTATACTTTTAGACTGTAGTGCATTACAAACAGGTTCCAATTTGCTAGAATATTTGGCCATAATATGCAGACAAAGAATAAATTTCGACGAAGAAACGCAATTTAAAAGTTGACTGGCCCTATTTCTTGTCTGAGCATTTATTTCACGGTTATGAGCTAAATTTTCCAGAGCGTTCATAGTATCTGCAAAATGTTCCGCAAACAACCTCATTGATTTATATTTGACGGACCAGCGTGTTTCACATAATAGTGGAATATTAGAAACATATCTACGTCTTAATGGACTATCTCGAAAGAAAGTAACTACTTCTTTAATGGTACCTACTGAATTTTGAATATCCGGAATCTTGTTCAAATCATTTATCACTAAATTTAATCTATGGGACGCGCAGTGAAAATATATCGCTTTTGGATATTTATTTTTAATAAGTTTTTGGACTCCCTGCTCATGACCTGCCATCGTCGAGCAACCATCAAACCCTAATCCAACTAATTTATCCATACAAAGACCATATTCATTACAAGCGTTTAAAATTGCAGAAGTTATACCTTCTGCGTTTATCGATGTAAGGACTACAAAGCCTAAAAATTCTTTTCTGACCGAATTGTCATTACTAACAAATCTTACTCCAAGTGATAACTGTTCTACCCCAGCAATATCTGCACTTTCGTCAGCCAGAATTGAAAATGCTTCACTCAAATTCACATCTTTCACAATTTTTTCCCTAATTAATGTTCCACAAATTGAAATTATTTGATTTTGAGTTCTGTGAGAGGTGTATTTTGAGTTCTTCTTGCAAAACTTTAAGTGCTCGTTTAGAATGTGATCCCCACTTTCTATTCTGAATTGTAAAAGATCCTCAAAATTACATTTTTATCACCTCGTAATGGCAAATCATGCATACCACAAAAAATGACGGTGGATATTATTGGTATAAGTTTTTTGCGATTCGATTCAATCAAATCCCGCTCAGCTTCATTTATTTGAGAGGTAATTGATAGACGTTTTCCTTCAATAATTTTTGTAAAACTAGAAGCTTTTATAGTTGAATCACGATGCCATTCGGTTGTAGCATGTGCTTTTGCAGAAGCGACAAAGTCATGATATTTTGTGAAGGGCTTCACAATGAAAGAACCAAGAACCCCTCTTTTAACAGTTGGCCGAAAAACTACGCAATATTTGCAAAGTGCGCCTTTGAGTTTTGGAGAATACGCAAGCCAATCGTATTGTTGAAGCCAGTCATATCTAAAAGCACGTCTTCTTTCTTCGGAATCGTTCTTGAAATTATATTTAGGATCTGGTTTGTAAGGATTTGTTAATAATGAAAAGCGAACATCGTCGGAAAGGGTTTCATTCGAGTTAACAAAATAACACAAATCGAGCATGTACTCATTCTTATCAGTTGAAAGATTGGTGTCATATTCACATGTGAGAGATTTTAAAGTATTAGGTGACGAACTACCAGCTTTATTTAGATCATTGACACTATTATGTACTATACTATTATACTCAAAAATAGCATTAGCACCAGCACCGCTACTACTACAGCCTATGCTAGATGATTCTTTTAGTTCATTTCGTTTGAAAAATTTTCTAATATCCATTGTTAGTATTGTTACTGATCTTAGATCTGAATTTCTGAAAAAAAATAACACGCTTTACTTTTCTGATACTTCAAAAGAAGAGATTTGTTAATCAAATAGACTTTAAAGAAAAAAATAAGAATCTCCCAATTGCAAATAAATATTATTTTTAAATATGTATTCTCACGCATTAGGTACATTAGTACTTACTGCTATCCTATCCGTAACTAAACTGTAACTGCAATCTTCGGCCTTCTTTAAAAACAAAACCAGTAACTACACTACTTATCAACACTGATAACAATAACTACAAGGAAAATGACCAATCAATATCTATCAACATACACGTCTTCTACTAATTCAACAGTCAGATAAAGTTTCCTAAGTCACAAATTAAAAGTACACCGCATTCGAAAAACACTGAATACAAACTGAAGTCACTGAAGATATAGACGTACTTTACTGTTATAGATAAAGAATATATTTTTTCTCAGAATAGAACACAATGAGACATTTGTAGAACATTCCAAAGTTTTAGTTGTAGAGTACCTGAACCTGTACAATAAGAAAGAAACCATTATGAAAGCCTTTATTTATATTTCGTTTGAATAGAAACTTTCAGGGTAATGATATTTAGATATTAATGAATGAAAATAACAGTTTTGTTATAGGCGGTTAGGGTTACTATTGTAAGGTAATCGCATTAATTCGCATTTCCTGCTTAAAATGACATACAAAGTCGGTCTATCTATAGTTAGACAATGAGCATACCTGTAGTGTAATTTCAACATTTAGGTTTACTTTATTTTTAAACAATAGTATAACCGATAGTGAAATCGTAATATTCTTCAATCTCTAGTGAAGGTGCACTTCGTGTTGCGATTTCTAACGAAAAAAAAAACCAAAGGAACATATTCAGGGGGGGTCAGGTGACCCCCATTGACCCCCTTTGTGGGCGGCCTTGAAGCATACCAAGTAAACATGCATTTCACGGTTCAACAACGATTAGTTTGTGAAAAAATACCTTATAAGAATGAACTATCAATTATAGTTACATTAAAAAAGGTTCGTACAATAATAGGACGACGTGAAAACATTTATAAAGTTAACAGTTTCGAATTTAGCTAAAGCTATTAGAAAACTGGTTCTGTTTTTAGCAATATGGCAACACCAATATATCCTCACAATGGTTGGCCAAATAAAAATATTACTGCAGTTAATGAAAGTATATGAGATGATCAGACCAGGCTTGGCAACAGTGCATTGTAATACCAATTGTAAAAACCAGAATGCTCTAAAATGTAATGTCAACATACTATATCTTTTTATACGAATTGGCATTTAGAATTTGTCTGCCTGGATTACTATTATTGACGTCATAGCCTTGATTCGACGGATGGACTATAGCCGACAACATAAAGAATGGCGTATTTTCCAAGAGGAAAGTTAGTTTTTGATGTATACATGTTATAAGGTAGTTTTGTTGTATAAGGAACTATGATGTATTGTATAGACCCTCCTTCCACGAATTTTAGGTAACGTTTACCTGCGTGCAAACTGCTTGTTATGAAAGTCAATTCTGTAGCAACTTGTAACAGCGAGAGGTTCACTATTTGTACAGTCTTATAATAAACAGAATTTAGTTGTTCAATGCGAGTAGCGAATAATTATTTAATCCCTCTATTGACGCAACATTTGGTCGATCTTCGAATCGGGTGAAAATCAGCACATATTAATCAACTTTTTATTGAAAATCTGCATTCCACAAAGGGTCCTTCGAGAAATCAATTTTAATCAGAAAAAAACCAAGGCATCAGCAGGTGAAATAAAAGTTCAGTATCCATTTATACCTTAATCCAACTCATTGTTTGGGTGCGTATGTATTCAATTGTGTGTAAATATTACTATATTTTTGTAAGTTTTACGCAACAATGGCCGAATTAGCCCATCTAATTGCAAAACGTGGTCAAAGCTAAATTTACAAGAACTACAACCTACCTGAATAACTTTAACAATGAAAGCGGAGATACGGAACAATTAAAAACTAGGGAAAGTAGTGTAAGGGAATGGTTTAAGGAATTTGAAGAATTGCAGTATCATATAAAACAAATAGCGTCTAAAGATACTACAACTGCCGAGGAATCAGAAGTGGTCGAATTACAGTATTTTACTCTTTTAACTAATATTCGTGATATCATTCAAACCCGTTCAAATTTAAGTGTCATTCATACTTCTACTTCCAACACAAGCAACGAAACAAAGCCGCCAAGTCGCAGTTTAACTGCCTGACCTTGCCGAATATAGAATTACCACTTTACAGCGGTGCATTTTTAGAATACATTTTACAATAGTTTTAATAACATGGTAAATATTAAGAGTCGTTTAAATGATTGCTATTTTTTTAATTTGAAATCTTGTCTAAAAGCCGATGCATTACGCGCAGTCGAAGTTTTACCGGTAAAGAGTGAAAATTACAAAGTAGCTCTAGATATTCTAGAAAAGCGTTTTAAAAACGAATGTTTAATTGTTCAAGAGCACGTTTGCTCAATATTAAATTTTCCCGCTATTACAAAAAATTCTGATACAAAGATAATGCGAGAATTGTTAGATAACTTTAACAGTTAACCTACAAGCCTTAAAGAGTTTGGGAGTAAAAATAGAAGCTTGTAATGTTATATTAATTCCGATAATTCAATCTAAACTTGATTTTTTTTACAAAAAGGGAATATGAAGCAACTTTGGGTTCAGAGTTACTAAAACTTCAACATTTAAGAAACTTTTTAGAAAAAAAGGTGTCAGTTTTTTTAAGGGGTAAATTCATTGAATAAATCGGGTTCTACAAAAAACTATGCTATAACGAAATTTCAAAATTCAAATAATAAGTCGTGAACTTCTGCCTACGTTGTTTCAATGGTAAACAAAATTAATTGTTGTTGTTGTAACGGTACGCATAGTATTTATCACTGTTCTAAGTTAAAATCGATGTCCGTACAAGAAAGAAAAGATGAAATTAAAAAACTAAATCTTTGTCGTAACTGCTTAAAAGACAATCATTCGGAGTCTGAATGTAAATCAATAAGTGCATTTCAGGTGTGCAACAAAAGACATCACACCCTATTACACATATCAGAACAGTTTACTCCTAGTGAAGTTGTCAATTCTTATCATTGTGCTACTTCTAACAAAACGGTCGCCTTAGCAACAGTCATTGTCTTTGTTAAGGATGCTTTGAATTCTTTTCAACAATGTCGTGCATTACTAACTTAACGTAGGTTCACAGTATAATTTTATTTCTGTGGCAACTTGTGTAAGATTAGGTTTAAAACTTAACAAAACTGATTTTACGATCTGCGGAATAAACCAAGAAAATACCGTTGTGCAACAAGAGGCTAACGTAACAATAGAATCCTGCTATAAACCCTTCAAAGCTCGCATAATTTGTTTAGTGGTGCCATGCATTACCGGAAATGTACCCTATTATACAATAGATGGGACAACCTTGCAAATTCCTGGAAACTTGAATTTAGCAGACCCAAGTTTCAACAAATCCTTACCTGTAGACTTGCTGTTAGGGGCTGAATTGTTTTGACAATTATTATATCCGATAACACAAAATACCTTACAATACCTGCGCCGTACTTTCACGAAACTAAATTGGTGTGGGTGATAGGTTGTCCTCTTGATGTACATACTTAGAAGTGGGTTAAAATTATGTAATTTAGTGTGGATAAATATAAAACAATAGAATGTCAAATATCTAAATTTTGGGATTTAGAGGAGTTAAACAATTCCACAACATTATTGTCCGCTGAAGAAAAGGAATGCGAAACGTATTTTCAAAAATGTTCAAGCGCGATACAGATGGTAAATTTATAGTTAGAGCGTAAATTCAATAAGCAACAAAATTTTAAGAACGATTACTCGTCATTTATAAATGAATATATTGAATTAGGTCACATGGAGTTATTAAATGAACAAAACCAAATAGCGGAAGGAATATTTTCTCCCGCATTACGCGGTTTTTAAAGAATCCACAACAACACGATTGAGGGTCGTATTTGACGGATCCGCAAAAACAAATTAACATATTAAGTTTAAATGATAATGTGTTAGTAGGTCCTGCCTTACAACGCGAATGATTTTCAATTTTGATGTGCTTCAGAACTAATCAATATATTTTTAATGCGGATATCAGCATGATCTCCAGACAAATTAAGGTCGATCAGGAAGACATTGCATATCAGAAAATATTCTGGCGAAATTGTAACCATCAACCAAGCCAAATTTTTAAGCGTAATACAGTAACTTACGGCACTAGTGCCGCACCATTTTTAGCCGTTAGATGATTACAACAATTAGCACATGAAAATCAGAAAATGTATCCTGAAGCAGCAACTGCAATTCTTAATAATTTTTATATGGACGATCTATTCTTCGGTCATAACACTATTTCAGAAGTCTTAATATTGAAAAATCAAATCACTTCATTTTTATTGCAAGGCGGCTTTAAACTTAGAAAATGGGCTTCAAATCAAAATTGCCATAGTTAATTTTGATAAGAATGACAATGCAAAAATTCTTGGGTTGTATTGGAATTGCAAAGATGATTTACTAAAATACGAAGGTATAAAGTACGAAATATCAAAAAAGTTAACTAAACGAATAATTTTATCTACGATAGGTCAAAATTTTGATGCTTTTGGATTAATTACTCCTGTTATATTAAAGGCGAAATCAATTCTCCAAAAAATTTGGAATTTGAAAATAGGCTGGGACGATCGCGTTCCTCAAAATATTTTTCTATTATGGGAACGGTTTATAATAGAACTTTCACATTTAAAATTAATAAATATTCTCAAAAAAGTTATTTCAACCTTTCCAGTAAAATTAATTGAATTACACCGTTTTTCGGATGCTTCCATGCAACAAGGGTATGGGGCTACTGTATATTTAAGAGTTAGAGAGAATTATAATAATTATTTGACACAAATTTTATGTTCCAAAAGTGGGGAGGCTCCATTAAAAACTGTAACAATACCAAGGTTAGAGTTATGCGCAGCGCTGCTCTTAGCTTCTTTGGTAGAAAAAGTAATCATTATCATCATTAGGTCTTCAGTCCTAGAACTGGTTAGACGCGTACCATCATTGTTCCCTATTCTGAACTAACCTACAGATCTCCCTGAAATATACACAGTTTGCATCTATAACTGTCTGATCTAGGTCTACATCTACCTCTTTTTTCCTATCTCTGCTTGTAATATATCACATACTATTCCTAAAATGCCTTAGAACGTATTCCGCCTACTATTTCTCTTTTCCCCAGATATCCTTGTTCCCCTACTATTTCTGTAACTTATTTGTTATTATCTTTGTCTGTCCATGCTATCGTCCTCATACATCTGAAGCACAGCATTTCAAAAGGCTGCTAGCGTTTTTCTGTCTGCGTTTCAGACTGCCCGTATTTCATAGGCATATTGTGCTGTGCTCCACACATATGCTTTCAACAATTTTCTTCTTATTCTATGTTTGTTGTCTTTCCTCATAGGCGCTGTTCTTTCTTGTTAGATGCAGTTCGATCACTTTCTATTGTTTTCCAGTTATATGTCCTATTTCTCCGACCTTCAATGGTTGCGAAGGGAGGTATGTAGCCTGTGGCTGCCAAGTTCCCCCAACACTTAACCATTTGGCGATTTAATATATTTTCCAATTTATCTTTTCGCACAGTCAACATTAGTTGCAGGTATTTCGCAACCAACAACTAGTTGTTTATACTAATCATCAGATTTATCTGCGCTTATTTTTTCGTCATTAGGTTTTCCGTCTCAAAACTGGTTGGACACGTACCTGCACTTATTTATATTCTGAGCTAGCCTACATAGTTCCCTGAAATTCTCACACAGCATGTGTATTCAGCTCGTTACCTTTCTATTGTTTTCTAATTTTATACCCTATTTTACCGAGATTCAGTGAAGGAGGTTAAGCAACCTGTGGCTACCAAGATCCCCCAACACTTAGACATTTGCCGAAATAATGGTTTTCCAGTAAGTCCTTTCACACACTTAACATTATTCGAGAATATTGCCCAACCAATTCTTGTAGTTACTTATAATAATCATCATGTTTAAGCACAGTTATCTTTTCGTCATTAGTTTATCCATCTTGGGATTGGTTGGATGCGTACCTCCATTGATTTCTATTCTGGGCTAGCCTACACATCTCCCTGAAACCTCTACAGCCTACATCTTTTGCTGTCTGTGTGCAGTAGTCTAATCTAGGTCTGCCTCTTCTTCTCTTTTTTCCTATCTCTGCTTCTAATATATTCCGCACTATTCCCTCATGCCGTAGTATGTGGCCTATCATCCTATCTCTCCTATTTTTTTACCGTTTTCCACATATTTCTTTCTTCCCCTACCATTTTTAGTACCTCTTCGTTCTTAACTTTTTCTGTCCATGATATCTTCATCATACGCCTGTAGCACCACATTTCAAAGGCTTCTACCTTTTTCTTGTCCGCTTCTCCTACTGTCCAGGCTTTACAGCCGTACAGTGCTGTGCTCCACACATATGTTTTAAGCTATCTTTTCCTTGTTTCTATGTTTGTGGTCTTTGAGCACAGTAGTTGCTTTTTCTGGTTAAATGTAGCACGACCTTGTGCTAATCTTTGTTTTATATCTTTTGTGCTTTTTCCATCTTGCGTTATTTGGCTTCCTAGGTAGCAGAAATCCTTAACCTCTTGTAAGTTCGTGTTAAATACTTGTATTCTTGTTTTTGATTTATTTTCCCCACCTTTGCAAACTAGAACTTTAGTTTTAGTTTTGTTAATTTTCATACCGTATCTCTCTGTTAGAACCGTTTCCATTTCATTAAGAGCAGCTTCTAACTCTTCCTTGCTAGACGCTAATACCGCTATATCATCTGCAAATCTAAGCATATCAATTTTTTGTCCCTGCATAGTAATTTCAAATGTCTTCCCGCATTTGACAGTATTCATTGCCTCTTCTATGTACAAATTAAAAATCAATGGGGATAGGGCACATCCCTGTCTCACCCCTTTCCTAATGTTTACTTCTCTACGTTCCTGCTATAACTCTATTACTGCTGTTTGCTCTTTGTATAAGCTATGTACTATTCGTCTATCCCTATAACTCATTCCAATCTTTTTGAGTATTTCAAACATTTTTTTCCAATTTACATTGTCGAATGCTTTTTCCAGATGTACAAACCCTATATACATGCTTTCCCCCTTTTCTATTGTTTTCTCCATTATCACTCTCAGAGCTAAAATAGCCTCTCGTGTTCCCCTGTTTCGCTTAAACCCAAATTGGTCTTCTCCTAGTATTTCTTCAGCTCGTTTTTCCATTCGTCTTTGCACAATTCTAGTTAATATTTTTGATACGTGTGCTGTCAAACTTATTGTTCGAAAATTTTCACATCTATCTGCGCCTTTTTTTTTTGATATAGTTACTATGATGCTACGTTTGAAATCTTTGGGTATCTCGCTTGTCTCATACATATAGCTTACAAGTTGAAAGAGACGTTCTGTTACTGCTTGTCCAGCGGCTTTTAGAGTTTCTGCTTGCACCTTATCTGTACCCGACGCCTTACCATTTTTCAGACTCTTTAATGCTAATTCAAACTCGTCTCGAAGTATAGGATATCCCAAGTCATCATTTTCAATGTCTGATTCCTGTTCTAATGCAGTTAGTTCCTCTCCTGCATATAAATTCCCTATATATTCTTGCCATCTACTCACTTTCTCTACGTTTTCTATAATGACGTTTCCTTGTGCGTCCCTTATATTTTTGCTATGCGGTTTTATATCCCTAAAATTCATTCTAATTAATTTGTATGCTTCGTCTGTCTTTCCTATTTCCATCTTAGTTTGTACCTCTTTGCACTTTTCATCACTCCACTGTTTTTTTAGCTTTCCTGCATTTTCGAATAATTTCCCATTTTATGGCTTTGTATCTCTGTTTTCCTGTTTCGTCTGATTTATTTTTGTATTTTCGTCTTTCTTCTATTAAATTCACGATATCCTTTGTTATCCATGGTTTCTTATTTTCTTTTTGTGTATACCCCAGAATATCTCTGGCCGCCATGTCTAGGCTGGATTTAATGTTATTCCATTCTGTTTCTACTTCCTTAGTTTCAGATATTTTCCCGATATCATTCAGCAATTCATTTGGCTTTTTTTCGAATCTTACTTGAATATCTTTATCTTTTAGTTTCTCTAAGTCCAAGTGCCTTTTTCCGTTCCTTTTTATCAGATTTTTAAATTTAAGTGCGGCCTTCATAATTACGATGTTGTGGTCAGTATCTATATCTGCTTCTGGGTAGCTTCTACAGTCTTTACTTGATTCCTAAACCGTTGTCTAACAAGAATGTAATCTATTTGATATCTTCCTATATCTCCTGGCATCTTCCACGTATATCGTCTTCTAGCATGATGTTGAAATAATGTGTTTGTGTTGATTAAATTGTTCTTGTCGCAAAAATCTACCAGCCTATTTCCCCTGTCGTTTCTCGTGCCTAAACCAAATAAACCTACTACCGCTCCTTCCCTCCCCTCACCTACCACGGCATTAAAATTCCCCGTAATTATTAAATTTTCATGTCCTTTTACGTATCTTAATATGTCTTCGATATCTTTGTAGATGGCTTCTACCTCTTCGTCACTGTAGCTAGAGGTGGGCATGTATACTTGTATTATTACTGTGTTTACCGGTTTAGATTATAATCTAACCATGAGTACTCTTTCGTTCTTTTGTAAGTAATTTTCTACATAGTATCCTATCTTTTTCCACATAACTATCCCCACACCCAAATTTCCTTCCTCTGCTCCTGTATGAATTACCCTGAAGTCTCCACTCCAAAAATCCCCCGCCTCTGGCCACCGAACTTCGCTGATCCCTACTATATCTAGTGATAACCTATTCATTTCGATTTTTAGGTTCTCTAGCCTACCTACTTGCTTCATACTTCTAACATTCCACGCTCCGACTCGCAGAATGTTCCCGACTCTTATTTTTAACTTTCCGATCGCATCCTCCGAAGTAGTCCCCTCCCGGAGATCCGAATGGGGGACTATTTTAACTCCGGAATCTTTTACCCCAGAGAATGCCATCATGTTTGTAACAATTTAAGTACGCTGTGTACTTGGGAGATAATGTGGTGGTTTCCCGTTGCCTTCCACATCGCGGTAGTGTGTCTTAGACTGCCATACTGACCCCTATGGTCTCTGCCAATCTAAGTACCGAAAGAGCCGCTGCCCTTTTTCGGGGACCTGTCTTAGTCTGGTTCCTCACTAACGACTCTACTACTTTGGTTGGACCTGTAGTTTGGCTCTTTAGCTCATTAGACCACGCAAGCCATTTCACCTGTTCTAGTAATTTAGAACTGGCAAGGTGCAGGTCCATTCGAAATGGGGAAAAAGTAATACAAGATTAAAATTTAAATATATCCCAAAGATATTTTTGAACCGATTCTAATTGTGCTTGCTTGGCTAGCCGTAGAGCTAAACACATGGCGCACATCATGTTGCACAAATTCAATCACTTACAAGTATAGTTGAATGGCGCCATATTGCAAGTATTGACAATCCCGCTGACATTACAACGCGATGTGCTTCACCAAAACAAATAGCAGAATCAAATTGATGGTGGAATGGACATCAGTGGTTGACATTAGAAAATCACCACTGGGACAATTCTAGTTCACGCCTAGGCCAAATAGACGTGCCCGAAAAACGTAAAATTACACTGCTCGTTGCATCTATTAGCGTTGAAGAATTACCGGTTTTTACACGATTCTGGACCCTTACTAAACTTGAGCGTGTAATTCCGTATTGTTTAAGATTCATTTATAATTGTAGAAATAAATCCAAACTATTAGCAGGCTGTTTAACATGTTTAGAGTTAAATAATGCTCACAATATAATCATAAAAATTATTCCATCACAGGGTTTTTTCAAAGGGTAGCAAATTATTAACTTTAGATCCGTTTACTGCGTGTAGGTGGCTGTTTAGAAAATTCAGAGTTTCCATATGACAGAAAACATCAATTGCTTCTGTCCACTAAACATGCCTTTAGCAAGTTGATTAGTAAAAAGTATCATCAAGCTACACTTGCTGCTCTGAGCGAAGAATACTGGGTAATTTCCGCACGACAAATAATTCGAAAGGTACTCCTTTCATGTATTAAATGTTACCGAATTATTCCAAAACCATTATTAAAAAAATGGGCGATTTACCAAAAGAACGACTGGCACCTATACGACCATTTGTTCAATCAGGTGTGAACTACGCAAGTCCAATTTGGTTGAAGGTTGGTGGCACAAGAAGTAAAAAGAAAACAAAAGCTTATATTGTTCTATTTGTCTGTTATGCAACTAAGACAATTCGTTTCGAATTAGCCAGTGGTCTAACCACGGAATGCTTTTTAAATGCTTTAAGACGTTTTACTGCACGCCGTGGTAACGTAATAGAATTTTTGTCAGATAATGCCACCAATTTTGTTGGTGCTAAGCGAAAATTGAATGAATTATCGAGTTTCTTACATTCAGAAACATGTAAAATTGAGGTAGCAGATCGTATAATTTATGAAAATATAACTTGGAATTTTATCCCTGCAAGAAGTCCACATTTGGGCGGTTTATGGGAAGCAGGGGTAAAATCCGTTAAAAATCATTTGAAAAAGATTGTAGGTGACGCTTTACTCACATACGAAGAATTGTATACGTTCCTAACTAGAATTGAGGCCATCCTTAATTCCCGACCTTTAACTCCAATTACAACAGATGTACACGACCTAAATACTCTCTCACCTGGTCATTTTCTGATTGGTGAACTATTAACCACCCCATTAGAAGCAGATATTGCTGATATCTCGATTAATCGCTTAACTCGTTGGGAAAGAATCGAGCAACTTCGACAGCATTTTTTGAAGCGCTGGTCAAAAGAATACATATCTTATTTACAAGGTCGCTGTAAATGGCAACAATCTACAAACAAAATAATCAAGGAAGGGCAAATGGTTTTGCTCGTCGAAGATAATTTACCGCCTCTTCACTGAAAGCTGGGGCGATTTGTAAATATCCATCCTGAAAATGATGGAATAATTAGAGTGGTGACTGTTCGTACATCCAATGGCGAAACAAGGTGCGCAGTTAGCAAGGTGTGTGTGTGCTGCCTATTGAGTAAAATGGTGCGAATTGTGAAAAGGGAGACGATTAGTGCTTTTAAGCCTTACGTAATTATGTGTATTATATGTTATTTGTTTTTACAGCATGTACTATTAGCATTAATTGTTCTTTGTAATTTGAAACGATGTTATTTTAAACTATTATACAAAGTATCTTACAATTGAAGCCCTTATGGCCTTGAAAGGGGGCGGTATGTATTGTATAGACCCTCCTACCACGAATTTTAGGTAACGTTTACCCGCGTGTTAACTGCTTGTTATGAAAGTCAATTCTGTAGCTACCTTAGCAGCGAGAGGTTCACTATTGTACAGTCATTATAACAAACAGAGAGCTCAGTAAAATGACTCGAAATTTGTCGATTTGGAGGAAATAATACTGAATGGCCCGAAACTTTGTAAACAGGCTTGGTTTAGGGTACTATTCAACATATTAAAAGTCCCCACGTGTAGACGCTACGTTGCGGGCAGGGGAGGGTTCAAAAAATTAGTTTTTCGCAAGTAACTCCGAAAATATTAACTGTACGGAAATTTATGTAGATATCAAAATTGTAGCTTACAAAATCCCGCACAACTTCATTTTTTATTCAAGTCCGTACGACCAAATGGAGTAGAAATATAATTTTTTTAAACACCGGTAGTTTTGCGACGCAACGAAATCGCGTACGCGCGTCGCGCATTTTTTGCTAATATCACGAAAATGGACTCTCGAATCGAGAAATGTTTTAAATAAAAGTTGTAGGGAAATTTAAATACGAACAATTTCGTTTTTTATTCATATCTGTACGGCCCAAATTCGCCGAGTTATTAATTAAAAGACAATTTTTTTATGTTGATAGTGGATGTTTTACATTGTAAAATCAGCATTAATTCTTAAAATATAGGTCGTACATATATAGTCTAAAATGAACTCTTAAATCGAACAATGTTCGAAATAAAAGTTTTATAGAATGTAATTACGAAATTAGTTGTTAGTTTTCTTCTTCATTTGCACTATTTGAATATCGCTCATTTCGTCAGATACGAACATATTTAGGCAGTCGTTCTGATTGCAATTAGCACAGGTTAACAGTAAAGATATTTCTTAATAATAAATATACCTTATTTGATTCAAAGAAACTTTTTTCTCAGTGTCATTTTTACAATATAACCTACATGAACAATAATAAAAATAAAATACTCACATTTTATTAACCAATTGCTATTTTATTGCTTCGGAGCCTTCTCAATCTTTAGTACCTACGCACAGTACTTACTATCGGTCCTAAAAATATCGGCCTTGTACCAAACGCTTCAGAAAGACCCCAAGAATAACTTTTGACACTTCAATAAGTACACAAAAATGGTTAAGGACACTTTTTCCATCATTTCAGGCGACTCATAGTGATGATCTGCTACATTCGTGAACTTACCTGTCTTTTGAAACGCCGGTTTCTCATCACGTTGCATTCAAAATGACATGCCACAAACTCTATTTTATAGGAAATTTTATCAGCTTTAATTTCGGTCTCTTGAAGTTTTTTCGTAAAGTTAATAGAAACGAAGATATTTACAAAAGACGAATGCTAATGCAATTTTTCCATAATTTATCAAAAATACAGCAATATTCATACACTTTTTTTAAATAAAACATACTTTTCGAAGGACTTATACTACTCCAGCACGTTCATATATATATATATATATATATATATATATATATATATATATATATGAAGTAATGAAAACAAGATAAAATAAATTTAACAAAAATTGATTTTTTTTTCTTAAATACTTAAACGCCTGTAACTCGTCAACATTTCAATGAAAAAAGCTCTACGACGTCTCATTTTAAAGCTAACTAAAATATCTTTTAGAAAAATACATAACATTACTGCCTTCAACCAATCAGAAAAAGTTATTTTCCAAAATGCACTCCAAAATGACATTTTTTCATGTTTTTTGCTCTTAACTTAAAGCTATTTTTACCAAAATGGATTCATGCATACATCAACATATTCAAAATTGTATTCTCTTCTACTTTCATTATACATACTTATGTGTACGACCTATACTTTCAGAGTTAATACCGAGTTTTACATGCAAAACATCCACTTCAACATTAAAAAAATTGTTTTTTATTTAATAACTCGGCGAATTTGGGCCGTACAGAAATAAATAAAAAACGAAATTCTTCGTAATTAGATTCTCTACAACTTTTATTTAACCCATTTTTCGATTCGAGAGTCCATTTTCGAGATATTAGTGAAAAATGCGCGACACGCGTATGCGTTTTCGTTGCGTCGCAAACCTGTTTAAAAAAATTATATCTCTGCTCCATTTCGTCGTTTGAATAAAAAACCAAATTGTGCGGAATTTTGAAATCTACAATTTTGATGTAAACATAAATTTCCGTAAAGTTAATATTTTCCGAGTTATTTGCGAAATACTGATTTTTTTTACCTTTTGGACCCTCTCCTGCCCGCAACGTAGCGTTTAGATATGGGGACTTTTAATATGTTAAATTGTACCCTAAAACAAGTCTGCTTACAAAGTTTCAGCCCGGTCAGTATTATTTTCTCCAAATTTTGTCATTTTACTGGGCTAAGAATTTAGTTGTTCAATACGAGTAGCGAATAATTATTTAATTTCTCTATTGACGCAACATATGAAATGATCCAAAACTTAGGGTGTTCATTTTAATGACTGACAGGCACACGGCTTTTATTCATTTACGGTATTGTATAGGCGCTTTCATTAGATAGTGATCAATGAATCTAAAATTATGGAACATCAACGGATGGTGTTAGAGAAGAGATCGATGGTTCTTTAATTACTAAAGATTGGCGATCTAGAGAAGAAATCAATGGATTTCTAATTATGAAAGATCGATGTTTTTTTAGAGAAGATATCAACTGATCTCTGACAACTACAGATCAACAGATCTTTTTTTAGAGAAGAGATCAGCGGACCTACGATTATGAAAAATAAACGGATCTTTTAGGAGAACCGATCAAAAGATCTCTCGTTACGAAAGATCATGGGATCTTTTTAGATAACCGATCGATGAATATCTAATTATGAAAGATCACTATATCTTTTTAGAGAAGAGATCAACGGATTTTGTCTAAATAGAGGTCAATTGATCTCAAACGACGTTTAATTGACGTTTGATGCCAAATTATTGATAGCGTTTTTTTCTCTCTGTAGATCATTGTAACGCCCTAGGAAAGGCATCTTCCACAGAATGGACTAATGTAAGACGAAGAAGTGTATATAACAATATACCACAACACTAGTATGTTTACTCTTAAAGGCATTAGGTAGCAACTTGTCAACACAAAGAAATTGGTTAGCCTGTGCGAGGGTCAAGTCTTATCAAGAATTTAACAGAAGAATGCTAATACGCTTTGTAGTTAATTATACCATTGTAAATATTTGTAATTAAAGTGTTTTAATACAAAGTTGTGTTAATTTTACAGGATGCTTTTCAAAGTTTCACAAACCCCATTGTGAGTCTAGTGCTTTAATTTGAATAAAACAAGAATTAGGATGTGTGCTTATGTTGTTATTAATTGGACATACAAACGCGTTTAGTACAACTGTTCGTTCCGTCTTATTTAACGCCGCCCTATGATTCGATAACAATGTAGTACTCACCGAAAACCACACGAATTATCGGTGCGAAAGGTGCCTTAACCTTTACATAGTAATTAAGGAATATTTCGTAACATAACTCCTAGTATTTCCCCTAAAGTGAATAAATAAGTTGCAAATGTTGGGAGTTAAAGGAGAATTATAAGAATTAATTACATTTAATAACATATAAAGGCATTCCAGTAGACGGAAAGGTAATAAAAAGAAATCGCCCTCATTATTGCCTTTAAAAATACACTAAGCTATTGTCTGAGTACAAAGTCTGCTGTCCTCGAGTTTTAAACGTTTTTTATTGCAATTACACTGAAGCCTAACAAGTCATAGGGTCGAGTTCAATTATTTGGCTCACAAAAGGATTGGGTTACTGCTTGAACTGAATTATTGTTGTATGTATTTTAAAACATATAAAAGAAACACTCAGGCAAAGTATACGCATAGCTTTAATATTTTATGACTATAGAAACTCGATTATATATTGTATTTTAATAACTTACATGACTTTCTCTGAGGTTGTTGACCTAGCAACTCCGATTCAATTCCTCCAACCACATTGAACGTACACAACCACACAAAACTAAAAATTATCATATGTAATATCTAACCTTGGATAGGAAGACTAAACAAAGTGTTTTGTGGAATGTTTACCGCCAATAGATGCGAGACTGGGACTTTTAAAGATACAAACAAAAACAAATGGAAGAATTCTAGATGTGGACTCCGCAAAGAACTTGAAACGTAACTGGACAAGATAGGTTGTAGTGTAACCAACCTGAAGGCTGACCCGAACACCCTCTATAAACGGCACACTGGGCTCCATGATCTAACATCTAGTGGCAGTGGCTCGACAACTACTACGTTATGTTGTTATCATGTGATCCAAGTTCACACTGGGAAGATGGCGTTAAGGCGGGAAGGTTTGAAATAAAACTACAGCATTTACCTAACTTGACTTTTAATCAAAAAAATAACCAAGGTCATTCGCATGAAAGCATAGAAAATTGACATTCAAAGCAAACAGTGCCGTACTCAACCTGGGCGATTGGGGCAAGAGCACGGCAGAGAAAACTCCAAACTGCCCTCACACTTCCAACTGCATTTGGCACGTCCCGACAAGGGCGGGTAACGTACAAGTACCTAGATCACCAACATTGAAATTGACGGGATGTCAACTGTTACCTAGAAATACCACACATGACAACTGAAGAAACGTTAGTGTAAACCAGCTAGTCTTTTCTGGTAGGTACTGAGGTCGGATAACCAATACTACCTAGCTAAAGTTGAAGAGGGGGGACACCAGGAAGGTAAAATCTGCCTTGACTATCAATGTTCCTCCCCGCACGGACATAAAATGTTAGTAATATTCAACAAGGTTCAATCACACGCGCCCACATACCTACATTAACAGTTTCCAGCCCGTGTTACAAAATATTTCACAAAGGCTAACTGACTTCCTATTATTTGCAAGAGCACAACTACAAGTACATTGACAAGACGACTTGAATCGCTGAAATGAACTTACGGTATGATTGCGCATGGTTAAAAAGGCGATTATTATTGAATAGACTATCTCCAACATCATCGTAAATGCAAACCCGAAAGGCACGAGATGGTCGGTCATATCAGAGGTTCAATTTAATTACATCACAACAATTATTACAAACGTTTACTAGTTAATTTTATGGGAACGTCGGCTAGATAATAGGATAAACAAATAACAAACATATCATTAAGTGGAAGATGTGGTTAATATGCTGAAATAAAACAATTACACATGATAAGAATGTCAAATGAAACATAAAAATATTAAACATTATTAAATATGTTGACAGCAAATACATAACCAAAATTCTATAGCACAAATACAAGCCCAGATTCAGGCGTTAAATGTTTATATAAGTGCATGTTAGTTAAATATATTAAATCTAGTAAGCAAACGTTAAAAATTATTCATTATGATTGCATCGATTAAAACGTACTTTTTAAAAATTAAACACATCATGGCATTACAAGTTATAACCAAAAAAATATATACACAACATCGTTGTGGTTAATTCAATTAATATCTTAAAACCAAAACAAATATAACGTAGAAATATAATACTGTTCATATTCAAACTTGCCTAATAATTTGATTCAATATATCTAAGGGATGATGTTGGTACTAGTTGCTCGTAAAATCACAGTAAGGGTACATTTACTATTGATGCGGTAACACGTGCACTGCAATTGGAGTTACAACTCTGTATTAAATACTAAATAAACATTATTTCAAATAAACAAATATTAGTTTTACTCTGATTTAGATACTAAATAAACAATTCAGATAAATAAGTATTAGTTTTCAGTTATTAAACCAAACTACACTCATTTATACATGCAATAAAATTGTGAATTCGCCTATTAAACATCACAATTAAGACAACCGGTAAGGCAGCATTGTATATATCAATTTCAAAAAAGCAACAGTTAATCATAAAAATATTTCCTTCGATGGTTAAATAGCTAACGGTTTTACAATAAGTACCAATATCACATCCAAAACAAGGCTGGAATTACCAGATGTAATCAGATTACCTTAAATAGCAACTACATTATCAACATAAAACATTACTTTTCATAAAAAACCGCCAAGTGAAATTATTCAACCTGCCATCTTGAAATCTAAAACAAAGTCCTTTAACCCTGTCAACTAGATCGATCATCCCTACACATGCGTTCCTTACAATGTAAATTCTGATGTCACGGAATGCTTTTAGAAACCTGCAGTTGTTACTGAGCTATCCCAACAAATACCTTCAAATATCGAAATGTACACTATAATATTTGCAATAATTATCAACCAATGAGAAATCGACTTAGAAACACTACGGATCACTACAAGGTTAAAAGCGACAGGATTTTACGAAGTGTATGAAAAGAGGCAATGTCTTTGAAATGTTTTGAAAAAGAAAGGAAACTGAATCGGACAGCTTAAATAACAATTAGGTCATTAAAGACGGAAGTATGGTTAAAAAGAGGATATTCTAGATGAATTGAAAATTATGCATTGATATGTATAAACTAAGAGGTTGGCTAGTAATTGTGGAAAGTGTAAACACCTAACGAACTAAGAAATCTGAGCATGAAATTCTTAAAACACATATCAAATGATTGAACAATGAAGAAAACGGAAATAACAGTCGTACGAAACAATAGTTTAAGAGTACCGTTCTGTACTTTTTTGTAACTGAATATTCAATATCAAACGCAATGTCAAACAAATAGCATTTAGTATAAACCTATAACACATGGCAAAACGTGTCAAATGACGAATAACCGAGGAAATGCCATAAAAACTATAACATTTAAAAGAGGAAAACAGAATTCACGTATTAAGTGGTACTTTTTTTATAACTGTCCATTGTCAACAGCAAAAAACACCAAACAAAGAACATTCAAGAAGAAACTTTTAATATTTTTCAACCTACAAAGTAAATATCTTTTTTAACAGCATGCTGTTGAGAATCTTCCAAGAAATAATAATAATTCCGAGATAGCATGTGTAAGTGCGGATTAGAAGTATTAGGCAGTCTTTTTATTTACCTTCTAAACTCGTAGCGTCCAGTAATAGAGAATAGGCGTGAAAGGATTATAAATGTAGTAGATAATTATTAAATTAACTGCAACACTGGTTTTTCTTCTTTTTTTGTCTCTTGTGCTTATTATATATTTTTGTAACCCTTTCATGTTGTGCTTCAAGCTATTGCTCGTTTACTCACATTTAAATAAGTTGCAATGCAAAGGTTTCCCTGGCGATTTAAACATAAATGTTAGAACAAACATGTTTTATTAGTAATTATTTATTGTTGCTGTGTGTGTTTATGGCATATTCTTTGATAGATCGGAGCCATAAGGTCTTGGTAGTTGGTGCCCTTCTAGTTCTACCAATAAAAAAATAACGATTGTGTGTTGAATTAAGTATAATGTTAATTGTGTGAAAGAATTTACTGGAAAACTATTATTTTGGCAAATGTCTAAGTGTTGGGGGATCTTGGCAGCCACAGGCTGCTTAACCCCCTTCACTACATGCTGTGTGAGAATTTCAGGAAACTGTGTAGGCTAGCTCAGAATATAAATAAGTGCAGGTACGTGTCCAACCAGTTTTGAGACGGAAAACCTAATGACAAAAAATAAGCCCACATAAATCTGATGATTATTATAAACAACTACAGGTGTTGGTTGTGAAATATCTGCAACTAATGTTGACTGTACGAATATATTGGAATAAATATTAAATCGGTGTTTCAGTGCTGGGGGAACTTGGCAGCCACAGATTGCTTACCCCCTTCACAACCACCAAATATCGGAGAAATTGGGTATATAATTGTAAAACAATAGAAGAGGACCGAACTGCATCTAACAAGAAAGAACAGCGCGTATTATGAAAGACAACAAACATAGAACAAGAAGAAAATTGTTGAAAGCATATGTGTGGAGCACAGCACAGTATGCCTATGAAATACGGACAGTCTGAAAAGCAGATAGAAAAACGGTAGCAGCCTTTTGAAATGCTGTCCTTAAGATGTATGAGGGTGATAACATGGACAGACAAAGTTAATAACAAATAGGTTGTAGAAATAGTAGGGAAACAAGGATATCTATGGGAAAAAATAGGAGAAATAGAAGGGCAGAATGCATTCTAAGGCATTTTTGGGGAATAGTATGGGATATATTACAAGCAGAGATAGGAAAGAAAAGTAGATGTAGACCTAGATCAGATAGTGATAGATGCAGACTCTGCAAATTTTAGGGACATCTGTAGGTTATTTCAGAATAGGAAACAATGATGGTACGCGTCTAACTAGTTCCAGGACTGAAGACCTAATGATGATGGTGAATTAAGTGGAAAAACTATAGTTTTATACTGGCCGTTGTTACCTGAAAACTCGCATAACATTGAAAATTCAAAAGTTGTGCTTATACAGGGTGGCATTCGTTTTATGTTATTAAATTTAAGAGGTGATAGAGATTGACTAGTTAAACAACAAACCTATAATCATTTTACTCTTGGACGGCTTTTTAAATGCACGACCAGGTTAACTTAAGTAAAAGTTTTAGGACTGCTGTTTTGTCATGTTTTTCAAGAAATACTTACGTATATAAGTGTTATCCTGAATCACTACGCGCGCACGAAATGATTTCACGATAAGTGTTCGAAATTTCCACCGTATCTGCAAGTTTGTTGTTGGTATAATTCTCGGGTTCCGTATTTTCAAAAAACAACTCGTAATCTACTAACTTGACACAAAACTGCATTTAAATGTATTACGCACGTAAGTGACACACACAACACACACAATTACAACATCTAACCCCGGTTACGAGCTATGTAATAAAAATTACATTAGACTTATAAGTAGGATATCGTATTCTGCATAAACGCTGAATTGCAGCAAACGCATCAGGAACGTCAGGAACCAAATACAGTCGACCACATCCGTTTAGCAGCAAAAATGCACTCTGTTTAACTAATTTAAGTTTGCTGAAGTCACAACTTAAGTGGTTAACTTTAAAGAAGGCTGTAATTGTATATTATATTTGTGACCTAGTCAATATTCCAGTGGTTGTAAAACAATTTTAAGAATTTTCTTGTGTGTCCATTTGTAGCTAAACTGTTTATTTTATACACCAGGTTTATTAACAATTTTTATTTGTCTTATCGGTCTCTATTCCCCCCTTTAAATTAATGACATTAAACTAATGCCACCCTGTATGTTGGAAAATTATGATTTTAGTTTTTTATTTATGCTTTCCATTTCCAAAACTCGATTTTGTAATGTATCTTGTATTTACATCTACTTTTTAATTGGATAAAATATATGAATTTGGCGACTAAGGCCTGGTTAAGAAAAACTAAACCTGTTCTGAAATATCAGGACAAGCCGTGGGATCTTACAAGTGCATATCACTCACCTTGTATTTAAAGACATACATAAGTACGTGTGCCTCGCGACGAACTTAATCTTTCTGTAGATCAGAAACTACTTAAATGTCGCGTATGAAAATTTGTACGTGTATGTTTTTAATTATGACCTATTTAACTAAAAGAATCTTATTTTTACGGCACTTTTTAATAGAACCCCGTATATATTTTTGCAATTTTCGGAGAACTCATTACAGTTTAACGCTATTTCATGTAACCAACCCTGCTCTTAAATCGAATCGTTTTGGAGATAATTACAATTCCTTTAAAAAGGATTACAGATTAAGTCTCCTTCTAATTTCTTTTTCTAATTAAATTTAATATGAAATTTTTAAAAAATACGTTATAACTTAATATGTTGTTTACGAACCTAACATTACAATTATCTGGATAAGTACTGAAAATTGAAATAAGTAAGTAAATATTGACTAACCTTTTTTTTGTAGATTTCTTTAAAAGTGTCACAAATGGGTATTGCTGTTTATGAAATAGGAGTTATTCACAGTAGGTGAAGAATACATTGATATAGTTATCGTAGACATCCTATACAAAAATTGCAAAGTGCAAATGATGGTTTTACATACACGCATTGCACTTAAATTGCCGTATTTTTTAAATATTTTATATTAAATTTAATCAGAAAAGGAAAAAAGGGGACCTACATGTGTACATTTTTTTAAAAAAAATTTAAATATCTCCAAAACGCTCGATAAATGTATGGGATTGGTTACATAAAATAATATTAAAATTTAATGAACTATACGAGAATTAAAAATATATAGGGTGTTTTATTAAAAATAGGAAAGTTATTGTTAACAACTGGTATAACCTGGAGTGCCATAAAGATAAAATTATTTTAGTTGAATAGGTCGCAGTTGAAAATTTAAATGTACAAATTTTCATATCTTACATTAAAGTAGTTTCTAATATACAGATAGCGTAAGTTCGTCATGAGACCCCTAGTATGTTGCGTCTGCATATTTCTTTATCCAATAAATACTTATGTATGTATAAAGTTAATTTTACTTTTAATAAACGTTTACAAAATTTATTTTAGCGAGGTATTATTTTAACACGTTCCAATAATATAAAATATAATCTATTCATAGCTCTACACATTTTACAGGTTTTTGACTTTTGATTGCATAATTAATAACTGTATGACTTAAATTTAAACTTTAACTTCTAGACGTGAATAAAATTAATTAACTTTTGTAAATACGGATATAGAGATTGGCTGTTAGTAACACGTGTTAGCTTGATCACCTTGTTCTTGAATTTTTTCTAATAATACCTACATAACATAATCGTTTTCAGCTGCCACTATACTACAAATTACGTTGTTGGATAGCGAAATTCCTTGCAAATTGTGTTAGTTCAGTCGTGTGTTATTATTAACCAAACTATAAAGTGCATTGAAAACTGGAATTCTTTATTTCACGTATTTATAAAGGTATTTATTTTTTATGTATAAAATATAACTAGTTCAGTAAGAATGAGAAAAATCGGGGTATTTCAAGCAAATTGTGTCACGGGCGATTTAAAACCTGAACATTCTGGGAACTTTCCAAATAACCCACAGAAATTTTAAAAATGTAGTTGTTACTCTGGTTCTTTATTGTTTAAATACATTAGTAGAAAATTTATTGTTCGTAAACTTTGTGCATAAACGAAAATATAATACCTTGTCGAGAATGCACAAATCCTTGAGAAATAAATTGCTCACTCTTTGGAGTTCGCAGAGTTCTCCCAACTAAGTAATGTCAGTTATTAAATAAGTGGAATTACGAAAAATTTGGAAGCACATACTCTGCGAGTTAACAGAATTTATATTTATACAGTGTAATTTCCGAAGTTTTATCGACGATGAAGAAGGAACCTGTTCTATAGATTAATCGAAGTGAAAGAAACATATTGTGTAAAATACTAAAGTTGTACAAATTTTCAATTAAAAGGCTTTTTGCGCGATACATTGTTTTAAATATCTTTAGTAGATATGCTATGTTACTATGAGCGCAAAAAACAGGTCTTATAGGATTTAACATGGGAAATTCTAAGGTCAGAAAGGATCATTCTTGCCAGATACAAAGATCATTTTCGCCAAGTGACCAATATATATTGCTGTGTTTCCCTGTATTAGAATCGAGCCTCACGAATTGGGCGTCAAGAATGCTGTGAATCCTACAAAAAGCTATTCATTACCTTAACTGTGTTGGTCCATTGACTTTCTTCTGTTAATCGCCTCGGCTGCTCCTCTAGTTAAACCTTCATCCTCATTCAAAAAAAAAAAACAAACACATTCCTACCACAAACATCAACGTTAATTCTATTTACATCAATATTCACAATACATTAAAATTTCAAAATTAAAATTCAGCATAAATTTCAGTATCAGAAATTTTCAAGATTAAATCTTTTATCATTTTAATGTGCATCCAGAATTAAAGTCCTTGTAGGATGCCTACTAATTACTATAACAATATATGCAGACCTGAGTCTGAGTACAAAGGGAGCATCTTCCACCCCTTTACGTTAATTAATTAACCAGGTTCGTCTAATTGAGCTCAAAGACATACCCAAATTTTCATCATAATCCAGAACATAAATACTAAATACCCCTTTCTACTTAAACAAGAAAATGTCACCTTAAAATTAAAATTCTGTTGTTAGTACAATTTCACTACTGTCCATTTTAAGTAAATCAATTATAAAGTTATTCAACACACACCAAAATATCAAAGTTCGAACAAAATAGTATAATTTACCAGAAGGTTACTGCACTCGTAGCTTCAATGTACATCGTCCCTTTGTTAATCACACCATTCCAACTGGGTTATATTTACGGCTTCTGATTCTCAACGCTTTTAAAATTTTCTCCACCACCATTCATCTAAAGTTGTTTCAGGGCTTTTCCGGAACTCATCTGTGTATATCTGACCCTTGTTTTGTGGATCCAGACACGTTTATGAACCATTTAATTATTAACACCCCCGAAAAATAGCAAAGAAATTCATACTTCTTTCACAAATATACGCCAAAACTGCCTACTTTTGTGTATTCATTTGTCGTTGCAAATTTGACTAATTGGTACAGTGATGCTAAACTTTATTACCTTGTATCTTCTTTTCTAAGTGCACTAAATTACATTCATTGTAGCACGTAAAGAACAAACTGTTTTAAATCACCAAAATATACGAGCAAACTGTTTAAATTATTCTATCAAACTCGGAAAACTAAAAAGCACTGTTTAACGCATTGAATCAAGTCGAAAATCTAAGAGAGCTTGTTCATATTAACCTGGGTATATATAGAGGTTAGCCTGTCTGTCGGTCTTGTCCCCAAAACGGACAATTCTTCAGAATTTCGCATGCTAGGTTCCCATTCCGCAGCCCGGCATGCGATTTTTACGAAATTTGCACTCGCATCAGTTAAATCTCAGAAATTTCGACACGGCTCGCAACGTCTGGAAATAACTAATTAATTTTATACAGAAATGTTATTTCTACCTCTCAAGTTTGCCTCTTATTTTCAACCAATCGCAACCCAGTGACGTTGCTCCACTCACGCCTTTTACTATATGTGTCTCGGTCTTGCGCATATTATCTGTCTCTATCTACCCTGTTCTTATTGGTGCAAATTGATATTCTTTATTATCGATTATTTCAGTCCATGTGGACTGTGAAATAACCCACCTTTAGCATTTCCCGTAACTATTATGCGACGGTTTCTCCAACATTCTCTGTAACCATTAATTATCTGCAAAATTTACGCAGAATGAGCTTTTTAAAAATACGCAGGTGTTCAAACATAATACTTCTAAATAACACTTCTACGATTTGCATTTTATTGGGTTTTTACAAGTTTTTATAGATATTATATGTTACTAATGGTTCAATTAACTCTAGTTAAAATAATACCCTTTAATTTTTAGTGACTCCTAATCAAATATTAATTATTATCTGTACATTTTGTTTAATACCGGTTACTTAAAATTGAGTTAATTAATATAAATTTTGCACGTAATTTCTATTTGTTTCTTTACTAGGAATAATTAAATTACACGTAGAGCTTTTAATACTGCTTCCTTTTTTTATAGCAAGCGTCTTGTACATAATTTAACTCCTTATTTTAATGCAACGAATGAATTTTTATGCTTCACGGTTTTTTAATAACGCGTACCTTTTCCCAAAGCTTCTACACGGTTATTAAAATTATTTGATGTGATTATTTAATTTTCTACCCTGGTCTAAATATGAGTAATATATATATATATATATATATATATATATATATTCAAAAAACGGATGACTTCGACGGTGCCGAGGAATGCTAAGCTCGCCACCACCACCACCACCACCCTTACACCTCCCATGCGCGCATTGACCGATCTCGATCTGCACAAATATGCTAAAGGTGTTCCGTATTTTAGAGGCGTGTACATGCGAGACGAGTTGCCGCTAAAAAGACGCGACGGAAGCTTAGCACCGCCGTGGCGAAACGAAAGTGGTATTATAAATTTAGACGATGGATCCGGTCCGGGCACGCATTGGGTCGGTTATAAAAAGGGCCAATACGGTGATATACTTCGATAGTTTCGGAGACCTGAGGCCTCCGAGGAAGTCTTAAGATATTTTCACGGTAGCGATATATATTATAACGTGGAAAGGGAGCAAGACTTTAACACGATCGTGTGTGGTCATTTAGTGTTGAAATTTTTACATAAAAGAACCATAATGCCCTCGGAGCGCTACAGTCATGTCTAGGACATTCACGATATTCGGGTATGGAAATACCATCAGCAGCGGTACGCTATACCCACCTGTGAGACTGAACGATGGCGGCACGTACACCTGCGGCTTGGTGGGTCTTTACACGTGCAACACCGTTCGAAATATTTACGAGGGAAATAATAAGTTCTATTATGATAAAGATAAAGAAATCACCATCGACGAGGGATGCTACGAAATAGACGAGCTAAACACGTTCCTGAGAAAAAAGATATTGGAGTCGGCTAAAGCCCACGAAGAAATTAATTCGTCCGTAACTTTGGACGACGACGGATTGGTCGACGGCTTGTTTTCTTTAAGAGCTAATAATAATACCCTAAAGTGCGAAATAAAATCGAAATACTCCGTAGACTTCACGAAGCGCGGCAACATCGATCGAATGCTGGGATTTTATGATCGAATTTTAGAGGAAGGTCGTTCGCATACGTCCGATCGCAATGTGGAAATAATTTCGGTATCTAATATTTTCGTAGATACTAACATTACGACGGGAGCGTACCGCAATAACCAACTTTGTCATAGCATTTACGAATTTGGCCTAACCGTGCCCCCAGGCTACAGCATAGAACAACAACCCAGCAATATAATTCGTTTCCCTCTGTGCGTGGACGAATTCGATAACATTACGTTGAGACTGGTGGATCATACGGGTGAAGCGGTTAATTTTTCGAAGGATACGTACCTTTGCGTTCGCCTAGAGCTAAGACGCGAATAATAAAATTATTATTAAGTTAAAATGGGCGTCGTTTACGATGACGAGCGTCAGCATCGGCAGCAGCAGCAACAGACGTTAGCCGCAGTCGTCAATATACCTAAGAAAAATCCGCGCGTTGGGCATTGTTATCGTCGTTGCTGCCGAAGTCTTCTTCTTCTTCTTCCTCAAAACAAACCTATATAAAACGCAAAAACGTTCTCGAAATCTGCAGTCGCACGCAAATCATCGTTAGGCCATAACGAAATAAAAAGCGGAAGAGGTGTGAAAAGCGACATCATATTAAAAGAAGAGGAAGAAGAACCTCGCTCTTAGTCGCGCAGACGCAAGTTTCTTAAAAGCGCTCGGCTACAAGCTTTTGAATACGAGAAAGAAAAAAATTACTAGAAATGGCTAAACGTGGCGGTAAAATACGTGGTGATTTTGGTAGTAGCACGAAAATGGTCGCAGATCACATCTCGTCGGTGATTAGTTCTCCTTTGAAGAAATTACGTTTCGACGAGGTGGCCAAATTAGACGTATTCAAAAGGCCTCGCTACGAAGAGACAATTTCGAAAGAAGATTATTATTCGTATTTACCCTTCACGCGAAACACAGACCACAGCGATAGAGTGATTATAGAAATCCAAAATTCCGATGCTATAACCGCAACCTACGACAGTTACATTAATATTAAGGGAACGTTTTCGGTGAAAACCGAAGGTAAACCGTATACGATAACGAACAACGCAATATTATTCTTGTTCGATGAAATACAGTACAAAATGGGGAGCACGCATGTGGTCGACGTTTGTAAGCAGCCTGGTATAACGTGCACGATGAAGGGTCTCGCTTCGTATCACAAAAATTCAACGGTTTGAGCAATAGCACCTGGGACCCTCGAGGAGATACAAACGCCGACATTTTTAAGAACGGACGCTTCTCGTGCAATGTGCCTCTAAAGCATATTTTTGGATTTTGCGAGGATTATAAACGAGCCGTCGTAAACATGCCGCAAGAGCTTGTTTTAATTAGATCCAAGAGCGACGTCAATTGTTACAAGAACGACGAAAACGAGCTAACATTTAAAATTACTAAAATATCGTGGGAGGTTCCGCATTTAAAGCTTAGCGATGAATCGAAATTAAATTTATTCCATCATTTGCATAAAAATCCCAGAATTGTGGTTTACTTTCGTCGCTGGGAGCTTCACGAGTTGCCGTCCTTTCCGTCTTCGAAAATTCACGTTTGGCGTATTAAGAATTCGAACGAATTAGAAAACCTCGATGGATTCTATTTACTCTTCAGCATGGCAAGTATGATAATGCGAAGCAATCGGCATCCCAGTTCGATCACTGCAATCTGACAAATTTAAAACTATACCTTAATTCCCAAGAATTTCCACTTCAAGATATGAATTCGGACTTTGCCAATAACGATTATTCGACCCCGTTCATGCACTATTCGAAATTTCCGGAAAACTATTATGCAGGCGCAAGCAATTTGAGCTACGCTCTGTGTTGTTTGAACGACTATCAGCAATTTGGCAATTGTCCCGTGTTCGTGATCGATTGCAGTCGTCAAGAAGAATCTATTAAAATTCGGCCGTTGATATACGTCTCGAAATCGAATCCAGCAACATTTTCGATCAAACCACTAAAGCATACTGCTTAATTTTGCACGACTCTATATTCGAATACGATCCGTTTACGGAAACCGTTACGCGTCATATTAGCGAATAATAGACATGAAGGTTATTAAACAGAAACAATCTCTACCGGTTGCAAATATGGATCTAACGGTCGAACAGGATGATCCATATTCCTATTTTGGAACGCGCAAAAAGCACGGAGATCTCTTACCGGCCAGCATAAGATGCATCGTATGCGGACCTTCTGCGTGCGGTAAAACAAACCTGATTTTGAGTTTGTTACTGGCACCCAACGGATTGGAATTTGAAAACGTTTACATTTACTCCAAGTCGCTATTTCAGCCCAAATACGATTTTTGAGTCGAGTTTTGAGACCGATCAAGGGACTAGGCTATTACGAATTTAGCGAAAATTCCGAAATAATTTCACCGCAAGATGCTAAGAGTAATTCGATTTTCATTTTGACGACATTCAATGTCACGAACAAAACGCGATTCGTCAATATTTTCAATGAGCCGTCATAAGAATATAGACGCGTTCTACCTCAGCCAATCGTATGCAAGAATACCGAAGCATCTTATTCGCGACAATACAAATTTAATTATAGTTTTTCGCAAGACGAAATGAACTTAAGACATATCTATTCGGAGCACATTAATACCGACATGAGCTTCGAAGATTTCAAAAAGATGTGCCGTCTAGCGTGGGAAAAAAAGACGGCGATGGCAATAAAGCCGGATACGGATTCTTAGTGATAGACAAAGAAAAAGCCATAAACGAGGGCCGCTACCGTAAAGGATTCGATCATTACATATGTATTTAAAATCACGACGTTCGAGCGAACTTTCATCAACGCAATGTCTGCGGCTGCGATGAGACGAGGACGACGACGACGTCACTCTACGAATTTAAATCGAGTCGTAGTGCAGGCCACTAAAACGATAAGAAAAAAGTTTTTAGATTTTAAACGAGATCAAAATCGAGCTCAATTAAAATACGGAATGAAGCATGCTCAATTACTAGAACCGTTAAAATCGCTATCAATATTCTCTGCAAGTAAAATCCTAATTATATTCGACGTCAGAATGCGGAGTACGAATCTGATAATGTCGGCGACGGTTCAGATGTCTTACTTAAAAGTATGCCGACATCCTGTCCAAAAGCGAGGATCCCAATATAGACGATACCGGAATCGGCATTCAATACGACGACCTTTCGAATAAATGGTCTATGGGCAATTCAGAGTTAGCTATTGCAGACGACGGATCTACGATTAATATTAGAAATAAAAATATCCTATTACGGAGGGCTTACTTCGATTGTTAACTTATAAGAAAATCCTTCGAATAAGAAAACGCCTGCTGGCAATCCTTCCGAGCTAGATGTAAAAATTACATCGATATTTTGAAGAAAACCAATGCATATAATAAACTGTTTCGCAAGGATCTGCCTAAAACGCCCAAATATAAAAATTATATCGTTCCGAATTTAACACCGTCGCCCGTGGCGACTACAATATCTACGCCTCCTCGCTCGCCGCAGCATGCTTCGTCGCCGTCGCCGTCGTCGTTGTCGTCAAGAGAGATGAATACAGCATCGGCGACTCCTACGATTCCCATGCAATTACGATCCAAAATAACGAAGAAAAAGAAAGGTCTCGGTATGGATGATTTATCGAAAAAAAGACAGCCATCGAGTAATATAAGCAGAATTTGGCGATACAAAAAATTCGATAATTCTAATCATGAGATAGAATACGTTCATTGGGACTCGCCGGCCGAGCTGGTGAGCCGGCTTCGTTTGTTGATGGCCGAACGTTCGGCGGGCAACAATAGCTCTCAGAATCAAAACGAATTTCTTTCTATTATATCCGAATTAAAGGAGGCGAAATTAATCGCCTAATAAAATATACACGTCCTATAGAATAGTCTCAGAAATAAAATGGTCGTCGATAAATTTGGAAGAGCGTATGTTGCCAGAGACTCTGGAGGCGGAGGGTTTGGTAATACCGCTGCGCGCGGGCCTCCTGGTGTAGGCTTTAAACTAACTCCGGAAGGCGATTTCAACATAGAAAATAGAAAACTTTGCAACGTAGGCAATCCCGTGACCGGAACGGATGCGGTAAATAAACGAAGCGCCTTGGTATTGGACGAGGACGAGAAAATAGTTAACTTGAAGGATTTTAGAATAGTGAATTTGGCCGATCCTAAAAATCAAACGACGGCGTAAACTTAAAATTTTGCAGCGAAGAACTCAATCTGCGTATAGGCAAAGCATTGGAAATATGTTTGACCGCTTCATCTTCGGGAAAAACGCATGCTAATAAGAAACTTAAATTTGACGCCAAGTCGCGATCCATTGTAAATTTGCACGACCCCGCAGAGCTCGGCGATGCCGTTAACAAGAGATACGTGGACTCGACGTTGTCAGAAAAAGCGCAAAATTTTATGAAACTAACCACGATCGACGACGGTAAGGCCAAGAACTTCGACTCTCGAGGCTTGAGAATTGTCAACATAGGCGAGGCCGAAGATGAGCACGATGCCGTTTCTAAGTTCTATGTGAACGCGAGAATACAAAATCTTATCGAAGGTGTCGCCATTCACCGCGATAACGTGATCATTCGAGATGTATTGCAATCGGTCGTTCAAGTGTTGAACGAAGTTGTTTTAAACACGAACTTCCTGATTTTCAACCACTTGAAATTAGACGGGGTCAAGACGTCTGCTGGAGACGATTTACAATTTCACAAAATTAATACCGACGTTATAAGACACCTGCACGTGTTATTGGAGCAAGATAAAGCCTCGTCGTCTAACTCTCATACTCGTGTCAAACCTTAAAATGCCTAAGAAATATAACGATAAGGAAATACTAGTGGATGAACTGCACAGAGGGGTTAGAATAAATTTTCCACGTCGAAGAACGATCATCAAATCTTATCACGACTTATTCCAAGCCGATATTGCTGAATTTATTCCATATTCGAAATATAATAAAGGGCATAAGTATATTCTACTCGTGATCGATTGCTATTCGAAATATTTATGGACGAGACCGCTTAAATCCAAGAATGGCCATGAAGTCACATCTGCGATGCGCGAGATTTTAAATGAAATTAAAAGATCGCGGCCTCCTTTACCGACAAATCTGCAAACAGATAATGGTACAGAATTTTATAACGGCCAATTTGCACGGCTGATGAAGGAATATGGCGATATTAATCATTACTCCACATATAGCTCAATCAAAGCCGCCATCGTAGAACGTGCAATCAGAACGATAAAAACAAACTGTATAAAGCTTTTAGTCTGAGAGGCAAATGGAAGTGGATCGATATAATCGATTCGATTGTATCGAAATACAACGATACGGTGCATTCGGCCACTAAAGAAAACCCAAAATGTGACCGCGAAAACGCGTCTGAAAGTTTACGATAAATTAAAACTGGCGACTAGAAAACCTCGTTATGCCGTGGACGACTTTGTACGCATTTCAAAATATAGAAGTATTTTTCTAAGGGCTACAATGCAAACTGGAGCGAGGAAACGTTTAAAATATGTAAAGTGTTTCGAGCAAATCCGACTACTTATTTACTCGTCGACATGCATGGCGATCCAGTATTGGGACAGTTTTATGAAGCTGAGCTGCAGAAAACGAGAGTTCCAAATATTTACCTTATCGAGAAAATACTAAGGCGAAAAGGAACCAAAATTCTCGTCAAATGGTTGGGCTTCCAAGAGCCTTCCTGGATTCAAAAAGCTGATCTTATATAGATTGTTACATTTAAAAATAAAACATTTGTTTTTTTTATATTTTTTATTAGATAAATATGTTACGTTTCAAAAATAAAAATTTGTTTCTTTTTTGTTGATTTTTTATTATACATTTTTTGATCTTGTAAAAATAAGAAAGATAGAGACGCTACAACTGCGATACTTTGACATGCAGCAGCACTTAAAATGTATTATTTTAGTTTATTTTATACATAATATAAAAAATAAAAATACAATGCAGTTTTATCTTGCCTTGTTACAATATTTTAATTAATTTTTATAATAAATATAAAAAATAACAAAATACAATGCTGTTTTTTTTTCTTGATTACAATATAACAAAGAGAGCCTCTACAACAGCGCTTAAAATATATTTTTAAATTAATTTTATACATAATATAAAAAATTAAAAAAAAATACAATGCGGTTTTTATAATATAAAAATACAAAAAGACAATGCAATTTCTTTATCGTTACAAGATTTTAATTATTTTTTTATAATAAACATGCAATTCACAAAATAAAATATGGTTTTATTCAAAGGTCCTTTATTAGATAGTGCCCATGAGGCAAAGTATCTATTCCGTTAGACAAAATGTATCTTTTATCATCTTGATAACTTAAAGCAATTTTCGTCTGACGTATGGAATATACCTTATGCAAATATGATCGTATGCTATTTTGGTCTCGTTCTATGACTACTTTATTTCGTAACGTATCGAGATAGTGATCGAAACAGATTTGCCGATCGATAATGTACTTTTTAACACCCTTAGCCTTCTTTATTATCTCACGGCCTTCTATTTTTAAAGAGTACATTTTCGATCGAAGGCCTACAAAGTGCGTTAAAATACGGCCTCTAGTTTCGCCTTTCATAAGACCAATGACTTTTTATTAATTAAAGGAATTTTATAGATGTTATCGGGATCATAAGCGCTCGTATCAAATTTTTCTAGATTCGTCTTTATACACTCTTCATAGAAATCATTGCACGTCACACTATACAAAAGGCTGTCGGTGTCCATGTAGCATAATTCGCAATTATTTGCAAATTTTGCCTTCATGAAATTGTAGTGAAAATCATATAATTCAATTTTTGATAATTCTAAGATGGCCATACCTATGTAGATAGGTTTGTTGAACTCTATCTCTGTTTTGCTCAATTCAATCGCGACCAGATTTTTGTCAAAATCGTCGCCGAATGGAAATTTGGTTTGAAATTAAAGATAGAGCGCCATACCGACCGCTCCAATGAGTCACTAATTTTATGACACGTCTTTTCCTAACATTCTCCATTGTTTTACCAAAAATGGAATTGTTTGCAAATTTATATAGATTTTGTGCAAATTCCGTTTTAGCGTCCGTGCGCATTCTTGTATTTAATTCGACAAACGGTCTCAACCAAGGAGACTGACCGAATTCTAAAACCTTATGAACGCGCGTCATAACTACGCCCGCAGATAAATAAACCTGGAGATTTCTGTAATGCACAACGTAGTTGCACTTTTTCGTGAGAGTGCACATTAATTTTGAAAATTTCGAGCCCGGAGGCGTGCCCTGTTCTGGGCACATCGGCAACTCTTTCTGAGCGTCGTGAATGTCCGTAGGAAATTCCAAGTCGCATTCAATAATATAACCTTTATCGCTCGTAATGCTCACCGTTGTAACATTAAATTTTAATATTTCTTCAGGCGTTAGCCATTTGAAATCCCCGTAAGGCAAATAGCAAGATTCGGCATGACCATAGAGATTATTAATATCTCCGTAAAATAAAAATTTATTCGGCTTGGATGGATCATGCGTTGGGGGATAATATTTATTATTGGATTCCACATATCGTTTTACGACTTGAGTAAGGCCCCCGAATGCCTCTTTCGATCATTAAAACATGTCGACGTCACAAATTAGTTCTAGCCTGATTTTAGTATATAATAACATGCTAGACCACGAGTAGCTCGCCAAAGTCACAAAATTTAAGGGATCCAATTTGTATGTTTCAAGACAATTTTTCTAAAGTCTTGGAATATATCGCAAAGTAAAAGAATGTCGCATTTTAAATATAGGTCCGCGTAGTCGCCTAAATTTTTGCATTTAAAAGTGCTCCATACGGTTTGCGCATGAATATATTCCGATTCTTCAATATGTGATTCATTAAGATTGCTATAAAAACATTCTATAGGAGGAAGATTTTCTTCGCTTAATTTCAAAATGTCATCCAAATACTCGTAGGAAAAATACCCTTGCGCATTAGCAATTTAATGCGATCCGGATTTAGTGAACTAAATTCCTTTTTAAAACTTTAAAGTCATCGAAAGACAACTCGCATGCTAATTTTTCCAATGACATTGCCATAAAGCGAAAGGAATCTATGAATCTGAACGTCACATTTGCGTCGTTGTATTTTTAGAAAATGTTATGTATTTTCATTATTCAAGGGTATTATATTCATGGGGCCTTCGAAAGCGTTAGCAAGCTCTTTAATAATAAAATGAGCATCATAATTGCTCAAATTATGATAGACTACGGGAATAATTGAAATAACCTAAAATTTAAATTACAGCTGCTATGCGCAACACCTCTTACAGAACCATTCATGTGATCGTGATCGATAACCTTTTCGTCGTCCGGCAAGAAATCGACCTCGCAAATAAAGCACGTTTTTGCCGTCGAGGCATCTATAGAGGACGTAGCAGGCTCGTTTTTAAAAATGCGCTCCCATAACATATGGCAATATGTTTTAATTGTCGCACAAACCAAGAAATGCAGTCTGTGCCTGTGTATGAGCTGTAATATGAAAGAGATTCGTCATATCCACTATAAAAATAATATCCTATTGAAAACGGAATATGTTCCTGGTATTTGAAAGTGCGTTCTGATTCGGAAGCTCGATCGGTTTTTTTAATAAGGCATTCTATGTCGGAATAAACCGCCATCGGCACAGGTATTTTATACCTAAAATCTTTAAATTGTAAATATTTGTTTTTTTCGGAAGGTAAAATAACACGACACTCGTTAAGTTTTTCGCATACTTGCTCGTGGACATCGAGACGTTTGCGATCGTAAAAATAGGAGAGACATCTATCGCATACGTAAAAGTGGCCCGTATGTTTAGTTAATTGGCCTCTCACAAGTGAGGCTAAATTTTTTATAAGACAATAATGATATCTAACGGCCCCGTTTATAATCTTTAATATTTTTTTTTAATTCTTCCAAACTTTTTCCAACTTTATCGGCCTAGTCGCCGCCGTCGTCGTCGTCGTCGTCGCCGTTGACGTCTTCGCCGTCGTCAGAATTAAATTTTGACGACTCGTCGATATACGCATCTTCAACAATCAACAGATTAACGTGTTTATCTCGTTTTTGGCTAGTTAATTGTACCGGTGTTACGATGTATCGAGCGCGTTTTAAAATAAGAGCAAAAACATTTACAGAAATATCATTCTGCTTTTCGAATTTCGATATATCCGATATAGGCATGGGGCTGACGAAATTTTTCATATTAAAAATTTCTGCAAAATGCGGATACGAAGTTGTGCGATTAGCATGCTTACCTGCTGTAGGCTTAATTATTCCGGCTAAAACGCTCCAATAAAAGCATGAAAAATCATTGTTTCTAATGTTTAAACAGGCCATTTTGTTTTGAATTGCGATAGGAAGAGACATGAAACAACTCGCGTGAAACATATCATAGCATTTATTAATATTAACATTTAGAAATAATATTTCGGATAGCGTGAATCCTGACCCATGCATTGCGTCGTTCTCTATTTTATCCAACAAGCGTGTTGCGATATTGCACGCAAACCACTCGTTAAACTTCTCTAAATTGCCGAAACAGATTAAAAGTTGGGCGTCGAAAAATACCTAGTTTGAAACTCATTTTCGTTACGCGCGACGGAAAATTTGAAAAAATCGCACGCTAACACGACATTAATTTTAAGGTTTACCGAGTGATTTTTAAAAATCGTATACAATTTGGACAAAATTAGTTTTTTACAATCTTCGATAAATAAATTAAGATCTTTATGTGCAACATTAATAATTTAAGCTGTTTGAATTCTCGATTTAAACGCAGACACGATTGGCTTCCAAACCAATTCAGAATGTCGAGGCGTGCTCCGAGAATACATCCATTGTTTAGGAACATTCTGCCGCAGTAGTTTTTTAATAGATTTTAAATAGCATTTTATATCTTTTCATATGGCATAGAAGATTTTCGAATAGATTCAGATAACTAGCCGAGAGCGAAGAAGTTTGTTTCACCGTTCTTAAAATCGATTCGGTGTTGTGAATGTGTGATTTTAATATTCGAACCCAATTGCGAAATACTTTAGTTTTACGACATTTCGTTAAAATTGCGTGCACTTTTCGATACAACTGTAGCATCTGATCACAACACATCGAAACGCCCGCGTCCGCTTCGATTTTCTCTTAGTTAACATTTTTTTTCGTATTTCAATGCCAACTTTCTGTATTTTGAGCCGTGCAATTTTACTAATACGTTTGGCGTATCGTCTTTGGGCGATAAATCGCAGGACCATAAAATGGCTTCTAATTCGGCATGCAGTTTCCGTTTTATTCTAACAAGTTGTACGAGTTTAAAATCTTATACAAAAGGATAAGTCTATAGCATATTTTTCTGAATCTGTAATTTTAGATGATTTTATAGAAAATACATCTGTCGTTCTAACACATTTACTATAGACAAATAAATCGCCGATTTCATGCAAGCGCATGCGGAGGGTTTTCTACAAATCAACAAAGAATTAATAAATTCAGTTGAAAACACGAATTCTCTATTTTTTAAGTCCACGTATAGGCAATCGGTTCTTAGAGTTGCATAAAAGAAAATGTCACTTTCACATTTATACTGAAAATTAAACACTGTTTTTAATGGCGATACGGCAGATTGATCTACAAATCTAAATAACCTAATACCGGCCGAGATGCTTTCGCTAATATTATAAAATGCCTTTTGGTCGTAATTACATAAATTAAAAAACTTTTCTTTCATACGAGACACGTCGGTGAAGCAAAACGCTATTGTGTTAGAATACGAATCTTCTAAGCACGTTAAATTGTCGAACAAATTAAACTGCATGCAAAATAGAAAAAGGGCTCGAGACCCAATCAAAAACCGTCCCGATATTTAAAGTCTTTTAAATAAGCAGGCAATTCCTTGCATGCGATTCTATAAAATTATGTGGATAATCCGCAATTAGCATATCACGATTGTAATGGGTTGCTGATCTAATTCTATATTCAATACTCATAACTTTAAAAATCAAGATGTAAAAATACTAAAATTATAAAATTAATTACCATGTATAGGTGTAGGTATTCTAGTGTGATGACGATACGGATGGCTTTTTTGCTCTTGCCGTTCTTGATTTTCCTTGGGAGGATCCGTGAGGGCCGATGATGGATCCTTTGTTTTTCGCCCATGCAGCAGAAGGAAATGCTCGCAGCAGGATTAGGTTTACCTTTAAAATAAACGAATTTCGTATTAGTTTTTTTAATAAAAAATTAAAAAATTAAATACTAACCAACTTCGAACGATCCTAGGTAGTGCAAACAAAGGCATTCCTGTTTATTCAGCTCCTCGATATCTTTGTCGCTAATTACGTCCGCGATTCTCTGCGGAAGGAACACAACGCATTCTTCTAATTCGACGAGAATGAGCCGAGAATTCTTTTTTGACTGAAGAGATTTGATGCTTAAAACCTGATAAGGGCGCTGTAGCTCGAGATCTTTGACTTTTACGGTCTTCTTCCTATCGATGCGGCTTACTGAATTGATTTTTTTAATTAACTCCATATTTTATTTTCTAATTACGAATATAATTACATAAAGTTAAAAAATATATTTACAATTATTACCTGTTTTTTAATGCAAGCTGCACGATGACAAACACGTTGTACGACTCTCAAACTTATATTTTACAAGATAAAAATCCTTACAAGGGACCCTCTATTTATATCGCTCCGAATAACGTACAATTTATTACGCATCTAATTTGCGATCCCAAGCACATACACGATTATGACATTAACGATAGCAATTCATTAGAATTAAATAGCATTGCCCTTGTCTGGACAAAAAAAGCGCTCATTCAAATTAAAACGTCATCTTTTATTATGCGGATATTGAAATCGCATAAAAATTAATGATGCATATTTTTTATTCAAAGATGTAAGTAACTAAGACATTTTCCCCGACTCGGCATTGATAAAGAATATAAAAATTTCAATCGTCTATATTTCTAGGATTTATAAACCCATATTTGTTAAAAATAATGGGTTCCTATATAATTAATGATTCAAAACGATGTGTACTGAAATTAAAACTTACTCACGAATGATGTAATCATGAACTACAGTATTTTCTTAACGCGTTCCAAGAAGCTATCTTTTATGCATACAATGTTTTAATCAAAAGCGATTCCCCGACTTCGATAATAAAAAATAATTATACAAACATACTCGATCATTTATATTTTAACTTCCGCTTCATACAATGAATGTATACTATACAAAATTTACGACCACTTTTTATTTCTCGGCAAAAATACGATTTTGTCATCGTATATGCTTTGGTTCATATAATGCACACAAAATTAAGGAAGAACTTTTTTTATTTTTCAGCAACGATACACACGTCATCGAACCATTTATACCGAAACAATTACATTATCGAACAATTCAATATACACCTTCATATTTTCTCATTAAAAAAACGCGATACAAACGCCCAGCCGTATTCTCCTTATACTTCATCATAATTGTCTACGACATATCGAGCGTAACATTTTTCAAATTATTAAAAGATTACTTAAAACGTCTTGCACGTGTCCGATGAGATAATCGTGACCCCGTTTTTTTTTCTTGCCCGACGATCTGAAATCTCTGCGTTATTTTAAATACTTCATCATAATTGCCTACGACACATCGAGCGTAACATTTTCAAATTATTAAAAGATTACTTGAAACGTCTTGCACGTGTGTCCGATGAGATAATCGTGACCCCGTATTTGTATACGAATTAAATAGCGCACTTTCATCATCTTCTCTCTCGGAGGGCAAAAAATACACGCACACGTCATCGATCGAACCATCTTGAGCAAAAATACGATTACGTCAGTAGTATAGCTATGGAGAAGCTGAGCCAGCCCTTTTAAAGGGCCATCGCAATTTTTTCTTATCGACACCTGTAATAAAAAAAAACCCTTGCGGTTATTTACCCAGACTTATTCTCGAACGCGACCCCCCCCCCCGAAAACACGCTCTTAAAACAAAAACACGTTTGCACCACTTGCGCGCCCCTTACGATATTTCGTCTTAGACTAAAACACGCACGCCCCCCTACACACCTATACACATAACGATACATACCTTTCTTTTCGAAAATAAAACAACAACAACACCGACACACACCCCCACCGATCGATATCTACACACACTTTTATCATGAGGGCGGCGCGACTTCCACATTAACTTCACCGACAAACCATACATACCCTACACCCTACACGCACACACCTGCACATACATACCTCTCTTTTATATAATACGCACACCCTTTACAAGATATTTATGATCCTTTTAAAAAGGGCTGGCCAGCTTCTCCATAGCCATACTATTGTTATCCTCAAACCTAACTAATACTAACACACACACACACCTACACATACATGACCTTCACACATACATACTTCTCTTTTCCATAATACACACACCCTTTACAAGATATTTATGACCCTTTAAAAAGGGCTGTCGCAGCTTCTCCATAGTTATACTACTCGCACACACCTGCACATACATACCTCTCTTTTATATAATACGCACACCCTTTACAAGATATTTATGATCCTTTTAAAAAGGGCCGGCCAGCTTCTCCATAGCCATACTATTGTTATCCTCAAACCTAACTAATACTAACACACACACACACACACCTACACATACATGACCTTCACACATACATACTTCTCTTTTCCATAATACACACACCCTTTACAAGATATTTATGACCCTTTAAAAAGGGCTGTCTCAGCTTCTCCATAGTTATACTACTGAGGTATACTCTTGCTACCTCATAATAAAACTGAAAAGATTAATTATGCACACAATTTTATGAACACAAATATTAGGCTTCATATTCTGAAAGAGCAATTAAAGCTTCTTCGTTAAATCGGAGTTACCATTATCATTACCTCAAAGGTATTTATGCCTTTGTTCATTGACCTGGTTACACTGTTTCTGATCTCACTTGTTCAAAATAAAACAATTAATTAAGAGAATTAAATGTTGATTCTTTAATTAAAAGTTGTTTCTTCATAAAAAAATTGCATGTATAAAATTTTCGTTTAAAAAGGATAATATAATTTTATCTACCCTGAGGTAGAACTATGAATTCGAAAGAAATATCAAAAACTTTAAGCGTTTCTTTTACTACAAAAATTAACTCAAATCTATACCAAAAATGCCAGATCTGCTATTCGGTTTATATATATATATATATATATATATATATATATATATATGAAAATATCTAGATTGTCTAATAATTTAATGTTCAACAGCTGTAATTAAAATTATGCATAAATGAAACTTTAATCAGAACTCTATGGATTTGCTTAATTTCATTAATAATAATAATTGTTAATGCACTGCATATATATTGGCAAATAAATTTCATCAAAGACCTTTCTAGTTTGTTAAACAAATTAATGGTAATAGGTCATCCTAAAGTTATTTTCTGGTGCAGCCTTGTATCAAAGTTCGCCAAGTGTAGACGTGATGTAAGAATAATACAAATTTCTTACCTCGTTTCAACAGGTGTTGTTTGTATGATGGCGCTACATCATGTTAGAACAGGTGTTTATACATACGGTCCTTGGACAAACAATTGACGTCGCTTCCACGTGTAGTATTGCAAATAATCAGCTGCGTGATTCTTGTACTTGTACCATATGAGCTTAAAGCGTTTTTCCTATACGCACCAACGGGACAAACCAAAATCCATTACAATGGATATCACAAATATCCAAAACTTTGATGTACTACTATATGTAGATCGTTACCAAAATAATTATCATTATGTAGTTGTCCACATAGTTACTTGTAAATTCATACTAACAATTTCAAAAAGACCATTATTATTAAATATCGGACGTTAGATTCAAACCATAAAATTGCTATCCACTTAGCAGAACATTTCCTTAAAATTTAAAACATACTTTCATCGCAGAACATTTCATTAAATCCAACTATCATAGTAAAGTTGAAGGACGGTCATGCTAGACCAATATTTTCGTATCGCTACGTTAAAGTAATTGAACTATAAACTCGATAATCGTAAATGCAAAGAAAGGATCTATATCATCTTGAAACACAACATTTAAACGGCCTAATTTTTATAAAACCAGACAAAACGGAATCATTCTAACAAGGAATATACGAAGGAGTTTTCAAACGAATATACAAAAAGATTATTTAAAGGGTATTTATAAAAATATGCAAAAGTATTTGTAAGAGAAATACTTAAAAGAATAATTATAGGAGTGTATAAAAGGAGCGCTACAACAGAATTATTTAGTCTGTCTAGTAAATAATTGCTTACCATTATTAGAAAGCACTAAGCCAAGTGTTCATTATACTTGAGCTCCACTACAGCGTAAAGCCACACGCAAATTACTTGCTAGAACCTACAGGTTCCCCAGGATATCTTCGTGCCAAGTGTTCTAGCTAAAGTGATCGTTGACACATTGTGCACGAAATAGGAAAGCTGTTTGGCCTTGAAATATTTATACTAATAATTAACGCCTGATGTTAGCAGCCAAACTAGCATCTCTGTATTGCGGTTAGACCACATGATTCCAATACGGATTTTTATTTAATTGACGATGTTTACTGGTTTAATGGACTAGACAAAAGATGTATACAACTGATAATTTATTGGTGCTCTGCAGTGCTCAAAAAAACTGTTACAACATTTGCGTCTACTTTGGCTAAAGGACATTATAGTACACTATTGGAAGCAACAATATACAACTACACAACTGAAAATTATGTCAATAATCCCCTAAAGGCTGTGTAGTCTTATTGAGAGAATGTAAGTTATACTTCCTAAAGGCGCCATTGTACTCTGTGTCGCTTACCAAAATGTAGATTAAGCTGTTGCACAAGCTACAAAATAGCTGTTGTTTAGTGTATAATAACCTACTGCAGTACGTATATTGGGGGAACAGCAATACAAAAGTTGACTGGTTTGCAAATTAAGTTGTCCAAAAATGAGAAGAAAGGGAAAATCGATCAAGTATGCACTTTCGGATATTAGTTTTAACTGTTTATCTGTAAATTACTTGGAGATAGTAGAGGAAGGAGACAGCCAGGATTAAGTAAAAATCTTACACAAGGTGCTACATTAAAGCAGGTAATACATATTTTATACAATCTCCAGCAGCATATTCTACAAGCCCCAAAAGATAATCATTCTGGAACCGGGGTTGATTAATACACCTAACATTGGCCCCGAGGTTTTAAGACAACGCGTAAATATGGGTAACAAACTCTATCCGTTTATGCTAAAAGAAATTGCCTCATTATGCACGCCACACGCTTTAAGTGGGAGGAAAAGACAGCTGGAATTAGAGGAAGTGAATGCAAAAAGGCGAAAGTTGGACTATATGGAAAAACTTCTGTGATAGGAGAACAATACAAAGATGCATTAGACCAAAAAACATGTTATTCGGAGAAATGAGGAAGACATAAAGGATCATTTTGTGCCGGTGAACCGATTTAGTTACATCTGGGTTTTATGAGCTATAGCATTTGTGGTTAGTTAGAAAGACTTTTAGTTATGTGGGCATTCTTGCGGAAACGATGGTACTAAATTGGTATACTATTTAAAAGGTTTTTCTTAGAACGTATTTATCAAAATGGCAATTGACATATACGAACCAAGGAAGACGGGATTTGTAACCTTGGCGTACACCACACATAAAGGGATTCCACTAATCATTGTATGTTTCCCTTGTAAAGAACCTTTCGGATCATTTAAAACCGATGCTCTTACAACCTATAAGGGTTCCTAAAAGTGATGGACATTCAACTACACAATAGTGTGTGGGAGAATCAGGATTACCTCCAGTGCCAACAAGAGAAAGTAGATCAAACCAGCAAGATACGTATGCAGGACAGTTGGAGAGCCGCGATTAAAAGATTGCCAAAAGTTGCAAAAATTACATGAAGAAACGGATCTGGTTGTATATGGAATCAAGACTATGCATAGAAACCAATTTCAATACATTTTGCAATTCAAGAATCTCGGCAGTCTCTATGTATCCAATTAGTGGCTAGGAAAGGAGATAGAAGACATGGGCATCGTTTTGAATTTTAAACTTCATATAGAACTAGATAAAATTAAAACTACCCCGAACAAATATAACAGAAAGACAGTTTTCTGTGCATAACTGGTACTAAAATTAGGTTTTATTGGGCCCATGCTTTGCTGGTTAAAGGTTATTAAATTATATTATTTATCTAATGTTAAAATAAAGCTTTAGAATAGTATTGCTTTGCTTTTTATTTTTATAAGACTGTGACATCATCGTGACCGTGAAAAGGTAGCCGAATTTAGGTAGCCAAGAGCATAGCGTTGTGTGTTTTTTACCTATATGACATAAGCAAATATAGCCAACGTGTCATAGGTAAGATGGTGAATATGTCAAAGTGACAGTTATGACCTTAGAGGTTAGGTGGGGTGTGTCGTTATAAGGCGGCGGCGGTGGCGGTGGCGCTGCACTAGGGCCGGCTTCCTCTCCATACATAGCAGTAATAAATATTTTTTCTTAATCTACATCTACAATATTAATACTTTTTTTGTATATATTTACATGTATATTTAGCTTTAAACAACTAAAGCAGTATAATTTATATTATACTAATGTATAGCCAACAAACAACTATATGTAAACATATTAACAACATTGATTACAATAAATATTCTGTCTTTATTTTCCTTAATTGAATAATATCGAAGAAGTAAAATATAGTACAAACTAGGAATCAAGTGTTGTTTACTGTCGTTTTGGCTTAGTTCTCTTGAGCGATGGTATACTATGATAGTTGGACGATTGCATTGTTTTGCGTTATAAATACCTTTTTAAAATTTCCAAATACAATTCGATCCTTTATTACATATCATTTTAATAACACCAACGCCTCAGATAGCAAGTGATCGAGAATGAGGGTCATGAGAGTTCATCTTCTTTCTTAAAAATCCTTGTGTGTGTGGGTGCGCGAGTGCGCGCGCGTGTGTGCAAGTGGGCGAGCGCGCGAGCGTGTGGGCGTGCGTGCGTGCGTGCGTGCGTGCGTGTGTGCGTGTGTGTGTACAAAGCTGCTTGTTTCGTTAATATTTAGATACTCGTAGAGTTTTATAGGTAGAAAATACATATGGGCGATATCAGAACGATTTCGATGTATATATCACAGTACGCGGGATATTGAATCACTTTGTATTCAATTATAAACTCCACAAAATGCACATCTATTTTGATCCCCTTTCATTGATTTGAGTGTTTTCAAGAATACCAACTGACTATGATAGATTGTCTTGCTTCATGAATAGTTATTTTATTATTATCACTATTCAATTGAATCTGTAAATACACGTAACCCAACATTAAAATCAGTTTTTCAAAATCCCTAGGTGACATACAATAAAGTTCATGAAAAAAACATTTATGCAAATAAATTTTTTGTAGAAGTAATGATTGAAGCGATACTTTCTTTAAATAAACAAGAGCTATTATTTCTGGATCATTGTGAGAGCATATATTACTTTAGACTACTCAGTGCTCTTTAATATTAAAATATGTTAAGTGACAAAATATAATAGTCGAACTATTTACAAGTTTTTTGACGTGTGTGTATACAGAACTTAGAAACTATATTTAAGGTACTGGTTAAAATTTTTGAATATTTTGTTCGCCTACACAAGCTTGTGGACAAATATATTGTAACAACAACAACAGTTCTTTATTATCAAACTGATTATACAAACCTTATCAACAATTCGTAGCCACAATGAAATTCTAAAAGCTCCCACAACAATTTATTTTCAGCTAATCGCTAACGGTACAAATATTAACTTCTAAACGTTACGATGCTATCTTCTTAATTAATTTATATTGATGCGCTATAATTAATTTATATCCATACACTATAATTAATTTATATCGAGCACAATAAATTTATGTCACATAGGGTAATTTATATATACTACTTATTTATTAAATATCATGACTTTCAAAGCTTTAAATTAGAACACATATTGTAATCAAAGCTTTAATTAGAACTGAACTAACAAACGCTCATCACGGCAGCTTATATTTTATTTAATCGGTAATTATTTCGAGAATATACCAGAATATGCAAATAATATCTTGAATGTACCTATTGTAATCTAAATAAAGTTCTTAATGCATAACTCTTGTACCTGTCAATCAAGTCCATCGTCCACAGCAGCCGATGAATCATCTTTTGTGTAAAACAGTCTGGCTTACATTTCATTGTAATTATTGTGGTCAGAGGTAGACTGAACGGCGCTACATTGCCACCCTCTTAAAACTGTTCTGCCCCAGAACACTCTGTGACGTGGGCGTTGGAAATCCCTGTAGCAGTAAGGACAGTAGAAATCTTTTTGCAGTCACAACCTCGTCATAGCAGGCGCCATACCGTTTGGATTGTATCCACACACCAAGATAGTTACCCCGGTTTCTGGAACAGCACCTCTAACATATTTCGTACCACCCACAAGTCCAACCCATCGAACGCACAACTGATCTTGGGTATGGTCAACTTCTCGTCTTCAAATTTGATCATCTGGCCCTTGAAGTCTACTAGCGCCTGCCACAAGTCCTAGTAATTCGGTTTTCCAGAAGACTTGTTTAGTTTACCAGGTAGTAGATGCCACGATGTCGGTCCAGTAGCTAGCTGCATGGTCTTTTCAACTTCTGCTTGTTGTCGGTGAAGCTACTCCAGACCACCAAATTTATTTTTAAACGCCCAAGCAAGTCCTCAGGACATATCAAGGTCCGCTGTTATGCAATGTGCCAGGTAGGATTCCGATGGCACATCGAATAGATCACCTAATAAATACCTCTTGCGTGATCCCAAATTTCGATTTGCCTGTTCCACTGTATAGAGACATTAACCAATCATAACTCGGTCCAGACTTTCATTCATCCTCGCTAACGTAACTTTTTTCTCGTCTTACTGCGTGCCGTTCTTCAGTAATACCAGCGTCATCACTATCGTAGGGTGCTAAACGGTTAACGTGCACCACTATAGTTCTTCCTTTTGAGAGCTTACGAATTCGATACACCACATTGTTGATTCTTTTTACAACTTTCTACGAACCCTCCCAATGTCTTTGTAACTTTGGCAACAGTCCAAGCCTCCAACTGGGATTGTATAGCCAGAGGTGGTCTCCCTCTTGAAGACCAGAATTCTGCGCCTTGATGTCATATCTGGTCTTTATCCGATCGTTTGCGATCTGGATATTTTGCCTAACGTAAATATGGATGTCATGCAGCGCTTGAGCTTCTCGACGTAGCTCCCGCCTACGATGTGATCCCCAGGCGTACACCCAAACTCAATATAATATGGTAGACGTATCTGGCGCCCTAGTATAGCACATGCAGGTTTCTGTCCAGTGCTCTCATGAACCGTAGACTAATAGGCCAATAAAAATAGATGTAAATATTGATCCCAATCTTTCTGATGTTGGGAGATCATCTTGGAAAGGTACTTGCGCAAGGTGCGGTTCATGCATTCTACCATACCATCTGGTTGTGGATGCAATGGTACCACAGCACACGCAACTGGCAAACTTCTTGGAATACCGCTGTACTTAATTTCTGCCCTGATCGGTGTACAACTCCAAAGACGCAGGACAGCTCCTTTACCGGAGTCGGTCTCAAGGAATAGACCGGTAATATCGATTACCACTCTCTCAAGGGGTTTCTTACGTTATATTGCCTTATTGAAGCCTTATGGTTTCCCAACGGCAGAACAGTTCCTTTACAAGCACGCCAACGACGGTTGCATTCGCATTACAATAACTTGTACCGACAAGATGTTTCGTGTCCAAGTCATATCCCTGCAGCTTTTCATATTCATCTAACGACTTGCCCTTCGGGGTTTCTAAACTGTAATGGCCACTTCAAGGTGGCGTGGTGGACGGTCGCGCATGTTACCACAAAATAAGATATCTATTGTAGATATGGTTCCGATACACCGATGGCAAAGCAAGGCGTTGGCTAGACTCAGCCGAAGAAGGGAGTGGACTGCTAGCTTCCGAAAAGGGATAACTATAATTCACGGAATTACAAAAAGCGCGTCAGGGTCAGAACCGCTATTAAAAACCTAGAACCCATACCCAAGGGTTCCGAGCAAGCACAAGGCAAAACACTAGTTTCCAAATCTCTAAACACTTCACTAAAATCATAAATTTTACAAAAACAAACGCAAATGAATCGTGTAATAATTTAATACCAACAGTAAAAATAAATACTTGATGTATTTATTTTTACCTGTAAAATAATGTAAGGTTAAAGCATCACTTATGGCAAGTAAATAAGAAATGGCAAACATAGTTACAAAAAACAGTTACTTAACATAAATCAATTAAGCAATGTAATAAATAATACAGTTACGAACTATTAGGCAACCCGTCAAACACGCAAGTTGCGTAACCGAAGTATATTCTACAGTAGTCTAGAACATTCAAGCAAACACCAAACTATAAATGATTTAGTTAATTTTAGGGTATATATAAGATTGGTGATGAGTGTACATCGGTTAGTCTATATCCAAATGTCGTATATAAATCATATCGTGTATAGTTCGTTGGTCATTACGTTTTGAAGGTCCTATAGTAAATATAAATTTGTGTTGTGTGAACGTGTATATTGTACCGCCAGCTTGTACATAAATAGACAAAAGGGTAATAAATAAATTATAGTAGTGTTAGTGTTGTTAAGAAGACTTATGGTTAAGGATTTAGCTTAAGAAGATATTAATGCTTGTAAATAGCATTAGTGGATAGTGATTCATTGTTAATTGAACTGAAAACATCTATAAATAAGGCATAAACTGTTAATTAAACTTGTGAATAGTGAATAATAAAACGTTTGTTATTACTCGTTCTAAATTGGTGAGCGCGTTAATATTAGCCCGCTACAATACTATAGCCTGGAGCGAGTCCTGATCCGCTAGATCCTGGCCTAATTTTTATGTGAAAATAGTTATCATGAAGGAGGCGTAAAATAACGCCGCAAAATAAATATTGGGAAAGGATACGCGTTGGTCATTTTGGTATACGAACACGGACCTTATTTTGGTAATAATATACGATAACAGTAGTATGCGGGGTCTAATAAGTTATAGCGGAGAGGGGTTCATACCCGTTAAATAATATAAAGAACTGAATTAAGTGAACGTAACACAATTATAAGTTAGTGTGCAATATGTCATATAAATTTACAAAAATGTAAATATGTACGCTAACATAAATATGTATTACGAATATTAAATGAAGGGAATCCTTAAATAAACAAGACACAAAGGGGTTAAATGCAAAATAAATAATTTAAAGGGAAAAAGAAACAGACGTTAAATTAATAGGTGGCGGCAGTGTGGAACCCAAAAACCGCTTTTCATACATTTACTTGCGTAAATATAAATTCCAGTACTTCCAATATCGACGGCATAAATTCTAGAAATAAATAGTTTGTCCACTAGCTTCAGATGAGAATTGCCGTACCTCAATTCGAGCCTTCATGTTCAGGCCCCGTAGCTTCTTTAGTATGGTCCGGTATTGTCTGCAGAATATTCAAAGCCTCACCTGGTAACACGACAACCAATGCGGTTACTCGTTCACCATCGTACCAGACGTTAGCTATCTCAACAGCTTCAAATTGCTTGAAATATCTCTGCTAAAGTGGCTTTCCATCAAATATGGGTGGGTTTACTCGGAACCTTGACTTCAGTTCGCATTCCCGGACATTCTGCGTGCTGCTGTATCACCGGCACTGAGAAGTCTGATGCTTGCACTGTTAGTTAATTAATCCATTCTTTCATCCCCACCACATTTTCTTCAATTTTTTGCGAGTTTTAGAGAATTTTACTTCCAATGTCCGCCAGAAAATGTTTCCAGCTTTTTCGCGGTATTTATAATTTCATTAAAAGTCTTCTTTTAGGTGTTCAACTGCTTTTGCGGTTTTTGTAGCTTCCTATGTGAACTTCTTCAATTGACTGTAATTTTCTTGCAGGTTTATGGCGGTTTCTTGTAATTTCTCTGTATTTTCTTCTAATTTCTCTGCCAGGCTTGTAGCGTGTCAGCCTGTTTCTTATCATTTTCCTGTAAATTGGCAGCGGTCTGGTTCAGTTTTTCTGTAAATATTCCTGCAGTTTTATGGACTTTTCAATCAAACTCTCCACAACGCTTGACTCGAACTCCTTCCAGAAAGAAAAGATTTTGTTATTCATGTCCTGTTGTTGACTTCGAATTTGAGAAATGGTTCAAATGTCTTTTTTACTGCTCGCTACTTTACGCCAATGTTAAAAAGAACTCTATTTGCCAAACAACAGTTTTTTATTAAAAAACCGATTATACAAGCCTTTTCAATAACTCGTATCTGTCAGTCATCTTTTGTGTACAAACGCTTTGCTTACATTCCAATGTAATTATTCTGGTGAAAGGTATACTAATCGCCGCTACAATGTTGATGGAGTTAATATAATGGGGGTACACTTTAACGGTTTCCAACAAAAAATAAAAAATATAGTATCTTAAACCTTCCTAATACACCGATATAATTTTGTGACATATCAAACGTTTTTGTAAAGTTTCCATATAAAAAAAAAACACTGTTTTATATAAAAGTTTAAAATTAAATGAGTTTTAAAGAATACTGTGAGAAAGTTGTTTATCATAAAGGAAAGACATTTGAATACTGAGAACAGTATTTTTTATTATATATTGTATTCAAGGTAAGAATGTTCTGCATTAACACATAGACTGTATATTAGGTACCATTACTGGCGTGTCCCAAAAAAATTAATGTTTATTAATAGAGGAGTATGTTCTTCTCTATCACATGCTTAATTACCAATGAATTTTTTTATTGCAAACGCAAATCAAGTACACATTATATATTATAACTCCACATAAAAATGTTTTTAAGTTATTATGGTGTCTTGAAAATAATAAGAAAAACTAATCATATGATAGTAAAAAGTTTTCTTTTGTTGGACTGAAACTACTTTAAAGTAGGCGTTTCTGGTTATACAGCATAAAAAAATTAAGCTTTGCAACATCTTTTTTATTTTTATCATATATAACTTGATTAATTTGTTTATAAATTCCAAATTTTTCATTTTTATATTATACTACTGAGAAATAGCATAAAACTAAGTCATATTTGGGACCTTGTAGTATATTAGCGTGCTGATTCCATTTTTTACGATAATCAATACCTCACTACACCATGTTTTTCTTCATTACCACGTATTTCCTTCAATCTGCACTAAATATTGCAGCAAAATAATTCTGCAATTGCTATTGCATGGAATTATATTATAGTTATAAGTAAAGCGTTTTTTACTTAGGACCAACATATTTCCAGATGAGACGGTTTACAAATGTATTCTAAATCTGCATAGCAACTAAAGAAAAAGTTAATGCACACTGTCGTTGTAGTTGCATTTCCACATTTTTGTATTAAGTACCTGATTAATGTATTTTAAAAAATTGGAAATGGCTTATGCGGGAACATTTATCATTTTTAAAATTTCCCTAGAATAATTGATAAGGTTTGGAAGAATTAGATAATTTCTTGATATTTATAAAATTTTTACATTTTTCAACAGTTTTAAGGAAATCACCCAAGATCGGAAGTCATAACTTTTTACTTTGATAATAAATGTGATTTTTGAAGCTAAACGATAAACCCTTTATCCATAATTTACATTATGGGCATAATGGTGTTGTTCAGTACTGACCTTTAAATCCACTGCCCCGTTACCTATAAATTTTGACGGGCGGTATGTTCCGTTGTAATAGTTAATAAGTATTTCTAGAAGAGAATTTATAAGGTGTGCTAACATTTAATTTACTTTGTATATCGAATTATTTGTTATTGCAATTTTAACTTCAAACAACGACGTGTAAATAGTTTCAACACCCCGCGCACGCTATCCATATGGTGTTTTGTCGTATGCGTCTGGAATCCTGTTTTTGTTGAGTTTTAATCACAGCCAAGTGTGCTACACAACAAGATACTTGTGTAGGCTTAAGGATGACAATGCTATTTAATTATCTCTAATTTCATCCGCTTAATAGTAGTACTGAAACAAGTGGAATCTGAAACTATTGCACGTTCAAAATCGCCAATTGTAGTGGCTACACAAGTTCTATAAACCATAGAAACTTGCACTTTTATACCTAGAAGTAGATAAGTAAAAGAATTTTTGGTTGGATTTGACCGATCATGAAAGAGATACAATTATTTCAATAATCTGGGCACATAGACACACTTGTACAGATAAAGGTACAACATTTAGTAGGAATTTTTAACTTAAAGGTAGAGGTGATATAATATACATACGCAAGAGTATTCTTGAATTTAGTTCAACCCAAAGGCGAAAAGTGGTGCAGTTTGCCTTGTTAAATATTTATAGGTCAAATTTATTACTCATTTTGATTTTGGAATACACCACAATTGCCTTAATAAAAATTAGCATAATAAAGTGTTTCTAAAATGTTTTACGCCTCTAGTCGGATACTTGAATCTATATTTGTAAAATTTATTCAAGGCCAATCCTAATTTAACTGGATACTAATTTCCATAATATGATCTTTGCAATTTCTATGATTTTTGTTTAGAATACTGTATTAACAAAAGGTCCATTATGTATTGAATATCATTAAAATAATGCGTCAAATACCTGTTTCGTAAATTTTTATAGTTTTAATTAAATTAAAATTTCACTGTCTTGTTTCATTAAAAATGTGGTTCTGGTTTAACCTTTAAATATTGTTTCTTTGGCGACTGCGGTAATAAGTATTAAAATCTGTAATGCCAAGGGTATTAAATTAATACTGCTACTATTAAGGTATTCGTGTGTTATTTACTAAGATCAGGACCTTAAAGATACATTATGTGAGAATCTAATGAGAAGCAAATCCATCAGTCGCATGACCGCTTTTTACCCCTTTATTAGAACGAAGACAGGGAAGAGAATATGCGGAAAGCTGTTTTATAAAACCGGTATTTTTGCACCCTTTTTTGCACGAATAACCATCACTTATTATTTTTTAAGAGTTCCCTAATTATATTACTTTATCTGGATACAATTAATAAAGTATAACGTATTTACTATATAATACTTATATACACCCTATTATTTATATTGCTTGTTCTTATAATTAGGCAAAATAGCGATACGGTACAGAGCTTTTGGCAGGAATCTTAGTAATTTTTCATCAGACTCTTCTGAATGGAGTTTCCGGTGACTTTCATACAATATATTCTTCAACAAAGTAGAAAGCACTGATCATAAGGAATGAATTTTGGTTGCCTCCACATATTTAGGTTGTTGAAGGTTTCTTTTAATTCACATAATAATTAATTCTATAATTACATAAGGAAGTTGTATGATTAATTATTCATACATTATTTTTATTTTGGATGTTAACGTTAGTTATGAAATTATTAAAAATTTAAATTTACGTATGTGTTCCGGACAAAAGTTCAATCTGTTTTATTGGCTATTGTTCGCTTTTACAACTTAAAAACTTATACTTCCCATGAGGAATGAATTCTTAATTATCGAGAATACTCTAACTTGGAAGTATTATTCACCCTTACTTTAATTTAAAATATGCCGCTTTTAATTAGTAGTTCGTTTAGCTTATATTGTTGCAAATTCAGTATTTGTTCCATGACATGTTTGTTTTAGTACAACTTCTAAACTTTGCGTGGGTTATTATGTTACGCGTAAGACGAGTGGGACAGTAAGGAAAGAACGAAATTAGTAACTGAATATTCGCCCGAATTACGGTAACATGGAATGGAATGAAAGAAAAATGAATGCCACGCTAACACAGCCGGAGATTGGGAGGCTCTAAGGAACGAAACAGCAGGGCACACGACCCAATTCGTCCTTCTTACAACATCTGTATTTGAAATGATAGTTAAACACAAAAGCATGTGTAAAATATAACTCTTAAAGTAACTTCTATGAATTGAGATAGCAAACAATATTAAACTGCTAGTTTAAAGACGAACATCTGAATTCTACACTCCTCGTGTACTAGTATTAAATTTTAATTATATCTAAATAACAATCAAACTAAAGGATGTTTTGTAAATAAAAGAACCACATCATATACCCTCCTTAAGTTTTGCCGCATACTTTAGGATAACAACACTAATTGGCATTTAACAACTGTAATTAATAACATTCTCTATTTGCACAGCAACTACCTAATTAATTACAATTACACAACGGTTAAAACACAGTAACATGACGAATTCAGATTGCATCTATTGAACTCGATAATACATGGGAAACATGACGACAAAGGTAAAGCAATTTCAAATTCTAAATACACTAATAGGCCTACATAACTATACATAGGGTATAAACGTAAAAGTATAAATATCGCTATAATTTTACCTAATTGCTTATTAGATCGAAGCCGACGAGTCCGTTCCAACTAAAATCTACTACAACGAAGACAAAAAGAATGCATATTTATAATAGTAGATTTATATACAATCGCCAAAACAGCACCAATAGTGGAACAAATCTTACGAGACTAAATAATCAACATTGGTCGACTCATCAAACTCTTAACATTTCTAGAATACAAGCAACCTACGTACCGTAAAGGCGTTGGTCACAATGTTTACTCCCGCAGGCTATGAAGGGTTTTTTGTAACTCTTCTAGAAGTAAAGGACCATTATGCCAAAAGGAAACGTCAAGTATTAATATTAAAACCTAAAATATTTTTGAAATCAGTTGACAGCTGTATTTTTATCTTGTAATAGTATATTTTATAACATTTTTAAGCATTATATAAAAAAAAATTTATAACAAACGCGTGTACACTTTAATGGCATCGTTGCACAACTTGTGCATTCACTTGGCAACAGCATAAAGATTTTTCTTTCTAACTGCCTGGTTCGGGTCACAATTACTAAATAGTACCGCAGTGAAGAAACAACAATAACAATTTATAATTTAAATTACGCTTTTCATGTATGAAAAACGCGAAATACTTTTTATAAAAAAACTTAATAATGTAGTAGTAGGAAGCATGATTGCAAAATCAACACTCGAAAATATAGTGATAACAGTACCAAAAAACGGTTTCAATTGTATTTAAATAGCAACATTCGGGAAATTCTTGACTATCAAACACATGCCTAGAAAAGGAACCAGAACGTATAACATATCAAACACGAACTCGTTAATTATATAAAAGAACTAGCAAAGTTGATTGCTTAACCCAGCTATTGCAAACTTGAGGGAATGAAAGTGTAGCGAACCCGCATATTTAAATAAGTAGAAACTGAAATGGTCATTAAATCAAGGCGGCAGTAAAATTTACAAGTACAAAATGGAACATAAACAATTATTTTGTTGGTTCATTTGTCGGCGTTACTAATATTTGCTGTTATTTCTTATTTTTGATCTAATTTTAACTTTAAAATTAGTCGAATTAACTTTTAATTGTGGCATACTTGAAACTTTACTTTAGTATCCACTTAAATTCATCTCCATGCAGCTAGTAACTATACATCCTGTTGCGAACGAACTAAAACGACGAATTTTTTACACAATAGCTGGATATGTAACTTGGAACCACGATGGTGGGACTCAGTACATAATCACTAACAATTTGCACATTTTCAATGCTAAACATAGTAGACCATTTTCTGAATGTATTATTTAATAGTTGAGCATTTGCTTCTTATGTCAGAAGTCAAATTAATCTAATTTATGTGTGGCTAACTTTAACTAACTTCATTATGCAGTACTTAAAAGAAAGTGATAAATTCAATATTGTTGGCGAATTCTATAACGCCAATAAAAGTAAATTGAAAAGTTTTAACGTGAATCGTTCGGATACAATGGGAACTTTGCGACGTCCCGTTTATATAGCATTATTTAAAGGGCAGATAAGAACTCTCATATGAATAGACAACCTGGTTGTGACTGAATACCTGGCAAAATGTCAGAAATGAAAAACTTGCCTTAGAAAATGATGTTTCAGGATTTCCTGGTCAAACCCAATGAAAAGTTTCAAGAAAGCAAAAGACATTTACATGTGTTTAAAAACGCATATTCGCATTTTTTTATATACAAAAATAGTTGGAAACTCAAAAGATTAAAATTACGTAAAGTTCGTGAAAGCGTTTCTGAATCATTAAATAGAATGTTAACTGATCAACGAAGAGTCGTATGTTAGACTAGATTGCTGTAACTGCGCTGGTAATAATCATTATCATGAAAAAGAAAATGTCCTAGTTGATGCATAAGTTCGGATAAACGTCATACATAATTTTCTATAAAGATCTTGACATGACTTGTAAATTCTAAAAATGTCAATCTAGACCCTTATTGTTAACTTCGAAAATATTGTCGAAGCAGAAAATTATACCAAAAACTGTATCGAAAAAAGTTTAACTCTTTTTGAAAAAATATTTTGATGGCCAGTACGTTTTGGCCAAAACTTTCTACTTTGCATTATGCTGCAATCACACAAAGTGGTTCCATGGCGGATGTTCTTGCGCAGTAGAGCTCTTCTACCAGTGTTTTAATATTGGATATAATTGTTGTGTTTGCTATTGTTCTTGCTGTCGTTGTTGTTGTTATTGTTTTTGTACGCCACTGGGTTGTTGCAGTCTCAGAACTGTTATAGACGCTTTGGTATATTGTTCTTCGGTGTTTGGCTAGCTGGCAGAGGTAGTGTGACATCTGCTATAGGACAAACTTTGCTTGGACTGCGCAGAATTCTACCTGCAGAATCTTTTTATGGAGAAGACTCAATCGTTGGACGTCAATTGTTACTGACTCGTCGCAACGGCAGAACGAAGTTTTATAGCACATCGGACTTCCTTGTAACTTAAAAGGGAAAAAGTACAGCATTTATTTGAAGTGCAAAGACGTAATTAGGAATATCCCAAAATAACATACTTTAAGATTAACAAAAGATTAATAATATTTGAGCTAAAGGTTAACACAGATTAATAATATACAAGAGATAGATTCTCGTAAATACGTGTCTCTGTCATACACGGCGGGTTTCACTCTTCGGGCCTTTTGAGATCGCGGTAGTAAGTTCTGCAGACGCACTCCGTAAGATCGCACAACTCAATGTTGGTGGGTGGTTTAGATGTTGCTAGCTCGGTACGCGACGCGGATTAGATAGCGTCTGGCGTCCCGAGGGTGGAGGGTCTAAGCATTAACCACTTGTGAATGTTGATAAGAGTTGGTAGCGCGAAGTTGCGGACTTTGTGAACAGCGCTGCAATCATTGTCGTCGTTTGGAACTTGCATGTTTTTCAAACAGCGCCCCAAGCGTCATCGTCGTCGTTGTGAAATTTCAGCTGCAAACTACGGGTCAGCTACGCAGCCCCTTGCAGGAGTCCCAGGCTAAACAGCTAAACTCCGGTTAACCGTGTCACTGAATTCAAATTGATTTTTTTTATACTTTGGTCTTACTTAGCTAATTTGGTCTTTATCCAATAGCCTTCCTGGAATATAACATTGTGTGGAACAATCTAAATCAGGTGCATAATGTAAATAGTCCGACTGGGAACCTCGCATATTTGGTTGGTAAAACGATCAACGCTGTTCTATTACATCTAACCACTTAATTGTGATGAAAGCTATTCTGTTTATTCATATATAAGTATATATATATATATATATTTTGAAATAAGTCGTTCTAGAAAGTTTGCATGCGATTTCTCAAATTCAACAACTGCCTACTGAAATACGTTGATTGTTGAAATTGTTAAAGTGTAACAAATATATCCGATCTGGAATTGAAATATATGAAAGTACAATTAGCTCTAGTATTTCTGTGAAGAGAAAACTCAATCAATTTAAGTTCCTAGCACGTACGAGTTGCAAAAATTAACCGAAACCATGGGACAGAACTTCTAGTTGTTGGAATGGGCTTGGATAAACTAGATTATGAAAAAGACTTGCTGTAATATACATATATATATATATATATATATATATATATATATATCCATTTCGAATGGACCTGCACCTTGCCGAAGTTCTAAATTACTAGAACAGGTGAAATGGCTTGCGTGTTCTAATGAGCTAAAGAGCCAAACTACAGGTCCAACCAAAGTAGTAGGGTCGTTAGTGAGGAACCAGACTAAGACAGGTCCCCGAAAGAGGGCAGCGGCTCTTTCGGTACTTAGATTGGCAAAGACCATAGGGGTCGGTATGGCAGTCTAAGACACACTACCGCGATGTGGAAGGCAACGGGAAACCACGACATTATCTCCCAAGTACACAGCGTACCTAAATTATAATAAAATGATGGCATTCTCTGGGGTAAAATATTCCGGAGTTAAAATAGTCCCCCAGTCGGATCTCCGGGAGGGGACTACTTCGGAGGATGCGATCGGAAAGTTAAAAATAAGAGTCGGGAACATTCTGCGAGTCGGGGCGTGGAATGTTAGAAGTATGAAGCAAGTAGGTAAGCTAGAGAACCTAAAAATCGAAATGAATAGGTTATCACTAGACATAGTAGGGATCAGCGAAGTTCGGTGGCGAGAGGCGGGGGATTTTTGGAGTGGAGACTTCAGGGTAATTCATACAGGAGCAGAGGAAGGAAATTTGGGCGTGGGGATAGTTATGCGGAAAAAGATAGGATACTGTGTAGAACATTACTTACAAAAGAACGAAAGAGTACTCATGGTTAGATTAGAATCTAAACCGGTAAACACAGTAATAATACAAGTATACATGCCCACCTCTAGCTACAGTGACGAAGAGGTAGAAGCCATCTACAAAGATATCGAAGACATATTAAGATACGTAAAAGGACAGGAAAATTTAATAATTACTGGGGATTTTAATGCTGTGGTAGGTGAGGGTAGGGAAGGAGCAGTAGTAGGTTTATTTGGTTTAGGCACAAGAAACGACAGGGGAAATAGGCTGGTAGAATTTTGTGACAAGAACAATTTAATCATCACAAACACATTATTTCAACATCATGCTAGAAGACGATATACGTGGAAGATGCCAGGAGATATAGGAAGATATCAAATAGATTACATTCTTGTTAGACAACGGTTTAGGAATCAAGTAAAAGACTGTAGAAGCTACCCAGAAGCAGATATAGATACCGACCACAACATCGTAATTATGAAGGCCGCACTTAAATTTAAGAATGTGAAAAAAAGAAACGGAAAAAGGCACTTGGACTTAGAGAAACTAAAAGATAAAGATATTCAAGAAAGATTCGAAAAAGTCAAATGAATTGCTCAATGATATCGAGAAAATATCTGATACTAAGGAAGTAGAAACAGAATGGAATAACATTAAATCCAGCCTAGACATGGCGGTCAGAGATATTCTGGGGTATACACAAAAAGAAAATAAGAAACTATGGATAACAAAGGATATCCTGAATTTAATAGAAGAAAGACGAAAATACAAAAATAAATCAGACGAAACAGGAAAACAGGGATACAAAGCCATAAAATGGGAAATTATTCGAAAATGCAGGAAAGCTAAAGAACAATGGATTGATGAAAAGTGCAAAGAGATACAAACGAAGATGGAAATAGGAAAGACAGACGAAGCATACAAATTAATTAGAATGAATTTTAGGGATATAAAACCGTATAGCAAAAATATAAGGGACGCACAAGGAAACGTCATCATAGAAAACGTAGAGAAAGTGGGTAGATGGCAAGAATATATAGGGAATTTATATGCAGGAGAGGAACTAACTGCATTAGAACAGGAATCAGACATTGAAAATGATGACTTGGGATATCCTATTCTTAGAGATGAGTTTGAATTAGCATTAAAGAGTCTGAGAAATGGTAAGGCGCCGGGTACAGATAAGGTGCAAGCAGAAACTCTAAAAGCCGCTGGACAAGCAGTAACAGAACGTCTCTTCCAACTTGTAAGCTATATGTATGAGACAGGCGAGATACCCAAAGATTTCAAACGTAGCATCATAGTAACTATACCAAAAAAGAAAGGCGCGGATAGATGTGAAAATTTTCGAACAATAAGTTTAACAGCACACGTGTCAAAAATATTAACTAGAATTGTGCAAAGACGAATGGAAAAACGGGCGGAAGAAATACTAGGAGAAGACCAATTTGGGTTTAGGCGAAACAGGGGAATACGGGAGGCTATTTTAGCTCTGAGAGTGATAATGGAGAAAACAATAGAAAAAGGGGAATGCGTGTAGATCTGGAAAAAGCATTCGACAATGTAAAATGGAAAAAAATGTTTGAAATACTCAAAAAGATTGGAATGAGTTATAGGGATAGACGAATAGTACATAGCTTATACAAAGAGCAAACAGCAGTAATAGAATTAGAGCAGGAACGTAGAGAAGTAAACATTAGGAAAGGGGTGAGACAGGGATGTGCCCTATCCCCATTGATTTTTAACTTGTACATAGAAGAGGCAATGAATACTGTCAAATGCAGGAAGACATTTGGAATTACTATGCAGGGACAAAAAATTGATATGCTTAGATTTGCAGATGATATAGCGGTATTAGCGTCTAGCAAGGAAGAGTTAGAAGCTGCTCTTAATGAAATGGAAACGGTTCTAACAGAGAGATACGGTATGAAAATTAACAAAACTAAAACTAAAGTTCTACTATGCAAAGGTGGGGAAAATAAATCAAAAACAAGAATACAAGTATGTAACACGAACTTACAAGAGGTTAAGGATTTCTGCTACCTAGGAAGCCAAATAACGCAAGATGGGAAAAGCACAAAAGATATAAAACAAAGATTAGCACAAGGTCGTGGTACATTTAACAAGAAAAAGCAGCTACTGTGCTCAAAGACCACAAACATAGAAACAAGGAAAAGATTACTGAAAACATATGTGTGGAGCACAGCACTGTACGGCTGTGAAGCCTGGACAGTAGGAGAAGCGGACAAGAAAAAGCTAGAAGCCTTTGAAATGTGGTGCTACAGACGTATGATGAAGATATCATGGACAGACAAAGTTAAGAACGAAGAGGTACTAAAAATGGTAGGGGAAGAAAGAAATATGTGGAAAACGGTAAAAAATAGGAGAGATAGGATGATAGGCCACATACTACGGCATGAGGGAATAGTGCGAAATATATTAGAAGCAGAGATAGGAAAAAAGAGAAGAAGAGGCAGACCTAGGCTAGACTACTGCACACAGATAGTAAAAGATGTAGGCTGCAGGAATTTCAGGGAGATGTGTAGGCTAGCCCAGAATAGAAATCAATGGAGGTACGCATCCAACCAATCCCAAGATGGATAAACTAATGACGAGAAAATAACTGTGCTTAAACATGATGATTACTATAAGTAACTACAAGAATTGGTTGGACAACATTCTTAAATAATGTTAAGTGTGTGAAAGGATTTACTGGAAAACTATTATTTCGGCAAATATCTAAGTGTTGGGGGATCTTGGTAGCCACAGGTTGCTTAACCCCTGCACTGAATCTCGGTGAAATAGGGCATAAAATTAGAAAACAATAGAAGGGGAACGAGCTGTATACACAGTCTTTTGAAATGCTGTGCTTCAGATGTATGAGGACGATAGCATGGACAGACAAAGATAATAACAAATAGGTTATAGAAATAGTAGGGAAACAAGGATATCTGGGGAAAAAGATAAGAGAAATAGAAGGGCAGAATACGTTCTAAGGGATTTTTGGGTAATAGTATGGGATATATTACAAGCAGAGATAGGAAAAAAGAGGTAGATGTTGACCTAGATCAGATAGTGATAGATGCAGACTGTGCAAATTTCAGGGAAATGTGTAGGTTAGTTCAGAATAGGAAACAATGATGGTACGCGTCCAACCAGTTCCAGGACTGAAGACCTAATGATGATATATATATATATATATATATATATATATATATATATATATATATACATTATGATCATAATGGACTGGTCAATCTTATAGAATAATACACATGAAAAATGTTCGGCGAGCATTTTTCACAAAAATACGCCTTCTTTGGGACGAGAGGTAAAATGTAGGCCCCGCGTGTAGGTGTTGTCGCGCACGTTAAAAATCTCTACCTTATAAATATTTGTTTCTGAGTTGGGATAGTCTCATCTTATAAACTAAGGTCAACTTTTCGCCCACTTTTGTAGGGGGGCTTCATTAGGATAAGAAAAGAAAATTAAATATACAAATAATAATAAAAGATAAGAATGATAAAATATTAAGTAGACAAGTTAAAGTGTAAAAAGTAAGAAAAGTTACTTCTGAACTGGCAGACTCACCAGTCCATTTAAGCCAAAAGGTGTCTTGTGGCAAAGTAACTGGTGAAAGTAGCGAAAGGGGTAGTTTATATAAAGCGAGAACTTGATGCATGAGTGATCATGAATAGAGACGAGTGTGTAGCGGATCAGTGAACGTTACTGTTCTGCTTTTGTGAACATGGACTTGTTTTCCAAATAGGAGAAAGGTAGTAGCCATCGTCCTTGTTTAGATTGTTAGAATTTTTAGTGATTTCTACGGATTCTCTGATTTTCCTATTGTAGAAAAATGGAATTCTGGCAATTAGTTTAGTCTTGTCAAACTTAATGGTATGACCTGTTTTATGTTGGTGTTCGGCCACCGCTGAGCGATTGTACTGGCTTGTTCTTAGGCATCGCTTATACTCGTTTAGTTTAGTCTGTACTGACCGTCCTGTTCCTATGTATACTAAACTGCAGCTGCAAGGTATACTATATACGCCTGGGGCTTTAAGACTGTTTTCGGGATCTTTTGGGGTTGGCAATATTTGTGAAATTTTATTAGCGGGCCTATAGATTGTTTTAATGTTGTGTTTATGTAGAATTTTGCCAATTCGGTCTATTACTCTGTGTATATACCGAAGGATTGCTGAAAATCGTGTGTCGGAATTACATCGTGGTTTGGGGGTTTGTGTTGGATGCAGATGCCGGCTTATTACTCTGCAGATCTCTGAATTGCGATAGCTGTTTTTTATAAGACTAGTTTTCAGATGGGTCAGTTCATTAGATACATGCTCTGGTTGTGAAATCTTAATTGAAATCTACCTTACTTGGAACAGCAAGGGATCGGCAAAATTCATAATTTACAGGTAAAAAAAATCGCTTCCTGCCTTCGGATGGAACATTGAAAAATCAAATATAGGGTAATAAAGAACAATGACAATTCAAGTCATTGTTTATTACACCTAAAAAATCATTTAATTCGTGTCAAACAGGATTTTGTATTTATACGAGATGTATCACAATATATTTCCCTACTATAATGTTATACTACATTCTGTTATTTTGATTAAAAATGGTTGTAGTAGCAGAAACAACTTTTGAATGCTATTTACAATTCCAGATAATTCTGCGACTCAATACGTTATTTTTTTTTAAATATCCATTCAAAATAATGAATTCAACTGTCCTAACATTAATGAATAAACATGTGAGGGAAACCGTTAAAAGCAGGGCTGGCTTTTTAATACAAAGTTATTTTCTGGCTTACCGCTAATAAAACTCAGTTTATCAGATAACTTGAATAAACGGCAGTTCAAAATTTTTAATTAAAGCAGTTTAAATTTATTGCATTAATTAAAAATTGGTTTAAAATCGTCCAAAGTGACAAAATACAAATGTTCAATTAACATACGTGACCGGAAAATCAGAATTCAAATTCAGTTTAAATATACGTAACATAGCTAAAAATTGATTTAGCATCGTCCAAAACACCAAAATACAAGGGTTGCCAAATTAAATAACAGGTTAAAATAAAAATTACAGAAAATTGTTTAAAGCATCCTTTAAAAATTTTTGAAACTAAAAGATACTCGAGAAAACAGCGAAGTTTATCACTTAAGTACTTAAGATGGCTGGGAGAAAGTAAACTCTTTAACACCTCATTCTTTTGGTTTATCCAGAGTTATTCATTAATAATGAGCAATATTTAAAGTAGTGGTACTTAGACACCAAAATATTATGATCTAGCACAACATGCATTATACCAATGTTGCTTGTTCAAGAGATACAGGGTTGTTCAAAGTTGAAAATTAACTTATTTTGAAATTGCTAAATAATTTTGAACGTTTTGATAGGATCAATTCGAAAATTTGTACTTTTATGTATTTTTCGCATGAGAAATTCGAATTTGAAACTTACTATGGCACAGTCCCTAGAGGATTTTGTTACAGTCTGTTTCTGCACTATACATTTTTTATTTTTTTGAATTACTAACTATGTAGAGTAAAAATAACAAAAAATTACTAGTAACAATAACAATCGGTAACGATAACAATGAAAAATTTCAAAGTAACTTTTCAAAATGTCCATCATCCACCTCAATGTATTTTACAATGCGCTTTCTTAAACAACTCAGACCATTAAACAAGACTTGTGTATTATTTATCATTGTACCCAAATCGAAGGCAATCCAATTACAAACTGTTTAGAAATCTTTAGAACCGCTGAGACGAAACGGAATTAATTGCGTTACAAATACACAATCACCGGCGATGATGAGGAAGAAGTTTTAATTTGTGTTTCGGAAAAATCGAGATCTGAACACTCGTCGCTTAAGTGCGGCAACAAGAATAAGTCGACCATCTATCTGCAGAACTTTGAAGAAATAAAAACTCCGTCGATATCAGTATACTCTTGTTCAGAATTTATTACTTGGCGATTTATCAGTTCGTCTACAATTTTCCTGATTGTTACAAGATAAACAAAATACAAATTCAAATTTTTTTGATAAGATTTTTTTCAACAACTAGGCAACGTTTACTATACGAGGAGGTTTTAATTGGAAAAACAATCATTCGTGGGATTCCGAGAATCCACATACTATAAGAGAAGAACATTTTCAAGATAGTTTAAGGAAAATATCTGGCGTAGTGTGACATCGGGCTTTTCATTGATCTTTTTGAACTACCATTCAATCTAAATGGAATTCTTTGTATAGACTTCCTTGAACACCATTTAAATGTGCTTCTAGAAGATATACCACTTGCCATAAGACAAAACTTGTGGCTTATGCATGACAGGGTCACGCCACATTTTTCTGTTTGTTTGTTTATACCGAAACGAACATTTTCCTCATTGCTGGAGTGGCCGTGGGTGTGAATTTTTTTGGCCGCCGAGGAGTTCAGATATATATACCCCCCTCAATATGGAGTTATCTCGTAAAGAGCAATGCCTAATAAAATGATTACACGCTTCATTCTTCTTTCTGTAACTTGTGTTGTCGATTAAGGCCACTTGTATGGAACCTTCTAGAAGGTAGGTCATTTCAGTAGGTGACTAAATCATACAAATTTGGCTTTTCATCAGTGAAAGTCAAGTTGTTGCCTATAGATGACTCTAGTACTATAAATCTTTTAACTTCCAATTCTTTATCGTATTTCTTTATTAATTTGTGCTTAAACTTTTTAATTAAATAAAAAATTTACGTGGACCATATAATATTTCCATCAGCCTCGCACAATCAAAATAAATATAAAACGCAAATTTTAAACCAGAAAATAATGTGTGATACTAAATCAATCACAGTCTTTGCAGGTTGTTGGGTCTCCTTGTCGCACGTTGTCGTGTTTAATTTTAAGTCGTAAATTTGTAGTTGTAAATCTAATAGTAAAACTGTCATCCCTTGTTCCCTTATATCCTGTCGTAAAAATTCCTTGTGCATGTGTAAATAAGTTGTAAAAGGGGTAGTGAAAAACACTCTCTCATCGATATCGAAGCAGACAGTCGGTTTTTTCGTTCGATACGTGAGTTAGTCATAGTGCCGTTGAATGTGAATTAATTTGTTAAACCCCTAAAAAACACAGTGCAAGTGCAAGTAACACGCACTATAATCTCCAATACAGTCCACTCAGTTGAGGAGCAAGGAACTGCAGCTTAGAACAACAAAAACCGCGGAGGTAAGTCGATATATAAATTTATAAGACCCCCCCGCGCTAAACAAATGGCCTTCATCACCGGATTATTTAATTAATTAATTAGTTCCTATCCTTTAAGCTCCTCATTTATACTTTACTTTAATCATTGTCGTAGTTTTGAGTATGTTTAAACGTGTTACGAAGAGAATAACATCCTGCTTACACATTTATTGGTAAAAACATCTGGTTATAACGGTAGATTTTACAATATATCCCTTATCCTTTGCTGCAAAGATTAGTGGTCGAACAGTTTACTTTAGGTAAACTAAATTTATGAGGGGTTATTGTATTGTAAATCTTTACCTTATTTGTCGTCTCAAGTTGGAGGAACCATTCGAGTTCATGCAACTTGTATAACAAAGGGGTTGGAATTTATTTGAAACGTTAAACGCTTTGTCAGGCGAGCACTGTAATTAGTTGCATTTGTCTATTAATGATTTAATTTCGTAGATTAATTAGTTGTAGCGTATTCGTGTTACGCATTGTTTTTACATTAATTTTTATTGTCGTTCATTAATCATTAATCAAATATGGTTATATCAATTGATAAAGCTATTCTTTAAGGTAAATTTGTAGTTAAAAGGTTGGATCATATATACAGTAAAATTAACCAACCGGAAAACGTATCGTTTGCTTTAATTAGAGCATCGATTAAAAGTGTCGAGCAAATTGAAACCCATTTCAAGTCTTTTTGCAAGGATATTTTCTTTGATGAAGAGAGTGAACAATTGGATGAATTCTCGGCTCTTAGGGTGAAATCGATGATTATCTATTAGATATTCGTATTATCGCTGAACAATGCGAATTAGATCGGGTAGAAAATAAGCCAAAGGTGGAAAATATGAATAATTCGTTGTCACTAAATAGTAGGGTTCGCTTGAAACATCTTTCTGTCTCACGGTTTTCGGGACGCACTTCGGATTTTGAGAGTTATAATGCAATTTATAAGCAATTGATTCACGATAATGTCGGTTTGTCTCCTGTGGAAAAATTTTGCTATTTCGTTGATACACTAGATGAGTCGTCGCGTGCCTTAATAAAACACTTGCCATTAAATGATTATGCATACGAGGAAGCATATAAAATCATTACTAATCGTTTTCAGTCCAAGAGGTTATTACTTTCAACGCATTTTAATGCTCTCGAAAAATGCTCTAAGGTCAGTTCCTCAGACTCGCATGCGGAACTCCGGCAATTAATTAGTTGTTTTGATGAAAATATATTCGCGTTAAGGCAGATGGAAATAGATTTATTAGATTTCATGTTGTTTAATCTGTTATCAAAAAAATTAGATACAAACATTTTAAAGCGTTTCGAATTAGAAAATAATGACGAGATTCCCTCGTTCAAAGATTTAAGGTCGTATTGAAAAACAATGTAAAGTGTTGGAAATAAATGACATTGCTTCAGGAACATGCTTGAAATCTCGAGATTCCGTGAAAGAAAGAGAAAAAGGAAGGTTTGTTAGCACTTCGGCTAAAACTTTTTAGTTGGTACCACCAATGATGGTAAAAATTGTAGTTTATGTCAAGCTGTGCATCCTATTTATAGATGTAAGCAGTTTCTCGATAAAACCCCTCAGGAAAGATTTGAGGTGGTAAAGCTTAAAAATCTTTGTATTAAATGTTTAAATACTTCACATTCGATGAAAAATTGTACGTTAGATTGGTCGTGTAGAAAATGTCATCAGTCGCACAATTCGTTACTTCACTTCGATAAACGAGAAAAATCGATGTCTCCACGCAGACAAACTCATCGTCAAAGGTCCGCGTCTCCTCGGAGAGCGGTGCCTAGACTTACTGCTACTAGTAGACCCAGTGAAGACAATCTGTCGTCGTCGGTTGTTCATGAACAACCTGCCACTAGCTCGTTAATTTCGACGTCATTAGAACATACAACGACGCTGTTAGCTACGGCAATGGTGTCGGTGCTGGATTATACAGGAAAATTGCAACCTGTTCGTGTAATTTTAGATAACGGATCCATGGAAAGTTTTATGACTGAAAGGTGCCGTCAGAAATTAGGTTTGAAGAAACGGAAAGCCAATGTTACTGTTCAAGGACTTGGCTTGAATTCGTCGTTGGTATCTGGTGCACTATCGTGTGTGGTCAGCCCCTCGGGGGCACGGTCTCCAGCATATAAAATTGAGTGTTATATTTTACCTAACATTTGTAATCAATTACCTTCGTCGTCGATAGGGGTCAAGGAATGGTCGCATACTCGAGGTTTGACCTTAGCTGATCCTAATTTTAATATTCCTGGTAAGATTGACATGCTACTCGAAGCGGAAATCTTTGCTCAGGTTTTGTTGAACGAGTCTCGTTGGAGTGTCGCTAACGAGCCAGTTGCTATTAAAACAACCTTTGGTTGGGTTTTAACGGGAAAGGTCGTTTCCCCGCATAGTTCTATTACGTCGTTGTGTGCTTTTGTTGAGCCCTTAGACAGCGACATTCGTCGATTTTGGGAATTAGAAAATATTCTCTTCAAGAAACACATTTCTCCTGAAGAAGAAAAGTGTGAAAATCAATTTGTGGAAAATTACAGACGTAACAAGGACGGTCGTTTTGTAGTGTCCTTGCCCTTTAAAATTTCTGAACCCTCATTTGTGGGTACGAGATCAATTAGTATTAAAAAAATTGTGTGGTTAGAACGTCGTTTGCTAAAAAATCCTGAATTGTATTCAGATTATACAAAATTTATGGAGGATTATTTGACAAGCGGTCACATGGTTCAAGTGAAATCGCCTATAAATTCGTCGGTTCAGGAGAAAATGTATTACATTCCCCATTATCCTGTACATAAGCGTGATAGCACTACGACCAAATTGCGTGTGGTTATCGATGCTTCGTGTCCGGATCAATCTGGAAATTCGTTAAATGATAGCTTGGCTATTGGCCCTGCTCTGCAAAAGGACATTGCAGTTTTGTTATTGCATTTTCGTGTACATCCTATCGTAATTACAGCTGACATCAAACAAATGTATCGGCATATTTTGGTTAAAGATACTCATCGTGATTATCAACGTATCGTCTGGAGATTTTCTCCGTCGGATCCTATTATGGACTTTAAATTAAATACTGTGACTTATGGAGTTTCGTCGTCGCCTTTTTTGGCCTTGCGTACTGTTCAAGAATTGGCAAGGTTAGAATCGATTAATTTTCCTTTCGCGTCATCAGTATTGGTGAGCGATACCTATGTTGATGACTTAGTCACTGGATGCAATTTGATGAAGCTGCTAATCAATTAATTGGTGAATTGAATAGTATTTGCACTAGTGGTGGTTTTCAGTTAAGAAAATGGAGTAGTAATTGCTCGGAAGTGATGTCCAACTTGAGGGAGTCCCTGTCCAGTTCGGACGCAATTACATTTCAAGATAAAGATAGTGGTTCAATAAAAATTTTGGGCCTTTCGTGGCGCGCTCTTACAGATGCATTTTTATACAACTTAGACGTTGAAGAGCGCACTTGCACTAAGCGTAATATTTTGTCGGCTATCGCAAAATTTTTTGATCCTCTCGGTTTGATAGCGCCTTTAGTACTTTTCGCTAAACGTTTAGTTCAAGATCTTTGGCTTTTAGGTCTCGGTTGGGACCAAGAGCCTCCATTGGAAGTCATACAAAAATGGAAACATTTTTGGGTGAATTGCCAGCGGTTACGAATATTGAGATTTTGCGTCGCATTGTATGTCATAATTTTAAAAAGGTGGAGTTGCATGGGTTCTGCGATGCTTCTGAAGCCGGATATGCAGCTGTCATCTTTTTTCGTTCGTATGTCCTTTGTATGCGCAAAATCGAATGTTGCTCCTACTAATCGCGTTTCATTGCCCCGTCTCGAATTGTGTGCTGCCGTACTCTTGGCAGACTTAGTAGATTTCGTCAAAAATACTTATATAGATAGTTTATCATTTAGTAATATTTTCGCGTGGTCAGATTCTACTGTTGTTTTGTCTTAGATTCTGTCTTCCTCGCATAAGTGGAAGATATTCGTTAGCTTTCGCATATTCAAGAACGTATTCCTCCATCTTCGTGGTTTCATGTTAAGTCCCAGGATAACCCTGCGGATTGTGCCTCACGTGGACTTTTGGTTTCAGAGTTTGTTCAACATCCATTATGGTGGACAGGACCTTCCTGGTTAGTGCGTCGTAGCGAAGAATGGCCAGTAACGTCGCTGCCAAAACTTATCGACTCATTTCAGATGGACATCGAATATCGTACTTTGTCGTTAACAGTCGTTATGTCTGACAATTTCTTAGACTTGTTGTTGAATAAATTTTCAAACCTGCAGAAAATTTGTAGGATTATTACATGTATTCGTCATTTCATTCGTAATGTTCAATGTCCGGCAGATTTGCGTTCAAAATATTCTGATGGTTTGTCTCTAGCTCAGCAGCAAGAGGCTATACATTTATTGATTGAAAGAGTTCAAACAAATGTTTTTGCTCAAGACATTGCAAATATTAAAACTGGAAAACTTGTTAGTAAACAACTTCGTAGCCTTAATCCGTTTCTAGATAGTCGTGATTTGTTGAGGGTGGGCGGTCGCTTACGTAATTCTGAGTTGTCGCATGATGCAAAATTTCCAATTTTGCTTCCTCGGTCGCATCGGTTAACTGAAATTATTATCTTATTTGCCATGAAAGACATTTACATCCTGGCAGGGACGGTATCGTTCGGATACCTACAATCAAGACAGCCCAAGGGTTAGTTAAACGCTCCCTAGTGAAACTATGTTTACTGCCAGTTAGTTAATACTTAATGTTATGTATACATATATTCACTTATATAAGTTTGTCGGTTTAAGTTTCTTAGTTAATAGTTATTATTATTTTTAAATATAAAATAAGTTAGTTCATACTTATTTTGGTGGGCGGGATGTTCGGTCTCTTAGTCGCACGTTGTCGTGTTTAATTTTAAGTTGTAAATTTGTAGTTGTAAATCTAATAGTAAAACTGTCATCCCTTGTTCCCTTATATCCTGTCGTAAAAATTCCTTGTGCATGTGTAAATAAGTTGTAAAAGGGGTAGTGAAAAACACTCTCTCATCGATATCGAAGCAGACAGTCGGTTTTTTCGTTCGATACGTGAGGTAGTCATAGTGCCGTTGAATGTGAATTAATTTGTTAAACCCCTAAAAAACACAGTGCAAGTGCAAGTAACACGCACTATAATCTCCAATACAGTCCACTTAGTTTAGGAGCAAGAAACTGCAGCTTAGCACAACAAAAAAACCGCGGAGGTAAATCGATATATAAATTTATTAGACCCCCCCGCGTTAAACACAGGTACTTCATGATAAACTATTTTTATAGGATAGTCCTTCTACATGACCAAGAAATTTCTTTTATAGGCTCTAAAATTTTCTAGAAAAGCTCTCTTCTGGTCTTGCAACAACTAATACCATTGGAATGTAACCTCCTTTAAGAAGCTACACACAAATAATTTGCCATTGGTGTAGCATAATACAATTTACATAAGTTATTTACATTTCTGGCTGCATTGACCATATCAAATAATGCTCCTTCCATTCTTCAATTGCAAATGCAAAAAAAAAATAAATAGATATAACACAAGTATTGTAAACTTTCTCGCTAAACTTCTATTAAATTATTGACAGTAAAACATTTCGACTGTGTCGAAAGGATACATTGAACGAAATGCAGCCATTGCTTTTACAAATTATGCTACACCTATTATTTGTGGGACAACTGTTAATAGCCCTTTGAAAGCTATAAGGGACTATTCGGTCCTAACTTTCTTGCTACCTGTATTGATGAGATGTTCTTCTGACAGTAATTATACTCTTTACCTACCAACTATTGTAATAAATTGGGTTGTACTACAGAGATTGTAGGCATGCATGGTTTAGATGTCTATTTATTTTTAAAACAAAAATTTTTTGATCAAAAAATGAGTGCAAGATTTATTAATGATGATAAATTAGTTTAAATAACTAAGATATTTAATGGTAATGGCATAAAACAAAAGAAATAAATAGTAAATAAACTTGCACGTATTAGTAATAGTAAAAAAGTTTTTTGAGTCACAGTACAAATGACAGGTACATGTAAAATAACAATATCTACAAAATAGGCCGTGGCTCAGTATATTTACATGGCAACAACATAAAAAAGGTCACTTAGATCCAAATAGCGCTGTGCAGTTTGTTGAAAGCGCGCGGCTGTTAAATAGACTAGATTTTTGTCATTGCGTGTTTTCTAAAATTTACATGGACAAAGAGAGCCAAATTAGATTAAACAATTTTGTACATGTTTTTTAGACTTACTATTCTTTACCAGATATCAACTATTTAAGTTTCGAATTTTGTTTAATAACATTTTATTTTTCTAATCTATTTTTTCAAATTATCTGCCCCTAAATTGTTTTGCTCTATGCAGGACACGGAATGCTGGAGCTTGAAGTGGGAATGTATTCAGTACAAAGGTTGGTTAGTAATTCCATCAACTATAGAATTTGTTTCAGGTAAAGTTTTGAGTTTATAGATACATATCACATTACTCGATTGCTGTAATACCTGAGATTTTCTCTTTCTGTGTCTCAAGTGTTTCATACCATTTCAATCTTACATTCCATTCCTGTTTAAACTAAATGACATTTATTTGGCGGTAATAATATATATGTGCAATTCCATATTTTCTTAAACAATTTCCAGTTCATAATAAATTTATATACTTTGTTTTGTTTTCTCCTGAAATGTAACAGCTTTAAGCCAGTATTAATAGGTTTGTGGATCATAAAAACCATTTAAATGACAGCAACATGATATGGGTAATCATGCCACATTCAGAGATCGTTTAATGAGACAACAGTTACTCAACCATCAGCCCCATAGTTGGTATTAAATGATATTTATTCCCATTTATTAGTAGCGTATGCATGGGCTCATTAAAATATTTTTTTAAATATACAATTTTACACATGCAATTTTATACAATAAACATCGCAATGAATACTTTCTTAAAGCATACGCTGTTTATAAGCAAAGGAGCAAATAAATTGTATTCAAAGGCTTCATGGGAAGAGGTTATTTTTTGAAAAGCTGTGAACCCAAAGCTGTTACTAACTTAATAACACCTTTTGTGGTTATGGAATAAAACCAGTTTTTACTGAAAACGCCCCAGGAGGCGAAATTGAACAGCTGCTAACCATTTTACAATAGACACATACACATCTCAACAATACAAATATTCAGAAAACAGTCCTTTTCAAACAGAGTTGTATTGAAAGTTTACTAATCTGCTAATCTTTTAAGTTTTTATAATCTTCTTTCAGGTTTTAACTATAAATTAATTTTTCATTTCAAACTTAAAAATTTAATTAACACGTTGATGTAGGATTTGTGGATGTTATCCGTGGTTTTCCGGTAACATTTGTGTAAAACCTAAATAATATAATTTTAATGTAAATAATAAATGTTTACGTATTATCTCAATCTGTGTAGTTTGTTTCTGAATACACCGGCACTTATAATTCGGCATGCAATACTTTTATACAGAGGTAGAATGACTAGTTAAACTTTTACTTTAAAAAATTGTAATTCATAAAAGTGGGAACAGTAAATTTTTACCTAAAATTCTCCAGGAGTCTGTAATAATACCATCCATCGGCATCGCTTCGTCAAAGCGATTCTTGATCCTAGCTTGAATTCCTATGCTAATAAAATTATAGGTCCTAAGCGACTAGAATTCAAAATTTCCACATGCAATCTTCTCACCCTCAAGATTGTCTTTGATACACCGTTACAGGTGGATGGTATTTTGAAAATGTTCTAATTATCCATTTACGAACTATAATTTTTAAAATGTAGGGGTTATAGTTATTCCATGTACTGAGTTTTAAGTGCATGCGTATTCAGAAATAAATGTAAAATTGGAAATATATTATATAAATATTTGTTATATACATGACATATTATAACGAAAACTATGTGCATAAACTGTTCTTTATTATAAAAATTCCTAACTATAGTGAAATTTTCTAAAAGCTCTCACAACAATGTACCTCTAGCTAATCGCTCCCAGTACAAATACTAATATCTTAAAACTACGATGCTATCTTCTTGTTCAAATTTGATCATCTGGCCCTTGAGGTCCACTAACGATTTCTGCAGATACTGGTAATTCGGTTTACCAGAAGGCTAGTCGCTTAGTCACCAGGTAGTAAATGCCACGATCTCGGTTCTTTAGCTGTATGGTATTTCCCACCTCTGGTCGTTATCGGAACAGTTTATCCAGACAGCCAAATTTGTTTTTAAACACCCTAGCAATCCCTCGGAACATATCAAGGTCCGCTGCTAGGTAATGTGTCAGAGAATATTCCGATGGCACATCCAATAGATCACCCTGAATCTCTTCCGTGACCCCAAATCTCAGTCCAGACTTTCGTTTATACTCACGAGCATAAATGCTTGTTCGTCTCACTGCTTGCCGTTTTTTGGCACTACCAAAGTCGCCACCATCGTAGGGTGCTAACCGGTTAACGTACATCACTACTGTTCTTGCTCTTGGGAACCTACGAATCCGATATACCACATAGTTGATTTTTTACAACGTCGTACGGACCCCCACCCCCACCCTATGTCTTTATAACATTGGCGACAGTCACCGCTTCCGTCTGGGATTGCACAGCCAGACGCTGTCGCCCTCTTGAAAACCAGAATCCTGCGCCTTGATATCATATCTGGTCTTCATCCGATCGCTTGCGATCTGAATATTTCCTAACGCCTCGATGGATGCCATGCATATTGCACTTGAGCTTTTCGACGTAGCGCTTGCCCACGATGTCATATTCGGGCTTTTACCCAAACTTAAGATCACATGGTAAACGTATCTCGCGTCCCAGCATAGCACATGCAGGTGTCTGTCACATTGCTCTCGTGAATCAACGACCGATGGGCCAATAAAAATGGATGTAAATATTCGTCCCAGTCTCCCAGATGTGTGGAGATTAACTTGGAAAGGCACTTTCCCAAGGTGCGGTCTATGCGCTCTACTGTACCATCCGATTGCGGGTGCAATGTTGTTGTTCGGGTCTTTCTTATCTCCAGCAGCAATCGGCAAACTTCTCGGAATAACTAAAAATTTCTACTTTAATCGGTGTGCAACTCCATAGGAACTCCAAAACGACACAACAGTACCTTTACCGATGTCCTCGTTGTAGTGCCTCATTCAAGCCTCACGGTTTCCAAACGGTGCACACACAGTTGACACTTGCGGCGCCACTCTTTAACGTCGTCCTTGTAACCTGCCCAGTAAAATCTTGCTCGGACTTTCTCCAGGATCTTCCTAACGCCGAAGTGTCCCCCGAATTCCTATTATGTAGATGTCCTACAATCTTCAACACCCGGCTTTTAGGAATATCAACCTGAAACGTACCCACAAAGCCATTTCCATTCTCCAAGTATCGCACCAAGATTCCATTTTCTATCTTCAAAGAATACCATTGAGCCTAGTACGACCACAGGGTGCTACTCAACAGACTAATATCCCGCCAAGATGGGCATTCTCCTCTGGCTTTCCGGCACAAAATGACACTTAGATCTTCATCATTCTCCTGTTCGGTTCACAACTGTAGAGGCTGCCAATCGTCATTGATCACGGTAGTTCGACCAAGTAGGCCACACTTCGTTTCTAACCGACAGCAATGGCTACAATCTTCGGGGCAAGGTCGACTTGTACCAACACGGTGTTCCGTGTCGAAATCAAACCCTTGCAGCCTTTCTATCCATCTAGCGACTTGCCTTTCGGAGTTTTTAAACTGTAATAACCACTTCAGGACGGCATGATCGGTTCTCCGGTGAAATTTTCTCTCGTAGAGGTATTTACAAAAGGTTCTACGGGTTTCACCGCATCCAACAGTTCCCCTCTTTAATGGAATAATTCTGTTCCGGTTTCGAAAGCACCTTGTTAAAATAAGCAATGCCTTTCTCTAGCTCGTCTTGTATCTGGGATAGTACACTTCCGAGGGCCACATTGCTTGCGTCCGTATCTAAGATAAATTTGTCTTCCGACTGAGGATAACTTAAGATCGGCGCTGTTGTTAACAAACATTTTAGTTACAGGAATGCATTTTGTCAATCTTTATCCCAAACGTAATCCCACTTTTCTTCAGTCAACTTGGTCAAGGGTTTGATTATATTCACAATTTCAGAAACGAATCTTCTATAGTAAGTACAGAACCCCAGAAAGTCGCATAAATGATGTTTGTTTTTTGGCGTCGGCCACTCTTGTACGGCCTTTTTTAGGTCTAGCCCGACTTCGTTACGTGAAACCACGTGTCCTAGGTGTTTCACCTCTTCGCCTTGCAGATGACATTGACTCTGAGTCTTCGAAACACTTTCAAATTTTCCAACTGTTTCCCAAACAACATATCAATCACGACCACGTCATCCAAATATACAAGACACGTTTTCCACAATAGTCCGTGCAAGTTGTTATCTATTAAACACTGGGAGGTGTCAGGAGCGTTGCAGAGCTCAAATGGCATAACTGTAAATTACTATAGACCAGTACCAAAAGTGAAAGCAGTCTTTTTCCGATCTTTGGGTTTCACTTCCCGACTCTGAAGGTACGTCTAGGATGTCGTCAATCTTTGAAAGTAGGTAGCTATCCTTTTTGGTCACGTCATTGAATTGCCTGTAATCTACACAAAATCTCTCTGACCCGTCCTTCTTCTATACCAGCACATCCGGCGATGACAAAGGACTATTAGAGTGCTCAATCATCTCTCACCCCGCCATATCTCCAATCATTTACTTGCCCCTCTTGCGTTTGGCCAATGGCAGCCCTCTCGGCTGCTGTTTTATTGGCCGGGCGTCTCCTGTATCGATTTTGTTTGACTACTGCGGTCTTTCATAATCGACCACCGTCTGCTGGCTACTGCGGTGTTTGCTATTCGACAACCGTCGCCGCGAAGACGTCCGAGTATCATTGGATCAAGTTTTTAAGTCCTGCCAGTTGCTGTTCTAGATGCTAGAATAGTTTCGCCAACTGCTACAACTTCGCAGAACACTCTTTGGTGTGTGATTCTTTCTCAACACCGTCCCACTCCGATACGTGATCAGTCGAAGAACATCACCCAACCGTTGTATTCTTTTTCCACGCCATGTCGTAGTTATTTGCGTTTAAGATCCTAACAAGTACACCATCCATCACTTAGGTTAGAACAAGCACGCACCTTATCCGAGGGATTAGTTAGTAATCGGTTTAACAGCGCGTGCAAATCCCTCCCTGAGAACACCACACTTTCTGTCTTTCCAGGAAGGATGACTTCGTTCGTCAGACAAACTTGCACCGACACATCGTCTGCTTCCCAAAGCGGCACTTCCTCGTTTCCCACTTTCAAGACACGCTTATTCACATTTTCCTGAAATCCATATTTCTTTAACATATCCATTCCTAAGATAATTTTTTTCGATGATGTTCACTATTACTACCTGATGGTCAAATATTTTGCTTTCAACTCAGGTTTTTACATCTAGTATTCCGTGTGTTTAAATTTCCAAACCAGTCACGGTTCGGAGACACACCGTCGAGGGTGACACTTTACCACGGTTGCGAACTACATCCGGATTAGCAACTGTCCTAGTGACTCTAGTATCAACCCAGATATTGTGGTTAAACTGTTCATATACGTAAACGCTGTCTGTCTTTAGATCGTGCGATGTGTATGATGGTCTCCGGGGCACAGTCCGTGCAGGACGACTTTCGCCCCTTCCAGTTGATTTCCTTTAGCTTTACGTCTTGACTGCTTCTTTTTTGGGTTGGTTGCATCTTACTTTGCCCCTACCACGATGCGAAGTGCTCTGTCGCTTCAAATTCTAAAGTTTGCTAGCGCATCATCTAAGGCCCGTCGTCGAGCCAGCTGTTCTAGGAAGCTTTCCGGTGCTGTTGGTTAGGCTAGTTTTACCAAGCGAGCAATACCTGTTTCAATCTTTGGCAATTTTCGTTGGACTTTTGGTAATGATTCTTCAATTGAGCGTGATATACTTGTTGCAGATGAGAATCGCGGTGCCTCATTTTCAGCCTTAATGTTAAGGCCCCGTAGCCTGTTTGTTTGTACTGTCACTATCGTTTCAGCCGTTAGCTCTTACGGTAGCCTCGAGCTGTTTGAAACATGCCTGCCAAGGTGACTTTTTACCTAATGTTGGCGCTTTTACTCTGAAACTTGACGTCGCTTTACTTCTCCGACATTTTTAAATTCTGGGGCATGCTGTTGTATCTCCGAAATTGAGTGCCCTAACACTTGTACTGTTAGGGAATTAATCCGTTCCTCCATCTCCAGCACATTTTCTTTCACTTTTTGAAAGTTTTCAGAGAACATCGCATCGAATGTCTGTAAGCCGCCGGAAAATTTAGCTTACAGGTTTTACGCGGATTTTGTAGTTTCGTACACAGACGTCTCTCTTAATTGACTGTAATTTTCAATTACTTTTTGTTCAACTGCTCTTACGTTTTGATCTAATTTGTCTGTGAAATTTGCAACGGTTTCCTGTAATTTTTCTGTAAAGTTCTTGTTACTTTCTTTTAACGTCGCTGCCAAGTGTGCAGCTTTTCGGTCGTGTTCTCAACATTTTCCTGTAAATTGGCCAGGCTCGCAGCGTTTTCCCATAATATTTCTGTAAAATTCTCTTGTAATTTTATGGAATTTTCAGCCAAGCTCTCCGCAACGCTTGATTTGAACACCTTCAGGAAGGAAAGGATTTCACTGTCCATTTCCTCTTGTTGACTTGGAGTTATAGGCATGCAAATACGAATCGTTTAAATGTCTTTTTCACTATAACCTCACACAATGTAACGATAACTCTATTTGTGCTTACAGTTCTTTATTATCAAACTGATCATACTGATAATACAAGTCTTTTCAACAACTCGTAGCTACAGTGAAATTTTCTATAAACTCTCACAACAATTTACTTCCAGCTAATTGCTGGTAGAACATATACGAACTTCTTTACACAACGATGCTATCTTCTTAATTAACTTACATCGATGCACCTTAATTAATTTATTTCGATCACTATAATAAATCCATATCGATCACTACAATAATTTATCTTACATACGGCAATTTATATGTACCACTAATTTATATCACGATTTTCATAGTTTTAAATTAGAGCTCATATTGTAATCAAAGCTTCAATTAGAATTGTACTAACAACCGCTTTTTTGGCAATTTATATTTTATCCAATTGTTCGAGAACACACGGGAATATGCAAATAATATCTCGAATGTACTTATTGTAATATTAATAAACCTCTTAAATGCAAAACTCTTGTACATGTCAATCATGTCCTTCGCCCGCATGGGTCAATCAATCATCTTTTGTGTACAGGTTTCTCGCTTACATTTCAACGTGATTTTTCTGGTCATAGTTAGACTAACGTCGTTACAATATTTTCCAGGTGGCTGGAAAACCGTTTATGACTTCACACAAATGGATGCAGGTACGTATCAATTTTCAAAATACTTGAAAACTAAGCATTTGCGTATATTAATTATTAGATTAGTATTATAATGCGCTTTTTTATTTTATTGTAATCCGTTTCACCTGGTTTAAATCTCAATACATGTTATGACGTCTGTTTGTACCTCTTTTACTTTTATCAAATTTTCTGCATTGTGTGTGAAATAGTCATTGCACGTCCCTCTTGTATCGAGTTTATTCTTTATATATATATATATATATATATATATATATATATATATTCGTCATAATATTTTTAACATCACTCAAGTAAATATCACTACTACATATTTAGAATATGTAATCATTGCATTAATTATAATCTGTTTATTGTATGTTTGTTGTGTTGTTAAGGAATGAGTGGTGATGCAACTTGATAGTTAAATTAAATATTCTAAAAATCCCCTAACTACAAAATTATTTGATAAACTAAATAGATTTTGCGATCATTAAAGTAATACGTACAATTAGTGTTGTTTCTACTGATGATGACTACTACGATCCAAATACAGAGTTGATAAATGGGAGGTTATTACATTCAATTTGAATAATTGTGCGGCAGTGTTCTTATTTAATATTTAGAGTACAAATTGTTGTTGCTATTCTATTTAGAATGATAAATGTTATTTTGACTTTGACAATAATGCAACATCTTTTTCGGGGTCACGATGAAAGCGAATCGTCCCAGAATAGAGGAATGTTTTTAAATATTATTGATTTGTTGGTTTTGTATGATCCATTACCAAAAGCCCACATTGAAAATAAAAACTATGCTGTAAAATATTTTAATTCAAAAATGCATAATGAACCAGTACACCATTTGTGGACATTTCATTAAGACCAATTTTAAGTGAAATTAGACAAGTTCCATTTTTTCTTTTGTTGGATACACTCAAGATTCCAGTAGAATAGATTAATCGAGTGTTATAATACGATATGTCAAAGCGGATCCGGAAAATAAGTTAATCATTTTCGAAACTTTTATAGGATATTATGAAACAAAAAAAATCAACCCGGATAGTGATTCTAAAACAATAATATTGATTTGAAAAAGTTTGATCGGCAAGACTATGATGAGGCTGCAAACGCGTCTCCAAAATCGGATTCATGCAGTTGATTACGTACGTTATGCCGCACATAATATAAATCTGGTGTTTAGTGATGCTGTCACTGATATTTTGGAAATTCTCAAAATTTACACTACCGTAGAACAAATTTATGTTTACTTTAGTGAAAGCTTCGCTCTTGCATAAAAGTTAAACGAAATAAAGAATACCAGACATACACTCAAGAAGTTTTGTTCAACTATATGGTCATCAAGATTTGATTGCTTGTTTTCTTTAAGAACGAATTTGGTTAGTGTCATAATGTGTCTCGAAAATTTAATTTTTCTATCAAATAAACCATCTGAAAAAGAGAAGCTTTATGATTAAATCAAGTGAATTCTTTTAAGTTCATAATAATTCTGGTTTTCCAGTGTAAAATATTACTATTTAGTAACGTAATTTTGAAATATTTACAACTCCCTATGGATTTGTTAACAGCGGCATCACTTTTACGTATAACTTAAAATAAAACAATTAAATTATGAAAACAATTTTTCAGCGATATTTTGAAAGAAGTGGAAATACATTGCAAATACTTAAAAAAATATCCCCTACTTTTGTAACTACACGATAGGGTCACGTTAACATTTTTTTGATGTATTATGATATATGATATACGGTATACGATACACGATATACGATGTACGATATACGTTGTACGATGTACGAAGTATGATGTACGAAGTACAGTGTACGATGTATGATGTAAGATGCACGATGTACGATGTATGATATGATATATGATGAACACATAAAAAACCCAGAAGAAAAGTTTAGAATAACCGTGTTCAATGTATGCCTAAATTTAACAACTGACAACACATTTTGTTAGCATGAACGATATTTCGACTAAATTTGCTATTCTACAACCAGAACATTTCAGTGTATGGCCTAACAAAGAAATTATCTAAAAAGCGAACAGACTCTGAATTATATCCAGATAACTTGTCTTTTACATTTCTTCAACGAATTTTTAGTTTTTGAACGATAATGAAAGAGAAAATTAAAAACATTTCTTCGATAAAAGAAATGACCGAATTAGGGGGTGGTAGACAACTCTTCTATTGCTAGTAGTGTGCCCGATTTGTGTGCTGTATTACAATTTTAATTAACTTTGCCGGTTACTACCGCTTCTCTCGAATGATCGTTCAGTAAGCTTAAGCTCACTAAGACAGACCTACTTGCATAGCACCATCTCCCAATTGAGACTGAGTTCATGGCATTGCTTTCTATTGAAAATGAACGAGATAAAACATTGTTGTTGAAAGTGTAGTTCGTGAATTTTAATTAACAATGACATGTTATTTTGGAAAGTTACTGTGTATAACTCTGCATAACTCCAGTTTTCGTTTGTTAAAACAAATTTTAAGATAATTACACCCACATTTACGATTTTGACAATATCTGTGAATGACGATCCTGTATTTTTAAACATTTTGCACCGCGATAGCTAATGAAGTAATATGCTCTTTTGCAGCAAAAATGTGTACCATTATTTATCAGTACTTCATTTATTACTAATAATGTAACAAATTCATTTTAATGAGAAAGATTAAGTGTTAGCTTTGAAAACAAGTGAACTGATTTCGTTTTAAGGATCTGTCAAAGTGTGTTATTTAACGGTCGCATTTTAGCACTGTTAGTTTCAATAATGAAAGCGTTTTCCATTAGTGAAAAGTTTGACATGATAATAGAAGAAACTCACATTACTGGTCACGGAAAAATTTATGTTTATACAAAACTGTGGGAATTTCAGGGAAATGTGTAGGTTAACTCAGAATAGGAAACAATGGAGGTACGCGTCTAACCAGTTTCAGGGCTGAAGACCTAATGATGATGACAAAACTACTAGACATCAATATCGTTTTGGATTTGGGGGCAATATATAAATTGGAATTTTTGGTAAAAAAAATTATGGGACTGTTTTACAATAATACACTAACCGCTGGACAATATTAACTTTTGCTAGTAACTGTCTTTGAAGACGCATTATATAATTTACCACTCGCAGACATTAAGAATTATCGGGGTTTCAGCGGGATGATGCTCTAGCACATTCTAGAACTGTGCGTGAATATCTAAATAACCTTACATGTGATTTTCCAATACTCCACCCGAAGGTACTACATTGGCCAGGAAGCGAGTTTCTTTTTACCTGGAAAATTTTGAATTTTGCCGTACCCCTGCTGTTCCAAGCAAGGTAGGGATCTTAAACGTGCGTGACAACACTCACACACGGGACCTCCATTTTATCTCTCATCCGAACGAGGGCGTATTTTTGTGAAAAAAGCTCGGCTAACATTTTTCAAGCGGACCGTGTCAGGATTCGAACCCGGGACCTTGGGCGTAGTAGTCACACGCATACCAACTACACCACGGAGCCGCCTGGAATATCTATTACCTTACATGTGATTTTCCAATGCTCCACCCGAAGGTACTACATTGGCTAAGAAGCGATTTTTTTACCTGGAAATTTTGAATTTTGCCGAAATCTTGCTGTTGCAAGCTAGGTAGGGATCTTTAACATGCGTGACAACACACACGCACACGGGACCTCCATTTTACCTCTCATCCAAACGAGGGCGTATTTTTGTGAAAAATGCTCGCCAAACATTTTTCAAGCGGACCGCGTCGGGATTCGAACCCGGGACCTTGGGCGTAGTAATCACACGCATACTAAGTGCGCCACGGAGCCGCCAATATCTATAACCTACATGTGATTTTCCAATGCTCCGTCCGAAGGTACTACATTGGTCAGGAAGCGAGTATTTTTAACCTGGAAAATTTTGAATTTTGCCGAACCCTTGCTGTTGCAAGCAAGGTAGGGATCTTTAACGTGCGTGACAACACACACACGGGACCTCCATTTTACCCCTCATCCGAACGAGGGTGTATTTTTGTGAAAAATGCTCGCCTAACATTTTTCAAGCGGTCCGTGTCGGGGTTCGAACCCGGGACCTTGGGCGTAGTAGTCACACACATGCCACTACGCCACGGAGCCGACTTACATATATATCTATAACCGCTTTCCTAATAAAGAAACATCGATTTCATCCGTACAAATTTATAATTTGTCAGAATCTTAGAGATGGTGTCGAAACTAGACGTAGAGCGTTTTTTGAGTGGTATTCCAGGCAATATCAAAATGATGAAAATTTCCCTAACAAGATAATTTGGTCAGATGAAAGTATTATCACTAATAACAATATCTGAATAGATGAAACTCACATTACTGGTCACAGCAAAAGTTACATTTATACAAAACTGGGAATATCAGGAAAATATGTAGGTTAGTTCAGAATAGGAAACAATGGAGGTACGCGTCTAACCAGTTCCAGGACTGAAAAGCTAATGATGATTGCTAAACTGCTAGACAAAATATCAACTTGATTGCAATATGTGAATTGGAATTTTTGGTAAAAAAATTATGGGACCTTTTTTATACACCAATACACTAACCGTTGGACAATATCAACGTTTGCTAGTAACTTACTTTGAAGACGCATTAAATAATTTACCACTCGTAGACATTCAGAATTATTGGTTTCAACAGGATGATGCTCCAGCACATAATTCTAGAACTTGGGTGAATATCTAAATAATCGCTTTCCGAAGAAATGAATTAGCACACATTCTAAGGTATCATGGCCGGCACGCCCGCCAGGCTTTTACACCCTTTGGTTTTTTTGTCTGGGATATATCAAAGATTATGTATACAAAGTTAATTTTGAGAACGAACTCTAGTTAAACGCTCCTGTAGTTGAAGCAACTAATAGTATTACTCTAGAAATCCTTAGAAATGTTTTGAACGCCATAGTTAGAAAAGGCTACATGTGCTTAGAGCACAAATATTTCTTATTTTGAACATTTTATGTAATATCGTTATACATATTTCAAGTTATTTTAATGTTAATTAGTTTATTTTATTACTTTCAGTAAAGTAAATGTTATGTGCTTATCTTTGAAAAGTGCAGGACCGTCATTCTGAAATTTCTAAAATCATCGCAATGATTGCAGTTATCTTAAAATTTATTTTAACCATAGACTATGAAACATGATTGGATTGGTGATACAATGAGCTTTTAAATTCCGTTAAAAAATTTCAGGACTGTATTTAAAAAAAAGAATTGATGGTGGCCCAATGAAAACGAAACGTCTTAGGACGAAACTCCTAGCGCGTCGCTATAAGAAAGTATTATTTGTTTTATTCTGTTTGCATTTATTTCACAAGAAATTAAATATTTTTAAAATCTCTAAATTTACTTTTTCAAAATAACTTCATAACTAATTTTTTTTAGATCTGTAAAGACTACGACCCTGATTTTGGTTATATATGCCGTGATTTTCTCATTGTTTTTCAGTTACTTTCTTATATAGGCACCTTTATCTTGCAAGAGCGATCGAGTCAGCTCGTCCAGAAATAGCTTTTTTTCAACCACTATTTTTCTATATACACATTTCGGTTTAATTGGAAAGTAGTCTGCATCTTCAGAAGCAGTGACACATGTCCTGTCGTGATGATGCTTCTTATAAATTCAAGCAAAACGTCGACTTTTTAGTATTCAGTATAATACTGTCCAAACCTGGAACGCGTGCTAGTAATCTAATTATAAACTTAGTACTCAGTTAAGTAAGAAGTTACGTGTAATTAATAAAAATTTTATTACTCTAACGAATATACTTTTACGATAGTAAGAGATGACCGTGATCATTAATTAGTCTATAAACGAGCTTGATTTATTAACGAAAAACTTGGCTGGATGAAGGAAAATATCAAATACAACCTTCATGATCATTTTAAATTCTTTCAGAGATGCTTTAATATCAATATTGTTTTTATTGAAACACTTTGAGGACGTCACATTGTGGATAAATTGATAATTATCAGTAATTCTTTAAACAAGTTGGTGGATTAATTTTTCTTGTAAAACAGCAGGTGTTTTTAAAAAAAGAATGGTATAAATTTTGAAAATTATTTGATAGGCGGTTAGCTTTATAGTTGTTATTTGCAGAATATAAGTAACTTATTATTTTCCGTATTTTGAAATTAAAGATGAATAAAGTTCTAAATCATGTAGTTCACGCAGTCGGATATACTACGATCCTTAACTTTACTATCAAGTGCGGTTTTACTATCTTAATGTTAAGTTATCGGAATGACTTGATTTTAAGACACATCGGAAATTTTTACTAAGAAGTAACTAACAGAATTGTTTATACTAGCATTAACGTTTCTGGGAAGTAACGTTGCGTCATTCGTCAGTTATTTCATAAATTGATGCTTTCATATTTGTCAAGTTGTTAGTGCGTTAAGTTTGAACTTCATCCATCAATAATATACAAATCTTAGGCATAAATCAGTCATTTAGCGCGTTAGTAAAGCGTACGCTAAAGAAATACTCTTCAAATGTTAATTACATTCACGATGTATCTATCGTCCGTAAATTACAAACAAATTCAATACGGTGAAATCTTCCTGAACGGACACCTCTAATAAGCGGCGATCTCTTTTATAGGGACACTTCTATGGCACTGACAATTTCTATTGGTACTTCAATGCAAATGTAGTTCTATTAAGCGGACACTAAGGCTTCCACAAATTGTTATTTTGTATCTTTATTAAACGGACATACGAAAATCGTTTTGCCTGTAAAATGTAAACAGGATGAAAGTTAAGCAAAAGTCGAGTACTACAAAGTTTGCAAGAACAATCTAGGCAAACGCATTACGTCTTCATAAAATTACGGATTTTGTGATAAATGGCTTACGCGTTTTTTTTTATTGACATTGTAGCCAAATTAAATAACCTATTTTACGGTTGAGTTTCGAATAATAGTGTCATACGCTTGAATGTTGAAAAGCTAGATTCAGTCGAAGCACTAGTAGCCGAAATGGTTAAACTATTTGGCACAATTTAAAAACGTATGTATACGACTCTTCGAAAGTAGTTTTTTAAAGAAAGAGTAGCATATTTAAGAATGTCTTGGAATTTTGATTACTTACATCTAGAGTGTTATTTAAAACCCATAATCGTAAGTGCGAGGCTACAGTATCAAAAAATTGCCATCACTTAGTTTAGACTATTGAGAACGCCTTCGTGAAAAGTCGATTTGTTATAATTATTGATATTACACAATTCGATACACTTTAATTCGTCAAAGTTCTGAAATCTAACTCCTAAGTTGTTGCGTAATGTTGTCCAAAATTTGTAAATATAAATGTGGTTACGTTCATTTCCCTACATGGAACTTCCCTGCATTCTTCTAAATAAATATCCCATTTTCGTTCATATTTACTTCTTCGGTTGAGAAATATTAATAAATTGTATGACTGTTTATAAAACTTTTAACATTCAATATTTAGTATAGTTTACCGACTTCGTTTAAATCGTAATTGGATAATGCCACGCGTTATCTCAAATTATACTAGCATTTTATTTCAATTTACTATGATGGGTTTCTGAAAATCCTAATATAAAGCGAATTCTATTAGATGTTTGTTGAACACCTAATTTTTGATTGTGAACGTGAGGTTGTATATACATGGTATAATTGGATCTCCTTACTTTATCGTTTTTATTGCATTCACAATTCTGGCATGGAATAAAAACAAGTTTGATCCTGTTATCAAAACATATTGAGTTGTTATTGGAAAGGGGTTTCCGCGACTTTTTAAAAGGAAACCAGTTGTACGTCGTGGATTGAACGGTTTCATTTTTTGACTACAGGTTGTCCTGTTTGGTTGTTCTATTCATTTAGAACCAGTATCATAATTTTGAACGGACCGTTACGAAAATTTTTGTCTAATGAAAAACTTCCTTTACTTTTCTGCGTGACTGTCCGGCTTTCGGTTTCCGGATTTCGTATTTTGGATATATCCGTAACCCATGCTGAAGTCTGATCGATATAAGATAAAGACGGATTATTTCTGGCATGAATTCGAATGGGATAAAAGATATCATATGTTAAGGGTTCGTTTGACTTTATAAGAAACTGTGGGACAAGGAAAGATTAAAATTTATAAGTACGAGTGAGAGGCAGCATGGGTGTATGGACACTGTTTGAATTGTGGAGTAGGGAATAGATATCGAGGTTATAGACAAGATTGCATAGAAGGAACGGAGATCGATTATTGAATCTCATATATAGAATAGAGATAGACGATAATTTAGAGAGGGAAAGAGCTAGTTAGAGTAATCGTGATTGCAAACAGGGAGTAAAAAGGTAAAGGAGATATTGAATACAGGTTAGACAAGAATACAGCGAACGGGTGGTAGGAATAGAAAATATAGAAAGGGTACAAAGAGAGAAATAGAAAATTTTCGTATGTGAGTTAGACTAAGACAACCTAAATATGCGTATTATTAAGGCATGCTTTAGAGTGTAGAACTTGTGTCAGTTTGAGAAAGGGCTTCGGAATTTAACATCTGTTGTATATTTTCGTAGTAAATCACTTATTTGTTTTGAAAATTTCTTAGATTTGAAGACGGTCAGTGCACAACTGCGAGCTTTAAGTCGAAATAATGAACGTTAGCGGAGGAGTTTTCAGAATTACCAACGGTTGAAAGTTGTTTGTGAGCGTGTGGTTTGTAGAAGTGTGTTGACGGTTTGAAAATTTACCAAGGAGGTCTATTTGTTTGTAATGGTGGGTCTATATAAACACTGAGAGGCAGTGAGAGGTTTTACTTCTCATTCAAGCTTCGAGTAATATTAGTAAGCCAATTATGTAACTGATTTTAATAAATTAAAACATGCACAAGTTGGTGTATTGTTGTATAAGCTGTTCAACAATTTTATGCAGTACATTTGAGTATACGAAGCTTGTGTCAGAACTGTAAGTAAAGATTGCTTGCTATTTTCGGTTGTTGGTACAAGATAAATATTTTATGGAGTAGTGGATTTTAAATGGATCGATGTGATGGTGTAAGGCTAGTTGGATTCGTAGATGAAATCTAAGGTTTGGAAGTACCGTAATTTGGTGGACGAGAGAATTGGATAGCAGATTGCCGTCAAGGAGGGTATGATTCAACTTGGAGGTTGGTTCCTGAACGTGCAGTCATAATCGAGGGCAACGTCATCGATGGTTTAGTTGTGGATCCATCTGAGGTGGTGCTTACCAGGTAACGATTTTTCAAAACTTTATTCTGTTGTGCGCATTTGGTGCGTTATGACATTTTGGTGCCGTATTGGCATAAATTTAGAAAAATTTATTGATGAGTAAAGTTTTAGTGCAAATATTAGATTGAAAATGAATTATTGTGAAATGAGGATGATTGTAATGTAATTTATGTAGGAAATAATTATTAGATAAAGATTTTTTTGTTGTATAGAATTTTCTGTTGGAATAAATTGTGTTAAATGTTTGGTAGTCGAGTTTCCTTTGGTAGAAAATAGGGTAATAATTTTAGGTATAAGTAGCAGAGCAGCCGTAGCGAACTTCACTGAAGAAGATAAGTTTTGGCGACCAGGAAGGTAGGTGATGTCCCGCTTAGCTTCAGAGAATTATGACGCCCAAAGTGTGGGGCACGAATTTAACTGGTTTATTATAAACCTTTAACAAACATAGTCCCAAAAGGGATATTTACAAAATAACAAAAAACGAACACTTACGTGTCGTTTTGTCATAACGCGATGTAAACAAAGCATCAATTTGCATATTACATAATATAAATATATAAACTTTTAAGCAAATATAAAATCTTTGAATCTAAATAATAGCTACACATATACTTACTTTGTTACGTACACTGACGTAGTTCTAGAAAATAACAGAAAGCGAGGACAGAAAAGAAATTGACCAGGCTCAATCTTCGAGCGGACGGGGTATTATACATCCAAAAATAAAAGAAGGCCTGAAATAAATATGCACTCACTCATTCATACTCATAACAACATACAAAAAAGAAACCTATAATTAAACAAAAAATGTACAAAGTATAGTAGTACAAAAAAAGGAAACAAACGATCAATAATTACAAACTAAACCTAGCGAAAAATATAAAAAAAACAAATCATTTTTAAAATGGTGAGCTGCCGGTTTTAGGTTACTACCCTATATTAATTTTTAACCAAAAAAGAAACAAAATTACCCCTTTAAAACCAACAGCTCTGGATCAGCATGGTAAGTAGAGAATCAAACATATAAAACTATTCTAATAAATCCATCAGTCATTGTACAACCAACAAGGTCACTCATCCCGAGAACCGTGGACATATGTGGTTTCAACAACGACCTGGTACAAATATAATAAAATATTTAACAAACACTCACCCTCGATGTCACAGCGTAGGACGGATCACACCCTTCCTAAGGGCAGGGCGGAGCGGATGGAATTGGGCTCACGTATTCCGTGTATACCCTCCATAAAAGCAAGGGGCAAGCGCCTTATCAATCAGGGTCAGGCAACCAACGGTTCTATCCACCGGGAGGAGAAAAGTTTTTAGAACAGAAAACGAACGAAAACGACCATTTTGTTTGATCGTAGCGTTGCATATCGAAACGGAAAAATGAACATCAATTTTGTTTTCTTAATTAATCAGAGCTCCAAGTTATATCGTTATTCCGGATTAAAACTGGAAAAACACGTTTACTGAGATAATACACGGTTTCAGTTCGACGAACGTTTTTATGGAAAACATACGAATCCTTTATCGGATACTTAGAACACGTTTTTGCCTAATTAATCGTAGCATAAACTTTACGTTAAGGAATTCTTAGAAAGGATATTTATTAATAAATTAGGCTCTAGAACTTAACAATCGAAATCGAATTTATGCGAACTGAGAATGAATCAACAAGGGAAAGGGTTATTTTAATTCACGGAATAAATTTTTGTTTTTAACGCCAACGGGATTTGAGTTGAAAATTATTAGAATTAATTTATGCTGAAAATAAACTTAACAACTTAATGCTTCAAGCCTTAAATATATACTAAAGAAAATTAGACATAAAATTTACAATAATTTTACCTACAAGAAAAGAAGAGGCATAATCTATACAGTCTGGTTTGTGCAGTGCACCTTCTCAAGAAATAATGTAACATTAAATTTCTATAACTTATCCCTAACTTAAATGAACCGGGAGTTAACTTACTCTAATTTAGAATTGGGTAAGCATGTTGTTGACGTTAACATTAATATACAAAGAAAAGATAACAGTAACAAATGCTCTAACGTGAGCTTTGGTTTAACTAATTATGACTTTGCAAATAATTACATAATTACTTGTGCACTGTGAACGAAACTTTGTTACTCGCCGTCTACAATTTACTGGCTAATCATGAGTAAGAAAACTATGAACAGCAAACAAAGTGTCTATTTTCACAGCAGCATGAAAAAAATAAAGGGAACTGTACCTCTTTGGTACCATCTTATAGGATTCGGAAATGCGGGCTGCTCCCGTCGATGGATTGGATACTGACTCAACCAATTTAACTAAGTTAAAACACTAAGTACAGAAAGCATCTTAAGATCTTAAAACTTCTTAGTTAAATTCTAATACTCCCTTCAAAATATACAATTATGCCAAGTAACCAATCCAGATATTAACTAACAGATAGAAAATTATACAATGATTTTATAGACTGTGCGCGTGCTCGTCTAAGGCAGACATTTACATCCACTCTGGTTAAAGAACTCACTGTTACAAGATTTAAAGCGATAATCTGTAACTAACTACACGGTTAGAAATTACTATGTTTATGTATATTATCCATTAAAGGACTGTGTAAATGTATTGATAGACAGCAAATTATACTTTCAAAACGTACCAATGTATTCGGTTTCGTTTGAAAAAATGTGGAAAAACTAATCGAAAAGCTGCAAAACAATTGTTAATTTATGTTTAATAACATTTTGCAGCATGTTTACTGGATGTAACAGATATACAAGAAAACTGACTGGATTATAAGCTTGAGTTACCAAACAATATTAACAACCGAAGATTTTTATATTTCATATCAATTGCTTACCGACTAGTTGTACGTAGAAGTTGTAGAAAATGGCTCAAATGGATATGGCGTATTAGTTACACAGAAATGTTATATTATAACTGGAAACACGTTTTTCTTGAAGTCTGGAACACCCGTTTCGACAATCAACGAAAATGTAAACATCGGCAATCTAGGATTAATCGCAACAAGTATTTCTCTCGCCACAAGTTTTAAAAAGAGAACCTACACAACCAACAAGCTTTTACCGTGCATCCTAAAAGAAATAGAACTGTTTCGGTAATTTATGTATTATCGATTACGAAAACTGTGAACACCAATGTTACAATGGCAACAGCGCGTCTTTTACATGCTTACTCTTTCGCGGTCTAACAACTTCTCTTAACATTCCCCAGAGGTGGAGCGGGACTGGTTATGGCGCGCAGGCCGTCTCATTCAAATATTTGTAAATATATTAATTCCTCCTCGTGTCGTTACATAAGCCGCCTCTCTTGAAATTAGTAATTTAAACAGAACAAGAATCGTACATATTGACAAACGTACTTAACGAAAGCGAACATAATGTAAATGATTGTAAATATTTCACAATACACTTAGGTTTAGATGAATTACAAAAATAGGTCATAAGTTTTAATAACTAATACATAACAAACAGCGCTTTATATTACTACCACTATAGTCCTTGGGCCAAACAACTAGATTCTAAACTTCTTGCCCCTCGATAGGCAAAACACACAATTTCACAACGGGTCTTTTAATGATCCCCACTCACCGTTTTGACACTAGCGGCACGAATTTCACTGTCGCGTCCGGGATGAACTTCAGTTACACGTCCGAACTTCCAAATTCTAGAAGGAACGTTATCTTCAGAAATAATGACGAGTTGACCAGGACATAATGATGCTCTGGTAGATGAATGCCATTCGTTACGCCTTTGTAATTCTTGTAAGTACTCTTTAGTCCATTTCGACCAAAAGTTTGTTGGAGCAGTTGTACGAACTGCCATCGCGAAAGTCGATTGACTTTTTCTTGCTATAAGTTAGGTTCAGGTATCCTCTTTAGATTATTGTTAATCAAGAAATGTCCAGGTGTGATATAATCAAGGTCACAAGGATCTTGAGATCGAGGAATCAACGGACGAGAGTTTAGTATACTTTCAACTTTAATCAGCAACGTCTTTAATTCTGTGAAGGTTAAATGAGCATTAGAAGCAATTTTAAAGATATGTTTTTTGAAAGACTTAACCGCCGCCTCCCATAAACCTCCCATGTAAGGACCCTTGAGAACATTAAATATAAATTTAATATTCTGAGAAACTGTATCTCTGAGAATCGCATTTTGTGTCGTTTTCTTAGTTAAAAAATAAACAATATTTCGTAATTCGTTGGCTGCGCCTACATAATTAGTTCCGTTATTACAAAATATTTCAGCTGGAATTAAAGGGAAGTATAAGTATCTGTAGCTGTTATTGTGTAACGGTTTGTTTACGAACGTGTTTACAAATGTCTTGTGATATGCAAAATAATGTTCATATATTGGTTGGATTTATTTATATTAAGGGCATTCGATGTATAGTTGTTAGCTTTTGTGCTTAGGGTGAAGTTGGATTCATTATTTAACTTCGACATTAATGTAAGGCAAAATTTTCAACGTGCATCCAGTATGTACGTGGGAAGATTTCGTAATCGGTTTTATCTTGACACCCAGACAACAACAACTATAACAAACCGATCAAAACGAATCCTAGCTGATGAGAAGTAAATTTTAGCACTGTTTAACAAAGATCCAACCGGCAGCATGCATGATGTTGACCGTTGGTTAAATGTTTCGAACAAGGTCGTATGGAAAACATTTCATGAATTTTTACGGCAGTCTATACACTATCGTCGAGTGCAGGCTTTGAGACTCGCTGATTCTGAAAACACATTCAGTTTTTGTCAGTGGCTACTACAACAGAACGAAACCAAGCCGTATTGTGGAAATGAAATCCTATTTACACGAAATTGTGTTTTTAGCCACCAGAATAATCACCATTGGACTGCTAACAATTCCGATGTAGTAAGCCAGTCGAAGATTTTCAGTAAATATTTGGAGCGGTGTTATAAACGGATGTTTTATTCGCCAAGAATGGATAGAAGACAGTATTTAGACTGTTTGCGTTACATTATGGACGAATATTTGGAGAATATACTTTTAGCGATGCGTCATCGTATGTGGTTTCGGCACGATGGCTCTCCAAGTCATTTTCATGCTAACTTGAGTGAACATTACTCCTATGGACTTTTATGTATGGGACTTTATAAAAACCATAAGTGTATCCTTCGCGTGATGAGTATACGAAGTTGGTTTCAAAAGTAATGAGAATAAAAATTGTATGCCCATTGTGGCAACACCGCATCAGATTTATAGAGGGTTAGGTACACAATCAGAACACGTGCAGTTCATTCAGTGTAGTGGTAACGGCTTTATGGTTAATTGTTGGCGGATGCGTTTTAACACCCCGTTGCAGTAAAAATGCAGGCAATTATTGAACTGCGTTAAATTAGAAAAAACTGGTTCGAAGACACTTGAAATGTTGAAAACATCCTATGAAGATTCTGCTTTGTCTTCACCACAAGTTTTCAGATAGCGCAGGGCTTTTAAGGAGGGCCGCAAAAACGTTGAAGATGAGCGTCGCTCCGGGTGGCCGCCCACATCGAGAACAGCTGATTGCGTGTCCAGAGCGCGTTCTGTGTTGGGGCGAAATATGCAGTTAATAATTAGGACGATCGCACATGAGGTATGCATAAGTAAGGATACTGTTTATCGAATTCTGATAGAGGAAATAGCATGAGAAACATTTTTGCAAAGCTGATGCCCAAGAACTTGTCCGATGAACAAAAAGAGAGTCAGTAATCAATTAGTCAAGAACTGCTAAATCGTTTAACAACCGAACCCAACTTTATACTCAGAGTGATCATAGGTGATGAATCATGGGTGTTTAAGTACGGGCCTGTAACAAAACGACAAAGTGCAGAGTGACACACGCTATCATCACCGAGGCCGAAGAAAGGTCGCTTGAGCAAATTGCGAATCAAGTCCATGCGAATCGTCTTTTTTGATTGTCGTGGAATCGTTCATAAAGAATTTGTTCGACAGGGCCAAACAGTAAGTCACATCTTTTACCATGAGGTCCTTGAACGTTTGCGAAATAAGGTGCGACCTGAAATTTCCAGCACTTGCATCCTCCATCACGATAATGCACCCAGCCATACCTCATTGTCGTTAGGAGAATTTTTGGCAGGAAAAGGATCCAGTACTCCCACACGCGCCCTTCAGCCCAGATATGGCTCCGTGTGATTTTCTTAAGCGAAAGTTGAAAGACCACCATTATGGAACGATAGACAACATCCAACGTGTCACGACGCAGCTTCTACACACTATCGCAGAACAACACTTCCAGAATTGTTACAAGGAATGGCAAAACCGCTGGAGACGCTGTGTGCATTCTCAAGGGACATACTTGAAGGGATAATGTTAAACTGTAGATTCATTCAATAAAAACTTATAAAAAGTCATTCTCAATACTTTTGAGACAAACCTTGTATTTAAGACATTGCTGAGATAAAATTGCGCATTGAAAATACAACTGACCTTATAAGAAGAACAAGGTGAAAACGAAGCAATTCCCAGGCGTGCTGTAGATTACTGATGAACCGCGCGCAGCTGTGTATTCAGTGTATTGATAGAGACTTCAAGCTTCTTTCATAAGAAAGGTCAGTACTGTTCTTCAGAGGGTTTCAAATATTGCTTGAAAAAAAAAATTAGCCTGTAGTGGTTAAACAAATATTTTTTGTGCATTACAGTACATTTACTGTTTATTATGCCCTTTAAATTTCTACCCGAATTTGGAAACACGCTGTATACATACAATAAAAATTCCATGTGCTATTTTTAGCTGTTAAAAGTGTATACCGGCTTAAGAATTAGTACATCAATGTTATTTTATGCTAATTAGGGATAATTTAATATCAAGCACCTATTTGTTATTTTAATAAACATTACTGCCAGCAAACTTGTATATAGCAGTACACATCAAAACTTCTTTCTTTTTAATTTAGTAATGTATTCTGATAAGCCACGCGCGTTAGTACGACCGGATGCTAGACTATAGTCGTGCCAACCGGTAGTTATATAACGTTTTGTATGTAATTCGTACACAACAAGACCGATTTAAACCTATGCAATAGTGGTTTCAATTCAAAGGTAACGCTAATTTTAAATTTGTTTATCTAATTGTGCTACTATAATTATGTTACATTTTCTACAAAAATTGTGCTTGTTACAAAAGTCATTATTTATGGCATATTATAACCAAGTACTATTAAGTATTCTCGTATTGGTTGTGACGCAGCATTTCATAAATAACGTGTTTTAGTATTCATTGTGTATTTTATGTACAATTCCTTTGTGTTATGTATAAACATTCGGAAGTAAAGTATACGCCTAGGTCTAATTTAATTTATTTCAGATTTAAGTATTGTAGTGTGTGATAGAATGTGGGTTTAGCACAATTTAAAAAACATCACCGAACGATATTTATTTTCTCTAAAATTTTGCAAACACAACTATATAAAGAAAGGTAGCTAGCTATATATACGAGTTTTCTTTTTTCACAATTTTAATGTTACGTTTAAATTTGTGTTATAATTTTTGCTTTTCGTTCCTGAACGTAGCACGTTTTAGCATTAAATTCGCAACCTTGTACTTGTTTAATACGGATTACGTCACCGTCAACATACTAATCTGAAATATTTAACAGATGTTTACTTCAGTCTTAACGAGCAGCAGTAGAAGTATAATAATAGAAAATATTCAAAATGTAATTCATATTTCCATTGATTTAGCAAGTCTCCGAAATTTGCCACTTGCTTTGAAAATCAGGAATTTGCGATCATCTTCCAATAGAACTAGAAATGACAGGTAAGTGTTTATTTAAACTAGTAAGAAAAAATAGTGAGAACCAATCGAAATGCTATCAACGACACCTCATTTGTTGACAATAAATTTGCATTGAAATAAAATCGCTAGCTTTAAATAAATGTAGGGTCTTCAACATCGTCACGGTCCCAAGTCATGGTAGTTCGTAAATCTCTCGCAAGAGAATTTAAGTTCAGTTCAGTACTTAGCCTAAAAATGCCATTTATCATACGAGATTTCCGTCTTTAAGTGCTTAGACAGATATAGTGTAGCTGTTGTCTGGTCTTTAGTGTGAAGACATGACGTAAATTTACGCTTGACACTTTTAGCGCAGTCGAATTCTGCCATTCTTAAGAAAAAAACTGTATGCGAATTTTTCTGTTTCGAACAAGAAGCATATTTCGTTCTATTTAATAGATAAAACATAGGTTTGATATGTTTACTGGTGAAAAAATACGCCAAAAGAAGGCAGTTATTTGAACGCGCGACATTTTGCATGTAAAATTCAATATGCGGAAATTGCACGCGAAATAACTTTTTGACACATCATTTGTGCTTAGGAATAGCGTGTTTTAAAGATTAGTGGTAGGAATTTCCAATTTCTTTGTCAAAACTTTTTTATTTTTGAATATATTAATATAATTATTTTTGTAAATCTTTTTAAATTATTTGAATGTTTTGTTCGATATTTGAATCTGGCAATAAATAAAGTTACCTTGTCATAATTTTTTTATTTTTAATTTTTTGGATAATCTTTTAGTTTCATAACAGAGCGTGTCTTTAAATTCGTAACTAGAAGTTACCGTAGTCGGAAAAGACTAAATTTTTTTTGCGTTGTTTTGTACACTTTGCGCGGTCGTAAATTTTCCCCGATGTACTGCTCTATTTTTAATATATTTAAATTAGGATTATTATTCAAAATATTTATGAATTTTCAGATGCAGCGGTGTGCGGCATTAAGCACAGACGAGAAACTGTTTTGCCAACCTTAACAGTATTATTTCTGTGCGATGAATCTTACAAATCTACAAATTTATTGAAATGATGGTTTCGTCGCATTCTCCTATTTAAATGGCCTATTCATGTATATTTAAAGACAACAGTACATACTCATTTTCTGTATTGTTGTTAAGTAATTTTTCGTATGTTGCAACAATGCACTCCTTTGATACATAAGCGATAGTTGCGAATTGTCACAAATGTATAGCAAAATCATATTGCTTTTTATCATAGAATAATTATGGAGAGGTGTCATTCTAATGTATAAATTTACGCCGGAATTTATAGATCGCGTTTACCTCACCAGAGGACGCAACCTGTATCATTTGCTAAAATTATATTGTTAAGTAATCTACTCTATACTAGGTGACGCAAGAAAAGAAGATTTATTTGCAGTAATCTTCTTAGAGAGATTTTTATAAATTGTGGTGTTGCCAAGTATCTTATTTAGAATTAGATATCAAAGTATTCATTTATTGAATAGAATTCCAGAAATTTATCTTGGTAAATAAAATAACATATTGTCATAAAATAATTATTGTATCATAATAATCATTAATTAATACACAAGAATGCCAGGAGCATTGCATTTAAAGGATAGTCTAAATAAATAAGTGTAGATGTTCTTTTTCAATTTCATGGTTTGATTTACTTTATCAAAATTCAAAACCTTTGGATTCGATAGGTGTAGATATATATATATATATATATATATATATATATATATATATTACTCTAATTTAGACCAGGGTAGAAAATTAATTAACGACATCAAATAATTTTAATCACCGTGTATAAGGAAGCTTTGGGTAATAATACGCTTCATTTAAAGGCATGTTGGATAAATTCGTCATTTACTTCTAAACATAGGGTTTATATTGTTTAGATAATGTTAAACACCGTGTATATCAGAGCAGTGGAAAATAGTACGCTTAATTAAAGGCCTACTGTGTAGATTTAAATCATTCAATTAGAATGTAGGGTTTGTATATAATCATAATCAACGTGTAGAAGGAAGTAATGTAGAATTTCATTAAATAATACGCATTATTAAAATCATGGGGCATAAAAAATTATTTGTTTCGTTAAAAACAAGGGGTTTAGATTAGTCACTGGACGCTTTCTATAAAAAGAAGCCGAGTTAAAATGTTCAACTTGTATTTAATTTAATCTTTCCAAGTACTAAAGCTATGGAGAAATTATAAAGACGTGGGAAGTCACGTAAAAGCCTTCAGCGTATTAGAACTCAGAACACCTGCAAAAATACCGATGTATATGATAGTCGATAAGCTCCAAGCTATATGAGTGCAAGTAAGAAAGCAAATTTGTGGTATAAAGACAAGCGAGAGGGAATGCATTGGTAGTTAAATGAGGGGAAATATGTAAAGCAAGAGCACAGGTTGTAGATAGAACGAACAGAGTAGATTGGCGATTAAGGTTGAAATAAGATGCAAACATGAGAGGTGGAAGCATAACAATTTATATGTAAAATTAATTAGTTGTTCGCGGACGTGTTGCGAGGCGTGTGTAAATTTCTTAGATTTCAACTCGGACGAGTGCAAATTTCAGAAGAATCATTGTGCCGAGCCATCGGAAGGGAAAATAGAATGCGAATTTCTGAAAATCGTCCGTCGCGGGACAAATTCGACTCGCAAGCGAGCCATTATATAAACCCGTGCTGATAGGAGTTTGCTCTCTCTTTATTTTTGATTTTATTCGATACTTCAAGCAGAATACATGGTGATTACGTGCTACGATACAAGTTATTATGCATTAGTGCACTTAGAGAAGATAGATAAAGGTAATAAAGTCTAGTTATATTTGCGGGTATTACTGTACCAATTATCCAAATTAGTAACGATAAATAAATAAATAGAAGTATGCAGTTTTAGTATAGCGTGAAAGTATTATGAATTTCATTGCTATTTTTCGGGAGTGTTAGTAATCAAGTGTTATTCGTAAACGTGATTGGATCCACAAAACAAGATATACATAGATGAGTTCCTGAGAAGCCCTGAAACCTTTTAGACGAATGGTGATGTAGAAAAATTTTAAAGGCGGCCAGAAATCCGAGGACGTAAACATAACCCAGCTGGAATGGTGGGATTAGCAAGGACGATGTACATTGGAGCCACGAGTGCATTAACCTTCAGGTAACTTATGCATTGTTGTTAGATCTTAGATGTTTTGGTGTGTGTTGAATATCTTTATAATTTGTTTGATAAAGATGGACAGTAGTAAACTTGTATAAACAACAAATTTTGAATTTTAAGGTAAAATTTTCTTTTATAAGTAGAAAGGAGTATTTATCAGGTTTATGTTTTTGATTATGATGAAAATTTGGGTCTGTCTTTGAGCTCAATTAGACTAACTTGTTAAATTAACGTAAAGGGGTGGGAGATGCTCCCTTTTATTCAGACTCAGGTCTGCAAATATTGTTTACTTAATTAGTATGCATCCTACAAGGACTCTAATTCTGGATGCAAATTAAAATGATGACAAATTTGAACTTGAAATTTTATGATGCTGAAATTTATGCTGAAATTTAATTTTGAAATTTTAATGTATTGTGAATATTAATGTAAATAGAGTTAACGTTGATGTTTGTGGTAGGAATGTGTTTGTTTTTTTTTTGAATGAGGATGAAAGTTTTAACTAGGTGAGCAGCCGAGGCAGAAGGAAAGAGTCAAGAGGCGATTATCAGAAGAGATTCAACGGACAAGAGAATCACAGCAATTCTTGGCACCGAACGTGGGAAATTCAAAAACGGACAAGAGAATCACCTCAATATATATATATATATATATATATATATATATATATATATATATCCCAAATTATTTTAAAGATAAAGTGTAAATCAATATTTTGTAGAGAAAAAATACTGCATTCTTCTATACTATTGATTAAAATTTTTCTTTTTTCGAAACAGAAAAAATGGAAGAAATAAGATTTGTTTAAAGAAAATATTTATATAATGTTACCTACTTAGTGGACTCAGATAGCAAAGTATACTCACAGCAAGTTTGCTGATAGCTTACAAAAAGTCTGTTCATTGGTAGCAAAATTGCAGGAACAAGTCTGAAACTCATTGCAAGCTTGCAGTAAGTGTGCAAATCAAGCCTATGGTGCTCTTTAAAATGACCCATTGCAAGCCCTCTACATTACTTCAGATAAGTTTTCGTTAGTGAATAGCTAGTACTCTGCAAATCTTATATACACATTTTTGAGAGCGAATAGCATGTCCCCTGCAAGCCTTTGATAACATTTGTAACATTAGAAACAAATATTTTTTATATTTCCTATTACTATACACACTAACAGACTTATGTGAACCTGGCACCTGACTTTTGAATAATTAACTTTTCATAGCAGAAAATTTTAGTATTTAGTTTGTAGTTATTTGTAGTAACAATAATATTGTTTGTAGTTCCATCCATTAATAATTATAAATATTTAAAAAAATTATACGTACCCGACTTTGAGATATCTCAAATCCGTCTTCGCAGGCCTGTTTAGAATCGTTTGTAGTTATTTGTAGTTCTTTCCGTTTCATTTGTAGTCGAACAGTTAATAAATGACAACAATTTAAACAAACTGCTAATGAGTAACTTTATCAATTTTTGAGATATCTCAAATCTGCTTGCGCAGTACCTTTAGAATCGTTTGTAGTTGTTTGTAGTTCTTTTCGTTTCATTTGTAGTCGAACCGATCAAAAATTATTACATTTTAAACAAATGACCAATAGCTAACTTTGCCAATTTTTTAGATATCTCAAATCCGTCTTCGCAGGCCCCTTTAGAATTGTTTGTAGTGGTTTGTAGTTCTTTTCGTTTCGTTTGTAGTCGAACCATTCAAAAATTATAACACTTTTAACAAACCGCCAGTAACTAACTTTGCCAATTATTGAGATATCTCAAATCCGCTTGTGCAGTCCTCTTTAGAATCGTTTCTAGTTGTTTGTAGTTCTTTCCGTTTCGTTTGTAGTTGAACAGTTAATAAATGACAACAATTTAAACAAACTACTAAAGGGTAACTTTGTTAATTTTTGAGGTATCTCAAATCCAATTGCGCAGGCATCTTTCGAATCGTTTGTAGTTGTTTTCGTTTCGTTTGTAGTTGAAACGTTCAAACATTACAACAATTTAAACAAACCGCCAGTAGCTAAATTTGCCAATTATTAAGATATCTCAAATCCGCTTGCGCAGTCCTCTTTAGAATCGTTTGTAGTTGTTTGTAGTTCTTTCCGTTTCGTTTGTAGTCGAACAGTTAATAAATGACAACAATTTCATCCTTGATAAACGTTAAATATGGCTTGGAATTTGCAGGTTGTATTCAACAAATAGCAATCGATAATTTTTATACTGTGTACTGGAGTTCGGAACAGGTATTTTTATTTAAAAATTTTATGAAGAAAGATGATACAAGTAGTATTAGTATTGACGCAACCGGTTCATCAGTAAAATCTATTTCGAAACCAGGCGGTTCAAAAGCTCCGATATTTTTGTATCAAGCCGTGACGTCGTTAAATAGAAAAATATTACCTATTTTTCAGATGATTTCCGAGAATATGATGCAAACACGCTGACGTATTGGATGAGAGAGTGGCTGCGTTCGGGTGTACCGTGTCTTAAACAAGTAGTGACGGACTTTTCGCTGGCACTTCCGAACGCTGTTTCTTTTTCATTCAATAATACTGACTTACAAATCTACATTAATGATTGACAAATTTACCCTTTAGCAGTTTGTTCAAATTGATGTCATTTATTAACTGTTCGACTACATGACCTAGGATCGACACGCCAATAAAGACTATTTTAATAACCATAAGTGGTTTTATTCCCAAAGAAGAGAAAGAAGAATAAACAACAAACTTACAGGGAGTACATTTAACTTTGTTACGTTTATTTTCTACATAAATGAAGTACCCTATATAGTGTACCTGTTCAGTATAAGCCCGCTTAACATAATTTTAACTCAAATCCACTCTGCTTTTAAAACGAAACTTATTCGATAAATTAACTAGTCAATACCTTGTTGAAGGTATCCGGTAATTTGTTAAACATTCCGATAACGTATAGTGGCTTGTGTTTTCTATTTAAAGACTTGTCCTACTATTACTTGATAGCGTGTTTTCCAGTTTTAATTGCGCTTTCGATAACGCGAGGATTTGCAGTTCCAATTCGTGTTATTTGAACCAATTTTTGAATTTGATTCTGCAGCTTGTGCGTTGAAATATTTTCTACATCATTCGTCACAGTACTTCAAAAGCAATGCACGTTTTTTGTTCGACAAGTAGGAGGTATCTTGCGTGTGTTGCTCTTAGCTGGAGGCCAAATTGGTTCTTTCTTTTTATATAGGCCCAACTGTTCTGTGCCATAGACCAACTGCCGTTGTTTGTAGATTGCTAGTGCCGTTATGGTAACAGGATGAATGGATTCTGACTACCATGGCGTTGCTGTGCTGACTCACCCCCCCCCCCCCCCGACGGATTGCAGGCTAAGTATCCAGACACATTCAGGTATACAACTTGTTTTCTTTTGTGTATATCAATGGCATATTCCGTATCAGCTTTTGGTGTAGGTACGTGATAAGAAACGTGACACTGTAGAACTATTGTTTGTTGCTGGGAATCGATATTATCGCTCTACAGGTGTGATGTACCATTTTAAAAATGTTTGACAGACACGCTTATTCTTTACTACTGATTGCTTTATGTTAAAAAAAGTATTAGATGCAATTTAAAAACGCTTGACAAAAGCTCTCACATGTTTATTTACTACTGATTAATTTTATTTTGTGTAAAATAAGAGATGCGCACTTGGTATCTAAAGTACTAAACTGTTCATATCACCTAATTGTTTGCTTTGAAATAGTAACGCTTAATTTATTGCTTTTGCTTGTGTACAGAATCTTTTATTTATTTTTTTTATTTGGTAATAGATAATCGTGGACGACGTGCTTTTTTTTGTTTTCTTGGTATGTAGGTGAATCTCCCCACTCTCCGCGTTTGATAGTTAGCCTGGTATTTACTTTTTTTTTCGAGTTGTCTAAACCACCCTTGCCACCACTTTCTCAACCTTGTGCTACAACGCCTACACCCCCTGCTGTTCCTGTGTGGCAGAAAACTGCCCTTAAGAGGCAGAAATTTATGTATGCTCTTTCCGAACCGGAAGATGTATGTCGGCGAAGTCCTAATGTCCTTGATCTCGTTTCATTTTCCTGCTGGCGGCGTAAACGCCCTAAGCCCAATATCTAGTCCTCGCGCCCCAGATTTTTATGCCGACTTTGCTCTTCTTAGGTTTTGATTGTTGGACTTTACGATCCTTTTATTTACTTGCCTGTTTGTTAGGTTTTCTTTCTTTTCTTCCTCCTTGAACCTGTGTGGGTCCGGGAATAGAATAGCTCTATGGTATGACCTGCCCGTCGTAAGAGGCGACTTCAGCGGTCCAACACACACACACACACACACACACACACACTTTATGCATATCCAATCTGTAGCCACACAAGTTATACACACACACATACACCCACACACTTAATAAACACACAGTTCTACTTGGTTCTCCTTTCTTTCGTTTTCTCCTTGTACTTCTTGAACCTGTGTGGGTCCGGAAATAGAATAGCCCCATGGTATGACCTGCCTGTCGCAAGAGGTGACTACAGCGGTCCAACACAACATGCACAACACACACACACATACACACACGCATGCACATGCACACACCTACTCATACATAACTACAGTGGGATTCTGCTTTTCTTTTCTTCAGAAACCATGACTTAGTCGATTTTAAGGCTAGTTTGCATTTCTTTTCTTTGGTTCTTCGATTAGTGGTTACCACAGTTTGTAGTACATCATTTCTTCTACCAGCGCTTTTCCTATCTTCCTTTGCTTACTTGAGGCTTGACCTTTGGGTCTTGCTTTGGCTTGTACTGTTGGTTTTCTTTCTTGTTCCTTTTCTTACTTTGGTTCTTTCAGGAGAAACCAATTTCTTCTCCTGAGGTTGAAGACTTTACTGTTTTTCACTAGAAACATCCGTCCTTTGACGACTGTTTCAGTGTCAATGCCGTTCCATCTTAGTCCTCGTTGCTTGCTTCCCTTCCTTCCTTCTTTTTTCTTTTTCCTCTCTTTCTATTATTGGATCTTCGAGCCGGATGAAAGTTTTTTTTTTATTTTAGGGTGTTTCCTTTTTTCTTTTTTTGTTTTCTTTTTGTTTGGTTTTTGTAACGAATTTCCTTTTAGTTTTTAAGCGATTTTTTTTTGTTTGGGTTTTTTCTTGGTCCTACCCACTCCCATTACTTTTGTTTTTTTACTCCGACTTGTTTTTTGCGGGGGGGGGGTGTTGTTACGTTTATTTTTCTCCCTAAATTAAATACCCTTTTTCTCCCTTGTTAATTCATTACTCGTTCGAATAAATTCCGTTTCGATTCTTAAATTCTTCAACAACATCCTATATAGTGTACCTGTTCAGTATAAACCCGCTTAACATAATTTTAACTCAAATCCACGCTGCTTGTAGAAATGAAGATTTATTCGATAAATTAAATAGTCTATACCTTGTTATAGGTATCCGGTAATTTGTTAAACCTTCCGATAACGTATAATTGCTTCCGCTGGTGTTTCCCACGTAAAGACTTGTCGAAATGATAGATCCTACTATTATTTGATAGCGTGTTTTCCAGTTTTGCTAATCGTGCTTCATTAACGCGAGGATCGCAGTTCGAACTCGTGTTATTTGAAACCATTTTGAATCATTCATCACAGTACTTCAAAGGCAATGCACGTTTTTTTGTTCGACAAGGAGGGGGTATCTGCGTGTATTGGTGAGTTTTCCCGCGCTTACTCATTCTAATCCGATTCTCTTTTTAGCTCTTAGCTGGAGGCCAAATTGATTCTTTCTTTATGTAGACCAACTGCTTTTGTTCATAGATCGCTGCTGCAGTTACGGTGGCAGGGTGAATGGATCCTGACTACTATGGCGTTGCTGTGCTGACTCCCCCCCCCCGACGGATTGCAAGCTAAGTATTCAGACACATACAGGTATACAACTTGTTTTCTTTCCCGAATATCAATGGCATATTTTGTATCAGCGTTTGGTGTAGTAACGTGATAAGAAACTTGACACTGTAGAACTATTGTTTGTTGCTGCGAATCGATATTATCGCTTTACAGGTGTGATGTACCATTATAAAAATGTTTGACAGACACACGCGTATTCTTTTCTACTGATTGGTTTATGTTACAAAAAGTATTAGGTGCAATTTTAAAACGCTTGACAAAAGCTCTCACATGTTTATTTACAACTGATTAATTTTATTTTGTGTAAAATATGAGATGCGCACTTCGTATCTAAAGTACTAAATTGTTCATATCAGATAATGGTTTGCTTTGATATAGTAACACTTAATTTATTGTTTTTGCTTGTTTGTACAGAATTCTTTATTTATTTTGTATTTGTTAATAGATAATCGTGGGCGATGTGCTTTTTTTGTTTTCTTGGTATGTAGGTGAATTCCACCACTCTCCGCGTTTGATAGTTAGCCTGGTATTTACTTTTCTTCTGGCTACGTCAAGGTACGTAGCAACTTTTTTAAAAATCTACCAAATGCTGCAACATTATTTTCTCATACCACACTCGTACAAATTAAGAGTAACACAATTATTCAGGACAAGTACAACATAGGAAATATTACATAATTATCACCACATGGTTACAATACTAATTTCATTTGCACCTCTTTTAAATGGTAATATTTTTAACTCTGACAATTTATTTAGTAGGTATATTTCTAAGAATGCGCTGCTACAAAATGGCTCAGAAAAATGTTCTAATTGAGGATGCTACTGTGTGTCTTAGTACCTGAACATCTAACTTCACTTTCATTTTTTGGAATGTATTTGAATGAATATGAGCGTCTGTTATTTTTGTTAGTGTTCTAGCCTTTTTGTTATTTTTATCTATTTCACATACTTTACATATATCTGAAAAAGATGTTCTTCTGTCACCATCCAGAAAATCACCCTTTGATAGATCATTTCTAAAGTTTTTTATAAAATGGGGTGTATCATACAAAACAAAAATTGTATGCTCTTTATACATAAAATATGGGGCTTCTGTGGTTACTTTCAATTTTTTCAGAGCACTGGGATTATTACTGCCTTGATTATACACACACGCCTTTGGTATTAGGCCACATTGAAATAATGTTTCAACATGTTTCATAATTAATAGATATTCTTCTAAATCTTCTTTGGGGATTAAACCACTCATAGTTTTTAAAATTATCTTTATTAACGTTTCGATCCATGACCTAGGATCGTTTTCAAAATAATAAAAACTTCAAGTTTGACATTTATGACATAAATTGAAGGTGACTTTGATTTATTGATGTTCGAAATATTTGGTTGGAGTACACTAAGCAAAAATTTTTTAAAGTTTAAATGAATGATTGCCTTCAATTTATGTTACGGCCTGGGACCAACTTTTTTTAGGTAGCCAAATTAATCAGCTGATTTTACGTTAAGCGGTTTGGCTACCTAAAAAAAGTCGGTCCCAGGCCGTAACATAAATTGAAGGCAATCATTCATTTAAACTTTAAAAAATTTTTGCTTAGTGTACTCCAACCAAATATTTCGAACTTCAATAAATCAAAGTCACCTTCAATTTATGTCATAAATGTCAAACTTGAAGTTTTTATTATTTTGAAAACAATCCTAAGTCATGGATCGAAACGTTAATAAAGATAATTTTAAAAACTATGAGTGGTTTAATCCCCAAAGAAGATTTAGAAGAATACTAAACAAACCACAACAAACATACAAGGAGTATTTAATAGATATAAATTGCTGCCTTTCATTCCATTATGTGTTAAAAAGTAACTAAACGGTAGCTTCCAAGTAGATTATAACCCGCTTACCATAAAGTCGAGGGCATGTTTTACTGTATTATTTGTTTTTCCTAAATGACGCATATCTTCATTACTTTCTATAAAATTCATGTCTTTTGAAATCTTTTGAAAATTCAATATTTTCTTTCAATAACATTTCGTCAAAGCAAAGCACAACTGCTCCCTCTAGATCGGACTTGTCATCAAACTTTAACTTAATTTGATTCAAAAACGGTTTACATAATCTAGGAGTAAATTTTGAAGAACCAATCCAATGTCGAATAGTTGAAGAATCACGTAAATACAACTCCATTTGCTCTGAGGAAGTTGTAAGTGGTAGGAGATTTATAAAAGGTCATCACTGAAAATCTTTTCTCTGCAGCTGTCCATTGCCTTTTTTTGGTTTTAAACTGCATTTAAGCTAATGTTTTTGAAGATATGTAGTTAAATCGATGGTTCTGTATAACATTCTGTACATTCATCTGAAGTTTCAAATTTATTATCTTACTTTTTGATCTTGTCAGCTGTTCTCGTTTTAGCTTAAGGTTGTTTTTTTTCTGAGATTGTGTATGCTGAGGTATATCCGAATTGAATCGTATATTAGTGACGTGAATGCATCCTTCCGGGATTTCTTCTACACCTTCTTTTGCTTATAATTTTGCAACATTAATGGTTGTGACTGGATCTTTCACCACGTCATTTCTCAATGTGTTTTCTTTTCAACTTTACACTTGTTGTACTAGGCACACTTACAAATAATTTTTCTTTTACTAACAACCCCTTCTCTTTTTTTGATAAAACTATTATAGACTAACATATTGCTGGTTTTTTGGCTTTCAACAAATTATAGCATGCTATTTGCGGCTTAAAGAATGTTCCAACTTCACCATGGCAATTCTGTTATTAACTGTTATACACCCAAGAAGTTAATTATTTTTGATAATCAAGTCCATCCAACACCATGATGCAAATAATGCGCCACTACATGGCATTATCGATTCGGGGGCGTCAAACTTTGTCCGTATTTTGTTCATTTTTTTTTAATTAATAGTTAATAAAAATAGTAATAATACGAAGTTAAAGTAGAGCTGAAGTTTTAAGATTTAGTGGCAAACGATATCGATATTAAAAAAAAATTACAAAATTTCTTAGAGACGTAAATGTAACTAAACTCTTTGTGTAAATGTAAACATAGGCAATGGACCATTTGCAATGCAATGAGATTAGGAATGGAAACTTAAATTTCTAATAACCCTGTACTGTAATTCCTTAAGGCGTGTTGCTTTCTTCACTTATTGAAAGTGTTGAATCAAAAATGCGTCCAATGTTATGTGGTGCACTTGATTGTCTATTGTTGCACTATAAGTAACATGCAAACACCAAAGTAGTGATTTTTATAAATATCCCAAGCATAACACTGCTTGAATGATACTGACACCTGTTCTTATCTTCAATGTTAGACAAGTTCTCTCTGTTCTGATTTGGTCAGTTGATAAGGATTAAGCGTGGATGATAGGTGAGTGGTTCGATATTTTAGAATAATCTAGTTAGGGATGGAATAAATACAACCTGCTTGAATATGTCCAAATATAGTGAAATAATTATTTATTGAAGATCTACATAACACAATAGAAAGCAGTGTTCTTAGTTTGATCTGCAGGATTTTGTCTATAGCAACCTCAGGATTTTTTGCTATGACTAATATGATTACTTCAGGTGATACATGCTTTGCATTGATTATATGAATTATCTTGGTTGTGATTTGGTTTATGTCAATTGAAAGCCTAGCACTTCTCACATTCTTCATGACACACTTATCGTAAAGAAATGCACTTTATCAATCACCACTAATGTTCAAAGGAAATTCTAATATTTGGGCGCTTTTCAAAACATCTGGATGTATGTCACTGATAGTTATATTGCTGAGTAGATATAGCTTCTTTAATTCATATTTTTTCCTACATTCGGAAATACATGAAGAAAGACCGTTGATGTGTTGAATAATTATAACTTTGCCATATTTAACTGTTTTTACTCATGTAACTTGTTTATTTTTAAGGAAGCTTAACAGGAATTACAGTATATTATTGCATTCTAGTCTAAAAAATTGATCACACTTCTTTACCAGAGCAATAGTTTCACATTTCAAGAAATAGGTACAGTTCTAATTTAATGTGAATGTATGCGAATTTACATATAGCATCTTTGAAAATAAAATGGTGTCCTTACTAGATGTAAAAGTTGAGTTATACATATATGAGACAGCTCCATGGTATTGTTGATATGCGTGTGACTACCATGCCCAAGGTTCCGGGTTCAAATCCCTACGCGGTCTGCTTGAAAAATGTTAAGCAAGCATTTTTCACAAAAATATGCCCTCGTTCAGATGAGAGGTAAAATGGAGACCCATGTGTGAGTGTTGTCGTGCACGTTAAAGATCCCGACCTTGCTTGGAACAGAAAGGGTTTGGCAAAATTCAAAATTTTCTAGGTAAAAAGGAACTCGTTTCCTAGTCAATGTAGTACCTTCGGATGGAGCATTGCAAAATCAAATGTTGTGTATGCATATGTGATGATAAAATTTTCAAAAGTTCCAATGTTAAACTGTACTGTATATGCAGCTATTTTAATTAGTATTGTGCTGAACATATTTCACACATGTTATGCTATTTACGTAATACTAAACATGTATGTTATAGAACTAGAGCATTCTTTAAACACGTTATGGTTCAGATTTTTATAAAATGCAAATAAATTCTTCATCAAAATTTCATAAGTGGTTTTTGCGCATGCATGATAGAATTAAAGTTAATAAAACACGGCACCTATAAACATAGCTTTGTATAAATAGAAGTAATTATATTAAAATCCGCCATTTTTTTAAAAACTCGGGGAACATCAGCGTTTAATTTATATAAATCATTATCAAATTTTATAGCAGTTGCATTCGTTTTTTAATGGCATGTAATCAAACAAATAAACAATTAATTTTTTATAAAAAATTTCTAGCTCATTTGAAACAATTGATTTATTTGTTAGTAAAATTTTGAAATAATAGTTAATATGTAAATGTGCACATGTGTGCATGCATATGTGCATGTGTGTATGTGTGTGTGTACATGCATGCATTCATGTGCATGTGTGTGTATGCGCACGTGCGAGTGCATGCATGCAGGCATGTGCGTGTGCATGCATGCAGGCATGTGTGTGTGTGGATGGATATGCATGCGGGCGCGCGCGCGTGCGTGCGCGTGCGTGCATGCGCGTGTGTACGTGCGCGCGTGTGTGTCAAAGAAAGTAAGCAAAAAAAAGAACACTCATGCATATACTTGTTTGTTTATAGTACATGTGTGTATAGGAGGGGAAGATGCGTGCATATATGGGTGTATTCATATGTGTGTTTGCACATGTGCATGTGTGGGTGCATGCAAGCATGTTTGTGTGTGTGTATGTGCATGTTATACCTGTAAGTGTGTCAGAAAATATGATTTGGTGTTTTCCAGAATGTTTTATATCCAAATGAAGTTAGGTAAGCTTGCTAGTGGCTGTGTAAGCGCTGCTAGAAAGCAGAGAAGAAAACTGTAGAGCAAAGTTTGATGAATCTAGAGTGACGATTGATTGTGTAATATATGATGAAAGGCTAAGAGGTTTGGTGAGGAATACAAAAACAATAAGTGATGGAGAATGTTTTATGGATAAATTTTTGTATCACGCATAGATATGGATTCAAATCTGATATCTGATACTATTTTATTAGCAGAAAATGAGTAAAATTGCAAAATATGTTATGAATCATGTTTTGGTTGAAAGGATGCATCGATAAAGATATTAAAATTGAAAGTGCCAGTTCTTGACAATTGACTTAAAAGTCAAGTCATTAGTGGAGAAACTGCGGAAGAAAGAAACGGTTTTATGTATCAAGGAAGAATGTTTAATAGTAATTAAAAATTTGTACGAGTGTAATTGCTTCACATAAGCAGAGGAGTATGTAGTCTGATGCAGGCAATGAAGTGGTGCCAAATGAAGCAAAAATGGCATGTGCTAATCTCACCATTGTTGTATTGGTGTGAAATTTGGATGTGTCATAATGGACATGAAAGTCAAATAAAAGCTGTTAATATGAGATTTTTAAGAAATGTTTATTGTACGACTAGAAGGGGTATTGTTTGCAATGAAGAAGTAATGAATGTTTTTATTTTGAAAATCATACATTTAAATTGGTATGCACGAAGCATGTTGAACCTTGATTGACCAAAAATTAAGAGTTACGAGTGTTTGGTAAAGAAAGTGCACAAATGATGAATGTGTGTTTTGAAAAAGAGAGGAGGCCACAAAAGAAAGGTTATGATGGATAAAATTTTAAAAAGAAGCGAAGTGAATAATCTCAAGAACAAAAGACCTAACATGAAGCAATGCATAGATAGTAACTAGAGGGGGAAACTATCAGAACAAGTAAGTATTGAAAGAGATTGTTAACACAGTCAAGATTCTGCAATATTAAAATTAATAGTAGACAAAGTAATGGTTTTACAAAACCTGCCTATACTTCTTCAAGTGAATGGCATGATCTTTATATATATGTAATTGTATTACTGTGTTTGAAGGTTATGTGTTTGATACAAATACTTATGATGACAGTTTATTATAAGAAGAGACATTTCGAACACTTTTATTTTAAAAAATTCCGACACTTTGGTTTCAACTTTATAGCAAACAAAGGTAATAATTAACCTTACATTTTATGTTTAAGTTTCAAAAACAAATTTTGGTTATGAGCTGGACAGTAACATTGTTGCAATGTGCGTAAATTAAATGCATGGTATTTATTTGTTTATATATGCTTATATAAGTAATTATTATCTATTTTAAGATACACTATTAATATATAAATCAATTTTATGTCAGAATATAATGTTTTTATATTACACTTGTTTTTTATTTTCAGGCTAGTGACTTTTCCGATGTATGTGACTGGCCAACCTTAGGAAACCATTCTGGGGATGTGAGTAGCTTATATTTACTACATGAATTTATTAATTTTTTTTCCCTTTAGACTAAACCAATCAGTCTTGATTTACCAGGTATTATTAAACAATCTGCCAGTGATTTTGAAACGGACCTAGATTCGTTAGATAAAAGAAAGAAACCTAGTAAATCCAAGTGGGTCCCTTTAGATATAGATCTGCCCAAAGGAAATAATAAAGGAAGTGATGTTTCTAAAAGTAAAACAGACCGCACTTTTGATACGCGTTCTGCTGTAAGTGACGGGGATCTTGATCACCGGAGTGATAGAGGTCGAGACTATCCAGAAAAATACAGTCGTACTACTCACACTTTTTCCTCTGGCAGGGGTAGAGGACGCAACCGCGGTAGAAGAGGTTATGTTCATAGATCATATAGATCTTCAACTAATACAGATTATACCGACCTTTCTGATTTTGCTTTGGTTAGTTGTTCAAAAGATTTTTGGATTATTTATAATAATTGTCATTTTATAGGGGAATAACTTTGGTCTAACTAGGAATTCTAATTTTTTAATACCATACATGGGTACCTTATATTTTAATAGCAATAGTTATATTAACTTAGAGAATCCAATGCTTAAGGAGTACATTAAGAAACAAATGTGAGTTATATTCTTTTGCGTAGTATAATAGTTAAAACTTTATTTTCAGAGAGTACTACTTTAGCGAGGAAAATTTGTTAAGAGATTTCTTTTTACGGAGGAAAATGGATTCACAGGGATATCTACCAATTACTTTAATTGCTTCATTTCATCGTGTTCAGGCTTTAACGAATAATATTTCTTTGATTGTAGAAGCTATTGCATCGTCTGATAAATTGGAACTTTATTCTTCTGCATTTAAGGTATGTAATAATAATAATCACTGTATCAGTTGCAGAAAAGCAAAGTTCTTAAGAATGTTTATTTAATGTTATACTTATTATACTTTTATTGAAGCAGAGCAAAAAATATTGTAGAGTGTAAAGGTAGTGGTTCCCAAAATAATTTCTCACGATTTTTAAAGGATTCTAATTATTGGATTTTTGATAGTTTTTATTACCACTTTTTTGTGGGATTTTGGAAATAAGAACTCAAATCTCAACACCATAGTTTTTAGATACAATTCAATATTGTAAAATATGTCGATTTTCGTTGACATGCAATATTGATTTTAATCCATTTCAAGACAAAGAACTGTAAAATATACAGTTATTTTAATTATTTTCAAAATACTTTTTTAAGCCAAGGGTGAATGATTTATTTTAAGGAAATTCTTTGGTATGTAAAGATTGAAAGTATGAGTGCTGAGTAAAAGTTACTCATAGAAAGAAAACAGGTCAAGTTAATGTGTAAATTTGAGTTCACTTCAATGTTGAGATGTTATGAAATTTATTTTTTACTCCATTAACTCAGTGTTTAAACTTTAACACGTCTAATATCAAAAGTTATGGAAAAATGTTGAAACCCCTGAACCTGAAAATAAACCATAGATAACCAATAATGAAAAGAAACATGTTTGTCTAATACTCACCTAAGCGGTATATTAAAAGAAATAACTCATTAAACATAATAGGGGCCAACATTTGTGATCCAATTCAGATACCTTATTATAATAAAAATAACATCTCAGCACAATTGCAAATTTTTTTATTTATCCTCTGGTTAAATACCGTCTTTAATTAAACCAACACAAAACTTGTCTTTTTTTATGAGACTGAAAAGAAATAAGGATTAAATTTCAGACCTATTATATTTTTAAGATGATGGCGTCCTCTGGGGTGAAAGATTACGGAGTTAAAATAGTGCTCCATTTGGATCTCCTGGAGATGACTACTTTGGAGTATGTGATCGGAAAATTTAAAAGAAGAGCTGGGAACATTTTGCGAGTCAGAGCATGAAATGTCAGAAGTATGGAGCAAGTAGGTAAGCTAGAGAATTGAAATGGATAGGTTAGCATTAGACATGGTAAGGATTAGCAAAGTTTGGTGGGCAGAGGCGGGGGATTTTTGGAGCGGAGACTTTAGGGTAATTCATGCAGGATCAGAGGAAAGAAATTTGGGTATGCAGATAGGTATGAGGAAAAAGATAGGACACCGTAAAAATCTACTTACAAAAGAACGAAAAAGTACTCATGGTTAGACTAAAATCTAAACCAGTAAATACGGTAATAGTACAAATATAAATGCCCACCGCTAGCTACATTATAATTTAATTAAGGGCCGCTATGCTTGTGGCCACGTCCCCAATGCTCCACCCAAAGGTACTACATTGGGTTTAAACGCGAAAATATAAACATGCTCCTAATTATTCTTACTTTAAACTTAACACATCCTAAATAAAAATCTAACACCTCTAGCTACAGTGGCGAAGAGGTAGAAGTAATCTACAAAGATATCGAAGACATACTAAGATTTTGTAAAAGGACATGAAAATTTAATAAACACAGAAGATTTTAATGCAGTGGTAGATGAGGGTAGTGGGTTTATTTTGTTTAGGCACGAGAAACGACAGGGAAAATGGGCTGGTAGAACTTTGCGACACAAACAATTTAACCATCACAAATACATTACTTCAATATCACGCAAAAAAAGATTCATGTGCAAGATGTCAGGAGACATAGGAAGATGTCAAATAGATTACATTCTTGTTTGAAAATGGTTTAGGAATCAAGTAAATGATGGTAAAAGCTATCAAGAAGCAGATATAGACACTGATCACATGTTGTGATCAGTAATTATGAAAGCCATGCTTAAATTTAAAATTTTGAAAAAGAAACTGAAAAAGGCACTTTGACTTTGAGAAACTAAAAGATAAAGAGATCCATAAAGATTTGAGAAAAAGTTAACTGAATTTCTGAAAGATATCGTGAAAATTTTTTATACTAAATAAGTAGAAACAGACAGGAATAACATTAAATCTAGCTTAGACATGACGGTAAGTGATTTTCTGGGGTATAAACAAGAAGAAAATAAAGAACCATGGGTAGCAAAGGATATTCTGAATTTAATAGAAGAAAGGTGAAAATATAAAATCAGACCAGACGAAGCAGCAAAATGGGGATACAAAGCTGTAAAATGAAAATTATTAGCTGTTGCAGGAAAGCTGTAGAACAATGGATTGATGAAAATTGCAAAGAGATACAAACTAAGATGGAAATAGGAAAGACATATGGAGCATACAAACTAATTAAAGTGAATTGTAGAGATATAACACTGTATAGCAAAATTTTAACGGGTGCATCATTATAGAAAATGTAGAGAAAGTGGTTAAATGGCAAGAACATATAATGGATTTATATACAAGGACAAAGCACTAGAACAGGAATCGGATATTGAAAAGGATGACGTAGGATATGCACTAGTTAGAAATGAGTTTGAATTATCATTAAAGAGTCTGAAAAATAATAAGACACCGGGTATGGATAAGGTACAAGCAGAAACTCTAAAAGCTCCTGAACAAGCAGTAACAGAACATCTCTTCCAACTTATAATTTATATGTATGAGATAGGAACACAATAGTCACCATATCAAAAAAGAGAGGTGCGGGTAGATGTGAAAATTTTTGAATAATAAATTTGACAGCACACATCTCAAAAATATTAACTAGAATTGTACAAAGATGGATGGAAAAACGAGCTGAAGTATTACTAGAAGAAGATCAATTTTGGATTAGGCGAAACAGGAGAACACAGGAAGCCATTTCAGCTTTAAGGGCGATAATTGAGAAAACAATAGGAAAGGAGAAAGTGTGTATGTAGGATTCGTAGTTCTGGAAAAAGCGTTTGACAACGTAAAATGGGAAAAATGTTTGGAACACTCAAAAAGATTGGAATGAGTTATAGGGTTAGATGGATGGTACAATGCTTATACAAAGACCAAACAGCTGTAATAGAATTAGACCAGTAAAGTAGATAAGTAAATGTTAGGAAAGGGCTGAGACAGGGATGTGCCATATACTTGTTAATTTTAACTTGTATATCGAAAAGGCAATGAATGCGGTCAAATGCAGAAAGACATTTGGAATTATTATGCTGGGACAAACGATTGATACACTTAGATTTGCAAATGATATACAGGTATTATCATTTAGTAAGGAAGCGTTAGAACCAGCTCTTAATGAAATAGAAGCAGTACCAACAGAGAGACACGGTATTAAAAATAACAAGAATTAAATCTAAAGTATTAGTATGTAAAGAAGTGGTAAATAAGTCAAAAACTAGAATACAAATGGTAAACCAAAACTTACAAGAAGTTAAGGATTTTGGTTACCTAGGAGGCTAAATAATGCAAGATCGGAAAAGCACAAAAAATATAAAACAATGTTGCATTTAACAAGTATGTTCAAAGACAACAAACATAGAATCAATGAAAAGATTGCTGAAAACAAGTATAGAGCACAGCACTGTACAGCTGTGAAGCGTGGACAGTAGGAGAAGCAGGCAGGAAAAAGATAGAAGCCTTTGAAATGTGGTGCCAAAGATGTATAACGAAGATATTATGGACAGACAAAGATAAGAACAAAGATGTTTCAGAAATAGTAGGAAAAGAAAGAAATATGTGGAAACCAGTGAAAAATAGGAGAGATAGGATGATAGGGCACATACTAAGACATGAGGGAGTAGTGTGGAATATATTACAAGCAGAGAAAGGAAAAAGAAATGTAGATGTAGACCTAGGTTAGATTGTTGCACACAGATAGTGAAAGATGTAGGCCATGGGAATATCTGGGAAATGCGGAGGTTATCTCACAATAGAAATCAATGGAGGTGCCCAACCAGTTTGTGGACAGAAAACTTAATGATGAAGAAAGTAGTTGTATTTAAACCTGACGATTATTGTAAACAGCTACTGGTGTTGGTTTAGCAATATTGTCAACAAATATTGATTGTGAGAAAGGAGTCATTGAGAAAGCATTGATTCGGCAAGTATCTAAGTGGTGGGGAATCTTGGTAGTCGTCTGGTTCCTTAACCCTCTTTGCGTACCATCGAATATCGGTGAAGTGGGTATATCTTTAGAAGACAAATAGAACAAGAAAAGCACATAAGATATAAAAAAAGAGATTTGCACTAGGCCATACTATATTTAATAAGAAAAAAGAGCTGCTATGTTCGAAGACAACAAACATAGATACAAGTAAAAGAATGCTGAAAGCATATGTGTGGAGCATAGCATTGTACGGCTGTGTTACATGGACAGTAGGAGAAACATAGAGGAAAAATATAGAAGCCTTTGAAATGTGGTGCTACAAACCTATAATGAAGATATCATGGACAGACAAAGTTAAGAACAAAGTGATTCTAGAAATAGTAGGGGAAGAAAGATATCCGTGGAAAACAGTATAAAATAGTAGAGATAGTATGATAGGGCACATAGTAAAGCCTGAGGGAATAGCACAGTATATATTAGAAGCAGAGAAAGAAAAAAGAGAGGCAGTAGTAGACCTAGCACACAGATAGTGAAAAGTGTAGGCTGTGAGAATTTCAGGGAAATGTGTAGGATAGCTCAAAATAAAAAACAATATAGGTACGCATCCAACTAGTTCTAGAACTGAAGACCTAATAATGATCATGGTGATAAATACTTTTCTTCTTAAATTTAATCACCATTCGTCCCATTGATAAATCATTAATCAATAAAATTAATCATTGTGATGTTCAATTACTGTCGTACATTGTAAAATATCAATCATATTTATATCCAAACTTGCATACAAATATATCAAATTATAAACAAGCCTATAATATTACTTACAGTTTGATTGATCTAATTTAAGGTTTAGATTGTCCAGACCACATCAGCTTCTATTTTGTTAATAATATACTTCCTGTTTTTTTTTTATTTTTGAACAACTGCTACAACACAACCCCAAAATTCCAATTTAATGTGGGATGAATAAGTCCAGTTTCACTCTTTATAAATGGTCATAACAGCACGAATTGTGCCCGCAGATGTCTTGAAAATACCTTGCTGTGTGCAAGCGTATGTTCACATAATTTATTGTATGTCAAGCTTCTCTCCTACTAAGCTGTGTTCCGTTCAACTTTCCTCATCTTACTACATTTTTAAATCTTCAAATAGCTTCCTTTAAATTTTTACTTTCTGAACATAACTTGTTCATAGCCTCAAACCAAACGGCACCTCCGCCATCATCAATCTCATGTTCTCATCTCTACATAATTCATGTTTTCAGATCATTTCCTATATAACCAACTTTAATTCTTCTTCCGTAGCGTCCAACATATCTAATCAATACGTACTGTAAATCATATTTTAGCACGGTCAGCATTTGGTTAATACAATGTGTCAAGTTTATTCTATGTTTATTTCATCAATTCTCATGCATACAGTTTATTATAATATATTTATCTATGGAAATGTATACAGCAATGCTTGTCACATTTCGATGTTTGCTTGTAGTTTTTTTAATGTCATCGCCCTTCGTTGTTACCATACAATGTATTTAAAAGAATAATTTGTACCTTCATATCTGAATTGTTTGTATAAAACAAAATTGAAATATCTGGATAAAGTAGGAATAATTATTTATGAAATCATTTATACAAAGTATGTCCATACACTTCGTACTTTCAAAATTAAATTTTCTGTCTGTCACATTTAATTTATTATAAGTGTAACGCATCGCGTTTCAAACAAACAGAGGCAAGGAAAAATTGTTGAAAGTATGTGTGGATCACAGCACTTTACGGCTGGGAAACATGTACAATAGAGGAAGCAGACAGGAAAAAGATAGAAGCCATTAGAATGTGGTGTTACAGTTGTATGATGAAGATATCATGGACAGACGAAGTTAAGAACAAAGAGATTCTAGAAATAGTATGGTAAGAAAGAAATATGTGGAATTCGGTAAAAAAATGTTATCGAAAGGATGATAGGTCATGTCCTAAGACATGTAGAAATAGTACTGGAAATATTAGAAGCAGAGAAAGGAAAATCGAGAGGTATAGGTAAATTTAGATTGGACTATTGCTCGCAGATAGTGGAATATGTAGGCTGTGGAAATTTCAGGGAAATGTGTAGGTTAGCTCATGGAGGTACGCATCCAACCAGTTTCAGGACTGAAGACCTAATGATGATAGTTGTGACTATATTTTCAAACTTAATAATTCATTTAATATACTTTTTATAAGGTATTTACAATATAGGAAACTAGGGGCACTTATTCATGAAATAAATCAAACGTATATCATTGCTGGTTTCCAACCATAAAATACTTGATAATTATAAGTGGCTCAAAGAATTTGTTCTTGATCAATAATTGGACCATTAAAGACAAAATGCAATACTTATTATTTTTCCCAAATCAGATATACGATGTGGTTCACAAGATATTATAAATTCTTCACACCTCAAAAACAACTCTCTAAAATATTTCGTCTTTATTTATCCAAGCTTTATAATTTGAAGTAAACTTGTAATAGTAGTTCAAAGAAGTTTTCTAAAATAGAACATCAAGTATGATTGGTATATTTGCAATCATAAAACTTTTTCAGCTTCAAATATGATTTAAGTCAAGAAGTTAATCTTACACACATGTGTAGAATTTTAACTAACAAATACCAGTATTGTTGAAGGTCACAATGTTCCCAATAAAATCAAGTAATTAAATCACTTTAGAAAGTCGTTTTCATTTTTAGAATGGAACTAAATATCACCCAAAAATTCCATTGCAGATATAGACACAAGGAACATGCACTTTACCCACCAAGGTTGAATTTATATACTTGCTTTTCGTACATTTGGAAGCAACTATGAACCATCTGTTTTCCATCAGACTTTGAAAATACTACAAATCTATTTTCTTTTATTCAAATTGACGAAACCAAACCAAATTATGCATACAGCCACATTTATAATCTTGAAGTATTTTTGTGTTTACCATAACTTCACATTGATTTTCTACGTCGTCGTTGTGGTCAAACCTCCAATCTAAAACTAACCATAGATTGTTTACACTGTAAATATAAACATTAATTTTGAAATATAATTAAAAACTCTCTAATCCATTAATAAGTGCATTGAGTTGCTAATTAGTAGAACTTGTCCTTTTGCCGCCCTGATACAGTTATCCTCCATTTCCACACCAATCTCGACTTTGACATTTCGATCTTTTTAACTGCTGTACGAGAATATCCAGAGGCTTTATTCTCGATGAAGGAAGACGGTCAAAACCATGTGTTAGGTATACTTATCAAATCTTATATAAGATTCAATCAATCAAATTCTCTTGAATTACTCCTGAATACCAGTAGCACAAATTAGAGCAATACGGTATATTTTCAATAAGCACATAACTTGATATTCTTTAGAAAAAATAATGAAGCATACTGAATGTGTGTTAAATTCAATATATTGTGAAGCCAATATTTTATTCCTACTTGAATGTAATTACTTTTAAGGTAGTATTGTTTAAAGTAAACTTTAATATTTGTATCAAGAAAATTTTTATATATATTATGGTTGCAAGTCAGGAATGATATATAATACAGTTTGGGACTCTTGCGTGTTGGGTCGTTGATTAGGGATGGGGTTCTTACTGAACAACAATGGGTTTGGGCCTCTGTAAAGCTACTCCATAAATAGGCACCAGAACAGGGAGCAATAGTGATCTAGAGAACTGTTCCATGAACTCTGAAACAACAAAGTAACTCTTTAACTACTAAAATAACCAAACGTGAAAACGAACGGTAATCATATTCACTGTAATGTATAGATTCACTTTTGCTAAACTTTGCATTCATTAACTTAAATAATGTAACCAAATTTTAATAATTAAATTCGAAGTAAATCCAAATTTCAATAATTACCATTGAAATAAATCAAATTTTAATATTAAATACATACTCATCATCATTAGGTCTTCAGTCTTGGAACTGGTTAGATGCGTACCCTCATTGTTTCCTATTCTGAACTAACCTACACATTTCCCTGAAATTTGCACAGTCTGCATCTATCACTATCTGATCTAGGTCTACATCTATCCCATTTTTCCTATCTGTACTTGTAATATATCCCATACTATTCCCCAAAAATGCCTTAGAATGTATTCTGCCCTTCTATTTCTCCTAATTTTTTTTCCACAGATATGTTTATTCCCCTACTATTTGTATAACCTATTTGTTATTAACTTTGTCTGTCCATGCTATCATCCTCATACATCTAAAGCATAACATTCCAGAAGGTTTCTATCTCTTTCTTTGCTGTGCTCCACATTTGCTTTCAACAATTTTCTTCTTGTTTCTATGTTTGTTGTGTTTGATCATAGGCACTATATTTTCTTGTTAGATGCAGTTCGGTCCCCTTCTAGTGTTTTACAATTGTATACCCTATTTTACCCTATCATTCAGTGGTTGTGAAGGGGGGTAAGCAGCCTGTGGCTACCAAGTTCCCTCAGCACTTGAACATTTGCCGATTTAATATTTTTTCCAATATACCTTTTCGCACAGTCAACATTAGTTGCAGATATTTCACAACCAACACCTATATATTTATCTGCACTTATTTTTTCGTCTCAAAACTGGTTGGACATGTACCTCCACTTATTTATATTCTGGGATAGCCTACACAGTTCCCTGAAATTGACACACAGCTTATATACAGCTTGGATTCCCTTCTATTGTTTTCTAATTATATGCTCTATTTCACCGAGATTCAGTGGTATGTGAAGAGGGTTAAGCAGCCCGTGGTTGCCAAGATTCCCCAACACTTAGACATTTGCGAATTAATATTTTTCCAGTAAATCCTTTCATACAATTTACCTTATACGAGAATATTGCGCAACTAATACTTGTAGTTGCTTATAATAATCATCATGTTTAAGTACAGTTATTTTTTTTGTCATTAGTTTATCCATTTTGGTACTGGTTGGATATGTACCTCCCTTGATTTCTATTCTGAGCTAGCCTACACATTTCCCTGAAATTCCTACAGACTACATCTTTCACTACTGTGTGCAGTAGTCTAACGTACGTCTATCTCTACTTCTTTTTTTTCCTATATCTGCTTGTAATATATTTCACACTATTCCCTCATGCCGTAGTATGTGGCCTATCATCCTATCTCTCCTATTTTTACCGTTTTCTACATATTTCTTTCCTCCCCTACCATTTTTAGTACCTCTTTGTTCTTAACTTTGTCCGTCCATGATATCTTCATCATACTTCAGTAGCACCACATTTCAAAGGCTTCTACCTTTTTCTTGTCTGCTTCTCCTACTGTCCAGGCTTCACAGCCTTACAGTGCTGTGCTCCACACATATGTTATAAGCAATCTTTTCCTTGTTTCTATGTTTGTTGTCTTTGAACACAGTAATTGCTTTTTCTTGTTTAATGTAGCACGACCTTGTGCTAATCTTTGTTATATATCTTTTGCGCTTTCCTATCTTGCGTTATTTGATTTCTTAAGTAGCAGAAATCCTTAACCTCTTGTAAGTTTTTGCTACTTATTTGTATTCTTGTTCTTGATTTATTTTCCCCTCCTTTGCATACAATTACTTTATTTTTATTTTTGTTAATTTTCATACCGTATCTCTGCTAGAACCGTTTCCATTTCATTAAGAGCAGCTTCTAACTCTTCCTTGCTAGATGCTAATACCGCTATATCATCTGCAAATCTAAGCATATCAATTTCTGTCCCTGCATAGCAATTTCAAATGTTTTCCTGCATTTGATAGTATTCATTGTCTCTTCAATGTACAAGTTAAAAATTAATGGGGATAGGGCACCTGTCCTACCCCTTTCCTAATGTTTACTTCCCTACGTTCCTGCTCTAATTCTACCATTGCTGTTTGCTCTTCGTGTAAGCTATATACTATTCGTCTATCCCTAAAAGTCATTTCAATCTTTTTGAGTTATTCGAACATTTTTTTCTTTTTACATTGTTGAATGCTTTTTTCAGATCTACAAACCCTATATACACGATTTCCCCTTTTTCTATTGTTTTCTCCATTATCACTCTCAGAGCTAAAATAGCCTCCCGTGTTCCCCTGTTTCGCCTAAACCCAAATTGGTCTTCTTTTAGTATTTCTTCAGCTCATTTTTCCATTCGTCTTTGTACAATTCTAGTTAATATTTTTGACACGTGTGCTGTCAAACTTATTGTTCGAAAATTTCACATCTATCCGCGCCTTTCTTTTTTGGTTCATATAGCTTACAAGTTGGAAGAGACGTTCTGTTACTGCTTGTCCAGCGGTTTAGAGTTTCTGCATGCACCTTAACTGTACTCGGCGCCTTACCATTTTTCAAACCCTTTAATGCTAATTCAAACTCATCTTTAAGTATAGGATATCCCAAGTCATCATTTTCAATGTCTGATTCCTGTTCTAATGCTGTTACTGCCTCTCCTGCATATAAATTCCATATATATTTTTGCCATCTACCCACTTTCTCTACATTTTCTATAATGACGTTCCCTCCCGCATCGTATATATTTTTGCTATACAGTTTTATATCCTTAAAATTGATTCTAAATAGTTTGTATGCTTCATCTGTCTTTCCTATTTCCATCTTAGTTTGTACCTCTTTGCACTTTTCATCAATCCATTGTTCTTTAGCTTTCCTGCGTTTGCGAATAATTTCTCATTTTATGACTTTGTATCTCTGTTTTTCTGTGTCGTCTGATTTATTTTTGTATTTTTGTCTTTCTTCTATTAAATTCAGGATATTCTTTGTTATCCATGGTTTCTTATTTTCTTTTTGTGTATACCCCAGAAGATGTCTGGCTGCCATGTCTAGGCTGGATTTAATGTTATTCCATTCTGGTTCTATTTCCTTAGAATAAGCAATTGTCCTGATATCTTTCAGCAATTTATTTGACGTTTTTTTTCGAATCTTTCTTGAATATCTTTATCTTTTAGTGTCTCAAAGTCAAAGTGCCTTTTTCCGTTTCTTTTTTTCAAATTTTTAAATTTAAGTGCGGCCTTCCTAATTGCGATGTTGTGGTCAGTGTCTATATCTGCTTCTGGGTAGCTTCTACATTCTTTTACTTGATTCCTAAACCGTTGTCTAACAAAAATGTAATCTATTTGATATCTTCCTATATCTCCTGGCATCTTCCACATATATCGTCTTCTGGCGTGATGTTGAAATAATGTGTTTGTGATGATTAAATTGTTCTTGTCGCAAAATTCTACCAGCCTATTTCCCCTGTCGTTTCTCGTGCTTAAACCAAATAAACCTACTACCACTCCTTCCCTACCCTCACTTATCACTGCATTAAAATCCCCCATAATTATTAAATTTTCATGTCCTTTTACGTATCTTAATATGTCTTTGATATCTTTGTAGATCGCTTCTACCTCTTGGTCACTGTAGTTAGATGTGGGCATGTATACTTGTATTATTACTGTGTTTACAGGTTTAGATTCTAATCTAACCATGAGTACTCTCTTGTTCTCTTGTAAGTAAGTTTCTACACAGTATCCTATCTTTTTTCGCATAACTATCTCCACGCCCAAATTTCCTTCCTTTTCTCCTGTAGGAATTACCCTTAAGTCTCCACTCCAAAAATCCCCCACCTCTGGCCACCGAACTTCGTTGATTCCTATTATGTCTAGTGCTAACCTATTTATTTCAATTTTCAGGTTCTCAAGCATACCTACTTGCTTCATACTTTTAACATTCCACGCTCTGACTCGCAAAATGTTCCCGACTCATATTCTGAACTTTTCGATCACATCCTCCAAAGTAGTTCCCTCCCGGAGATCCGAATGGGGGACTATTTTAACTCCGGAATCTTTTACCCCAGAGAATGCCATCATGTTTATTACAATTTAAGTACGCTGTGTACTTGGGAGGTAATGTGGTGGTTTCCCGTTGCCTTCCACATCACAGTAGTGTCTTAGACTGCCATACCGACCCCATGGTCTCTGCCAAACTAAGTACCGAAAGAGCCACTGCCTTCTTTCAGGGACCTGTCTTAGTCTGGTTCCTCACTAACGACCCTACTGCTTTGGTTGGACCTGTAGTTTGGCTCTTTAGTTCATTAGAACACGCAAGCCATTTCACCTGGTCTAGTAATCTCGAACTTCGGCGAGGTGCAGGTCCGTTCGAAATGGAAAATTACATACTAAGTAAATAAAATTTCAAAGGAGCAATACTTGATTAACCTGTTATGTTTTATAGCTCTACATGAGTGCATTGAAAGAACTAGGAATACCTTGTATTATGTTATATTATTAGTATTGCTGTTTTCATATGGTTACACAAAAGTAGCAGCAGCTAAACATGTACTAATGAACATCCATAGGGCATTCAAATAATGATAGACAAATTATACACTTGTATAGAGATTAATATTATTAATACAAACCAAAATTGAAGCATAATTTAGTGTTTCAATTTTCAGATGTAAATCAAACAAATATTATTATAGGGCAATTAGTTAAGCACTAATATAAAGTGGGTTGCAGTGCCTCTAATTTTTAAACAGCTAAATTAGCTTATAACCAAACATATATGCACTAACAAAGGTAGCACTTGTTAACAGGCACAAACAATAATAGACAAAATCATTCAACTTCATAAGGTGTAACTTCTACAGGCTAAAACAAACCAAATCATTGATGACAAAATTTTAGTGGTACTCTGGTTCGAGTATAAACAGTCGAATATCTCAGGCCAATACCACCTACAGGCAAAGTTCTTCGTGTAACACCAGATGCAATGTGTTGTTTACTAATTGCACTGCAAGGCTAGTTTCGAACCAACAAGTTGTAAGTATGAAAATCATTGTAAACAGATTTTAGTTGACATGTATAAGATTCCAAATGATCCGGTTTTCCTGCACCAGAGAGCTAACATCAATTATTATTCCAATTCCATCTTAAATTTACAGGTGAACAACAGCAGGTGATTAAATAAGTTCTGTGAGAAATCAACACCTCACTAAATCCCTAAAATATAGTATACAACACTGCTGTTCAACTTATCATAACCCGTGGGCCATATTTTTTTCACCAAACATTTCAGGGGCCTAGAAGGTTGATAAAAGAAAAGTCAGTTTATGTTAATTAAAAAAATATTTTATTTATACTAAAAAGAAAACTTTATAATATTCGTAATATATTAATGAGAACATTGGGGCCGTAATTGTTTAGCAACAATATCTTTTATGTCCACATCAATATTTGTTGTGGCAAATTTAATTATATCTTCAAGAGTGGAATCTTTCAAACTGTTTCTATATTTTGACTTTATATATTTCATATCGGAGTATGCACGCTCGCACATATATGTACTTCCGAACATTGACACAATTTGAGTTCAAAATCTCTCAATTTTGGATATTTCTCTTTATCTAAAAATTTTAATATTTCTATTCCAGTTACTCCACGAGATGTAAAAAATGGGTCAGTCTGCAGGTCGCATAATTCTATTTGATATTTAAGATCAACGGAGTTGATATCAATATTAATTGGATCACAAAATAAATCATTAGACGGTGTAAGATCATCAAATTGAGAAAATCTTCCATTGAAATCTGTAATTAGCATATCCAATTTTGGTATAAATATTTTAAAAATTTGCTTCTATATTACATTCTTTCATTTCTTCATAGATCTCTTTGCAAGATTAAAAATGAAATAAATTATTTTGATTCAAATTAAACCTAGACAATTTTAATTTGTTTCTAAATCCAGTAACATATTTATAAAGGCAACACACAGTTTGATCTTGTCCTTGCAAGGATTTATTCAAAATATTTAAATAATTTGTAATGTCCGTTAGGAATAAATAAATTAATAAATAAAATTTTATCAACTCAATTTGCTGTCAAATTTACATCGACGGCAATTTCTGTGAGAAAAAGATGAACTTTTTTCGAAGTGTAAAGAATCTCCTTAAGCACTTTCCAGCTCTTAACCAACGAACGTTACTATGTAAAAGCAGATCTCCATACTCAGTTTCCAATTTATCCAAAAATGTTTTAAATTTTCGGTGTGTAAGAGAACGATTTCCGCGGCGAATTAAATTAGTAATTTTGCAAACCTTGTCCATTACTTCTTTTAGGTGTAGGGATAAACCACATAATGCCTACTAATGGATAATACAGTGTAGCATACAACATGTTATTCCTTCTTTTTTTAAAAGTCCCGCTAGCCCAATATTTTTGCCCGTCATAGCTTTAGCACCGTCAATTATAATAGCAGTGCACTTGTCAAATCCGCCATACTGCTCTACTGCACATTTTAATTATTTGTATATATCTTCACCTTTTGTTGTTCTGTGTAATGATTGTAATTTAAAAAGTTCTTCTGAATAATTATAGTTTTTATTTACCGTTCTTATAAAGATAAGCATTTGACTTGTATCAAAAATGTCTGTGTTTTCATCTAATGCTACCGAAAAATAGCAGCAACTATTGATTAGGTTTTCTAATTTATTAGTGACATGCTTGCTAATCTCGTTTACACGTCGGCTTACAGTCTGGCAAGAAAGTGATACTGTTTGAAATTTTCTTACCATTTCGTTGTCATTAAATGCTTGAGCCATTTTTATGGCACATTTTTTGATTAATTCTCCATCCAAAAATGGTTTCTTTGCCTTTACTATTTTTAAACAAACTTCAAACGATGCAGTTACAGATGCTTCTTGAAATTTTGGTTCTTGATTAGAATAATTCATTTGATGATCCAGCTGCTTTTTCATTTTTTTCACTAGTGCTATTTTCATGTCTCGCGTGTACGAATGATACTTTTTTTATTCATGAAAAGATAGTGGCGGTTCAAGTTATATTCTTTACACACAGCTATGATTTGTAAACATTCCAAACACTGTGGTTTACCATTCTTGTTCAGAATAAATAAATAATCTATCTCCCAGTGATCTTGAAATAGCACAGGGTAGTGGTCGCATCACGTGCGCCAACCATAGATAAACAACAACTGACCACAAATATAATATGTGGCGCCAACGTTGAGCCAACCACCACTAGATATTAAACGGATTGCTGCTGTATTCAGCCAGGTTAAGTGAAGTTACGCAAACTAAATAGTACCTACTTTAAATTCAAATTAGATTTAAATTTTCACATAGTAAAATAATTTTAATATTATTAATAATTTAGTAACATAAATTTATTCATAGTAAAATGTACTTGCGGGCCGTAAAAATAATTTGGCGGGTTGTATATGGCCAGCGGGCTGCCAGTTGGACAGCCCTGGTATACAATAATAAAAATGTTCACTCTGAGGCTACTTTAGGTAGAAAACTTACCAACAAAAATGGGATTATAATTCATTGAAACAGAGATGTAACACTATACAGGAACAGATGCTTTACACTTTTGAGCAAACCAGACACAGTTGATGCAATCCGCATAAAGCGTAATTAATTACTAGCCCATCATCAATCAGAGAGTAGTAAATTAAACTAAATGGGAGACACTGTAAAATATCCATCAGAGGGTGTAACTGAAGTATAGTATTGATTTGAACTACGTCTGAGTTTAGTGACTAAGATCAGACTAACTGGTGCAATAGCCCAAAATACCACATTGTCACCAGCTCTAATAATAACAACAAAACAAGTTTCTTTTTAATTGTTTTAAACAGAAAAACACAATTACCTTCAAAAATATTAAATACTGACATGATAATTGACAGAATAATATGACGGAAAAGCATATCAAAATTCTAAACTACATGGCAGACAATCGTAGGTTGCAGCAGTAGTACATAGAATCATCACCAAACACTATAGATTAGAATGAGAAAAGGAGGGTCACAATGTGAATGTGATAATGTGTGCTGCTGATTCTATCTGTTGTCCCTTTAATTCATGGTAAACATGCTGTAATTGTAATTAGTGATAGCTCTGGTCTGACTTAGGTTTGCTGGCTCTTGGTGACCTCTGAATGACTTGATGTGAGTATCCATTCTTCAAGAATGCTTGCAGTTTTTGTATAGTCACTTCTATGGTGGCATGGTCTGCTAGTATTTAGGACCCTGTAACTAAAGCTTTCACAACAGAGTAGAGTTGTGTTGGATGATGATGATGATGTGATTTGGCATTTAAGTATCTATCCATGTGAGTTGGCTTTTTGTAGACCATGCGGCTAGGTTTGTGTTGTTTTTTCTGCACTGATACGTCCAGAAATGGTTATTTGTTTTTCACTTCCACTCCCATTGTAAACTTTATTTTTGATGGATATTGCTGGGTTGCTCTAGGAAACCATTGAGTTGTTCTTTTCCATGTGTCTATATCACAAACGTGCCTCAACATATCTTAGCCATAATTGGGTTTCTGTAGTGTAGTATTTCATGTACGCACCTCAATTTCTTCTATAAGTTAACAGTCTCTGGTGATAATGGTGATCTCATAGGTGCTGCTTCAACTTGTTTATAATATTGTTTATTGAAGATAAAATACGTGTTACTGAGACAACGCTGTGTTAAGTCGATGATATGGTCTTCAATGTTGTACTTTTTTTTAAAAAAAAAGATCACTGTCTTGTTCATTGACTCATTGGTGAAGATTAATACCACATCAAATCTCACTAATAAATGTTATGGTTGGACTCTTTTGGTACTCAACAGTTGAATAAAATGTCCAACATTTTTAATGTATAAAGCTGCAGTTTCAGTAAGTGGCTGTAGGTATTTAGCTAGGTACTTGGCAAGGGGTTGTAAGGCCAATCCTATTGAACTCTCAATTGGTTGTAGCAATATTCCCTCTTTGTAAATTGTGAGAAGACCATGCAGTTTTGGGCACCTTGATGATTTTCCTTATGAAATTAGTGTTCTTCTTTGTCTGTAGGACTTTTCTTGATTTTGTTAATAATCTGGTGTGTTTCACCATTAATGAATGATCATTTGGTGCTACAATCTTCTGTGTTCATTATTACTGTTGTGTTCCGTTTATCTGCCGGTAAAATAGTAGTATCTTCATTCTGTCATATACTTTTCAATGGAAACTATTATTCTTTTGCAATGTTCGTCTTTGAAGGATGCGATGTTCTTAATATATTGGAAACATCTTGCCGTATTTGTTTAGCTGTGTTGTTGGCAAGTTTGTGAATTGCCTCTTCAATGCTGCAAAAGATATTCCATACAGGTATTCGTGCTGGGCAATAGCAAAATTAAACCCTTTTGCAAGAATGTTCTGTGTTGCCATGCTAATGGATGGTTTTATCAATTTCATACTACACTTGCATATAGTATTGTTTTTGTTTCTGTTGATGGAGATGTAGAAATATTTTATTCTCTTTTTAGGATTTGCTATAAGCTGGGATGAATGGTGTTACCCAAGCGCATGTGTAGTTGCATCATCCTTTATTGACATGATTCAACATTCTTTGCGTATAATATATGGTTTCATGCAACAGTGCAATGCTTGTTCTTCGAAATCTTTTTTCATAGAATACAGTGGATTGATGATGCCTTTGCTATGCTATACAAAAACTAAGTTACATGGTAACTTGCCTCTTCTTGAATGTAGCTCCCTGAAGATTCTGATTTGGTGAAAACATATTTTCCACGTACGGCTCCATAATGTTACTCTTGAGGTTTCTGTGGACTTTGCTTTCTTAATCTTTCGAGTTTTCTTTCGTACAACTGATTAGCTATGAAGTGAACTGCTGTCAATTTAGTAACATTTCAACAGAATCACGTCTGCAATATTCAGACTCTGTAAGGTTGAGTTCAACTTGTGCATGCCCGCCTGCATATGCATACACACACCACACACACACACACACATACACACATATACACACAGGCACACACACCACACACATACCCACACACACACATGCACACACACACACACACGCATGCACACGATTGCACATTCATGCACGCATGCATGCACACACACATGCACACACATACACATACATGCAGACACATGCATACCCATGCATGCACCTTGCACACATGCCTGAACATGCATGCACATGTGTGTGCACACACACACACATGCATGCATGTGTGCACACACATATGCATATATCTCTACATATACAGTAAGGTGCAATCACTTCTTAATTTTAATATGTTGAACTCAGGATGATATTAGAAAGCCCCACCAAGTTTGGTTTAACTGACTGTAGATTATATATCAAAACAAGATTTTATATAAACCAATTTTTAAAAAAATTCATTTGTTTTGTAGAACCACATTGGTCTTTGTATCAACTGGACAATTTAGGTTTTGAACCTCATCAAATATGATTATTTAGAGTAATTTTGATGTTCTATATTTTTTATTGTACATATTTTTTTGAAATTTTGTATTTCAAATTTCTAATCTCTCTCTTTGTGTATTTCTTTAAATATGTTTTATATTTCGTTTTCTACCAATTTTATGCATATTTTTAAAGTGTAGTTTTAATAAATTTTACTCTGTTCTCTCTTACAGAACTTGTTCATTAGTCAACACTTTTTGCAGGTGTATTGTTATTTTTGGTGTTTGTCTAATATAATGTATGTACTATCATTTTTAATCCCCTGCAGATTCCTAATATACTATTTTATTTAAGTATAATTATACAAAGATAATTGTTTCAACAACTTTTGCCATTTCTATTGGAAATTCTTTTTTTAATCTAGCACATTTCATGTTTTTTATTGTTTTGATACATATATTATGTATTTATATTTTAGATTAATCTACTCTGTTTTTCGTTTAGAATATTTAAATTTATTTTATTTCATATCATAAAAATTTTGAACAGGACTAAGGATTAAATTTAAGCATTAAACTAATTTAGAAGTCTATTTGTTTATTTTGTAACTTGCTATTGGCTTCTATTCAAAATTACTTTTTACGTGAAGATTTGTTTATTTTTAGGTTAGAACTAAACAAGATCCATTAAAGTGGCCAATTTTGGACAACAAAGGAGATGAACTGGATTCGACTTCAATTCATCAACTTTTACCACCTCCACCTATACCTAAAAGTTTTCGTGATTCACACATTGAAAATTTAAATCCAGATGTTGCTGAATTTATTCCACATGATTCTATTAATAATACGAAACCAAAAACTACTTCATCTGGTAAGTGTTTGTCACGTGTGTTTCCATATTTATAGAATTATTTTTTAGTTGTTGAAAAGAAAAAAGATTCTCTTGGAAAAAAAGTTGATGATCATAAGGTAAATAATATTCAACCATTGTCTGATGCAAATAAAGAGAAAAAATTAGCAAAAGTAGTAGAGGAAGAAGATAGCTGGAGAGAAGTAAAACGGAAAATTAAAGAAAATAAAGAAATTAAAAACAGGAGGGATAGTAAGAAGGAAGAACTGCAAGTTGAGCGTGAAGAACTAGAATTTCACTTTGATGAAGAACTTGAACAGGTGCCTGTTGGACGACAGAATACATTTACTACTGAATGGTGTTATTTTATATGTAGTTTGCTTTTAACTTAATGGATATTTTTAGGCCTGATGACGATGCTGACGAATTAAGTGATCGTGATATTAATAAATTACTGATTGTTACTCAGACTGTCACACCACGAGCGCCTAAACATGAAGGATATGATCGGACTGGTGACTGGACTACTCGTGTAAAAATGACTCAAGAGCTAGGACAAACTATAAATGATGGTCTTACATATTATGAAGAGGATTTGTGGACTGATGGTGAATATGTAGGTTTGACTGTTCTTATTGCATTTGCTGTTTATATGATTGATAACATCATTTGTTAATTACATTCATTTATTTAGGAACGCCCTATAACTGGCAGTTACAAAACTGTGACCGTTATAAGTCGTGAAGATTTTGAAAAAATAGCACCACCTGTACTTCGTAAACCAAATCCAGATGTTCCACCTCCACCACCAACTCCGGTAAACTAACTGTTCTTATAAGCTTGACATAAAAGTGATCTGGGCCAAATTTTAGTATTTTTACTGTAGAATTCTATTTTAAAGTTTATATCTAACAGTTTTTTCATAATATTAATTATTTTATATTATCATAATTTAGCCACAAATTTTTTTCTAAACTTTGACTTTTCTTATTGAGCATTAACAGCAATAGGATCATTTAATTATTAATTAAAATTTTTCAATTTAGTGTATTTTTAAGTCATTGCTTTAATTATTGACTCAAATGCATTTTAACAATTTTATAATTAATTTAGTACTTGTTTTATGGTAATTAAAAATGCCATTTTGATTCTCTCTATTGGACATTAATAGTTGCTTTCTGTATTTGTATAATGAGCTAAGCAAAAAAAATTAAAAAAAAGGAAAATTTCATTGCTTCAAATTTTCACTATTCTGTGGAATGGTAAAATATTTTTGCATACACTGTTGTTTTTTAGAAAAAGCTGAATATTAGGTAAAAACTCAGATATATGTTGTCTTGTCAAAAATATCAAACCATGTTCTCCAGGTATGCTATTAGCACATTATTTTAATTCAAATGTGACATGTTTGGCTTTTAATTTAAAGTGCTTGTTGTTTTAAGATTTTATGGAAATTATACATACTTCTTTGAGTTTGAATCTGTCATTTTGTTAACTTTCTTACTTTGATCTTACTATATGGTTTAGTTGGTTTGATCAGTATAGGCAGATTATTTTTGCGATGGAATTTTGAAATACCAGGCATTTATAATAATTAATTTATACTATATTTAATATCATTTTTATTATTATATCAAGAAATGAAAAAGCAAATCATGCTTATTGTATGATTACCGTGCATTTTAAATGAAAAGTCCCAAAACTTAGTTTGCATTTCAACTTTTTCAGTAACCCAGAAAAAGTTTTTTGTTTGCTGTTTTAAGTGGTTTATTGCAGACCAAAAATTTTGTTTAGATGTTTTCTATTTATATTTTAGACAAATTTATATTCTTAGTTCCAGTCTTTAAGTGTAGTGTCAGCGAAAGTCACACTGTTTTACCTTAGAAACAATTTTTGAATAAATTTGTGATTATTCCTGTTAGCTAAAGTAACCTAATCGATATTTGTCTTGAAAATAGCAAGCAACTAATGAAATATTGAAGTACTGTGATTTAACTCTCTGCTGATTTATAAGTGTTAAGTTTTATAACCTTTTTATTTGTGTAACTATTTTTGTATGAGGGTTGCTTTGATAATTAATTACAAGTAAAAACTATTTATGCGTGAGATTGTATAAATCACCTCGGTGTATTACTTAATGATACTTGAAAGTTAAAAATAAGTTTTTGAGCAATTTTATAATTTTCTTAAATTTCTTTGGATGTAGTAGTAATGTAGTTTGCTAGTTTTTAACTGGCTGTTTTGTGATGTGCTTATTTAATTGAGTTGGTTTTACGTGCACCATGAGTATTAGTGCACTTTTCTTTTATAAGTTGTTAGATTTAACTTAAGACCTAGGTGTTTGAAGTATTATTCTACGATAAGATTTTTGAACTGAAACCTGCAGGTTTCAATGTTTTTGTGTTTTAACTTTAACTCTTGTTGTATTCTTAGTGTCTTACTTTTTATTGTACGTTAGAAGTTGTATTCGACTTACTCATTGTTTCAATGTTAGTAAATTGTCGTTTTCTTTACACAAATAACATATGTTTTTATTATCAAGACATATTCTGCACCTAACAGTTGTCTTTTTACATTATATATATATATATATATATATATATATTGCCGTGGACTCTGGGACAGCCTCTGGATTACTCGCTTCAGCTTCTAAAAATTATTCGACCCCCACGAATTGGGCATCATAAAATTGCTGTGGAACCTCAATATATTTCGTGCCCCTCCTTGGGCCAACATAAAATTTTCAAAAAAATTTTTTTTAAAATCCTTTCCTTTTATTAAGGCGTCTTCGAATTTCTTCTGCTTCCCTGGCTAGTTCAGCAATCGGCCTCTTCTTGAATACCTAAATTTACATTCATACCTCTTTCACACTCACGCCTTCAAATAAAAGTACCAAATAATAGGACAACCATACAACCTTTTATTTACACCTATTAACAGATAAAATATATTTACACATGTTCCCAAACAATTTGATACAATAATTACCAGCTCAATTTATGGTATGTTTTAAAATCCTTGATTTTTATAATGATTTTAAACAAATTCGATTAAATATGAGTAGATGGGCCCCACATGTAACCCTAAATTGACTTCACGCTGGAGTATTGTGAGCTCATTATAACCCAGTTTTGTTTGTATATACCTTTTAAACCTTGCATTAATTAAAACAAATTTACAGACTCGTTTACTTTTTACAACACAATTTATATCCTGAATAAATTTTTAATATATTCTAAATACACTCTTTTTCAATACTCAAAATTAGTAAATTGTCCTGTACATGTATCTTTTAAAAGAAGTTTCTAAAACCATAAATATGCCACCAAAAAGTCAACCACACAAAACAAAAATTCCACAAATGTTTATATAACAACAGAAATTTCAAATAAATTACCTGGAGAATTCTTCATTCCTGTCGGAGATGGTTACCAAAAAAACCCCTTGGCGTTGTTTCCATTTACTATGCTGCTTGTCGGATCCATGGGCCTCTACCATCTGATATTTCTGCAAGATATTCGCTTCGCTTCACAGTACCATTCCATACCCATATATCATGCATACAAACTTGATTACCAGTTCTGCTTACCCCCATATATCATGCATCCATTTAATAATTTTTGTCGTAGTAGCCGGACCTATTATTTAAATGCGCACTAACTCGTACGTCACGTTAATAACTTGAGGTTTGCTACTACAGTTTTATACTTTCATCTACGATATTAAAGGTAACTTTACTACACACACAAACTACTAACCAAAAGCTTTATTATTATGGTGGTCTGAATCAGTATTCAGCACTTGATCGAAGTAAAAGAGAAGAGAGCTTGAATAACTTCGCTTGGGTATTTATATTCCTATTCAAACCCCTACTGGACCCGTTTCATTTGAAAAGCTTATTTTTAAAAGTGGTTTCTAAAAATTTTGAGCGTAATCGTCCCTAAATTCGGAAAATTTCTCTCGTCCTACGTGCTGCTTATATCGAATTCGTTTTCTACCTTCGCGTGTGCGTTCGTTTCGAAAATTGTTGGTTCTCAACCAATGACCAAGTTTTCTGTCAACACCAAACTCCTAAGCGCTATTCATCTTTGTTCTATACATGTTTGCTGTCTCCTTACAAACCCCATTTGAGTTACAGAAAATCGATATTGTCGACGTCTTACATCAACTCCACGTGTATATCTTACGTGTATTTCAATTCAACGCTGCTCTATATTTGTCTCTGTCTGTTGTATATTACCAATTGTTCATTTCACTCTCTCCTTAAGATGTTTGTTACCCTAGCTGTTTATACAAATAGACGGTTGCAAACAATTTCTATGAAATCTTATATTAACGTACGTTCAAATTCTTTGAACGTAACATTTAACAAGCAGGTGTTCCTGTTAATTATCGACCGTTTGAACATAATAATTCCTCGATTTTCTGCTTCTCCGTATCTGTGTAAATGCGCGTTGGCTTTTAAAACAAATATATTTGCGTTAGAAATTATTGATTTTCTTATGCAAGCACGCTCCCTTTTGCTTTCGTGCGTTTGATTAAAAGAAATTATGATTAATTATGCATATCCTTGAACTTCTATATGCTTTGAAGCTTTCTTCTTTCATGTAATTCTAACATTCCAATTATTAAATATAAAAATGCTTTAATACTCGTCCGTTTTCACTAAAAGAATTAAATTAATGTGGTGCGTAAATAATTTGCTCTTTTCTATATACATGGTTGCTGAAATTTTATTGTATATATCTATTTACCCCTTTAAATCCACAACAATATAAATAAATTAAGATGTATCTGTAAACAAACTCTGATGAAAATAATAAGATCTTATTGACAAATACAAATCGGGCTAGTAGTTGAATAGCCATTAACAAAACAATAGCTTTATTATTTCACAGGGGAGGAAACATCTACTAACTGGCCGGTTTCAGCTTCCTTAAGCATCTTCAGAGGGAATTAGTTTCCAACCCGATTTGTATCCGTCAATAGCTCTTATTATTTTCATAAGAGTTTGTTTACAGATACATCTTAATTTATATATTGTTCTACACAATTTCTTATTGCGGACTGCAAATAACTTGTCTTTATATATATATATATATATATATATATATATATATATATATATATATATATATGCTCTGTAACAGAAAGATAGAAAATATATTCCTATTTATGTTGTTTAACTATACTGAATTGGACATATAGCTGAATTTAAATCACTAACTAAAATTTTTTTCTAAGATCACTTTATGTGTCTGTAACTTGACTCAGCATTTTTTTTATTTATAATTTATTAGCTTGATCAACCCGTGGTCAACCAACAGCTTCCAGCAGTTGCTGGTATCAAATCTAATAGAAATCGTAAAACTGCTCGCTTTTATGCAGTTGTTAAAGACAAATCACCTGATCCTAGAACTCCAAGAAAACGTAAAACCCGTCATTCTAATAACCCTCCAGTTGAACATCATGTAGGTTGGATAATGGATGTCAAGGAGCACCGATTAAGAACCACATCTGCTGGGTATGTATTGCATTATGATTTGTACATCTCATTAATGATATTATTATAGAAGTAGTCTTGGCACTAGCCCTGTCGAAAGCGCATTAGGTACTAGTGCTGGCAGTGTATCAGGTAGTGTTCCGCAGCAATTGCCAGCTTTTCAACATCCTTCACATTCATTACTTAAGGATAATAACTTCACTCAACAAGCTTATCACAAATACAGGCAACGATGTTTGAAAGGTACTTATGTTAGTTTTAGACAGTTATATAATATTAAAACTTTTAATGCCCTATAGTTTCTCATATTTGCCACTCTGAACACGCCATGTTTGATATCTTTTTAGATGACAAGGGACACAATACCTCTCACACCCTCTCCCCCTCTCTTACCGTCTCTACCTTTCTCTCTTTCCTCCTTTCTCTCCCTCACTTCCTTTCTTTGTTACCCTCTCTCCATCACCCCCCGTCTCTATACTGACCATTGGTAAAATCTGCGATATCGGGTGAAACAACGCGATGGCATAAACTGTGAGCTAAGTGTTGCTGCGCTTATCATACTGTGTCTGTGTTAAATATTACAACTTTGCTACTCCTGTCCTGATGAGCCCAAATAAGGGCAAAGGGTGTCAACAGGATGCTTGTGATTTTTATTGAGTCACTTTATTACCTTGAAAATATTGACAGTTGATTTTTTTATAACTTGGTGTTGCAAAGGTTCTGGTTTTGAAATTGTTTAATTAAGATGTCATTTTAGAACGAAAGAGATTTGGAAGTGGAAACTCTAATGAAATGAACACACTCTTCAGATTTTGGTCATTCTTTTTACGAGATAACTTTAATAGAGCAATGTACAATGAATTTAAAACACTAGCTTTGGAAGATGCTGAAAAAGGTTTTCGATATGGACTAGAGTGTTTATTTAGATTCTTTTCATATGGTTTAGAATCTAAATTTAGACCCCAGCTTTATGAAGATTTTCAAATAGAAACAGTAAGAGACTTCGAAGGTGGACAGTTGTATGGTTTAGAAAAATTTTGGGCTTTTATGAAATATTACAAACATAGTGGTGATTTACAAGTGAATCCCGTTTTAGAACAACATTTATCCAAATTTAAAACTATTGAAGATTTTAGGGTTGTTGAGGTAATTAACTTTTAAATATAGAGATTTGCATTGTAATTTAGGTAGTGTGTTTTAGCCTCAAATAAACGAAATGTTAAAACGCCAACAAACTCAAGCTCAGTGGAAATCGAAAAATCGTAATCGCAGTGTTTCAGAAAGTCAGTCTTCTAAAGTTACAGTTGGTCCAAACTTATCTCGCTCTGATGATTTTCCAAGAATTCGCAGGTTGTCTGGAACCATCACCGGCAAACAAAGGTAATTGCATATTTTACTAACTTATAACGACAATGAAATAACTTTTCAGAATGGAGTTTTTGAGCAGTAGTCAACCAAATCCTTCTTTGGCAAATCGATATTATGATCGCAATCGTACTGTATCAACTAGCTCTGGTCATGCAAAAAGTAATAGAACTCGTACTGATTCGTGGAGACAAAGGGATCCTCCAGAAGGTATGCTTTTTGATATAGGTGCCAGTTGTGTATTTAGTTTTACATTTTTGGTATATATGCAGAATTATAAATAGTCTAGATATTAGTTCTTGTGTGTATTGAAAAGACGCCTGTATTAAGTTATTGAAATATAATAGATTTTAGCATATCAAAATGCATTGCACATGCATAGAAAAATGTAATATACAATGTAGGAACTGGCACTATCTGGGTTGTGTGTATTTATAATAAAACTTCATGTAAGAAAAGCAAAACAAACTATGACCATAATCTCTGTATTTGCAACATGCATGTTGCTGCATAAATTATAATAAAACAAATTACATATTGCAAGTATCATATAAATTGCTATATTTACTACAAAGATTTTTATGATTAAAAAACCCAAGAAGTCATATTAGTTTTGAAATGAATATGATGCAACAGGGTGTACATTCTATGCCTTTAAAGCATAAAAAAGATTAATTTTAGCTTATTGTTGATCATAAACGTTAAGTGCAATTACTTTTCTTAGAATTTTTAATCTTTTGTAATTGTACAATTTCATGAAGTATTTTATGTTTTGAATGGTGGAATTCTTCATATGTAATAACGAACAAGGTTTTTGTCTACAAAAATAATAAATACTTATTAATTGCTTTTCTTAAATTTTTAATTCTTACAAAACTTTTTAGAGATCCTAGAATATATTTATCTAATTTAAGTATTGAAATGTGAAGATGGTTAAAATGTTCTTCTAGATGCTATAAGTAATTACTTTCACTATGTTTTTACATTTTGACCTACTGTCTAAATATTGTGAGACTTTAGTGTTCTTAGAATTTTATTTTGGAAACACTTTGAAATATTAAGAACATTTTCCTAGCATCCACATATTTTATGTTTCGATTTTATTTTTTCCATTTGAATGTTTAGTTAATGGAAAAACTTTGTGAAAGTACATGTTTTATTTGAATTAAAAAAGTAAGTGAATTGTTATTTTACATACTTTCCAAACAGCATAGTTTTTATTATAGTATTTTACATTGTTTTGTTTGTAACAGGTTTGGTTAAATATCTAAAAACTTGTTTTTTACAAGTATTAGGATCAAGATTCATGGTCAATTTTGCTAGGAAGACACTTCTGTTCATTTATGCAACCTTGTTTACCTTAGGCAAACATCATTCATCCAGACTTGAATTTTTATTTTTAAATAAAATGTTATATATTAATATGCCAGAATAATGAAATGCTGAAAACTTTTTACAAAGAGTGCGATAGATGCGTCTCTGGGGGAACCATATATGCTGTTACTAGTGAAATCTGTTTCAGTGTTTTATCATAGTACTGCAGATTGAAATATATTTTATTCACAGTTTATATGTACGTAATTTGTTGTGTATATTTTATTAATCAGCCAACATCATTTATTTCTACCATAAACAACGTTGACAGAAATTTAATAGATGTGTTTAACCTACCACTACAAAGCAAGATGAAGTTATTGGAAAAAACTTGATGCTTAAAGAAATCAGTTTTATAAATCAAGTAAGAGATAAGATGCCATTATATATTGGAAATTTATTTGCTTCAAATACAATCGATGTTCGATATTCTACTTTCACCGCTATATCAAATAGATTTCTGTCACTTTGGGAGACAAAAATGTGTTCTTCGAATGTAGATAGACACATCAATAATGCAACTGCACTTACAAGTGCTGCTTTTACTAGAGTAGTTTCTAATTCTAAACTATGCAAACTAGAGGCAACAGCTAGTTCCTTACTTCTAGCAAATACTCATAATAGTGTAATAAATTGTATAATAAATTTAGGTAAACATCGATCTTCAAACAACAATAATGTTAAGGTCAATGACAGCGAGAATAGTTCTGCAATTAATTGTGTGGGTGCACCAAACCAACTAGCTTTAGCTCACTGTAACCTTGATAAGTCTAATTTAGGTGTTGTAAAATTTAGCTTTATCTTCAAATCCAGGACGAATCCAAAATTTGTATCTGATGATATCTGAAAATATATCAACAAGCAAGATATTATATTGCATTATGTAAATAGCTGGAAACTAAACATTCAAGTTGATTGAAAATGCAGATCTTTTAACATATTTATAAAGGCAAATCTCTGGGATGAACATGTCATTTTCAAGTCATGTAGATTTAATTGCTTAATAAAACTAAGGATATCAGTAATTTACGACCATTCGTTAATGAAACCTAAGGACAGGTAGGTACAATTTGTAGGTCGATACTACCTATTACTTGTTTTAACAACTGTTTTGACAGCATATTCACAAATTTCAAATTAGCAATTTTCATTTTCAGTTGTCTAAACAAACTAAAGTATTTCATCTTGTACTGATTATTATAAATTTAAATTTTATAATTATTTGGCAAATATAAATTTTGGTATTACTGAGAGTATCGGCTTAAATCTTAGTGAGGGGTTTAACATGTTTATGAACATATTAGGAATACAGTGTCATTTAGTTTTCTCGGCAAATTGTGTAGATATTCTTGTAATCATTATCAGTATTCTGTGAAATGATTTAGTAATGACAGGAAGGATGTGAGGTAGATATTTAATTCTGGCCAAGTTTTGTTCCAATCAACGCAGTGAAGATTCTAACACTTCTATAAAACGATTAAGTATGAATATACAGCTATTGTGTAAGAAGATAAAATACGTTCACAATGACTTTATTAAAGAAAAGCGGGAAAAAATAATAAAATGAAATAGAAACTAATTAAGGATAAAAAGAAAGTAACTAAAAATGATTTTTGTAATGTAAGCTTTTGTCTACACAATAAATTATGACTATTTTAAACAAAACAATATCATGCAGGTGCATCTTCTCTCTCTTTTTCTCTCTGCAGTTTATTTGAACATGAAGGACAGCAGGCTAACGTAGCTTCTCTGTGACCACATTTATAATAAACAAATATCATAGCTGTAGAACTTTGAAATAAGTGACTAAAACATAAACAATACCAGCATATAGATTCAACGTAACAGAAAATAATTCTGCGAATTAGTACATTAACAGACAACTTGCAAAATTAATGCATTATTGAACAATTAATAAAATAAGTGCCATAAAAGACAAATTTTGTAAAAATGACATTTGTGGTTTAAAAGTATAAGTGTGAATATTGTCATTCTGGCTAACTTATCTTGAAATGTGGTTTGCATAAGTCAAAAATATTGTGCTATAAGTGATATTATGCAAGACGACACTAAATATACCTGTGCAATACCTAACTTTTAAGCCAGATTTGTTAAAGAATGGAGGGATATTACGATTTTATTTCTTCTGAACGAGACAAATATAAGGAAATCAAGGTCAAACTAATGAAATGGATAAGAGTTGAGGCAACAACAAAAGAACCAAGAACCACTAAAGCACAAAGAGCAAGTGGATAAAAAACTAACAATTTCTGAAGAATCCAACACCTAGATGGAATGTCATGAGTTTAGTAAGCGCAATACATATGATCCATCGTCCCATTACACACATTCAGTAGCAGATAAAAATGCATCATTATTGTGGAAGCTAATGAAAGAAATATCAACTATCAAAGCTCATCTCCAGCAGACTCAAAGAACAGTCAGCAGACCTCGCTCTAGCAACAAAAGCACTCTGTCAGAATCTACTACAGATCTTTGCGTATATCGAAAAATTACCACCTGTACTCAGCAAAGGATACTATCATTATTACATATCGTACTATCACCTTCACATTAGATTTAGGACTGAAACAATTCTTCATTTGACAACTCATGGTCATGGATGTCAAGAAACGTATCATTGGTATAGATTTGCTTGCAAACCATACACTACTGATGCACGCCAAGAACAGAAGAATTGTTGACTCATAGACAAGACACCACTAGAACCAGAAACAATAATAATTATTGTAAAGTGTCTATTATCTAATAGTATGAGCCACAGGATGGTGGGCAGCCAATACATAATAATGGATGAATTATTAAAATTTTTTTAACGCTGAAACTATTATCTTCATCATTAGGTATTCAGTCCTGGAACTGGTTAGATGCGTACCATCATTGTTTCCTATTCTGAACTAACCTACAGATTTCCCTGAAATTTGCACAGTCTGCAACTATCACTATTTGATCTAGGTCTACATCTACCTCTTTTTCCCTATGTCTGCTTGTAATATATCCCATACTATTCCCCAAAAATGCCTTAGAACGTATTCCACCCTTCTATTTCTCTTATCTTTTTCCCCAGATATCCTTGTTCCCCTACTATTTCTATAACCTATTTGTTATTATCTTTGTCTGTCCATGCTACGGTCCTCATACATCTGAAGCACAGCATTTCAAAACGTTGCTACCGTTCTTCTGTCTGAGTTTCAGACTGCCCGTATTTCATAGGCATACTGTGCTGTGCTCCAAACATATGCTTTCAACAATTTTCTTTTTATTCTATGTTTGTAGTCTTTCCTCATAGGCGCTGTTCTTTCTTGTTAGATGCAGTTCGGTCACCTTCTATTGTTTTACAGTTATATACTCTCTTTCTCCGACCTTCTGTGGTTGTGAAGTGAGGTAAGCAGCCTGTGGCTGCCAAGTTCCTCCAACACTTAACCATTTACCGATTTCATATATTTTCCAATATATCTTTTCGCACAGTCAACATTAGTTGCAGATATTTTGCACCCAACAACTAGTTGTTTATACTAATCATCAGATTTATCTGCGCTTATTTTTTCGTCATTAGGTTTTCCGTCTCACAACTGGTTGGACACGTACCTGCACTTATTTATATTCTGAGCTAGCCTACATAGTTCCCTGAAATTCTCACACAGCATGTGTATACAGCTCGTTCCCCTTCTATTGTTTTCTAATTTTTATGCCCTATTTCATTGATATTCAGTGAAGGGGTTAAGCAACCTGTGGCTACCAAGATCCCCCAACACTTAGACATTTGCCGAAATAATGGTTTTCCAGTAAATCCTTTAATACACTTAACATTATTCGAGAATATTGCCCAACCAATTCTTGTAGTTACTTATAGTAATCATCATGTTTAAGCACAGTTATTTTGTCGTCATTAGTTTATCCATCTTGGGATTGGTTGGATGCGTACCTCCATTGATTTCTATTCTGGGCTAGCCTACACATCTCCCTGAAACCCCTACAGCCTACATCTTTTACTATCTGTGTGCAGTAGTCTAACCTAGGTCTGCCTCTTCTCTTTTTTCCTATCTCTGCTTCTAATATATTCTGCACTATTCCCTCATGCCGTAGTATGTGACCTATCATCCTGTCTCTCCTATTTTTTATCATTTTCCACATTTCTTTCTTCCCTTACCATTTTTAGTACCTCTTCGTTCTTAACTTTGTCTGTCCATGATATCTTCATCATACGTCTGTAACACCACATTTCAAAGGCTTCTACATTTTTCTTGTCCGCTTCTCCTACTGTCCAGGCTTCACAGCCGTACAGTGCTGTGCTCCACACATATCTTTTAAGCAATCTTTTCCTTGTTTCTATGTTTGTGGTCTTTGAGCACAGTAGTTACTTTTTCTTGTTAAATGTAGCACGACTTTGTGCTAATCTTTGTTTGATATCTTTTGTGCTTTTCTCATCTTGCGTTATTTGGCTTCCTAGGTAGCAGAAATCCTTAACCTCTTGTAAGTTCGTGTTATATACTTGTATTCTTGTTTTTGATTGAAACTATTAAATGAAATAAAATTGTACTGTGTTTAAAATAATTTGTTCTATTAAAATAATAATACCAAAACCTCTTTTAGTTCAAATACTGACAAAATAAATATTTTTACAATATATGTAACAATGAACTCATATTTAAAATGCCACAATACAGGATTTATAAATTAGAATTGAACTTTTGATTTTAACATTTATAAAGATGAATTACAAATGGTTCATCACACTCTTAAATTAAAATAACTTACTAACGGTTTTTGTTACATACATACATACATACATACATACATACATACATACATACCCATCAAGATTTTTCCTCGCTTCATCAACATTTAAGCATCGCTTTATACAAGCCCTTTTATTCTTGAAACTTTTTACTTTCTCCCTTTTCACACTTCTCTATCATGTATAGTCTCATCTTTCATGGCCAATCTCTTCTTCTCAAACCACTCATCGCTTTTCTGCATACTTTTTTCACTAAACATTTATCATTTATTCTTTCTACGTGACTAAACCATTGCAGTGTTCCTCTTTAATACTGATTTGTTGTTTTTTTCAAACTACAGGTCTTCATTATCTATTCAAGCTAACCAGATCCCTCCTACTTCCTACATGCATTTCTTTAAAATCTTATACCAACTGCATTTCTGTCTCATATGTATGTCTGGACACACCAAGTTTCACATCCATACAACAATGTTGAAAGCATCACATTTCCTTACACTGCTATTTTGCTTCCTTTAACACCACTTTATTCCACACAGCATAACCGATACTTCTTCCTTATTACTTTACATAAAATGTTCACTGACCCTCCTTTCAATCTCATTTAATTTCCTATCTCTTCTTCTTAAATGCACAAAATCGTTTACTTTTTCCAGGGTCTCTCAATTAATACTAACTCAATCTTTAAACCTAGGCTCCTATCAAAAATAAGCACTTTAGTTTTGAACACACTTATCAGCAGACTCATTTTATTAAACACCTGACTTATTCTATATAAAAAATTTTGCAAATCAATCTAATTTTTTTAATAAAACAACATTTTCAACAGACAGTACAATTCTACATTCATGTTCAGACATGCATCATTTGTATCCATACTTGCATTGCACATACATTTATTACTATAACATTAAAGAACCATGAAACCATAACACAGGATTGCCTAACTTCTTGTTTAATATTAAACCAATTGCTCAGAGTCCCATTTGTTCTTGCACATGTTCTACATTGTAGCGTTTAACACTTTTCACAACATACTTCTGTCATATTCTTTCTCCAGATCTGTGAATACACAGTACACATGCTTTTTTACCTTTATGTTTCTTAATCTGCTGCTTAGCAACCAGTTATACACCCTCTACCTGACATAAAATCACATTGCAAGCCTCATCATTTATAAATGGGCTTTTTGTGTACAATTTGTATCAACACTGCCAGGTATGCTAAGTAAACTAATTGCCTGGTTGTTTTTACATTTACTCCTGCTATCTTAACATTTACCTTTATACAAGCATACAACCACAAAACTTTTCTAGTCATTTACAACTTATGCACATCTGATACACATCCTCTCAATAAGTAACATGTCTTTTCAATTTAAAATTTTATCCATAATACTATCCATTCCTGTCCCCTTACCATTCTTCAATGCTGTGATAGCGTTTTGCACTTCTTCTTTATCTACCTTTTCACTTACACTCATTCTTTCTGTCTTTTCTTGTGTTTACTTCACATCCCCACCATACTGATACTCGAAGTAATTTCTGCACCATTCTCTTGTATCACTTTCTCCTCAAATCACTTCTCTTTGCCTATTCTGCATACCACATTTTTTATTTTGCATTCTTTGTTTCACATGTTTTACCTCACTTCCAAAATAACATGTTGTTCCTTTTAAAAACATTCTGCATTTATTTCGACTTTCACTTTTATTTCTTCTTTGCCTTCTTTCACAACCTATTTACATACATATTCTGTTACCTATAAATACTGTGTAACTTCTTATGTTCGGTGAGCTCACCTTCAGCGATCATCTTTTTATATGTGCTTTTTTCTTCTCATTGTCTTACTCTATCATTCAACTAGACATATTTCTTCATTTTTCTCAGCATTGTCAAAATGTATACCTTTTTTGCAAATTTAATTACAGCACTTTTCAGTTTATTCCAAGCACTGTTGACATTGCGGTTATTTGTATCAATCGTTCACTCTGCATCAATCGTTCACTCCATTCCTTGCAAGTCTTTCGTTCATATTCTTTTTGCACACATTCATTTTAGAATTGTGTTACTGGTAGAAATGGCGTTACGCTAAGACTTACTAATTTTGAATTTAGTTTGTGCTGAGAAGGCAGGGACGCCATAACAGTGTATACACCAACTAGCTGCAGTGGCATGGGAGAGGATCCTAGGAAGCTAAAATTGTTGGTTTCTCACTTACCTTGAAAATCTCAGAAATACTACAGTCAAGGTTTATGTAGGGGGTCAAACCACCAATTGTCCAGGCAAATCTACCATGCAATGTTACTCCCTACTTGAAGGATGATTGTGCCAAGTTGATTTCTCCGCCTCATGTGTTCTTTCTCTTTCATCAGTTATCCGTTCTTTTTTTAATTGCAAGAACTCTCTATCACAGCATTAAGGAAAATTCATAGTTTAGTCAGGACAAAAAATTAGATGGAGGGCCTCCCAAGACGCTAGTGTCCTCTAGTACCTGCTAATACGTTTACTTGCTGATGTTGATGAATTTCTTCCGTACAGATACTAAATAAAACTCAGCATGCAACTACACTTAATTTGAATTAAACACTAAAAGGTTCATACAGGAGCAGTTCATAATCCCACAAAAATAAACAATAACAACGACCCCTACAGCTGGCCAGAGCACAGTTATACCACTGAAAATTTTGCAAATCTAACAACATTATGGTTATATAAAATGTAGTTTCTACTTCAACCAACAACCAGTTGAGTAAGCACTATTCTAATTTAAGCTCCGGCTAACACTGTAATTGGTAAGGCACAAATATATTAGCATAAAATGCAAAAATACAAGAAAATTCAAATTTTTATTCACAGTTTTTGTTGATACAAGAGGAAATACAAGACCTCGGTGCATTTGTTTTTTTAATAACTCCTAGATTACTCCAGATTTTACTTCAACATTTCCAAAATTATTTGTGGGGTGAACCTTACTATTACCACGGAATATGTCCTCTTTAACATGAGGTTAACAAAAAACGTATTTTACGATTTATTTGTGCTAGAACATCCCTCACCTTTTTATGTTACCAGTATATAATTGCATCACCTTTTGTAACCTACTTCATCTCGCAAATCCACATTACTCTTTGACTTACTAACCGACTGTCTGTCAGTTTCTTTCGGTATGGTTTCTATTTTAACCTTATCCTTGCTTGGTGATGTTATTTTTTGGTTCACATGTGGTCAACACATGCTTGCATAACATAATTTGATGGGCAATAACAATGGACGTTTCTCACAAACTCTCGACATGCCAGTTTGATCATTTTATTTATTACCCCGGCACGATATTTTTATTTGCCTTTAAAATGGAACTGCTGGCTTAATTTATTACTCTACAATGTCTAATTGTATTTCCAGGTGCAACAAATAACCTATTCTCAATTGTGCATTTATTGCATTTAAATGTAATTTTAAAACTTATATTTCTACTTAGTGTATTCCAAGAAGTTAATATTACCGTTTCCAAAATTGGTTAGAAATACATCCTTATTCATAAGCAATTAGTGAATCACGACTTATAGTCAATGCTGGTGTCTTTAAAGATATTTCTAGAACTTATATCAAAGTCATCATCATTTTGTTTTCGACCTTACTTAAGGTCGGTTTGACGCAGCTCTAACTTCTTTTCTATTCTGTGCTAATCTAAAAAGCTCTACATACCCTTCACAACCTAAATTTCTAATAATTTGACTAATATAGTTTGGTCTAGGTCTTCCTATATCCTTCTATCTTTTTCCTATCCAGCTGGCTCTACATAGATATTAGCAACCTGATGGTTGTTAAAGAACTCTAACATGTTTACATGATTACCATTTATAGGGAAATGAAATATAACCTGGTTATCCGCTTCAAAAAGGAAAAGTGTTAAATTATATGTTATGGTAAGGCTTAAGCAACGAATCGCTGCCAACATGCCAGACCGCTACCTAATTGTGAGTTATGTCATGGTGACGTTTATTAAATTATATGTTATGGTAAGGCTTAAGCAACAAATCGCTACCAACATGCCAGACCGCTACCTAATTGTGAGTTATGTCATGGTGACGTTTATTAAATTATATGTTATGGTAAGGCTTAAGCAACGAAACGCTACCAACATGCCAGACCGCTACCTAATTGTGAGTTATGTCATGATGACGTTTATTAAATTATCTGTTATGGTAAGGCTTAAGCAACGAAACGCTACCAACATGCCAGACCGCTACCTAATTGTGAGTTATGTCATGATGACGTTTATTAAATTATCTGTTATGGTAAGGCTTAAGCAACGAAACGCTACCAACATGCCAGACCGCTACCTAATTGTGAGTTATGTCATGGTGACGTTTATTAAATTATCTGTTATGGTAAGGCTTAAGCAACAAATCGCTACCAACATGCCAGACCGCTACCTAATTGTGAGTTATGTCATGGTGACGTTTATTAAATTATATGTTATGGTAAGGCTTAAGCAACGAAACGCTACCAACATGCCAGACCGCTAATTGTGAGTTATGTCCTGGTGACATTTAGTTAACTGATTTTTATTTTTTTTTGTTTTGTTTTCAAACTTACTTAAAGTCGGTTTGACGCAGCTCTAAATTCTTTTCTATTCTGAGCTAGTCTAAAAAGGTCCACATACCCTTCACAACCTAAATCTCTAATAATTTGACTAATATAGCTTTGTCTAGGCCTTCCTACTCTATTTTTATTTGGTAGTCTATAATCTAAGACTTTACTAAATAGTCCCTCATGTCTTAACTGGTGCCCTATCATTCTATCTCTCCTGACCTTCAATTGTTTCCACATACAGGGATCCTCACCTATCCTTCTATAAACTTCCTCGTTTGTTACTCTATCTGTCCAACTAATCTTTAACATTCTCCTATAACACCAAGTTTCAAAAGCTTCTATCTTTTCTTATCTACTTCTTTAATTGTCCAAGTCTCACTACCGTATAGTAGAACGCTCCGTCGACGACTTTAAGAAACTTTTCTATTATCTAAACTAATATTATTAGCTATTAGTAAGTTTTTCTTTTTTAAAAACATTTTTCTAGTTTGAGCTATTCTAGCTACTATATCCCTTCTGCTACGTCCATCCTTTGTAATTATACTACCTAAATAGCAAAATTCATCTACCTCCTCTAACTCGGTATTACCTATTTTTAATTTTGGGTTAGAACTAGGCTGTAACTCGCTTGTCATTATCTTTGTCTTTACTGAGTTAATTCTCATACTATAGTTACTCCGTAGTATCTCATCTAAAATATTTAAAACTCTCCTAACTCTTTTCTAGACTCTGCTATAATGGCTATATCATCTGCAAAACGTAACATCTCTATTTTCTGTCCCTGTACACTAATACCTATCTCTTTCTCTCTCTAGCTAAGTTTAAAGCTTCCTCAATATAAACATTAAAAATCAAGGAGACAGTATACAACCCTGTCTAACACCATTCCTAATCTTAGCTTCCTTTTCTATTTCATCCAATCTAATTACTACGCTTTGGTTTTATATAGACTGTAAATAATTTTTCTATCCCTATGAGAGATTCCTATTTTTGCAAAACCCTGAACATAACAATCCAATTAACCCTATCAAATGCTTTTTCTAAATCTACAAACGCGAAATGAGTCTTTTATTTTTGTAACCTTTTTCGATAATTAGCCTAATCATTAGTATCGGTTCTCTAGTCCCTCTGTCTTTACGAAAACCATATTGGTCTTTGCCTAAATAATTCTCAGTTAAAGCTTCTACTCTATTTTTAATTATTATTGTTAGTATTTTGGAAGCATGAGAAGTTAAACTAACCGTTCTAAAATTTTCACACCCATCAGCTCCTGACTTTTTTGGGATTGGGATAATAATATTTTTTTCGAAATCTATTGGAACCTCACCTGTGTCATATATTACTTTTACTAGTAGAGATCTTTAATGTGCATGACAACACACACACACACACACACACACACACACACACACACACACACACACACACACACACACACACACATACACACACACACTGAACCTACATTTTACCTCTCATCCGAACGAGGTTGTATTTTTGTCAAAATTACTTGTGTAGCATTTTTCAAGCAGGCCGTGTCAGAGTTGAACCTGGGACCTTGCGCTTAATCGTCACACACATACCAACTAAGCCACATAGTCACCATAGCAATACATGAAACAAGTGAGTTAAATTTAGAAAAATTATTCAAAATGTCCATTTTGTCAATGTAGTGTTTTTTACATTTATTGAGTAGTTTTGATTATCATAACAAGCGTGGTTTGTTTAAACTTATTAATAATTTCACTGTATAGTTCCGTTAGTATTCACGATATTTTTAAAAATAAAATTAATTTTATAGAAACTCTCAATTAAATAGACTTGAAGATTTAAATGAGGTGAGTGTAGAGACTAACTTGCTTTTCTGTTGGTTTTTATTTATAGTGGTGGAGATGTTTATTTAAAGAAGACAATTTTCTGTTTTCTGCAACAACATTTTATGTAAAATTTCTTTTTTTATTGTTTTGATTGATTACCTTCTATGAATTCAAGTCAGAATATTGTTTTATCAGTTATACCAAACCAGTTGATTGGGAAGATTATACAGAGCCATATTTGTTGTGTAAAGTTCTCAAATAAGACCCTATTTCTGTTAAATTTTTTGGAGTTTATGTACGATGTTTTGCTATTTCATAAAATGGTATTGAGAAAAGCCTATTATTATTTTTCTTTTAAGGTAGTTGGAAATTTTACTTACTTTAGCGGCATAATTTTAGAATAGTTTGTATTAGTAATTATATTTAAACTTTATAAATGAATTTTGATAGCTACTATAAGGGCTCAATCACTTCACATAAAAGATACATATTTAATTTTTTGGTAATAATCACAAGCATTGAATTATTTTATGTAAGGTTCTTGTAGTTTCTTTGAAGAATAAAGACTAATATAATTACAACACAATTTATAATAGTAACATATATTATGCTTGAAGCTGCAAATACATGACAGGGATTAAACATGATAAATACAAGAAAATTGCTACCCGGTTGTTTTCTTGCTTTCAGAATCACAATTTGTTGGGGCATATATTGAATGTGATGTAAGGAACAAGTGGAGATAAATAAAACAGATGTTAAGGCTAAAAATTAAAGCCAATAACTTTATTTTTAATTTCAAAAATGAATATTTCTCCGGTTTGAGTCGGAAGAAGCTTCTACCAAAAAAGAACCAAGAAACTTTATTAATTAAATCAACAAAAATAGTTTGTTTTACTACAAGTACAACAATATGCAGTAAAAATGAGGTGAAGTACAATTATATTGTGCTAAACACATCTAAAGCTAGTGCTGGCCAGTCTCAATATATAGCATTGTAGAACAATCTAATCTTAGAAAAATATCCTTATTTCACTAAAGAACACTGGAAACAAGAACTTATCTTCAACCAAAGGGTCAGTCCACATCAAGTCATCCAGCTTATGATACCCACCACATGTAATTTTGACGAAACTTTGGGATTTTTATCTCTCTCTCTCTCTCTCTCTTCTATATATATATATATATATATATATATTGCTATGATAGGAGGGTTATTTAGGAGTACATTGAGTCATAATGGTCACACAATACATGTAAATAGTACTAGAAGTTAGAAAACTACATTTATTTATCATGAAAAATATGTAATTTGCATATTTTGCAAAGAGCAAACATTTAACACCCTGTATAAGGATCACAATTGATTTTAAGTAATGCCGGGAAGCATATCCTTCAACAATAAATACGCATTCAGCAAGAGAAATAACGCAACATGCAATCAAACTTGTCTTAAACCAAAAAGCATTCATAAATTGTAAATAGATATGCAGTAAAAGCTACAAAATCATGATACAATTCCTATTAAAATTAAACATGCGATAGTGAAAGGAGATAGCATAGCGTTCTGATAATAAACGCATCTTTCGAAATAAATACGTTTTTGAAACGCAGGATGTAAACAGAAATATGTTAATTTATGTCATTTCATCTACGTGATTTTCTGCATGGAGTTAATACAAAATCCAAAGTATTATCTAGACAAACAAAAGTCATAAGTTAAATTACGTGCCAATGCGAATTAGAAATTCCTGTAATAACATCAAAACAGAGAAGAATAAATACATAATAGAAATCCAGTGGTATCCTACGCGAGCAAGACATCGTTCCGGCGATCTATTATCAGACATATACCTGTAAAAATTCAAAACATCCTATGGCTGGTCGTAAACTTTGTACAAACAACGCCGATAATCAATGAATTTTAGATGGGGCGTTGCTTATATAACACGCGAATTTGATAAGCAGGCAGTCTTCATTCAAGCTGAGCACAGTCCATATCACTTGTGAAAGTGGTGTTAGAAAATTTTAAAGTAAATAATAGTGAGAAATAAATGAGACAAGTTTTGCCGTTTGCTGAAAAACGTGAGTAAAAGTTTATTAATTAATTAACTTTAAATATTTCTAATTTAGGGCTCTATGTAAGTCTAAGAGAAATGGGGTAAATTCAAGTAGTACTAAGAAAAGACTAAAAATCCAAGTGAGACTACTAAAATTTAAGTAACTCTAAGTACATCTAAGAAAAGACTGGGCAAATACTAAGTAAACTAAGAAAATACTAGATTATTGATTAAACAGGGTAAAATTTGGAAACTAAATAAATTGATAATACTGGGAAGAAATCCGAATAAAAATATTGGTTTAAATCTATGCAAAAGCGCACAAAACAGAGGATTGTTGTAAGCGTTGAATGGAACAACTCAACTGAAAGTAAGCCAGGGGGTACTGATCCACAACATGCAGTAGCAGATCCAGAAAGACGCACAAGGAAAACTACAAATCAGAACTATCTAGCATAAGACATTATGTTCTTTTTATTTTTAAACATTGACTATATTTATTATACCTGAATATTTTATGTAGAGTCAACAAAAATCTTTCTTTTTATACGTGAAAATTTACGTAAAAAAGGGAAAGGTCTTGATCGTTCAAAGAATATCCAGTAGAGTACAGTGTCATTTTTGCTGACTTTAAAATAAGGAAAGGGAGCTATAATTTTGGAGATAAACAATTTAAAAATTATTATTATTTGATTCAGGGGTTTAGTTTGGTATACAGTAAAACATATTAAGCTGTGAAGTGTATGATTTTCTTTCTTTCTCATTATACAAATATTAGTTGACTTTGTTTTTCTCATTCAAAGCAGCAAAAGTATTAGATAAAGAGGGGGGGGGAGATTATTTGTTATCGTAACATTGTGCACTCTGTGTGAATTAGACTGAGCTAGCCGAGGTATATTTAAATTTTAGGATGTTAAAAGAGGAGATGAACGTATAATTACATACGGTGTGCAGCGTCATAAATATATATATATATATATATATATATATATATAATTGTGACAATGACCAGCGTTGGGCATTGCTAAAAGGGTACAGTGATACAGGTACAGCAAATTGTAAAATTTGTAATTATTGATTTACCTTCCTTTGTAACTTTTCTTTGCCTGGCTAGCCCAACAAACGAAATGGAATATACAAAATGAAATCAAACATGGCAATAGCATAAAGCATATATACATTCAAAATATTTTATCTCATACAAAAGAATATAGAACATTAACAGCATAGTTTCTTTCAAACATAAAATTATTCCTAACAAGTACTTATTTACTTAATTATCAAAATGTTCCTCACCTTATCTAGTTTAAAATTTGCAGAACTCAAGTCCCTTTTTTTGTTTGATAGTTTGTCTGGCTTTTATTCCCATGCTTGTATGCTTTGTTTGGCCAAAAAAATTCTTCACAGATATTTTATAAAAAATCAGAGTGTTTCGAACTCTGACCACAAATTTTGTGGTAAAAATCCTTATAAAAAAATATTATTCTATCTTAAATTAAAATAACAAATACTCAAATATGTTACAAACAAAAATCTAAAATTTTATACTTATGGTTATATGTTAAAAGAGCGCTCATTCAAATCTTCCTTCGTGGTTTTATTTTAAATTGACGTCAAAATCAGCTCACAAGATTTTCTATATTATTTAAATCTCCATTTAGAAACATCAGTTATCAAAGTGTAACCTCGGTTTACTTATTTAATTAAATTTTAAAGTAGATTTTTATCTCAAATAATTTTTCATCTTCATTGTATATTACAAATTCAAAGAACTGTATTTAACACCTTTCATATTTATGCAGCGTTACATTTTAAGAATTACTTCTTTATTCACTGTTATATCACAATATTAAATACGATATGCATACTTTATACTTTAAAACAACTCTTCACGGCTTAATCAAATCGAATGAATGACATCAAATCCATTCATTGAAATCCCTCTAATATCGATTGCTTTTGCTTATATATAGTTTTATTTTGACTATGTCACCCTTTCTCGATTGTACAGATTTCCAATCGAAGGTTTACATGGCTACCTGCTGGAAGATTTCTGGGGATAACTCTGTTTATTACCTCATTAGTCTTGAATGAAATGATTTACGTCCACAGTGATGCGCTCTGCCCGTCCATCTCTAACATAACGAGGTTCATGTGGTGTCGCATTCTATCTTGTAGTAATGCAAAAGATATTAAATAATTCTTGTTGATTTTACGACATTTTTTATAATTTGCGCAGCTTCTTAGAATAAATACTTATTTATTAATTAGGTATTTAAGTAGTTCTAAGTACAAATTCCTCTCAAAAATTCGAGAACATGTTTTATTTATAATGTTGTACGGATATTTTACATACCGGCACTTATTTATTACATAACTAATCAATGCTTTTAATTAATTTACCAATGGGTTTTGCATTGTTAACGATTGTAAAAAAAATATTTGCTTTCACGGTAACTAAAACGTGTTTTTGATGCATGTTTTTATAACAAACGAATGGCTTTGTACTTATAATGCTTGAAAATTATCGATTTGCATAAGAGATAAAGTTTATATCGTTTAAAGATTGCAATTCGTTTTACAGTATTTCTTAACGATGAATTATTTTTACATATACGACTTAAATTTGTACACATGGCGAGATTATTCATTACATAAATAACCAACGTCTTAATTGCTTTCAAATGCAAATAAAACGTGTTTTTAATACACAAAATTATTTATTTTTATGCACGGAAAGTGCATTTTTATTACAAACGAATAGCTTTGTATTTAGCTTAGATTGCTTATTTACAAGCACGGAACTGTGTTTTCGCTATTGTACATCAATGGCTTTGTACTTACAATATGCTTATATTATACAGGATGGAACAATGAAACTTAGGAAATTTCTATTTTTTCCTGTTTCTTTTATATTTGGTGGGTTTTATTTGTAAATTTGGGTTTCAATGGCCTTTCGCGATCCCTTATCACGTCAATATATATATATATATATATATATATATATATATATATATGTAATGTAAGGGGGGGGGGGGTACAAGGCTTCTAAGAGTAGATTTGTGTTAAAAAGGGTGTATGCCAAACAACATGATTTATAAATCAGATCCATAAATTCAAAAACTATATTTGCTGTACTTTACATATGCTAAAGTATGTACCATCCTAGTTTGAAACGTATGTGCCAAAGGTAAACAAAATGACTTTATGACGTTGATACAATGCACGGTACTCAAGGTTTTATACTGAGTTGATATTTTATAAGCCATTGAAAGTACATTTGCCGTCTGAAAACCGGACGCGTCTATGGATATCTACAATCAACCTAGCGTCCAGGTCTTGTGTAAATATTTTGGCTTTTCATTTAAATAGAATCAACTTTTGGACGAATTGTAAAATCAAAATTATAAGTGAATAGATATATAAAATATTATTGGAGAATTGTGAAGTGTTTAGGACCAATGGTAGAAATTAGGAATGTATATAAAGACTATAGTGAAGGTATTTTGGACACTAGAGTAAAGACGAATTGTTATTGGATAGTTTATGCTTTTAAAAATGTGATTAAGTAAGCTAATGTTGTTGTGCTTATTGCTAAGCGAAGTAAATAAGAGAGATTCTATTTCGATTTCTTTTAGTAAAAAGACGTGTTTTGCAAACCTGCGTTAAGTTGTAAATATTTGGATAAAATAAATGTTTTTTTGAGTTTAAAGAGTATGATTTTTTAGTAAAGTGAAGGTATAAGAAGCATCGGTGTTATAAAAGCGACGATAATTGGAGAATATTAAGAGTGTTTATAGTGCGACGGGAAAGTAACAGATATTTAGTTGGATTTGAACGAGATTGGTATTGGAATTGGAACGATTTTGGTTAAAAGGCAGTAGGAGATTCGAGTGGTTATACAAAGCGACGGCGAAGCAACGACGATATTTATAATTTTGGAGTGATTTGGATAAGGATTAACGGCAGTAGGATATAGAGTGGACATTGAAGTTAAAGCAGGGCATAGATTGATTTGGAACAGGACAGCAGGATAGATTTGGGATTGACTACGGAAAGACGAGAGGATTAATTGGAGCACGCAGAGAGAAAACAGGAGAGCAGCAAATTACGGAGGAAGATTCAACGCAGAAACCAAGGGAACACGGAAAGATTAACGCAGGGGAAGTAAATACTACGGTTTAGTCAAAATTCTAAAATTAGGGTAAATTATTTCAGATTTGGGGTCAGCAAAATTAAATTAAGACACCTGGAAGCGATACGCAGGATCATCAGTGATTGTGAATCCTTGTAAAGGCGCGTACGGCGAATAAGAACTTGAGCCAGCAACATTTAAAGAAGGCATCAGCGCTGTATAATTCAGGTGAGTACCGTGTATTATCTTAAAACGTCAAACACAAGTCAGAAATTGTATACATAAATTAATTTGGCACCAAGCAACATTGATCAGTAAAATTTGGCATACACAGTAAATAATTCCATATAAAAAGTGGTAAAACAAACGAGTGTGCAGTTTGGTTGGGCAGTGCACATCTACTCACGATTGAACCCACGGTGAGTCGGTGAACGCTCTCAGATAAAGGTTTCATATAGTCGAGGCATAAAATATAGTAAACAGTTTTAAATAGATAACCAACCAAACTTTGCTAAAACACATCATATAGGAGTCATTTATTGAATACTAAATATAGGGGCGACGACAAAAGTCGTGTATCATAAATTTATAAATAAATAAAAATTAAATCAAATTATATATAAAAAAAATAAATATTAGGGCGGAGGGGTGGAGTAATAAAACCAGTATAAGAAGGTGGCAAACCCAACGTGAGGCTCGAAAAAAAAGCTAGAAAAGTATTAGAGTGAAAGATTGTAGGATACGGGATCCTGAGATTAGGTGGGGCCCGTAGTTTTTCTTTATTATTTTGCAGAAAAGGAGGTCAAAACTAAGGAAGCAGAAATGACGGACGCGGACACGAAAAGGATCACGAGATCGGGACGGATATACGGTGTTGAAATGGAATTAGGGACACAGGACATATGGAACCGGAAGTTACAAAGATGGTAGTGGTACAGAACGTCAAGACATTGAGGGAATTCTTAGGGGTAATGAGAAACTTTGATTTAGCGACAGCACTGGAGGCGAAAACGCGGACAAACTTGCTGCCGTTTTTTTTTTCTCTTCTCCTACTTTATAATTACCACGCTCCAAGTTAGGTGTCTGCAAAACAAAGTCTTCCGACGTAACTAGGGGTCTATTCCTTGGGTAGAGCTATGAGCAATGGGGGTAAGTCGAAATCTGTGGGGGTCACACTCAAACTAAAACAAACATGCGCCACCAAGTCCAGATTGATTCATGTTAATGGCATGGCAAATTTCTAAGGGCGGACGTGGAGACCCAAAGAAAAAAAAGATCGCCTTCGCTGACAAAAACCTGTCTTAACAGAATAAGACGCTGTTCCTGTAAGGAAGAATAATAATTAAGTCACATAGAAAATGGGAACACTGTTTGTGTCCCTCAAATATGCCTAAAATGCAAAAGAATATTTTCTACATAAGGGTAGCATCAAAATTTAATTCTTATTGCTTTTTGGTTGTCAGGTCTGATCAAACTAGATCAGAATAAAAGACTTTAAGCGTGGATTATTAATTTACTAGAAAGAATTTTTTGCTTCTGTAAATAAAATTCAATGCAATAAAATTAAATGAATACTTGAATTACTTGAAAAATTAACGTAAGGTTTATCAACTTGATTCTTACTCAAATATATTACAACACAGTGTGACTGGTTACACTAATGTTTTCTAACCCATTCAGATCTGTTTAGGTCAGTTACAAATTAATATACAAAATTTCTCGTTAAGTTAAAAGTACTAAAATCGATTTGAAGTCGAAATGTTCACGAAGATATTCTCTTTCTTTTTATCAAAGGTGGTAGTAATGTAATACTAAACATCTGCTTGCAATAGTGCAATTGTTGACAGCATATTTCAAACAAACAAATGACGTAGCCGCAGCTGTTATTTTATGCTGAAGCCACGTGTTGTCACATATCTACTAAACTGAGTGAAATTTAAATTTGATACTGGAGAAACCAGCTTAGCAACAAATAAACTGAATAACAAATTCGTACTTCTATGTAACAAAACAAAATAACGTGCTTTCAGAATGAAACACAGAAGAATTCCTTAAAGCTACTACGAACCAAACCCGGGCTGCTTTCCTTGGCTAGATTGGGAACTGCATTGCCGTCGGAATCTGCAACTAATTATTCCTGCTTTCCATCCTCTAAATACAGGTGTTGAAGTGAAGTGGGTTTCTTAACATTGATTCAAATTCGTCTAATCTTAGTTGTAACCTTAAGTTTGCATTCCTAAGCCTTGCGTGTACCTAATTTTCTTTACGTGGTTTTATAAGTTTTCGTTGCGTAGTTTGTAAGTCTTTGTTGCGCTAAACAAATTTTCAAATTAGATACTATGATAATGAGTATACATTACCAACCGTTACTCAGAAAGTGCGTCTCACAATTAATGCGACCCGCAGGTCACTCGCCATTGTCTTCGTAAACATGTTGTTGCTGCTTTTACCTATCGACGAGTGCCTCTCCGCGTTCTTGCATTGTGGGAGGGTCCCGAGGGGGGTTGTCAATCCTCTCAACGCGCGTGCAAGTGGCTGTGGAATACACCGACATCCAAAACAAATAGACTAACGAATCTAGATACTGTTTTAATGTAAAAATTTGATTGTTACCCGTATTACTACTTTAGTTAATAAAGGTGTTTTAATATTCGTTGTACCTTTAATGAAGAGATTTAATAATTCGAAAATAAAATTGTTACACTACCCCTTTCCTAAAAGAAAAAAATTTTTTTTTTTTTTTAAAGGAATAAACTTCAAATATAACAAATACAAAAAAAATTTTTTTATTTTTTTATTATAATTATACTAGCCTTTTCTATCTTCCTAATTATCAATGCAATTTTTTATGAATTTATTCAAATGGGGGAGACAAATATTTACAAATGCGAGTGTGTTGGTAACTACGTGTACCTGACGTCCATCGGGAGACAAAATCGGGGAGTCACAATCGGTATTGATCAAAATTGGGAGGGGGTCAAATTAGAAAGTCAAACACTCCACGGGACAAAAAAATTCAAATTCACAATAATTCTTTAACTTGAGGTTCTTACTTCTAACAAGGCTAATATTTACTACCTGTAACCAAACATTTTACAATTTATTTCAAATTCCACAAAAAAAACTTCACTTCCTGGAGCTCAATTAGCTCTCCCTCTACAAAAAAGGAATGCTTGCTCATCAAAACAGCATAACTATTCAAAATATTATCACTATAAGGTGACAATCAAAGCTAAGGTAACCTAACCATAAGGCTACTTAACAAATTCAAATACAAAGTATTATCACTTTATTACAAAGAGATAATCAAAACGAAAGTAACCTAACCATAAGGTTACTTAACAAATTCAAATACAAAGTATTATCACTTTATTACAAAGAGATAATCAAAACGAAGGTAACCTAACCATAAGGTTACTTAACAAATTCAAATACAAAGTATTATCACTTTATTACAAAGAGATAATCAAAACGAAGGTAACCTAACCATAAGGTTACTTAACAAATTCAAATACAAAGTATTATCACTTTATTACAAAGAGATAATCAAAACGAAGGTAACCTAACCATAAGGTTACTTAACAAATTCAAATACAAAGTATTATCACTTTATTACAAAGAGATAATCAAAACGAAGGTAACCTAACCATAAGGTTACTTAACAAATTCAAATACAAAATTGAACCTGATAGGGCTGTAATCTCCTACGCCCTACTGATTATCCTATCACTAAGTTCCAACAAACAACAGATCTCATTAGTGATGGACTAAATGGTGAGACTCACCAGGCCAACTTTTGACCTTATCAAACCAAAGAATTTCGAACGGTCAAAAAAAACAAGGGAAAGAATAAACTAATATTCTCTCTGCCTAGATATGTAGAAATCAGGACTAACAATTAAATAGCCCACCTACTTCTACATTGTAAAGATATCTGTTAAAGACATCTTCTAAACACATCTCTGAATAACGCGCGAGCAAAACGACCAGCGTGCACACCAAGGCACACCTCAAACCTACAAAACCTACAAAATCTCTAACCACTTATTTCACTTTTCAAACAAAATACTCAAAATTAGTGAAACGACACTAAATCAAAAATCGGAATAAAACAAAACAAACCACTACTGTATTACTTAACATCAAAGAGATGACCGGACCGGAACTAATCGTCAGGATCATCATTTTCGTTTGGATACGATGCTTCAACTGGTTTCAAGTCCTTTACGTGCCATTTCCCTGCTCTAGTTCCATCTTCGTTCTCTAACTCGTACACTAAATTGGAATGTTTTTTTCGAACTCTACTCAAAACAAACTTCGGCGCTAACTTAGCGGAGAATTTATCACTAGCACTCGAGAGGACCTTATTAGCTCTCCAAACACACTCTCCGACTCGGAATGAAATGTCTCTTCTCCTAAGATTGTAGCGTTTACTCGAACGTTGATAAGCTACATGCAAATTTTCACGGACATTTCCAAAAATATCAAACAAAAGTTGACGATCCAGAACATAAGACGGTCTACTGCTGGAGACGACATCAACATCTTCACCGGGTTTAAAATTATCATTATAAGCTTTTCCACTTAAGGGTACCTGACGACCAAAGACTAAAAAATTTGGAGAATAGTTGGTGGACTCATGTTTTGCTGAGTTGATTGCGTATTGGATCTTTGATATCTCATTATCCCACGTATCATGTCCTTCTACGTATGAACGGATTGCTGTACCAACTGTCTTATTGATTCTTTCCACAAAATTGCATTGGGGAGCATAAACAGCATTATACCAAATCTTTTGAATTTCGTACCTTGCACACAAAGCTTTAAAAATACGTCCAATTAATTGTGGACCATTATCACAAATAACAAACTGTGGTACACCGTAGACAAGAAATACTTTTTCCTCCAAAAATTTCTCAATCAAATGTGCCGTGGCACTACGCAAAGGTTGCAAAATCGAATATTTCGAGAACCAATCACCAACAACTAAAAGCCATTTATGTCCGCGTTTGGAACGAGGAAACGGACCAATCAAATCTTAAGCAATGGTTTGGAACGGTAGTCCAACCTCTTTCTCCTTTCCCATCATCCCAAAGGGGCCTTTATTGGGTGGTTTTTGAGCACCACAAATCAAACATTTTCTACAAAATTTACGTACGTCAAAGATCATCTTTGGCCAATAATATAATTCTTGGACACGAGACAAAGTTTTTAAAGAACCAAAATGTCCTGCTGAAGGGGGGTCATGACATGATTTAATGACATCTATACGCTGGGATTTTGGCACTAAGTACTTCCACTCTACAACATTCGCCGAATGCGGTAATAGGGAAGGTATAAACTTATAAATAAACCCATCTTCCACTTTCCATTGTGGGTAGCTTTTGGGCGACAACAAAATTTTCTTTCTCAAAGATTCATACCACAAGTCTACACCATCAAGTTTAATCTCTACTAAATTAACTTCTAGATTTTCTAAGGGAACACCACGACTAAGACAATCTGGGACTATATTAAACTTTCCTTTCCTATGCACCAAATCAAATGAATGTTGCCTTAATCGAACTGACCATCTGGCAAGTTTTCCAGTTGGATTCTGAAGATTACTCAACCAAAGTAACGAAAAATGATCAGTGACAACTGTGAATCGAACTCCTTCCACCCACGGACGAAATTTCTCAATTGCAAAAATAACTGCTAAACACTCTCTTTCTGTGGTGGAATAATTGCGCTCTGTACGGCTCAGGGTTTTACTTTGCGTACGAAATTACACGCTCTTCTCCTTTACATTTTGTATCAAAACAGCTCCTAACCCAGTGTTGCTTGCGTCACACTCAACAATAAAGGGTGCCGAGTAGTCTGGCTGCGAAAGAAGAGGTGCAGAAACTAATGCTTGCTTGATCAGCACAAATGAATTTTCTGCTTCCGCACTCCAGTTTACAGTTTGACCTTTTTTCTTACTCTTAATGAGGTCATTGATAGGCGAAACTAATGACGAAAAATTCTTTATAAAGCGACGGTACCAGCTGCACATTCCTATAAACCTTTTAATCTCCGTTGTGGTTTTCGGACGAGGAAAGTTAACCATTGCCGACACCTTATCGGGATCTGTACGAAGTGAGTTAGAACCTACTATATAACCCAAAAATTTAAGTGTCTTTTTAAAAAATTCACATTTACTTATGTTTATAGTAAGGTTAGCTTCTTTTAAACGTTGCTTAACCTCTACCAATAACTTTAGGTGTTCTTCAAAAGATGACGAACATAATATTATGTCGTCCAAATAGCAAAATACATGGGGTTCAAAACGTGGACCAAAAATCGCATCTACTAAACGCTGTTGTGTCTGCGCAGCATTCTTCAATCCAAATGGCATGCATGTAAATCTAAATTGTCCTCGTGAAATAACACTGAAGGCAGTCTTATCCTTAGACGACTCACTAAGAGGATTTGCCAAAACGATTTTCTCAAATCAAGTGACGAAATGTAGTTCGCACCTCTCAACATATTGAGAATTCTATCTACGTTCGCAAGGGGGTACGAATCATGAACAGTTAAGTCGTTCAGGGTTCTACCATCAAAACAGAAACGATATTCTCCATCTGCTTTCTTAACCAACAAAACTGGAGAGGACCACGGACTAGTACACGGTTCTATAACTTTAAGTCTAAGCATGTCGTCCAACTCTTCATTCAATATCTTACTCATATATGGTGACATGACATATGGTTTCTTATGGAAGGGTTTGGCATTGCCTGTGTCTATGTCCATTTCAATTAGGTGAGTTCGTCCCAATCTATCGTCGCTGCTAATCTCACTAAATGAGCTTATCAACTCTTGTGCTTGCACACATTGAGCATCTGAAAGGTCATGTAAACCAAATAAGGAATCTTTAGTGTTCAAAGGGATGGAAGACGAACCTATATACCCAATGTCGTTCCCAATGTTACTTTGGATAAACCAATTATTACTTCTAAAATCAGCAACTACACCAAATAATTTTGCAAAGTCACTACCGAAGATAAAGGTGTGAGGTAGGGACGGAACCACTAATGCATTAAGGATACGGCAGTCATTACCTATACAAATTGGCAAATCAACTGAGCCTACAACAGACTTTATTGAACCATCAGCTGTAGTAATACCTGTTTTGCTGAACTAAAATTTTCAAGTCTAATTTCCTAATAATTGAAAGAGCTAAGGATCCTACCACTGAGGTAGTGCATCCCGAATCTAGAAGACCGGTAATGTCTCTATCCATTAACTTCACCATAATGTAAGGTCGATTATCACACTGCTTCTCAATGAACAAAGTATTATTCCTAGGCTTCGGAGAGTCCTGACAAAATTTTAACAACTGTAAGCCATCTCGACCACTCGTCTTTACAAAAGTATTTTTCTTGTTTACAAATCATAACCATGGCCTTATTACGCGGAACAGGATGCCGACCACTATGCGCCTGCCGCCTTACTGGTTTTTTGAGCATTGTGGACATGACGTAGCCTTAACGCCTTTTCGACCACATCCAAAACAAAAAATCTTTCTGGTTGCTCTACATTCTCTAAACCAATGTCCACTACGGGAGCAATTCCAACAAACAAAATTATTTCTCTTGTCGGGACTAAAGGAATTACAAACTGAGGACTCCAAAGAGCTCTTATCTGCTACTGTTACTTGGGGATTAACTAATTTATTCTGAAACACCCTACTCTTAACAGCACAAACTTTTTCATTCAACCCAGGATGTTTGTTCTCAAATAGATGCTTAGAGGGGTTGCAAATCTTGTTAGGTTTACTAGAAGATGCTGAAACCAAGTTTAGTTTCATCAAAGAAGCTTCTTCTAACCTTTTACACAAATTTACTAAGGTAGACAAATCTTGAATGTCCGACAATGCAAGTGCTGAAATATATTCAGGAACCAAATTTCTTCTTATCATCTTAACTTTAGTAACTTCTGCTGGCTCGTTGGTCAGTCTACTAAACAGGATTTGCATATGCGCGACAAATAAAATAATCCTTTCGTCTTTACCTTGACGACGATTTCTGATCTTTTCCCAAATGTCATCATCTGAAGAACCGGGTAGAAAATCTTCCCTTAAACGTTCTGACAAGGAGTTCCAGTCTCTTAATGAATTTTTTACTGTTCTAAACCAAACTAAAGCGTCACCCACAAAAAGTTCACATGCTGATCCAAATAAATCAGCATCGGATACCTTACGAGATTGTGCTAAATCACTAACTCTATCTAAAAATGAATATAGTTGTTTGGGATCACCTGAGAATTTTACAGGCCATGAACCTATAGGTACGGAAGGCGTTACATACGAAGTCGAATGAATAGGTGCACTAGCAACTGAAGGAGATACTACAACGGACCGATCCAAATAAGTGGACTCTGTACTTTTATTGATTTTATCGTATAACTCAGCTTCAAGGGTTAATATCGTTGCTACGGTCTCATTTCTGAACTTACTTGCTTCCTCGGAATTTATTGAAGGAATTTTCATGCGCTTAACTCGCCCGAAAGGTGGTTTAACCTTGAACAAGCTCTCCTAAAATTGAGTCTGATGAGTCACCTTCAAATTCGGACACAACATTACGAACTGACTCGACTGAAACTGAAATTTCTTTACTTTCCGTTGCAAAGTCTACTTCATAACACGAAAGATCAATCAAACAACCAGGCTTATCTATTTCTTTAGCTAACAATCTACCTAAAATTTTCCTTTTCTCCAACACTGGTCTCTCACTCACCACTCCTCTGATTCTCAGCTCATACTCCAATTCTTCTTTAAGTAGACAAACAATTTGGAATTTTTCCGACATGATTACTCAAGCCTAATGGAATCAAACCGATAAATCTAACTGATCTGAACCTTACAAAAGTTATCAAAACAAATTCGTACTACTAAAGGCAAAATCAAAAGGTGTTTTTGGTAAAATAATTTTGCCAAAACAATATCAAAAAATTATATGGGGTCAAAATAGAACAAAAGTCAAAAATAGATTCGACCAAGTTAATCAATTGACTGTATGGGGGTTAATGTTACAACCAATCTTTCAAACAACCAAACTTCAGTGCAAAACAGACTTTGAACTAACCATTTTCAACGCAACCAAATTTTAAGTAAACTAATTTCGAAATACATTAAATTATGAACAAACAAATTTCTAGCTAAATCAAATTAGGAACAAACAAATTTTGAAGTAAATCAAATTATGAACAAACAAATTTCAAGTAAATCAAATTATGAACAAACAAATTTCGAGGCCCCAAACGTTGCCGGCGCCAGTGCTGCCGTTTTTTTTTCTCTTCTCCTACTTTATAATTACCACGCTCCAAGTTAGGTGTCTGCAAAACAAAGTCTTCCGACGTAACTAGGGGTCTATTCCTTGGGTAGAGCTATGAGCAATGGGGGGGTAAGTCGAAATCTGTGGGGGGGTCACACTCAAACTAAAACAAACAGGCGCCACCAAGTCCAGATTGATTCATGTTAATGGCATGGCAAATTTCTAAGGGCGGACGTGGAGACCCAAAGAAAAAAAGATCGCCTTCGCTGACAAAAACCTGTCTTAACAGAATAAGACGCTGTTCCTGTAAGGAAGAATAATAATTAAGTCACATAGAAAATGGGAACACTGTTTGTGTCCCTCAAATATGCCTAAAAATGCAAAAAGAATATTTTCTACATAAGGGTAGCATCAAAATTTAATTCTTATTGCTTTTTGGTTGTCAGGTCTGATCAAACTAGATCAGAATAAAAGACTTTAAGCGTGGATTATTAATTTACTAGAAAGAATTTTTTTTGCTTCTGTAAATAAAATTCAATGCAATAAAATTAAATGAATACTTGAATTACTTGAAAAATTAACGTAAGGTTTATCAACTTGATTCTTACTCAAATATATTACAACACAGTGTGACTGGTTACACTAATGTTTTCTAACCCATTCAGATCTGTTTAGGTCAGTTACAAATTAATATACAAAAATTTCTCGTTAAGTTAAAAGTACTAAAATCGATTTGAAGTCGAAATGTTCACGAAGATATTCTCTTTTTTTTTATCAAAGGTGGTAGTAATGTAATACTAAACATCTGCTTGCAATAGTGCAATTGTTGACAGCATATTTCAAACAAACAAATGACGTAGCCGCAGCTGTTATTTTATGCTGAAGCCACGTGTTGTCACATATCTACTAAACTGAGTGAAATTTAAATTTGATACTGGAGAAAACCAGCTTAGCAACAAATAAACTGAATAACAAATTCGTACTTCTATGTAACAAAACAAAATAACGTGCTTTCAGAATGAAGCACAGAAGAATTCCTTAAAGCTACTACGAACCAAACCCCGGGCTGCTTTCCTTGGCTAGATTGGGAACTGCATCGCCGTGCGGAATCTGCAACTAATTATTCCTGCTTTCCATCCTCTAAATACAGGTGTTGAAGTGAAGTGGGTTTCTTAACATTGATTCAAATTCGTCTAATCTTAGTTGTAACCTTAAGTTTGCATTCCTAAGCCTTGCGTGTACCTAATTTTCTTTACGTAGTTTTATAAGTTTTCGTTGCGTAGTTTGTAAGTCTTCGTTGCGCTAAACAAATTTTCAAATTAGATACTATGATAATGAGTATACATTACCAACCGTTACTCAGAAAGTGCGTCTCACAATTAATGCGACCCGCAGGTCACTCGCCATTGTCTTCGTAAACATGTTGTTGCTGCTTTTACCTATCGACGAGTGCCTCTCCCGCGTTCTTGCATTGTGGGAGGGTCCCGAGGGGGGTTGTCAATCCTCTCAACGCGCGTGCAAGTGGCTGTGGAATACACCGACATCCAAAACAAATAGACTAACGAATCTAGATACTGTTTTAATGTAAAAATTTGATTGTTACCCGTATTACTACTTTAGTTAATAAAGGTGTTTTAATATTCGTTGTACCTTTAATGAAGAGATTTAATAATTCGAAAATAAAATTGTTACAAACTATTGGGAGCAAAACAGGGGTTATAGGGAAGACAGCCGACGACAACCGTACCACGAAAACCGACCAAATTATAGACAGGACAACTTTAACCACGGACATCGGAATCATTGGGGACACGAAGGACATAGACGACCGTATTACAATAGGGATCACAGGGCAAATGAATACAATGGACAAAACAGATATCAGCACAGCAACAACGAGGGTGACGGCCGGACGACTGGGGGCGGAATACAAAATGGAAACAGCCGGACGGACAGGGACGTAAACGTCCAGCATATGACAACGAGCGCGATGACAACGGACCCAGATAGGATTGAGGTGGTGCAGATTCACGAGGCGCCACAGGAACAAAAAAAAAACGCGAATTTTTGGACGACCGACCGCTTAGGGATAAATGTCGACGTGTGTTATAGTATAAGGGATTTATTGTTAAATAGTTATATCTTTAATAAAAAGAATTTGTTGTTTATAAATATTAGTTTAAGGGATTGTTTATATGTTGCTTTAGTTGATAGTGGTTCACAGTTGTCGCTGGTAAATGAGAATGTGGTAGTAAAACATGAAGAATTTTTAAAGGGACGAATAGGAACAATTGATGGGGTTAACTTATGGTCAGCGATGAAAAAAAAGCTAACGACGATTTATAGTGTTATCCGTGTACCGATATATATAGGGAATAAAGAAGCAGGAAATGCAGAGTTTTTAATTACAAAGGGGTTGCAGCTAGATTTCATATTAGGAATGGATTTTATAGAGGATTTTGGGTTGAATATAGATGGAAAAGATAGGTCAATTAAGATATTTGATAAAGATAGGTTATGGGTGGTGCCTACGGTTAGTTCAGAATATAGGAATGGAAATGATATGGATAGTACAGGATTAGGAATGATTAAAGAGGATAATTATGGACGGATTGAAGTGAGATTATGTAATATGTTTACGAGATTAATTAATGATGAACAGATAGGGAAAGTGAGTAATGAAATTAGGGTGAAGCTAGAGGAATTGTTTAATAAATATATAGGCTTGTTTAATGAAGAGCCAAGATTTGCGAGGCGGTATATGCATAAGTTGGAGGTCACGGAAGACAACGGGTTTAATACAAGGGTGTATCCAATTCCGTTTGCCATAAGAAATAGAGTTAAAACCGAGATAAAGAAAATGTTAAAAGAAGGTATTATCGAACCAGCGAAAACTCCATATGTGAACTCGGTAGTTATTGTACCTAAACCCAACAAAAGGGATATAAGGATTTGTTAGGATTGCGAGGGTTTTTAGGGGTTCTAAATTATTACAAACGGTTTATACCGAGGTATTCTGAATTGTGTGTGCCGTTGGTGAGTTTGTTAAAGAAAAAAGAAAGATGGAAGTGGACTGCTGAACGAGAAAAAGCGTTCCAGGATTTAAAAAGTGCGTTTTATACAGAGTTGGCGTTAAAATATCCAAATTTTAAAGACGATTTTATTTTGAGGACGGATGCGTCGAAATATGCAATCGGGGCTGAGTTGGTGCAGATTCAGGACGGAGCTGAGGTACCAATTGTATTTATTTCCAGGGTATTAAAAGACTGCGAAACCAGGTATGCGACGGCAGAGAAGGAGATGTTGGCAATAGTATATGCAGTGAAAAGTTGCGTTTTATTTGTTAGGAAAGAAATTTTAATAGAATCCGACAACACGGTGGTAACATTCATGAAGAAAAGGAGTTTCTAAACAGTAGGTTGTATAGGTGGGCATTGGTGTTACAGGAATACGACTTTGAAATTAAGCATAAACCAGGAAAGGAGAATGTGACGGCGGATTTTCTAAGCAGACCGCAGGTGGAAGCGAATCAAAACGAAAAGGGTTGTTTAATTGCTTTGCAGGAGTTCAGGGATGTTGGTCGGTGGACAAACGCCAAGCTTATAGAGACGCAGAGGCACAGTGAGGTGAGCTCGATACGCGAGAAATTAACAAGAGAAAATATGGAAGAGTACCGGGGATTTACCATCGTAGGGCAGTTTGTGGTAAAAAGGATAGGGGATGCAGAGCTGGTAGTGTTATCCAGAGATGCGGCTGTTGAAATTATAGACGAAATTCATTTAAAATTTGGACATATAGGTATCAGAAAAACATTTTTGGTATTTAGAGAGGCGTTTTATGCAAGAAATGATATATCACGGTGGTTAAAGAGAGGATCAATCGGTGTGAAATTTGTATTCTAGGTAAAGACAAGAACGTGGTGTTGCAGAATATACCGATGAACGTGAGCGTAAATGGACCGTTAGAATTGGTAGCTATTGATTACTTGAGCAACCTGATTACGAATGAACAGGGGTATCGACACATATTGGTGATGGTAGATGTTTTTTCGAAATTTGTCAAAATTATTTCCAGTAACACGGTGCATGCATTACAGTCGATTAGAGAATTTGAAAGCCAGGTCGGGAAGATGGAAAGGATTTTGGTAGACAACGCGACGTATTTCAACAATCAAAGATTCAGGAACGGGTTAAATAGGACAAATATTAAAGTATCATTTAGCAGTATACGGCATCCGAAAGCAAATCCATGCGAACGTTATATACGGGAGGTAATAAAATATCTACGGTTGGCGACACAGGAGCATCACGACAGAAGGAGTAGATATCTGCCACAAATTGAAAATTTTATGAATTGCGTACCAAGTTCGGTTACGAAAACATGTCCGGTAACATTGATGCGAAGGATTATACCAGCTAGACCATGGAGGGAGGAAGTCGAGATACAAGACATCACAGAGTTGTTGGGTAGTGCTAGGCGTAGAATTGAAAGGATGCAGCGTAGGGACATCGAGCGAAGGTGTAGAAAAATTTAAAAAAGGACGACTTTTGAAATAGGGGATCTGGTAGTAGTAAAACGATTAAGGGTTTCAAACCGCGACAGAAACATTTGCGCGAAGTTGTTGTTTCCTTATGAAGGGCCGTACAAGATCACGCGTATTTTTGCCGAAGGAAATACGTTTGAGCTAGATAACATGACAGTGGGATATCGCGGGCGTTTTCACTTGGAGAATTTATACCCATATAGAATTGTACAGGAAGAGGGTTTAGTAGGATAGTTTATTATGTAGTTTATGCAACGGAAAGTTTAGTTTTAGTTTTTGTTTTTTTTGTTGTTTTGTTTATAGTATAGGTTAGTATATAGCGTAGTAAGATAGATGTGAGAGAAAGGCTAATAGGGGTTGACCAATTGAGATGTAAAAATGCGAGAGGGTGATTTTAAATAAAAATTAGAAATTTATGCACACCAGGGGAATATAAAAAAAAATACGAAATTTCCAATTTCATTCAAAATCAGTGGGGCCAATGTAATGTAAGCGGGGGGGTACAAGGCTTCTAAGAGTAGATTTGTGTTAAAAAGGGTGTATGCCAAACAACATGATTTATAAATCAGATCCATAAATTCAAAAACTATATTTGCTGTACTTTACATATGCTAAAGTATGTACCATCCTAGTTTGAAACGTATGTGCCAAAGGTAAACAAAATGACTTTATGACGTTGATACAATGCACGGTACTCAAGGTTTTATACTGAGTTGATATTTTATAAGCCATTGAAAGTACATTTGCCGTCTGAAAACCGGACGCGTCTATGGATATCTACAATCAACCAAGCGTCCAGGTCTTGTGTAAATATTTTGGCTTTTCATTTAAATAGAATCAACTTTTGGACGAATTGTAAAATCAAAATTATAAGTGAATAGATATATAAAATATTATTGGAGAATTGTGAAGTGTTTAGGACCAATGGTAGAAATTAGGAATGTATATAAAGACTATAGTGAAGGTATTTTGGACACTAGAGTAAAGACGAATTGTTATTGGATAGTTTATGCTTTTAAAAATGTGATTAAGTAAGCTAATGTTGTTGTGCTTATTGCTAAGCGAAGTAAATAAGAGAGATTCTATTTCGATTTCTTTTAGTAAAAAGACGTGTTTTGCAAACCTGCGTTAAAGTTGTAAATATTTGGATAAAATAAATGTTTTTTTGAGTTTAAAGAGTATGATTTTTTAGTAAAGTGAAGGTATAAGAAGCATCGGTGTTATAAAAGCGACGATAATTGGAGAATATTAAGAGTGTTTATAGTGCGACGGGGAAAGTAACAGATATTTAGTTGGATTTGAACGAGATTGGTATTGGAATTGGAACGATTTTGGTTAAAAGGCAGTAGGAAATTCGAGTGGTTATACAAAGCGACGGCGAAGCAACGACGATATTTATAATTTTGGAGTGATTTGGATAAGGATTAACGGCAGTAGGATATAGAGTGGACATTGAAGTTAAAGCAGGGCATAGATTGATTTGGAACAGGACAGCAGGATAGATTTGGGATTGACTACGGAAAGACGAGAGGATTAATTGGAGCACGCAGAGAGAAAACAGGAGAGCAGCAAATTACGGAGGAAGATTCAACGCAGAAACCAAGGGAACACGGAAAGATTAACGCAGGGGAAGTAAATACTACGGTTTAGTCAAAATTCTAAAATTAGGGTAAATTATTTCAGATTTGGGGTCAGCAAAATTAAATTAAGACACCTGGAAGCGATACGCAGGATCATCAGTGATTGTGAATCCTTGTAAAGGCGCGTACGGCGAATAAGAACTTGAGCCAGCAACATTTAAAGAAGGCATCACCGCTGTATAATTCAGGTGAGTACCGTGTATTATCTTAAAACGTCAAACACAAGTCAGAAATTGTATACATAAATTAATTTGGCACCAAGCAACATTGATCAGTAAAATTTGGCATACACAGTAAATAATTCCATATAAAAAGTGGTAAAACAAACGAGTGTGCAGTTTGGTTGGGCAGTGCACATCTACTCACGATTGAACCCACGGTGAGTCGGTGAACGCCCTGAGATAAAGGTTTCATATAGTCGAGGCATAAAATATAGTAAACAGTTTTAAACAGATAACCAACCAAACTTTGCTAAAACACATCATATAGGAGTCATTTATTGAATACTAAATATAGGGGCGACGACAAAAGTCGTGTATCATAAATTTATAAATAAATAAAAATTAAATCAAATTATATATAAAAAAAATAAATATTAGGGCGGAGGGGTGGAGTAATAAACAGCATAAGAATATATATATATATATATATATATATTGTAGTGGTTTTAAAGGGCTAAATCTACGTATAAACAAGGTAATTTGAAACACCCTGTATAGAGGAAACAACCAGAATTTACGTGCGAAATTTATTTCATTTAGTTCATTTTAAAGTAACAAGTATTACCATAATTTTACAATTAATGAATAAAATTCAGTTAGGTTCGTAAAGAAAATAAATTTTAGAAGCCAATGCAATTTATTTATTAATTTAATGGAGTTTAATTGAACGGGTAATTACGCATAAAAGCATAAAAAATCGATAATACCAAGGTGAAACGCTTTGCTAACACATAAACAGCCGTTGAATATAAAATATCTTGAAAAGCCAACTCTTAGAAATGTTGTGTTAAAACGTCGGTTAATTGAACACCTGCATGTTTTTGAAATGTCAGGTTCCCCTTATTTGTGTAGATAAAAGACAGTATTCCAAGTATATCGGGTAAACGGTTGGAGGGTTCGCGTAAATGTTAACTAAAAATTTCCTTAAAGCGCAGAAAGGATAGACGGTTAATGAAATACGTCGAAATGAGACAGGCATAATGACAGTCCATTTCAAAACGCACGTATTCAGTCCACATGGAGTAAATTTGAAACGCGCACAGTAATATCGATTTCTACCACTCAAACAAGGTTAGAAGGAAACATATAATATGCATAAGAAAAGGACAGCGTTAATATAGGCGGGGTTTTTAAGACGTCGATGGATATACTATTGGTCGATATAGTTAGTTCTAGAACAGACAAACACGAGAATATTTGAAATCGGGTTTATTGGAAAATATCGTAACGACGCGTTAAATTTCGGAGATTTCGAAAACGGTTGAAACAAAATTTGAGGAAGTGTTATTTTAAAATTAGATTTTTCACGGGAAGAGTGACCTAGAGGTGGCATTTGGAATCATATAAATACTCGAAGAGAATTAGCATCGCTTTCTTTTAACTTCGATTGCTTAGTATTTTCACCGCTTCAGAATACGGGTTTGTAAGTTACATATTTTAAAATTAAATAGTACAGTGTTGGCCTCATAATTTGATACGCGAATAAGTGACGAGTCTAAATTTTAATTTGAGGTGTAACATTTATCTTAAACAAGCTCGTGAAGTGACGTGAAGTAACGTAAATTTAAATTAAATTAAACTAAAGTACGCAATTATGAAAGAAGTGTAATTGATTTGGAATTGGATGCACCGTGAAGGCAGAGCAAACAGCACAACCTAAATGGGGTTCATCTACAAATAGCTAGAAGCGGCCAGCAGAGCAGAGCGAAACAACTTAACGGCATCGTCAACGGAGTGGAGATCTTCAAGAAATTCCAGGTAATGCTTTAAAATTGTTGTTGTTATAAACTATGAAACTATGAAAATTGTGTGACGTGTGAGAGTGAATTTTGAAGGTATTGTGCATTATTTTGCGTATTGAAAATAATACGTATAACTAACTTTATTATGGTATTTAAATAGAAATCTAAAGATGTATATAAAGCTTATTAACGTTTCATCAGGAATTTAAAATTTTTATGTTACTAGTACATGGGTTTTTTTTGTTTGTTGTAAGAGTATGCGAAGTACAATAGCATACATTATTCATAATTAACTGGGTTATCATGAGCTCACCATACTCCAGAGTATACTAATTTAAAATAAATTATAAATAAAGAAAGAAAATAAGATATTATTCAGGGCCTATTTACTCCGGGTATATTCAATGTGTTTGATATTTTAAATTAAAATCCAGGACAGTACAAAAATAGGATTTATTGAGGTGTAGCTTGATCTCTGAAATGTGGATAATCTTGAATTTTATTTGTAAATAGTGGTAAATAAATATTGTATGATGGTTGTATTATTTTGTGGTTTTATTGAGAGTGTGCGTGAACGATACAGAGTATAATAGTGAATCTAGGTATCCAAGAGGAGGCCCAACTGAGCTAGCCAGGGAAGCGGTTGAAGAATTAAGGGGATGAAGAGAGGAATCTGGGTAAGAGATTATTTTGTTTTTAATTTTTCTACTGTGCAATTTTCGATTTTGTAAAAATGAAAATAAATTAGTATCGAATCTACTGAGGTTACCTAAGTAACACTGCAATATATATATATATATATATATATATATATATATATATATATATATATATATTATATATATATATATATATATATTGCTATGATAGTGTAACAATTTTATTTTCGATAATAAATCCCTCCATATAATTTTAAGAATAATATAACAATTTTATTAATAACAATAATAATTTGCATTCAACTTCAAAAGTAATACGTTAAGCCTGCATCGTCCTTTAATAATCTACTTATAGTTAAATATCTGTGTCATATACAGCTATTTACAAGCACATCTCTGTTTGATTATTCCCCTCCGGACGGCTCGACCGCCCGAGCGAGTTTGTAGATAGTCGGCCACACGTGGTAGAAGTATCAACATGTACCCTAGATTGCAGGCCGGCAATTTGCGAATCCACTTCAATTAGTGAACACATCTTCGAATAACGCGCGATACTTAGAATGCGACACTTAGAATGCGATACTTAGAATGCGACACTTAGAATGCGACACTTAGAATGCGACACTTAGAATGCAAACTTTAGAAGGCGACAAGTAGGATGCAACTTTTAAGATACACAAGGACACAGTAAAGATACACATGTAAGATGCTACCTTAGGAAGGCGGCGTAATTCAACTTCGAGATTATTACAACTGCTGCAGAATGTATTGCAACAGGATTTGATTCGACACGTGGGACGAAGTCATTGTAGAAGTTGGTTTGGATGAATTTGTTTCAAATTACAAACGCTGTTATTTTTGCTTGAAATAACAAGGATCTTGTCTTTCTTTGCTACAATGCGACAAATGCAGTTTTGGTTCGTAGATAGCTATAAGTTCTTTTTATGTGTTTCAAAACTAGGAACACCTTAACTTGCTTTGATGCGTAATACAAGTACGTAATAAAAGTTTCAACTAATTGCTAAGCTGGATTTACCAGTAGTAAAACTAAAGTTCATTGATTTAATGTTTTAAAAACAACACGCGTTGCTCAATATCAATCGTCGGTAACGTCAACAGGTGTTACTGACGTCATATATTTTGCTGCTTTGTACTGCTGACAGATGTTATTTTTAAAAGCAAATGCTTTGTACAGCTTTAGTACAAGATATGTAAACATGTCTATTTTTGTGATCAGCTTTATATAAATTAAAATTTGCATATGTAATTTAGAAAACTCAAATGCTAACATTTTTAGAACTTATTAATTTGTCATCTGCCTGAACAGATCTGCACAGGTCAGAACCCTATTTGTACAACAAGTTCATGTCTTACTGTAGAGTATTTGATTGAAAATAATTAAGACGAACATGAAAGTTGAAAGTTATAGATTGATACAGTTAATGATTAAATTTTTGTTACAAGTCACATTATTTTAAAAGAGATTTTTCTTAGTAAACAATTGGTTCCAGATTAAAGTTTTTTATTTTGATCAAGTATGATCAAATCTAATAACATAAATCAAACCCTTATGAGTAGGAATTTGATGCCAATTTTATATTGGAAACACCTTTTTAACTACTTCTTTATGTATTTTTGCTGGACACAAATAGTGTTCCACCTTTTTATTTATTTAACTATTACAATTTCTTACAGGAGCTGCGTCTTATTTTATTAAGACAGGTTTTTGTCAGTGAAGGCGATCCTTTTTCTTTGGGTCTCCACGTCCGCCCTTAGAAATATGCTATGCAATTATCATAATTACATCAGGACTTGGTGGCGCCTATTTGGTTTAGATTAAGTTTGATCTGCAAACAGATTTCGACTTACCCCTCCATTTCTCATAGCTCTGCCCAAGGAATAGACCCCTAGTTATGTCGGAAGACTTTGTTCACTGGCGCCGGCAACGGTTAGGGCCCAGTTAAATTCGTTTCACTGGCACACACACAAAAGGTGCACTTAGAAAAATACGTTTTAATATAGCCCTTTTGGTTTTCAAGCCCCTACGATGGGTGTCATTTTTAACTGATATGTAATTCCTTTTATACTCCTATGTTGTACATTATATTTTATTTGTTTGTTTACCACGACTAGTTCACTGAATACTCGACTTCCTAATAAATCTTATTTTACCCTTTAAAGGGATTCAAATAAAGCAGTTCAAAATCACACGATATAATAATTGATAATCTGTACAATGTTGTGTAACCTCAAAAATTTTCCCTTGTGTAGAATATTTACATTTACCAAATTTATGCTTTCCTGTAAGCCAGCAAAAATATCTTTTAATTACTCTCAAGTACCTTTGAACGTTCTAAAATGCTTTTCCCTGTTTTCATATTTTCAAATGACCTTTTTGATGATTTTTACAAATACATAATGTATAACGAATATTAAATTTGAAACAGTCTTTAAATAATAAAATGTTTAAAAATCGCTAACCTGGAATGGTCACTGGAGTTCCCTCATAGTCTGTGGTCCGCATCCCTTGTTGTGTCCGCTTTACTTATTGGCCAGAATTATCTACTTTTAAACTCTGGTATTTTTAGATTTGCGTTAAGGCTTAGATCTCGACATGAACATTAACCCAACAAAAGTCGTATCAACAACAATTGGCATCAACAAAAATGCCGTCCCAATAAAATGGCATCAGCAAAAGCCGTCCCAATAAAAGAAGCCTTAACAAAAGCCATCCCAATAAAGGAAGCCCTGTTTTGTTAAATATTAAAAATAAATTTAATTAATGGTTTAACTTATGTCTATTTGTAGATCGGCTTATTTTCGTCGCACAATTTTTCACTTTCAAATTTTACTTATTCTGAATTTTGTTTCACTAATTAATTACGTAACTTTCTACTGAATTTTAAGCATAGTTTGTGCCTGGTTGAATATGAACTAAATGTTTATTCATTTTCTATTGTATTTATAAGCTCTTCCCACCAATAGTTTTTATTGGCGTGTTTATTAATCAAGGCTTGTACTTTGCTTTATCTGGCAGAACTCGGTATTTTCTCAAATTCTCTGGTTTAATTCTTCGACGAAATGTTTTCTCAGTCACGTAAGCGTTCTGCTAAATTACAGTATTTTGTTAAGATTTCCGATTATTGCTTTTATCCAATCACGTATTCAATGTTTGTCAATTAAAAGTCCACGATTATCATATAATTGAACCGCCTGGTGTTTATTTGTTTGTTACCGAATGTTGGTTTTTTTAACAATTGTGTTCTTTCTAGTCACGTATTTAGTGACGTATTAAGATGCGTTTGCATATAGATGCGTTGATATTTTCGATGTAATTATTAAATATTTGGAATGCCAATTTATCTATGTTTCTTGATAATTTTATTTGCTGCAATTAGTTGCTTCTAAAATCGTATCTTTACTCGTAAATTATACTTAAACATATTATACGACGCACACATTACTATTCTAATTAAATGGTATCGGATTATTATTAAAGGAGCTTCTTTCTCATGCATTTAATCAAATATCTTTTATATACAGTGTCCTCGCAATTGACTTTTTGTAAAATGATCGATTTACTCCTATAATTGATGGAATTATTTGATTTTCTTAAAGTTAAAGTTATTTATATTTATTCTACGGACCCTATGACTTAATCTACCCTTAAACTATCCTCTTATCATAGCATTATATATATATATATATATATTATAATTATAATGGACTGGTCAGTCTTATAGAATAATACACATGAGGTACGTCAAAAAATCCTTTGGGATATAGTCTAATAAAGCAATTAAATAAATAGTTTTAATCAAAAGCTTTTGATAAAAAAACTATTTACTTAATTGTTTTATTATTGGATTATATCCCAAAAGATTTTTTGACATACCTCATGTGTATTATTTTCTATATATATGTGTGTGTATATATATATATATATATATATATATATATATATATTGCTGTGATAAGGGGTTGTTTAAGGGTGTACTTTATAGTAAAGGTCGTTTAGAAATTAGAAATTATAATAGGAAGCAGAAAACTGCAGTTATGTAATTGAAAATTGAGAAATGGAGATAGTTTGTAAATAGTAGACAGTCAACACTTTGTATATAAAGTATAAGTAGTTTTAAGCGACGCAAATAGACACACGAAGACGCATAGTTAGCGTAGAAACAAGGAATACATGCATTAAGTAAATAGTAAATATTTAACACTCTGTAGATAGAGTTTTAGTTACTTTAGGCAATGCAAATAATGATATTTTTCAGTGGACGCACGCGTATTTATAAGTAAACATAATAAAGTGTAATTAAACACGCATTCAAAAGAGTTCCAAACAATTAAGTTAATATGGAGATAAGAAATAGAGCTTCTCGAAGCATAGTGTAAGTGCGTACAAGTAGTTAATAATTGTGATAAAGAAAAGTGATTAAAAATTGCGTAAATAACAGGCAGATATGAAAATTAAAAGTCGAATTGCATTAGTTGTTTATGTACAACATGTAAAAGCGATTAGATTCGTCAAAACACTGCATGTTTGATAACGAGGCACTTGCGAGCAGGCCACAATTATTTGAAAGCAAATAATGTTACATCAGAAACTACTTTAAATGCAAAGATTTGTTTGGTTAAAATTAGCGACGAGCTTGTAGACCATACCCACTGACGGAGTAGGAGATCAATGATATATTAACAGGGACAGTGATAACGAACTCAGTTTTCAACTCAACAAAGGCCGAGGTGCGCCACTCTGAAACAAAGTGTGATACGTAATAATAATTTAAAGTGAAATGATTGGTTAAGTGCGGCTAAGATGAAAATTACGATTGCCGATTAAACGTAAGTAGATTTTTGGGAATTTATTTAAACTAAAACATAATAACAATAGGGCTCTAAGACCGGGGAGTATAGACTACAATTTCCGAGTCCGGGGAGAATAATAAGAAATCTAAGTTCGGGGAGAATAGATGGTATTCTAAGTCTGGGGAAATTGATGAGAATATATTCTGAGAAGAAGTAATAAATCGAAATGAGATGACAATAATTTGGGGTGCATAAGTCTAAGTTTAATAATGGTAGTCCAGAGGGTGATGGCAATAATTTAAATGCAATGGTTCATGCGTGTGAATAGACAATATTTCGAATGGGCATGTAATAATTATGAATTGGGGGAAAATAATTTTTATCCAAATGGATGGTAGAATGCATGGAAAATATTAGCTGATAATGGATGCGTCAATTGCGAGAAGGAAATAGCGAAGAAAATAGACCAGGTTAGATTTTAGTTATAAGACATTATTTTTCTTTTTTTTCTTTGAATATTGAATTGGCTTAATATAAATGAATGTGACGAAGTCAACAAACCAGAGAACTTGCATACGTATCAAGGGCGTTATATGATAAAGAGGTTTTGAACGTTCCACACGTCTTTTTTTATAAACAATAGGTTTTTTTTTGGTGACTTTAGATTTGATTAAAAAGTATATGATTTTTGATAAATGAGATTTACAACATTAATTAATTGAAAAGTGTATTTTAAATAATTTACAAAAACTGTACATAATATTTGTTTCATTATATAAAATTGAATTAACTTCATTTTATAATTCTAAATAAATGCTAGTCGAGGTCATAAGATGAAGTTAATGGGAGTGATGTGATAATTTAAACAATAAAGGAGGAGCTATAAGTTGAATACGCCATTGATAACGAGTAAGGCGGTAACATATCAAGTTTTGTTATTGGTCGACAAGGTCGGTTCAAGATAAAATCCAGTTAAGTTCCTGGAGGGAGTTCATAGCAATATTTATATGACAGCCCAACGTCCGAGATTGATAAATCCAGTTAATACATAGCAATATTTATATGTTGACCAAATGATGGGGCGCGAATAATTTAGGGAGCATAGCAATATATATATATATATATATATATATATATATATATAAAAGTAACTGTGATACTTGGGGGCTGAAAGGGTGGTATTCTTCATTTTGAAACTGATTTGGCATTCAGCATGTGAAAATACATCAAATAACTAAAGTAAATAGTTCAGAATGTAATAATTTTTCAATGAATTTCAGGAAGTTAGAATTTAAAATTCATAATCTTTCAGATAATTATTCAGGAAATATATTGCAGGATATACAAGAAACATCCGTGTATAATACGGCATTTAAATTTCAGATTTTTAAACACAAATTTAACCTTCTTATTATATTACAGATAAGTTGGTATGAATATTTCGAAAAGCTTTTAGCTCGATTTCAAACCGCATTATTTTTCTTTGTATTATTAGGGGAGATAAGACTTGAACAAAACAACAGCAATTCCAGATAGTTTAGTTACCGCCGTCAATTAGTGCGGCGAGAAACGGATTTATGACATCTAAAAAGGACGTAAAACTTGGATATATGCAGAATGGGATGGGCGTAGTGATCGTTCGTTATACGAATATTGCAAACTAGGTAACAGAGAAAGGTGATTTGAGTGCGTAGATAGAAGTAAGATGAAGATAACACGTGTTCATTAGAGGCGTAGCTTAAATAGTTGTCGACTTGGGGTAAATGCCAAGGCTGTTTTGAGGATCGATTTACTTTAGTACACGTGCGGTTTGTTGTTCGTTTCAAGTGATTTTCAGAGGTGTTTTTAAATCGTGTAACTAAGAGTGGCGGTTGGAAAGGATATGTAGAATTGTGAACGTGAGTTGTGAGTGTAGAGCGGTTTGTGAAAAGTAAGAATTTGGCCTAGGTGATTTCAGGAATTGTAGCAGTCTTTGGAGATGGGGAACTTGGATATAAGCCTCAGGGTTTTGATGGGAAGCTCTCTTAATTTTCAACGTTTTTATGTTTTTAGTATATTAGTATATTACGACTTAGAGACTCCAATATGCTTATACGATTGCATAATCCTTTTCAACTACCTTAAACGCTTAAGTAAAAGCAATTTGATTTTATTTTGCACTTATTGTAAAACTAATGCAATTAGTATGGAGTAAATGTCGGCGCCTAATCAATTTGGTTTATTATCTAAAACTATGGTTAGAGAAAAAGAGGTTTGAGGTACCACAGTATTTTGGTTGACGATAGAGGACCTTGTGGTAAATCTGGTTACAGCAGAAGTTGGATGAAGCGATTCGAGTTAAAGTTGTTTGTGCATGCAGCAGTTCCAGGCAGCAGACTCCTTGTGTAAATATGTATCTCAGGTAACTGTGCTTTCTTGTTGTACATGTGTAAATATGTTAATTAATGACTTTGCGGATTGGGTGTATAATTGTACATTAACTAAAAGGACAAAATAGGGGAAGGTTTCTGATGGAATATTTTAATTTGAGTGATTTTTAATATTTTTGTGTGAATAATTTATGGTATTGGAAGAATTTTATATTATGTACAAGGTAAAAGGGTCTGTTTGTATATTCGTATGCAAATTTTAGCACTAAGAAGTCAAAGTTTTACTATGAGGACGTATTGAAACAGAGTAAGAAGTGTGTTGAAGCCCTATTACTTTTTTTTTAATTAATTGGATATTATATGGTGTAAATATTGATCTCGAAATATACTGTTAAAGGCGTATATTAAAGGGGATGTATATAATTTGTAAACGAGGTGAGAGAGAGGAAGAGGAGACTAATTTTGTTTTGCGTTGTATATTCAATTTAGTTGGAGTGTAAAAAAATGTTGTCTATTTCCTGTAGCATTTCGCAGTAGATAGTTTATTTTCAGAAAAAGGAGCAAAAAGGCGCGGCATATTTTATAAGTAAAGGTCCCAGAACGAGGAACATTTGGTGCTCGTAGCAATTCTAGACACATACAGGGGCTCTTCACAGTATTAATGGCGACCAACTAGTGGAGCTCTTCGCAGAATTAGTGTCACCCGAGTTTAGGGGCTTTTTGCAGTAATATATATATATATATATATATATATATATATATATATATTAATGGGTTTGAGGTCAGCTGGAGGAAAGTATACTCTTTTTTAAGCCTAAATTTTCGAATTTAATTCAAATTCTTGTGTATGTATTAGCGTGAGTGCATGTACATACTCCCTGTATGTTTGTTATGGTTTATTTAGCATTTTTCTTAATCTTCTTTGGGGATGATTTTGAAAACTATGAGTGGTTTACTTCCCAAAGAAGATTAAGAAAATGCTAAATAAACCAGAACAAACATACAGGGAGTATTTACATGCACTCATGCTAATACATACACACACGCGCGCACATAGGCATCCTATATTTAAAACTTTAAATAATAAAAAAGTGAAACTGAAAGGTTTCAAAATTTGACATTTTTATATTTATACAAGTTATACAATTTTTATACAACAAATTGAAGCAAACATCATTTTAAAAAGATTTTTCGATTTAATTTCTATGTTAATTTAATATATATCCTCACCTTGTAAGTTAATAGCAATTCATGTATATGTTAGCCTAGTTAATTGTATTTTAGAAAGCCTGTGATCAAGAATTTGAATTAAATTTGAAAATTTAAACTTTCATCCAGCTGACCTCAAACCCATTAATAATACATCGTATTTGTGCAAGGTCATTATCTCCAAACGTATATATATATATATATATATATATATATATATATATATATATATATATTGCTATGATATTGCTGTACTTCAATGTATTTAACGCACAGTTACCTGCTGTCCGCCACCGCTCTGTTCCTAAATAATCTAGAATAAATTTTAAATTTCACACAATTAGTTTTATGCCTCGACTAGCTCAGTTCAACTCCACACACAGTACACGACAATACAGTAACAGAGAAAATTTTACCCTCTTTTTTTTCTCTAACACTTCATACCTAAATAAGATAAGCTGAATAACCAAAAATTTGTATAATAAATCAAGAAATATGTACAATTTGCATTTCCACAACCTTCATTCTATTATTTGCTATTTAAAACCCTTGAATCAAAGTAAAAACATAAATCTGTTTGCCGCCAATTTATAATCCTATTAAAAATATATAAAGCCAGCAAAAATAACTCTGTATTATATTGGAAGTCTTGTTGAACGTTCAATGACCCTTCATTCTCTTAACGTAATTTCTACGTATCAATCAAAATTTTTGATGACCCTTTACATAAATATTTAAGTACATGGAAGTTTTAAATGTTCAATAAAATTAAGTCTTATGCTATTAATTAATTATCACTAACCTGGTATTTTTTTAGGTTGATTCCCTGGTTTGAATGTGTAGCTTTGAGTACACCCCAATCCTTTGACCTACCGCTATGTACCTACTAACCAGTGCCATTGGGTTGCTTTCAGCTTAACGTCCTGATTCAGAATTTTCCCCTTTGTTATATCTGTTACCCGTAGGTTTGGATTTTTACATCAGATTTCTTATTGAATTTGTTTCATGAATTGTTTATTGAATCTCTTTGTAAATCTCTCAGTATATTTTTAGTAGATTTTCTCAGTTTCCTTAGAGTATTTTCTTAGATTTACTTAAAGCCATAAGTTAATAAATGTTAAAGATAATGCTTACCTTAATTAAAATTTGGACTTACGTCTTATGTCGACGGAGAATTTGTATATTTGAACGTGCACTTGTACTTGAAATTTTTAATTATTAACTTTCACTTATAAATCGTGGTTTTAATTTCACACTTGAACTTTGCGTAGTATTTTTGTTCAAACTAGTACAGTTTGTGCTTTAGTTATGTAAAGACTGACCATTGCCCGCTTGGTGTAATGTATAAAGGCAATCCCTTCCCATGCTGTCATTGGCTTGATTGCGCATTTTCTTGGTTAAGGTGTTGCACTTGTCTTATGAAAGCCTTCGGATTTTATATAAAGTTACCTATCCTAAATCTTGTTGAAATGCTCCCCAAATCATGTAGACATCAAAACTTCACATTATAGAGTTAGTTGACTATGGTACTTTGTAACATTCAATATCATGTTTTCGTATTTTGTACAGGAAATTATTCAGATTTTCCTTTTAATTCCGCATGTATAAAACTTGTTGTTCCATATTTTGTTTATCCAATATGCTGGGTTTTATTCAAAAGTGTAGCGATTTCTACATTTAAAACATGTAGACTAAATTTTATAATGGGATTCCTTAACAGATGACGTAAATTAGATACGTTTTTATTGACTTTTTACGTTCTGAAACATGCTTGTTTTACAATACCTGTTTGTTGTGAGCACGCATGATTAATAATGCGTCGAGTTTAAAAAAATTCGTTTCATGTTTGTTTGACTTTAGATACTTCTAATTTGTATTTATTTAAAGTTTCTGAATGTATTCTTGTTTCTAAAATGAATCGGATTGCGTATATAGTTATTTATTCTACTAAATGTGGTTAAATTATTAAAGAATGAGCTTCCGTTATGTTAATATATATATATATATATATATATATATATATATATATTACTCAAATTTAGACCAGGGTATTAATTAACGACATCAAATAATTTTAATCACCCTGTATAAAGAAACAAATAGAAATTACGTGCAAAATTTATATTAATTAATTCAATTTTTAAGTAACGGGTATTAAACAAAGTGTACAAATAATAATTAATATTTAATTAGTATTCGCTAAAAATTAAAGGGTAGAAGTCAATGCCATTCATTATTATTTTAATTGGAGTTAATTGAACGATTATTAAGGTATAATATGCATAAAAGCTTTTAAAAAACCCAATAATACCAAATATGAGACGCGTTGCTAGCATACAAATCTATCAAGAAGGTTAAAATACGTAGAATATCCAAATCGTAGAAGTATTACGATTGAACACCTGCATATTTTTAAATGTCAAAGTTCTAATAAATTTGAATAGATAAACATGCAGATTCTACGTATATTGGAAACGGTCGGATGCTTTAGCACGAAATACAAAACAGCGTTTATTTAAAAGTCACGTCGCGAGTCCACGTGTAGTTTAGGCAGCCGATAGTAAAGAATATCGATTTGTACCACTCAGACCAGGGTAGAAAGAGACGGATAAAACGCGCAAGGCAGAGACACGGATAATAAAAGGCGTGATTTGAGCAACGTCACTAGGTTTGCGATTGGTTGAAATAAGTTGCAGATATGAGAGGAGAAAGCATAGCAGTTGGTGTGTAAAATTAATTAGTTGTTCTCGGACGTGTTTGCGAGCCGTGTGAAAATTTCTTAGATTTAATTGGCACGAGTGCAAAATTTTAGTAGAATCGCTGTGCCGGACTGTCGAAAAGGGAACATAGAATGCGAAATTCTAAAAATTGTCCGTTGAGGGACAAATCCGACGTGCAAGCGTGCTATTATATAAACTCGTGTTAAGAGGAGTTTCGCTCTCTTTATTTTTTGCTGTTATACCATACTTCAAGCAGAATATGTGCTACGATACAAGTTATTATGCTTTAGTGCACTTACAGAAGATAGATAAGGTAATAAAGTCTAGTTATATTTGCGGGTATTACTGTACCAATTATCCCAATTAGTAGCGATAAATAAATACATTGAAGTATGCAGTTTTTAGTATAGCGTGAACGAATTATGAATTTCTTTGCTATTTTGTTCGGGAGTTAGTAATCAAATGTTATTAGTAAACGTGATTGGATCTACAAACAAGATTTAGATATACATAGATGCGTTCCTGAGAAGCCCTAAAACTTTTTAAACGAATGGTGTTGTAGATGAATTTTAAAAGGCGACCAGGAATCCTAGGACGTAAACATAACCCAGCTGGAATGGTGGGGTTAGCAAGGACGATGTACAATGGAGCCCCGAGTGCATTAACCTTCAGGTAAATTATGCATTTTGTTCGATCTTAGATGTTTTGGTGTGTGTTGAATATCTTTATAATTTGTTTGATAAAAAATGGACAGTAGTGAATTTGTATAAACAACAAATTTTGAATTTTAAGGTAAAATTTTCTTGTTTAAGTAGAAAGGAGTATTTAGCAGTTTATGTTTTGATTATGATAAAAATTTGGGTCTGTCTTTGAGCTCAATTAGACTAACCTGTTTAATTAACGTAAAGGGGTGGGAGATGCTCCCTTTTATTCAGACTTAGGTCTGCACATATTGTAACTTAATTAGTATGCATCCTACCAGGACTTTAATTCTGGATGCAAATTAAAAATGATGACAAATTTAAACTTGAAATTTTATGAGTTTCTGTGAACGCATTTATTCGATAACACTGTTAAGTTCATTATTGCTTGCATTCAACTTCATGAAAGAACAGCTGTCCTCGTACACATTGGTGAACATGGGTCGAAACATATGGGTGGGAGTAGTATGAGGTCAAGCCATAAAGTTTATGAATTCTATTTTTTTTAGAAAAGTTGGGTCAAAAATGATCATTACTTAATGCACCTTTTTACTATTTTTAGTGGAATGTATTAGAATAATAGAAATTATTGAAAAATCTGCAAAAAGACGTCTTGAACTTCTACAATTTTTACAAGCAATTATTTTGGCGTATTCTAATGCTGGTTTAAATATAGTTAACGTGATTGTGAGTGAACGCAAATTTCGCTATATTCGAATTACCCAATACTATAATCATCACAGACTTTGATTTTTATTAATGGCTTAGAAGCATGAGGATAATTTTTTGGTCAGCTACAAATTTTAAATCTGTCGTACACTTCTTCAATCATGATTTTGAAACATGGTGGAGTCTAGGCGACCATATGATGAAGGAGGTGTTGGTTTTGCTGAATTCCTTTGATTATGGTTCCAGTGTTGTAGGATCTTCCAGGGATGAAGACAGGACATCGGGAAGTACACCTTTTGAAGGTATTATCCCACCCATGTATGTATATATTTCCTTCCTGTGGTTGGCTTTACGTATTTCTTTATTTGTTTAGAATTTACAGGACAAAAATATTTATTTTTTTGGAATATACATTAATTTAGGACGATGTAATCAAATTAGGTAAAAGTATGTTATTTAAATCTGGTTTCATGGTGTAAGAAATTTTGTATCATCAAGTTCTAATTATAAAGTATAACTTAGGTAAAATATGTTTACGTAATTGTTTTAAGTTACATTTGAGATAGACAAATGTGTGTAGAAACAGCTGGTACATTTTAATTGCTTTGGTTTAAAGTTATGAATATTCTATTGGCGGCACTTTTTATTGTTTGAGGGTGAATGATAAAATAAGATTAGCATTGGCTGTTCATAAGATTTTCTGTATAAAATTTTGACTAGCTCAATGAATTAATGGAGTTTTCAAAATGAAATCAAACAGCAATATCATGAAGTGTTTGTACAGCAGTCTAAAATATTTTCTCTCATACAAAATCATATTTATTTATTTATTTATTTATTTATTTTACATACATCTATCTTACAGAAACTAATCCACTTACAAGATAGAGCTACAAACAAAGAAGATAAATAAAAATAACTATTATAGTGGGGGAAGTGAGAAGTATTGTGAATACAATTCATTTAGCTAATATAATTTCTTTAATATTTTTAATTGAGGTGCAGAAAATGTCTAACTGTGTTTGAATTTTTGAGTAATTAGAACAGATTACATGCAATGGGGAGAATTTAAGAACATTAGTACGCAGTATGACACAATGAAACGTGATAGGGTTACGAGAATTAGGACGGGGTATAGAAAATTGTATCTGATGGAGAATTGTAGGGCAGTGAGATAGTGAAAGGATATTATTCAGAAATATTATGGAGTGCAGAAAACGACAGTTTTGTAACAAATGAACATTAAATGCAGCTAGTAAAATGTTATGTGGATATCCAATAGGCGGGTAAATGCCTTGAGTACGCAACATAACTAACTTCAAAAATTTTCTCTGAACATTTTCCATTAAGTTAATGTGTATAGCATAGTAAGGGCACCATATAATTGAAGCATATTCCAGACGAGAACATATATATGCATTATATAATGTTAGAAAAGTGGAAGGATTTGAGAAACTAGTTGAATTGCGGATAATGAAACCCATTGTCTGATGTGATTTTTTAACTAGATAGTTAACATGTTCAATGAAGCGCAATTTTGTGTAAAAAATTACTCCCACATCCTTAACATGAGGTGGTCTATGAAGAGTTGTATTATTTAACAAATAATCAAATCTAATCGGATTATCAATTCTAGAGAATGTCATGACGTAACATTTTTTAACATTCAGCGGAAGATTATTGATAGTGCACCAAGTAGTTAAAAGATCCAAATTGGTCTGCAAATTTCTACAATCCTCTTCTGAATTTATTTCATTGTAAAGTTTTAGATCGTCTGCATATAGAAGATAGTTTACTTTTAGTGTGTCTCCAATGTCATCAATATATATTAAGAAGAGAAGTGGCCCTAGAATTGACCCTTGAGGCACTCCTGAAGTAACATTTATGAAATTCGATTTGTGGCCATGATACTGTACGTACTGTAAACGGTTTTCTAGATACGAAGCAAAAAGTAATATTAGATTATCTGAGAAACCAATGCGGTGTAACTTAGCGATAAGAGTAGAGTGGCAGATGCGATCGAATGCTTTTGAAAAATCAGTATAGACAACGTCAACTTGAGTACGGCGGTCTAGAGAATTAGCTATAAACTGCGTAATACAAAACAAATTCGTGGTGGTGGATCTACCTTTGACAAAACCATGTTGATAAATGTTTAACCTATTTTTTACTTGTTCCCATAGGAAAGCATGAAGAATGATTTCGAGAACTTTACAGAAGTTAGATATAATGGCAATTGGCCAGTAGTTATTTATGTCACTCTTATCACCGTTTTTGTTAACAGGAGTAATTCTAGATAGCTTCCACATTGTTGGAAATGTCTGTTTTTGAATTATCAAACTGAATAAAAAGGTCAATGGCCTTAACAATATGTGTTTACAATCTCGTAGAAAGAACGCAGGTATACTATCTGGACCCATCGTCATATTCGGCTTAATGTTTTTAATCGCTTGTAGTATGTCATGTTCAGAAATAACTGCCATATTAAAAGTGACCGTATTATGTAGGATCGTTTGTGGTAATCTGAATGTATTTTGTAAGTTATAGCTATAGCAGGTAGAAAAGTAATCTGAAAATGCATTCACCACTTTCGGGCCAGTGTTGACTGTAGTTCCATTGAAGATCATGTTAGATGGAAGAGAAGCACGTCCACTTTTATATGACATGTATGACCAGAATTGTTTTGGGTTGCTTTTGATATTTATTTCCACATTTTGTAAGAAGTCTTTATATGGTATAGCAATGTCTTGTTTAGTTTGAGATCTTAGTTCACTGAACTGCTGATATATGTGTAGGTCGTTTGTTTTTTTTATAAAGCTTCCATATAGAACATTTACAGCATAGTTTCTTTCAAACATCAAATTATTTCTAACAAGTACCTGATTTAGGTTTAAATTTACAAAATTAAATCTCTTCTCGTATGCATAGTTTCCATTCCGAATGGACCTGCACTAGAACTAGAACGGGTGGAATGGCTTCCGCATTCCAGTGATCTAAAAAGCGAAACTACAGGTTCAACCAAAGTAATAGGGTCTTTAGTGAGGAACCAGACTAAGCAGCGGCTTTTTCGGTACTTAGATTGACAGAGACCATAGGGGTCGACATGACATTCTAAGACACACTACCACGATGTGGAAGGCAACAGGAAACCACCACATTATCTCCCAAGTACAGAGCGTACCTAAATTGTATTTAAGATGATGGCATCCTCTGTGGTAAAAGATTCCAAAGGTAAATTAGTTCCCCATTCGGATCTCTGGGAGGGGACTACTTCGAAGGATATGATAGAAAAATTTAGAAAAAGAATCTGAAACACTCTGCAGGTCGGAGCGTCGAATGTCAGAAGTATGAAGCAAGTAGGTAAGCTAGAGAAGTTAAAAATTGAAATGGATAGGTTAACACTAGACATTGTAGGGATCAGTGAAGTTCGGTGGCCAGAGGCAGAGAATTTTTGGAGTGAAGACTTTAAGGTAATTCATACAGGATTAGACGAAGGAAATTCTGGTGTGGGGACAGTTATGTGAAAAAATATAGGACACTGTGTAGAAAACTACCTACAAAAGAACGAAGGAGTACTCATGGTTACATTAGAATCTAAACCGGTAAGTGCAGTAATAATACAAGTATACATGCCCACCTCTAGCCACAATGAGGAAGAGGTACAAGTGATCTACAAAGATTTCGAAGACAAACTAAGATAGGTAAAAGGACATGAAAATTTAATAATTACGGGGGATTTTAATGCAGTGGTAGGCGAGGATAGGGAAGGAGCGATAGTAGGTTTATGTGGTTTAGGCAGATAAACGACAGGGGAAATAGGTTGGTAAAATTTTGCAACTAAAACAATTTAATCATTACAAACACATTATTTCAACATCATGCTAGAAGACGATACACGTGGAAGATGCCGGGGGTTATAGGAAGATATCAAATAGATTACATTCTTGTTAGACAATGGTTTAGGAATTAAGTAAAAGACTGTAGAAGCTACCCAGAAGCAGAAATATACACTGACCACAACATCATAATTATGAGGACTGCTCTTAAATTTAAAAATTTGAAAAGAAGGAACGGAAAAAGTCAATTTTACTTTGAGAAACTAAAAGATATAGATATCTACGAAAGATTTGAAAAAAGTTAAATGAATTGCTGAAAGATATCGGGAAAATATCTTATACTAAGGAAGTAGAAACAGAATGGAATAACAATAAATCCAGCTTAGACAAGGCGGCCGGATATATTGTGGGATATACACAAAAAGAAAATAAGAAACCATGGATAACAGAGGATATCCTGAATTTAATAGAAGAAAGACAAAAACCTAGGTCTTTAAATTTAAATGACAAATACTTAAATATCAGTTACAAACAATGTTTTAAGAGTAATACCTGCAAAAATCTACAAAGCGCTTTTCCAATTTGTAATTAACAGTATTAAATATCTTCCGCTTCCATTCTTAAATTGACGTCAAATCCCAGTTTACAAAATCATACATATTATTTAAGTCTCCATTTTTTGAAACCAACGTGCATCCCCGGTTTAATTATTCAATATATTTTTAAATAGCTTTTTATATTGAAGCATTTCCCATCTTCATTGAATATTACAAAATCAAATAATTGCATTTACCAATTTTCATATTTATGCAGGTTACGTCTAAAATTTTCTTCTTTATTCACTGTTACATGGTAATTATTAATTACTGTATGCCTATTGCATACTTTAAAACAATCTCTTCTCAAAGCAACATTTTCGCGATCGAATTTATGAATGAATCTCTTTAATAAGTCTCCATTTATATACAAAAATTATCCTTTTTTAGAATGTACTAGTGTTTACGTGATTCCATTCTAAGGAACACACGCCTATCTAATGCAAGTTTAAGGGAATTCCTCGTTTATTACCTCATTAGCGCGATCCACTTATTAATGATGTACACTGCCCGTATTTCTCTAATACATATAAGGTTACTGGACGAATCGCATCTCTCCTACAATGATTGCGAAAGCTAATAAATAAGTCTTATCTTTTTATGGGTTTTTTTAAATGTTGCGGCCGCTTCTCGGAACAAACGTTTCTTTATTATTATTAATTAGGTCATAAGAAATTCTTCTCAATTCCTCTTTCAATTTTGAGAACATGTTTTATTTTAATTGAATTTACGTTATACAGAGTCAATTTGGCTAATTATTTTAAACTTTTATTGTTTTATACATGGGTTTTACACATGCAGAAAGACCCGCGTTTTTATAATTGTAGTAAAAAATTGGTTTTTACGGCAAAACGTGTTTTAATACACATAAGTAATATTAAAGCGTTATTTTTTTAACAAGATTGACGTAGTTCTTACGCTAAATGCATAAAGCTAGCACTAGTCTATGCTATATAAAGCAAATGAAGAGTATCTTTGTATGCATCGAAAATGTATTAATAATTAATAAGTGAAAATAAATGGCTTTATATTTATCTTAAAGTGATTATTTACAGGCACGGCTTAAATTTGTGTTATTGACTACTGCACATATTTATTGCTGTATTTACAATATGCTTTTATTACACAGGGTAATTATTTATACACACGGCACTTGCGTTTTTGCTTGGCAAAAAGAACGCTTGTATTATACAGGGTGTAACCATGAATTTACGAAAATTTCTATTTTTTTCTGGATTCTATTATATCTTGATGGGATTTATTTGTAGAATTTGGGTTTCAATGACCTCTCGTGTCCCCTTTATCAAGTCGATATATTGAAAGTTAGGTTTATGTATAGTTGTGTACACGATTTAAATTTGTAAATTTCCCAATTGTCGTCATCGGTTTCGGTGGCGTAATTGATAAGTGCATGGTTCCGGCAAAAGCAAGATACAGATTCAAGTCCTGTCCAAGACCTTATATTTTCCATTTTTCAATTGCTAGTTCGATTTGAAATGTTTATTTGGGTTTTGCATAAAAGTCTAAGTTATTATTTCATCTTATTCACTGTAATACGATAGTATTTATCAACTTACCTTGTGTAATTAACCACCTAAAATATATATATATATATATATATATATATATATATTGCTGTAAATCCTCTCTATTATTCGGGAACTAAGGTTTTCGAATCGAGCCCCAGCGTTGGGCCGTCATAAATATGCTGTGATCCTCTTCTGATAATCGCCTCTTTACTCTTTCCGCCTCGGCTGCTTACCTAGTTAAAACTCTCATTCATTCATAAAAAAAAAACACATTCCTACCACAAACACCAACGTTAACTCTATTTACATCAATATTCACAATACATTAAAATTTCAAAATTAAAATTCAGCATAAATTTCAGTATCAGAAAATTTCAAGATTAAATTTGTTATCATTTTAATGTGCATCCAGAATTAAAGTCCTTGTAGGATGCCTACTAATTAATATAACAATATATGCAGACCTGAGTCTGAGTACAAAGGGAGCATCTCCCACCCCTTTACGTTAATTAACCAGGTTCGTCTAATTGAGCTCAAAGACATACCCAAATTTTCATGATAATCAAGAACATAAATACTAAATACTCCTTTCTACTTAAACAAGAAAATTTCACCTTAAAATTAAAAATTTGTTGTTAGTACAAATTCACTACTGTCCATTTTAGGTAAATAAATTATAAAGTTATTCAACACACACCAAAACATCAAAAATCGAACAACAAAGCATAAGTTACCTGAAGGTTAATGCACTCGTGGCTCCAATGTACACCGTCCTTTGTTAATCACACCATTCCAACTGGGTTATGTTTAGGTCCTCGGATTACTGGTCGCCTTTAAAAAATTTTCTACACCACCATTCATCTAAAGTTGTTTCAGGGCTTTTCCGGAACTCATCTGTGTATATCTGAATCTTGTTGTGTGGATCCAGTCACGTTTACGAATCATTTAATTATTAACACCCCCGGAAATAGCAAAGAAATTCATACTTCTTTCACGCTATATGCCAAAACTGCCTACTTTTGTTTATTCATTTATTGTTACAATTTCGATAGTTGGTACAGTAATACTCGCAAATATAACTAGACTTTATTACCTTGTATCTTCTTTTCTAAATGCACTAACTAACTTTCATCGTAGCACGTAAAGAGCAAACTGTTTTAAAGTGTTCAATAATCACCAAAATATAAGAGCAAACTGTTTAAAGTGTTAAATCAAAATCGTAAATCTAAAAGCACTTTTTAAAGCATCGAATCATCAAAAATCTAAGAGAGAGAAACTGTTTAACGTCCGGGTTTATATATCGCTAGCCTGTTCGTCGCTTTTGTCCCCAAAACGGACAATTCTTAGAATTTCGCATTCTACGTTCCCTTTTCGATAGTCGGGCACGCGATTCTATTAACTTTGCACACGCGCCAGTTGAAAATCTCAGAAATTTTCACACGGCTCGCAACGCGTCCGAGAATAACTAATTAATTTTGTATCGAAATCGTTACGTTTACACCTCATATCTGCATCTGATTTTCAACCAATCGCCGCTCTCGTGACGTTGCTCAAATCACGCCTTTTACCATCTGTGTCTCTGTCCCGCGCATATTATCCGTCTCTATCTACCCTGTTCTGAGTGGTACAAATCGATACTCTTTACTATCAGTTATTTCAGTCCACGTGGACTGTTAAATAACTCACTTTATTAGCATTTTCCGTGAATATTAAGCGACGGTTTCTCCAACATTCTCTGTAACCATTTGTTATCTACAAAATTTAAGCAGAACGTGACTTTTAAAAATACGCAGGTGTTCAAACGTAATACTTCTAAATAACACTTCTACGATTTGAATACTATTGGGTTTTTACACGCTTTTATGCATATTATAGGTTACTAACGGTTCAATTAACTCCAATTAAAATAATAATGAATGGCGTTGACTTTTACCCTTTAATTTTTAGTGAATCCTAATTAAATATTAATTATTATTTGTACATTTTGTTTAATATCGGTTACTTAAAAATTGAGTTAATTAATATAAATTCTGCACGTAATTTCTATTTGTTTCTTTACTTGGAATAATTAAATTACATTAAAATTGAGCATTTTAATTCTGCTTCTTTTTATATAAAGCGTCTAAAAATAATTTAACTTCCTTATTTTTAATGAAACGAATGAATTTTTATGCTTCACGGTTTTAATAACGCGTACCTTTTCCCAAAGCTTCCTTCTACACGGTGATTAAAATTATTTAATGTGATTAATTAATTTTCTACCCTGGTCTAAATTTGAGTAATATATATATATATATATATATATATATATATAACTTTGAATTGAATATGAAAATTTTTTAGAAATCACCACGAGTTTATTAAATGGTGGTTACTTTTTATAAATCCTATTAGCAGGCCTAGGTCACTAATTGTAGAATTATATTGTATTGAAAGAATATTCAATTTAGGATAAAACCATTTGAACCAGTAGTGTAAATACTATTTAGAAACTGGTCAAGCACTGCTTTCATGCAATAAATCGATTATCAATCAACAATATTAAATTGAGTTGCAAGATTTCTCAAAAAATTAATAGAATGATTGGCATTCAGGTTTCTGTTCCTGTAGTCATTTGTCTTTATAGATTTGTTTTCAATATTTCTCTGTAATCCTCTTAATATTTTTCACCAGGCCTGAGCAAAAATGAAATTGTTCTAACTTAGAAAAAAATTTTATTTCCTGTATGCACAAATTTATACCTATCACATTTTAAGGAATTTAGAAATTTAATTCTACAAGTATTGAATTAAGGTTTTAGTGCAAATTCTATTTTGAGCTTTGCATTTTTTTTAACTTAGTAGTACTGATATTTTTATATTGTATTTAACTGAACTACTACTGATATTATAACACTGTTTTGCTTTTGAGTAAACTAGTTTTTCTTTTTAGATAAGAAAGAAAAGCACTAAAGCCAGTAGAAAATACCAAACCGTACTATCTCTATCAGCTACTATTGTCAAGCAATTAAATGCGAAGTGAATACTTTTGCAAGCCTTTAAAATTAGTTTAGCGTATTAAGATAATCATTACATTTAGTAAATAGCTGCACTGATATTCAGTGATATCGTGTGTAAATACCTAGAAATTGAAGCATTTTCGGTGCCATTAAATTTTACTGATTTTAATAACACAATATATTCGTTGTTTATGGTAATTTCACTTGTATATAATTTATCTATATAGAATGTTGCAAAAACTTTTCTAATTTATTACAAGATAAAAATTGGGCTATTTATGTTCATGTTAAATTGTTTTAATTGTTGATTGCATCAAATGTTATATAAAATAGTTCTATTTTAAAAATACTATTATAGTTATTGTACTATAAATGAATTTGGATATTATAGCGGCCTTATTAATTGCTGTAGAGCATATAAAAAAAAGCCTTATTGATGTAATTTTAAAAATTATAACATTTATATTATACTGTTTAAGACTTAATGCATTTTGGATTTTGTGCTTGTGTACATTTACCTTGCACAATATCTTATAAAAAAATAGTTATAGGCTCTTTTATTTTCTGTTTAAGTGTTGTATAAACCAAAATTATGCTAGTTTTTAAGTTTTATTATTTTTGACTAAGGAATGCTGTTATTATAAGAGTTGTAAACAAATTATATACCAGATGTTTTTTATGTGTACACTGGTACTGATATTTCTACAAAATGCATTTGTGCCTGATAATCAAAATAGACAATTATTTTTTTACATTACCTATGTAGAAATAAAAGTGTGCTTAAATAAAATTTTTAGCAGTTAAGAAAATTACTTAATCATCCACGTATATCATTTCTGTTTATTTTTTATTGTTCATGAATTCATATACTACATTTAGTTGTACTACATTGAAATATTTTAAACTATGGTTCTAAACATAAATATTGGGTTAGTTTACTCCATTATGTAAAGTTACCAGGTTTGTTTAGAGTCATTTTGTTACTAAATGAATTTATGTCATTATGAGGGGTCATTCAAAATACTTCCTACTTTATGTATTTTGTACTTTTATCCAATGTTACTGCTTTTTATTACTAATTGTAGGTTTAAAGGAATTTGGTTTATATAAATAGGATTTATGTTTTAATTAGCAGCAAAATTTGATTTTGAAAATAAGAATTTTTGGATTGATACGGTTAGAAAATACTTATTCAATAATAATTGTTGTTAAAAGATCAAACTTTTGTTTTGTACACATCCTGTATTGACTGTTTTTATCTAGTTCATAATGAATAATCTAATTTTTTGGTTAATTAAGTTGCTTAGTTATTAAAATATGTAATGGAAGTATATAGCTAACATCTGTCTTCCAGACACAAAAATTTTTAAAAAAATTAATAAAACTATTACAAAAACGCATTATTTGAATTTTTAATGAAATGATAAATTTTCTAAGTACCACAGATTATGCAAAAATTGTAGTTTTGCTGTATATTCCATACTATTGTTTATGTTAATTATAATCATAATACAGCTTCTTGGCACTTGGGTATTTTCAGAAGATTTTGTAAGTCATCAAACATAAATATTTAGGTATAGTAATTGAATGCCAGCGTTGCACAAAAACAAAAAATAAAATATTCTATAGCCGATTTCTTTATTGGAAATACTGATATGAATGAGTTTGTATTGCAATTTATGAGTATACAGCATTTTGGGTTTTATAGTTGATGTTTTCTACAAAATTATATAGAAAAATGATAGTGGTTGGATGCATGTTGTTATGAATGGTGTGCATGTAACGCACGTGTGACATACAACCCCACTTGGGTGATCAAAAGTATATCAGGAGAAAATGAACAAAATTTAGGTAAGTCCTTGGAAGAGGCAATACTCTAGTACTTAACGTCCTTGTAGTACACCAGATACACACTGGATATAAAATAGCCCAGAATAATGATAGGTGACAATCGGTTAATGGTAAAAAGAAAACTCCATGTAAGTTAACACAACCAACTCTGGAGGTTAGTACAGCGTTCTTGCGTGAAAATGGGTCAAGAGCCAATTTTATTTTGATATGACAAAATTTAAGAGTGCCACAGCATTTATACTAAAACTAAAAGTCAGGAGAAAACGCAGAAACCAGTATGTTTTATCAACCTTAAGCGCAAAGAAAAGAAGAAAACAGACATGATGGTCTGATCTTAGTTTAAAGCTGTAAAGAACAATAATTTATTAATCAAAAATAAGGCCACAATTTGTGGTTCTCCACCTAAATATACAAACTTCAGTATTTAACTAATATTATAGCAGGTCTGATCACATTAAACTTAAGAACAGGTAACGTATAATCATCTGCTACACTTTCGTATTACTAGGATTCTTCAAAATCTTTCCTGTAACAATAAACTTTAAAAGAACAACTTTTACTGTAACTTAGGTTTCATGTATTGTCAAAAAAATTAAGTTTAAGGTATTTACAATAATATAGAAGACTTTAAATTCTGCAATCTAAGGTTTCTTCTAAAAGATTGTTATTTAAAATTTAATCTAGCAATCCCTGTTGTATTCAAAAACAAGATGTATAGCTTTTTGTTATTGAGGTTCTCCTACGAATTCCTTTCTTGTATATGATCTCGTAGTCATATTCTTCTAATCGGATTCTCCATCGTTGTAATTTCGAATTAGGTTCCTTGAGTTTGCATAGCCATACTAATGGCCTATGATTGGTGTATATATAAAATTTCCGTCCGTATAGGTAGAGTCTAAAATACTTTGTTGCCCAAATTATGGCTAATAGTTCTTTTGCTCGGTTTCGTTAAGGGTTCTGGATGCGTAACTGATGGGTTTATCATTGCCTACTGTTCCTTGGCTTAATACTGCGCCTAATGATACATTTGATGGATCAGTTGTTAATACGAATGGTTTCGAAAAATCGAGGTATTCTAATACGGGGTGATTCGTTAACATGCTTTTAATTTTATCTACGGCTTTAATGAATTCTGGGGTATGCACAATTTTGTTTCCTTTCTTCAAATATTTTGTCATAAAAAGATTTAAATACAATGGCAGGGTGTAAATCTAACCTTGAACCACAAACAAACTCAGCGGGCAAAAATTATGTTTTAAATTGTGTTATAGCAGAATATATTATTAAAAATTAAGGTGTATAACACCAAATTCTAAGTCACATTTGCGTCAAAACACAATATAGTTTAATTAATGTCGTACTTTATTGCAAAATTATACGCGCTTGAGTGATAAACGCTCACAATTATTCTATATTTGTCACTCACGGTAAGTTCTAATAATAATTAATTCCCAGATCATATCCTAATTAAAATCAATTATTTATATGTATGCATTTTCAATTTTGCAGACTACTGTATTCCTTCAATGAATGCAGTCTCCTCCTTCAAGTCAGTCACATAATCGTTAAAACGTAAGCTAGTAATATCTTACAGAACAGCAATAACAGCAAGCGCCTGTTCAAAATCCCCTCCCACATACTAGTCAATTGAACAAGTGTACCTTTTAGCATCACGTAATTGTAATTTTGTACAGGGATTTATGAACTATTATATTTAATCTTGCACATACACCTAAACGTATGGTTTCATATTTTGTTATCCTCATATGCTGGATTTTATTCGAATTTGGCTATTTTACACTTAAAGCATCAAGTAGGCAAAATTGTATAATGGGATTCTTTAACAGATGACGTAAATTAGATGCGTTTATTGACTTTTTGCGTTATGAAATATGCTTGTTATGAGGCCTGTTTATTATGAGCATGCATTGATTATTTTCTTACACTAATGAGTCGAGTATAAAAAAAAATTCGTTTCATGTTTGTTTTACTTTAGATACGCCTAATTTGTATTTATTTAAAATGTATTACTGTTTCTAAAATGATTTGGATTGTTCACAGAGTTATTCATTTTACTAAATGTGGTTAAATTATTAAAGAAAGAAGCTACCCAAAAGCAGATATAGATACTGACCATAACATCGTAATTATGAAGGTAGCTTTTAACTTTAAAAATTTAAGAAAAATGGAAAGAAAAAAACACTTTGAGAAACTTAAAGATATCCATGAAAGATTTGAAAAAAAGTCAAACAAGTTGCTGAAAGATATCGAAAAAATTTCTGATACTAAGGAAGTTGAAACAGAATGGAGTAACACTAAATCCTGCTTAGACATGGCGATTAGAAATATTCTGGGGTATACACAAAAAGAAAATAAGGAACCATGGATAACAAAGGATATCATGAATTTAACAGAAGACGAAAATACAAAAACAAACCAGACGAAACTGGAAAACAGAGATACAAACCCATAAAATGGGAAATTATTCGCAAATGCAGGAAAGCTAAAGAGAAATGGATTGATGAAAAGTGCAAAGAAGTACAAACTAAGATGAAAATAGAAAATACAGACAAAGCATACAAACTAATTACAATGAATTTTAGGGATAAAAAACCATATAACAGAAACATAAGTAGCACGGAAGGAGACATCATTATACAAAATATAGAGAAAGTGATGAGATGGCAAGAATATATAAACAATTTATATGTGGGAGAAAAACTAACAGCACTAGAACAGAAATCAGTCACTGAAAACGATCCCTTGGGATATCCTATCCTTAGAGATGAGTTTGAATTAGCATTAAAAGGTCTGAAAAATGGTAAAGCACCAGGTATAGATAAGGTGCAAGCAAAAATGCTAAAAGCCGCTGGACAAGCAGTAATAGAACGCCTCTTCCAACTTGTAAGCTATATGTATGAGACAGGCAAGATACCCAAAGATTTCAAACGTAACATTATAGTTACTATACCAAAAAGAGAAGCGAAGATAGATGTGAAAATTTTCGAACAATAAGTTTGACAGCGCACGTGTCAAAAATATTAACCAGAGTTGTACAAAGACAGATGGAAAAACCGACTAAACAAGTACTAGGAGATCAATTTGGGTTTAGGCAAAACAGGGGAATACGGGAGGCTATTTTAGCTCTGAGGGTGATAATGGAGATGACAATAGAAAAATGAGAAAGCATGTATATAGAGTTTGTAGATCTGGAAAAAGCATTAGACAATGTAAAATGGAAATTTTTTTTTGAAATACTCAAAGAGATTGGAATGAGTTTTTAGGGATAGACGGATAGTACATAGCTTATAAAAAGAGCAAACAGCTTTAGTAGAATTAGAGCAGGAACGTAGAGTAGATATTAGGAAAGGGGTAAGACAGAGATGTGCCCTATCCCCATTAATTTTTAACTTGTACATTAAAGAGGCAATGAATACTGTCAAATGCAGGAAGACATTTGAAATTACTATGCAAGGACAAAAAATTGATATGCTTAGATTTGCACACGAAATAGCGGTATTAGCATCTAGCAAGGAGGAGTTACAAGCAGCCTTTAATGAAATGGAAACTTCTAACGAGATACGGTATGAAAATTAAAAAAAAAAAACTAAAGTACTGGTATGCAAAGGAGGGGAAAATAAATCAAAAACTAGAATACAAATAGCAAACGAGGACTTAAAAGAGGTTAAGGATTTTTACGACCTAGGAAACCAAATAATGCAAGATGCAAGTGCAAAAGATATAAAACAAAGATTAGAACAAGGTCGTGCCACATTTAACAAGAAAAAATAATTACTGTGTTCAAAGACAACAAACATAGAAACAAGGGAAAGATTGCTGAAAGCATATGTGTGGAGCACATCACTATATGGCCTTGAATCTTGGATAGTCAAAAAACCCAAAAGGAAAAACATAGAAGCCTTTGAAATGTGAAGCTACAGATGTATGATGAAGATATCATGGACAGACAAAGTTAACAAGAAAGATATCATGGACAAAGTTAAGGACAAAGAGGTTCTAAAAATGGTAGGGGAAGAAAGAAATATATGGAAAACAGTAAAAAATGACAGAGATAGGATGATAGGCCACATACTAAGGCATGAGGGAATAGTGCGGAATATATTAGAAGCTGAGATAGGAAAAACGAGAAGTAGAGGTAGACCTAGGTTAGACTACTGCATACAGATAGTTAAAGATGTAGGCTGTGGGAATTTCAGCGAAATGTGTAGACTAACTCAGAATAGAAACCAATGGAGGTACGCATCCAACCAGTTCCAAGACAAAATCGTATGATAACAAAAAATAATTGCCCTTTGACCTGATGATTATTATAACCAACTACAGGTATTGGTTTTACAATATTTTCAACTAATCATAATTGTGTAAAAGAATTTACTGAAAAACTACTAATTTGGCAAATGTCTATGTTGGGGGATCTTGGCAGCCGCAGGCTGTTTAACCCCTTTACATACAACTGAATATCGGTGAAATAGAGCATATATATCTAGGCTGTGGGAATGTCAGGAAACTGTGCAGGTTAGCCCAAAATAGAAATCAGTGAAGGTACGCGTCCAGCCAGTTCCTAGACAGAAAACCTAATGACGAAAAAATAATCGGAAAGCCCGATGAGTACTATAAACAAATGCAGGTGTTGGTTTTGCAATATTTTCAACTAATGCTGACTGTGCAAAAGGATTTACTGGAAAACTACTAATTCAACAAATGTCTAAGCGTTGGGAAAATCTTGGTAGCCACAGGTTGCTTAACCCCCTTCACATACCCTACATGTGATTTTCCAATGCTCCACCCAAAGGTACTACAATGGTTAGAAAGCAAGTTTTTTTTTTACCTTCAAAAATTTTGAATTTTGCCGAACCCTTGCTGTTCCAAGTAAGGTAGGGATCTTTAACGTGCATGACAATACTCACACACGGGACCTCCATTTTTACCTCTCATCCAAACGAGGGCGTATTTTTGTGAAAAATGCTCGCCTAACATTTTTCAAGTAGACCGTGTCGGAATTCAAACCCGGGACCTTGGGCGTAGTAGTCGCACGCATACCAACTACGCCACGGAACTGCCTCCCCTTCACATACCATTAAATATCGATAAAATAGGGTATATATATATATATATATATATATATATATATATATATATATATTTACAAAACAATGGAAGGGAAACCGAGCCCAGGCAGTGGGGATTTCGGGGAACTGTGATAGCTAGCTCATAATAGAAATCAGTGGAGGTACGCGTCCAACCAGTTCGAAAACGGAAAAACTAAAGACAAAAAATAATTGCACTTAAACCTGATTGTTGAAGCCCTAGATACTAACCATAAAATAATGGCCATATTTTTGGACTTAGCAAAAGCTTTCGATATAGTACAAAATGAAATTCTATTACAGAAATTGAACCACATGGGTATCAGAGGATTACCACTGGATCTCCTAACCAGTTATTTGTCCAACAGACAGCAAATGGTCAAATTAAACAATGTAGTAAGTTTACCAGCAACTGTAACGTGTAGCATACCACAAGAGACTGTGTTGGGCCCATTACTTTTTTTAATCTATATAAATGATTTGGCATCAATTGATGCTGGCGGAAATATATCATATGCGGATGATACGGCTGTTACATTTGTAGGAGAAACCTGACTAGAGGTAATAAATAATTCACAACATGGAATACAAAAAATTATATGGACTGTAATATACTTACTTTGAACATGAACAAAACTAAATATCTTACTTATATATAAAAAAATCAACCACATATACCACACCTAACAATACATGAAGCGACTTGCCAGATAACTGATAAGTGTGATTGTAACCAATCAATAACCAAAGTAACAACTATTAATTACTTGGGTATAATTATTGATGGATGTTTAAAATGGAAAGCTCATACTGAAGAATTGAATATGAGACTACGTAAGACTATTCATATCTTTAGCAAAACTAAATATTTTCTAAATTTGAACATGCTTAAAAATTTATATTATGCTCTTGTTGACTCACTAATAATCTACTACATTTCTATTTGGGGAGGAGCTTACAACAGTAACATTAAACAAGTTGAATTTACACATAAATTGATACTGAAAATAATATATGCAAAAAGCCTCTATTTCCCTACTGATCTCATACAAAGAAAGTAACATGTTGAATGTTAAGACAAAATACATAAAAGCTGTGCTTCTTATACAGGAATCCAACAATATGCATGCACATAATGCATGAACACAACACTAGAAATAAAGAGCAAAAAATTAGTCATTTGCCTGAAGTGAGGAAAAATATTAAACATAACTTTGTTACTCTCTGTGGCCCTAAATTATATAATTTACTCCCCTTGGAAATAAAGAACCTCCATAACTACCGCTTGTTTGCAAAAAAAGCCACAATATTTATCCAGCAGAATAACATCCTATTTCTGACTAATTTGTGACCATAATTTCATTTCATTACGTCCAGACATATGTTTTGATCCCTCTATGATTTGTTTTATTTTGGCATTTAAACATGAATTTACTAATTAAAAAAATTAAATAATAAATAAAGGATTTTAGACACTGTAGAAGACACTTAAAACTCTGACTTATGCCGTTTGTAATTATACTGATGCTTCTCCTGCACATGCAAGAACAACTACAGTTCTTAGGTGCAGCGGCTTCTTGTTTAAGTTTCTTCCCTTCAGTTTATGTATGTGTATGTATGTATGCGTGTATGTATGTATATGTATATATATATATATATATATATATATATATATATATATATATTGCTGTAATTATAAGGTTAATTTAGGGGTAGGTTAAGTCATAGGGGTCGTAGAATAAAAAAGGGAAACTCCCAAGTAACAGAAGCACAGAATTACAGATATTAGAAGAGTAAAAAGGTCATTATAAATATTATTAGTTGAGAGCACGCTGTATATAGCAGTACAAGCGATTAGAACACATATCCAAGAGTAGCTACAAGCAAAGATTAGAATTTAAAAATGTAACGAAACGCATTGAAAATAAATCAGTGAAAAACCTGCATGACTTGGCTAGATAAATATTCAAAAAGTGTGTGAATATATCATCTTAAACGCACGCAGAAATTATGCATTATTTTAAAAGCATACGTGATCCAAAAGAATCACATTTGTTCAAAAATCCAATTTATTAGGAAATAAATAAACACCAAATTTATTCCATTCAGATTAGAATAAGGCCAACAACATTAGTACGTGCTTCTATGTACGAAAATTCCTGGGATTTCTGAATTAGATGTGAGGTATAACATTAAATTACGTGACCAAGAGCATCGCTTCATGCAATTAATTAACATACAATTGGTAAACTTTCCCAAAGAGATAAGACGCTTGGCTCGCCTAGCACGTGAAGTCAACGAATCACACACAAAAGGGGGGCTGATCCTATAAATATCTTGACAATTGAATATCGAGTTAGTATATTTTGAAACTGGGCAGTCACTATACTTGAAAGTGCTAAATATTTACGTGAATAGTAAATTAAACTAAAAGTGAAATTCAAGAGTGTAACTGTACAAGCGAGCCGTACTTCTGAAAACGTAAATAGATAAGATTTAGTGAAACTATACCATTTCTAATAATAAATAAAACAGGGCTTCTAATAACATAATAATTACATCCGAATTACCATCTTGATTATTATCTTAATTGTCGTCTTAACTACCATTACAATCTTAAATTACAATTAAAATAACGTTACGATTCCTGTTTAAACTTTAAATAACGATCAATTACGATCTGAAATACAATTTTTGGATACGAGACTTTGGAGAATGCTGCCTGTTCAAGCAAATTGATGGTAAATATTCTATTGCGGAAATGAAAAACCTTTCATTGGAATAAACGAACCAATAACGATTTGGATATCGACTTCAGTTCTTAGGAATGCAGAGCACCTACAAAACCACTTCAGGTTAGATATTTTTGATGATTTATTTTTAAAACTGTTTTATCTCAATAATAATTTAAAGTGTAAGAGCCGACAAATTAAGGTTTCTTGTGTAAATTTATGAAAAGTTATAGACATCTTGAAACGTTTCAATAGGTCTTTAAAGGTAATAAAAAATCTCATTTTGCTGGCTTGATTTTCTAAAAATTTGACAAATGTATATAATTTAAAAAGGAAGAAGATATTTAAAAGGGTTGCAAATATTCAATCATTATACTGTGTATTGTAGAAGTGCTTTATTTAATTGAATCAGCTAGTCGAGGCAAAGAAAATTATAAATTAACATCTCTACAAGTGCTTGAGTAATAAAAGTATAAATCATAGCATAAATATTTCAAGCATAGGGGCTTAATATAAGTAAATATATCTCACAATTTGTGGGGCTTAATATAAAGGAAATATCACAGTAAATATGACACTCATCGTAGGGTCTGCGAGTAACACAGCATAAATATAGCTCGACCCAATCGTGGGGCTAAATATTAATATAATAACAAGGGTTATATTTTTCAACAGGAGGTTAACACAACATAAATGACATGCCCAAGCCGTGGGGCAAATATCACAGCATAAATATGGCGACCCAAAGTTAGGGGCGAGAACACCACTAAAACATTAAAATTAAAAATTTGTAGAAGCAAGAAATTTAAAATTTAATTTTGTAAAAATACGAATAAAAATTTAATTTAAAAGAGTTAAGAATTAAAAATCTGAAGGAATTTGAAATATTAATAATAATTTAAAAATTTTTAAAATGGAAATGCAAGGGCAAAAATTGACGCGAAGCCAAAGCGAAGAACAACAGACATCGCAACAATCGGAAATTATGCAAATCTTATTAGCGTTAACGAGAAAAATGGATGAAAGCGAACAGGCCATTAAAAACCAGATCAAAGAGAATGGAGAAAAGGTAGGTGCAGAAATAAAAATTATAAGTAACAAATTAAAGGAAAGTAACCAAACTAACGTGGAAATGCAAGTACACTTTGAAAATAAATTCTCTAGAATGATGGATGATGTAGATAAAGTCAGAGACGAGGTTTGGAAAGTAAAACTAGATCAAGAAACATCTGAAAAAGAAATAAATGACCGAATTACAGATTTAGGTAAAAAGATGCGGGAAATTCAGGGAAACTGTGAATTAGGACTTACAGATGTAAATAGAGAGTTAGGTAGTTTAAAATCAGAAATTGAAAATGTGGGTAGAAATCAAGGATTTCAACACACTAGGATAAATAGACCGGAAATTTCAGTAGAACAGTATTCCAAATTTTATGGAGACAACAAGATAAATCCTAAAGTATTTTTAAATAATATAAGAAAACTAATACAGGGTTCAACGGATGAAAGATACCATTTAAACTTCGTTAGATCAATGTTGAAAGGAAGCGCGGAGATATGGTTTGATTTAATAGAAAATGAAATCGGGACATTTCAAGAGTTTGAAAGTAGGTTTTTGAGAAAATTTTGGGGGATAATCAACAATACAAGGCGCGAGATAATTTAATTATGGGGAAATATAATCAAAATTTAGGGATGACCAGAGAAATATACGCTATACAAAAATTCAGTCTAGCGAAGCAATTAGATCCGCCGATGGAAGAAACTCAAATCATAAAATACTTAGCGGGACATTTTGGAGACGAAATAAGACATTATGTAATGATTCAAAATATAGTAAACAGGGAGATTTTCTTGGAATATTTACAACGTTGTGATGAGTTAGGACAAAGTCGTGTAGTGGAAAGTAGAATGGCACCAAGACAGCGAGAAAGTTTAGGCAGATTGCAAAGAAACACAGAAAATAATAGATCAAATAATAGGGGAAATTATGGGGGACAATTTTATAGAAACAACCAAAATAACTACTATAACAATAATTTTAGAAGGAACTGGAACACGAGAGATACTCCAAGAAGAAAAGCAGAGCGGACGAATCACGACAGAAATATAAATCAGTGTACGCTACAAACACAACATCGGGAACAAGCAGCACAACCTACAAGAATGAACCGTACCTATGCAGAAGTTACGAGTCAGGCAAGACCATCTACGTCGAATCAGGATTTTTGAAAGAGGACAAACCAAGTAAGCCCTTAAAAATAAATGGATACAAACACCAGCGTGAATATATAAAGTGTGAAATGGAAAAGGAAATGAATAAAAGCTTATTACCAATAATTAAATTAAGAATAGGAAATAGTCGAGGTAGAACACTCATTGATACGGGAGCTGAAGCGTCGTTAGTGTCTGAGGACTTTGTTAAATGGGAAAAATTAATAGGGAGCATGATGCCCATGAGGAAATTTAATTTAATAGCACCAAACAGCAAGAAATTTGCGAGTGTGAGCAAAATAATAGTTCTGGAATGCGAAATGGGAAAGATAAAGTTTGAGAATGAATTTGTAATAGTGCCGGGGTTAAGAGTAGATGCAATATTTGGTATGGACATAATAGATAAGTTGGGTTTAATAATAAATGTCAAAGGTAAGGCAATAAATGTAAAGGGGGAATATATAAAATGGGATGATGAGAGCATTGAAGTCGAAGGAGACTGTATAAATATTAATAAATTTGAGGGGGAAGTTGATATAAAGGGGGATAATGATGATAAGATAAAATGTCCAGAAGAAGTAAAAGACAGGGTAGAGGCATTATTAATAAAGAATTTAGAACTAATAGAATCAGAATCCAGAATAGCAACAGGTTATGTGCATAAATCAGAAGTTGTAGACACGGAGCCATTTAATGAAACTCCATCAGAAAGAGAATCCAGAAAATATATCGGTTTTTATATGAAAGGGCAAAATTATAAGTGTAAAGTGGTTCCTTTTGATTTGTTAAAAAATAAGGATGTGATATGGGAACCGTATGAAGAATTTGAGAGCGATGTGTTAAATTTTAGAAAAGACTTGGAAAGAAGTTGGTTGAAATTAAATTTTGTAGGAGGAAATGTAAACAAGAGGAAATGTAAGTTCTTTCAAGGGGAAACAAAATTTTTGGGATACGAAATAGGATACATTAGGGGGAAAAATAATGCAGATAATAACTTAACTTTAGAAAACAATTTCGAAAAGATAGTGAATATGGGAAATAAGAAAGATAAGATTATTGTCGAGCGAAAACTTTTGATAAAGAAATGAAAACTGTACAAATTGTAAATATAAGGGAACAACAGAACATAGAATAGCTTAACAATAAATTAGGATAGGAGAATTAAATTAGGATATCATAAATTAGGATAGATTAAGGAATAGGTATTATACATGTTGTAAATGTTAAAAAAAACAATAGAGCATAAGATAGGCTAACAATAATTAGGATAGGTTTAGGATAAACAGAAGTAAAATAAGTTGATAAAAGAGAGTGATTCATTGGATATGTGAAAAGATGATGATGTTTATGAAAAATGAGAAAAGGTATAGATAAGTTGGGGATAGATGAATAGAAGGGGTTTATTAGAAACATGGAGATGTAGATACGTTATATAAATTAATAAAAAATAGGAAAAGTATTGAATAAAAGACAAGAAAAAAATAGATATGAAAAATATGTAAATAGAAGAAGTTTAAGTAAATAGAAAAGTAAGGATAGATAAGTAGCAAAATACTAATAGATTATAATAGAACAATAATAAAATTTAGCATGAATAGGTGTATAGGTATAATATAATCAAAAATAAGAATAGGGATGTAAAAGTAATGTAGGAGTTGTGTATATAGTGAAACAAAATAAAAATAAATAATTTTGACCAATGTGAATTTTGTGTCACGTTGGGCGCCAAAACCAACATTTTCAAAAAAATTTTATTTTGATTTGGGAGATTAATGCTGTAATTATAGGGTTAATTTAGGGGTAGGTTAAATCATAGGGGTCGTAGAATAAACAAGGAAAACTCCCAAGTAACAGAAGCACAGAATTACAGATATTAGAACAGTAAATAGGTCATTATAAATATTATTAGTTGAGAGCACACTGTATATAGCAGTACAAGCAATTAGAACACATGTCCAAGAGTAGCTACGAGCAAAGATTAGAATTTAAAAATGTAACGAAACGCAATGAAAATAAGTCAGCGAAAAACCTACATGAATTGGCTAGATAAATAATATACAAAAAGTGTGTGAATATATCATCTTAAACGCACGCAGAAATTATGCATTATTTTAAAAGCGTACGTGATCCAAAAGAATCACATTTGTTCAAAAATACAATTTATTAGGAAATACACAAACACCAAATTTATTCCATTCAGATTAGAATAAGACCAACAACATTAGTACGTGCTTTTATGAACAAAAATTCCTAGGATTTCTGAATTAGATGCGAGGTATAACATTAAATTATGTGACCAAGAGCATCGCTTCATGCAATTAAAATACATACAATTGGTAAACTTTCCCAAAATAACAAGAGATAAGATGCTTGTTCTTGCCTAGCACGTGAAGTCAACAAATCACAAACAAAAGGGGGCCGATCCTATAAATATCTTGACAATTGAATATCGAGTTAGTATACTTTGAAACTGGGCAGTCACTATACTTGAAAGTGCTAAATATTTACGTAAATAGTAAATTAAATTAAAAGTGAATCCAAGAGTGTAATTGTACAAGCGAGCCGTACTTCTGAAGACATAAGTAGATAAGATTTAGTGAAATTATACCATTTCTAATAATAAATAAAACAGGGCTCCTAATAACATTCTAATTGCATCCGAATTACCATCTTGATTATTATCTTAATTGTCGTCTTAACTACCATTACAATCTTAAATTACAATCAAAATAACGTTACGATTCCTGTTAAAACTTTAAATAACGATCAATTACGATCTGAAATACAATTTTTGGATACGATACTTTGGAGAATGCTGCCTGTCCAAGCAAATTGATGGTAAATATTCTATTGCGGAAATGAAAAACCTTTCATTGGAATAAACGCACCAATAACGATTTGGATATCGACTTCAATTCTTAGGAATGCAAAGCACCTACAAAACCACTTCAGGTTAGATATTTTTGATATGATTTATTTTTAAAACTGTTTTATCTCAATAATAATATACAGTGTAGGAGCCGACAAATTGGGGTTTCTTGTGTAAATTTATGAAAAGTTATAGACATCTTGAAACGTTTCAATAGGTTTTTAAAGGTAATAAAAATCTCGTTTTGCTGGCATGATTTTCTAAAAATTTGACAAATGTATATAATTTAAAAAGGGAGAAGATATTTAAAAGGGTTGTAAATATTTAATCATTATACTGTGTATTGTAGAAGTGCTTTATTTAATTGAATCAGCTAGTCGAGGCAAAGAAAATTATAAATTGACATCTCTACAAGTGCTTGAGTAATAAAAGTATAAATCAGAGCATAAATATGGTTCAAGCATAGGGGCTTAATATAAGTAAATATGTCTCACAATTTGTGGGGCTTAATATAAAAGAAATATCACAGTAAATATGACACTCATCGTAGGGGCTGCAAGTAACACAGCATAAATATAGCTCGACCCAATCGCAGGCCTAAATATTAATATAATAACAAGGGTTATATTTTTCTACAGGAGGTTAACACAACATAAATATGACATGCCCAAGCCGTGGGGCGAATATCACAGCAATATATATATATATATATATATATATATATATATATATATCTCTATATAAATATATACATAGTTTTTTTTTATGAAGAAAAGAAATATATTCTTGTTTTATTAAAATTCTATATGCATTATAGTACATTCTGGTAATAATATCAAGAAACTATGTATATCATATTATATTGAAATTTGTAAATAAAGTGATTGATTGATAAAGTGATACAGCTAAGCTGTTGGTTTTGTAATATATTCACTTAATCTTGATTGTGCAGAGGAATTTATTGGAAAACTATTAATTTAGCAAATGTTCAAGTGTTGGAGGATCTTGGTAGTCACAGGCTGCTTAACCCCCTTTACATCCACTGAATATCGGTGAAATAGGGTATGTTTGAAGACAACAAACATAGAAACAAGGACAAAAGTGTTGGACGCATATGTGTGGAGCACATCACTGTACGCATATGAAATAGGGACAGTAGGAGAAGCAAACAGAAAGAGGAAGAAGCCATTTGAAATGTTATTTTTCAACATGGACAGATAAAGTTAATAACAAAGAGGTTATAGAAATAGCAGGGGAATAAAGATATCAGCCTGAAACAAAAAAAAAATAATAGGAGAAATAGAAGGGCAGGATATGTTTTAAGGCATTTTTGGGGAATAGTGCGGAGTATATTACAAGCAGATATAGGAATAAAGAGGTAAATGTAGACCTATACCAGAATATTACATGCAGACTGGAAATTTTAGGGAAATGTGTAGGGGAACTCAAAATAGGACACAATGGAGATATGTGTCTAACCAGTTCCAGGACTGAAGACTTAATGATGATTATGATGATGATCAATTAACAAGTCATATGTGACCCGTTATCTTCCCGTTGTTAACGGGATAGATTTTATCAAATTTAACGGTTCTCCAATCAATGAACCAATAAAGTAATTATGACGTTCCATGTTGAACAAAGATGAATTGTTATGCAATAATGTATTAAATAGATCAATATAACCTTGCTGAGTTTTATAATGGCCGACAGATATAATTAACATAAGAGGCTGTAACTGAATATTTGGATGTTTGAGTTCCATTTGAAGACAAATGTGGGGCAGCAGCATTATTGCTGATTTCCCATTGTCTTTTTAGAGATTCGTATTTTATTACACTCTAAAAATATTGAATGTTTGCAATCTTTTGCATACCTTTGTACGCCTCGTTTTTAGTTTCAGAAACTGGAGGAACCACTAATAAATATGAATCAGTGAATTGGGTATACATGACACCAATAAATTTGCATTTAATTTTAAACACATGTAAGGGCGACATTCATTCTCTGCCGATTCTAAAGGTTCAAATATTTTGTGTAAACGTAATTTTAGCAACTGCAAATTTGCAATGTCTGCTCGCCTTGTATTCATTTTGAAATAAAATTTATTGGTGATTTGAAAAGAATTAAAGAATATGGCAAACAATTCCGATAAGTAAGGCTTATATGTTTAATGTAAACTTTGTCATTTTGTTTTTAAGAAATATTAATTTCGAGAAACTGAATCCATAAACGTGATTGACAGGTGTCCGATATTCGAAGATTAATCGATTGTAAAATAGATAAGTGTGACTTATTAAGTATAATCAATAAACATAACATCTGTTTGCAAAGCTGCAAACAACAATAAAATTTTAAGTATTTTATTTGTTGTAAACGTAAAATACGTTAAAATTAAAAATACCTATATGAATTGCTGAGCTGTTTATCCTACACTCAAATGGCTGAAATAAACAGAATAATTGAAATAAATGAATATGTAATATTATTAATTATGCTTCTTTCAAAAACCAGTGGATAAGACAGGCTTGTGTAGTTTATATGATAATGTTTTAAAAGACTTCAGAAATGAAATGAAAATTATAAATTTCATGTGATAGGTTTAAAAGCTGAAGTATTTCCTACGAGTGGTGCAATTCGATTTATCAAGACCTAAGCTGTAATATATGTGATGGAAGTATGTCCTTTTCTTTTTTGTTTGATGTTTTATAAGAATAAAGAAACAGATGACAAAGTCAGCTGTGTATAAATGCTAAAAAGAGTATATTTTGCTCTAAGGGCCAGCTGCTAACAGCAAATTATGAATAATATAGATAACAGGTTGATTTTATAATTACAAGTTGGATTACTAACCTTGCAAGTGGTTGCTTGAAATGGTGCAGTTGCACTTTTAATGAATTGAACTGTCTCGTTACACTACTCAAACTTGAATATCTGATATTGACTTTGACTGTTCAGATAAACCACGCGCACCTCCACATCTATAAAGATTAAGTTTTGAATCATTATAATATTATACGACACAGAACAGCTAAAAAATGCATGTGTTCTTGACTTGTTGAAAACCAATCGAGCACGCCTTCCATTTTTAATGTAGAATTGTTTTGTTAGGTAAACTATCATAGGAAAGGATGAAGGTTTAAAGGTAAGATAGCTGAACAAGAATATTTATACCATGGGAAAATATAAATACTAAACAGTATCTGAACACATTCTTTTACTGAATACCTATAAAAACTACAAAAAAGCATTCATTATTAATAATTCGTAATCCTTATTAAAATGCGTTTAAAACAGCTACACATATCACTAACTAATTAAGCTGTCACACCAAAATCATTATTACAAGCATCATGATTGAATTCATATCAGTAATGGCCATAAAAATGTTAAATTCAACATTGGCCCTAAACATGTATGGCAATAGTATATATAATGAGTTATCATCCTATACCTTCGCAACATACTCAAATGTAGTACAATATGCTATAAAGTAGATTACAATATATTAGAGAATAAAACACACATAATAGAACAAATATACATGGCTTAGCCAGTTTCTTAACTGCTAAAAATTGTTATTTATACATATAGTTATATTTCTACAGATAATATAAAAGGTAACTGTTAACACTGGATATCAGGTACACATATAATCTATGGAATTATCAGTACCAGTTTACACAAAATACCTGATGTACACAAAACACTTAAATAATAAAAAGATGATATTTTATAAGATATTTTGCAAATTGTATACAAATATAAAATTCAAAATGCAATGTCTTAAATAGTTATAGTCTAAATCTTATAACTTTAAAAATTACATCAATAAAACCTTTTTATTCTATTACAATTAGTAAAGTAGTAATAACAGCTAAATTTGCTTGCATAATAATACAAGCAAAAAAAGCAATAGTTCCTTAATTTTAATAGATCTTTGTGATTTAAAAAATTACTCAACGTTTTTTTATTTTTCTGAAATAATAATCAAGGTTGAAATAAAATCTGAATTACTTGTAATACAATAACCATGTTGTTACTTAAGAAAGAATAGTTACTTAATATAATATTTTATGCAACTAACAACTAAAACAAGGTAATATAATCACAAATAACTAATTTTATGTTTTATTGTAAATTAAGTACTTTTTAGAAATATTATATGCGTGTGAAACTATGACAAGTAATTAATCAAAAATGTACGTGTTGTTTGATTAGTAAAACTAATGGAACAAGAAAATGATTCAATTTTCAGTTAGACATGTAATATGACCGAATAAGAAATGCTGATATTTCCCAATTTCAAATAATTACTTTGATATGTTAAACTAATCATAAAGGAATACAAAAAGATGTTTTTCATTTAAATTACTTGATAACAGCAACTTATAGATGCAGTCAGATTTGGTATCTGAAGGCAACTGTTTCTATTTATTAATCTGAAAACAAAAAAGTATTAAGAATTTCATATTAAAAATTAAGCTATATATATAATATAAACAATATATCCACTGTTAGAAAAATGATTACTATGTTGAAAAAGAAACGAAAAGCTAAATCAAAATATAATTTACAATAAAATATTAAATACTATCAATTTGTAATACTTGGTTTCTTAAAACGTGATTAACACAACTGAAGATATTTGTAAGTGCCCCTACAACCAAATTATAGTAAATTCCTAACCATTATATCAATTAATTTCATAAGCATTTTTTCCAGCCAAATCTATTTTCCTGATAGGTAATTCCTCCAGTACACTAGTTTTGAAATTCTGCCTACTACTGATCCCAGTATCTGTATTGAATGAGTTTTAGTTTTAAAATAGATTTCTATAATTATATAATCTATCACTTCAAACAAATAATTTTGGTAAAATATACATTTCATTTTGATAAAAAGTCCGGGACAACTTTTTACCATAAATTTAAAAAAAAACATTGTTAATAGTGAAAAATCAAAGTCGGTTTATTTTTAAACTATCTTAAATGCCAATTCCATTAACTAACAGAGCATTTCCATACTCATAAATGGTAGGATTCAAATTTTTGAGTGATCTTATGAATGATATTGATGTAATGTGAGCTGCCAGTTCAAATAGTGAAAATATCTATTACACCAGCACCAGCAAGAAAATGGTTAATCTCAGGTTAAGTTTCTAAAACTTTTAAAAATGTCAAAATCCAAGGAAAATATTCTGGGAAAGAAGTTTCCAGTTTTCGTGGGTAAAGGGTTGAAGTTAGAAGATATTAATTCTAGTCCTTTGGCATTTGAGATGTAATAAAATGGCAACTTTTTAACTCTTTACAAATGACCACTAAATGGAGCTACCGAGACGTGTCATGGCTATTTTCACAAAATTCAACTTTTGTTATTGTGAAAACAGTGATGCAGCTTGTGTAAAATGATCTTTTATGATTTCAGTAAAGGTTCTCCATCACTCAATAACAATGTAGCAAATTGGTTCGTTCAGCTCTTGGTAAAAAAGCACCATCGGAAATACTGTTTACAATTGACTTACATAATTTTGTCATAGTGGTGCATTCGTAAGTGATGAATTTTGTCAAAGTCAATCAAAATCTGTTGTTATTACAGAAAACGCTAATACTGTACATAACATGATTGAAGAAAAATGGTATATGGCTTACAGTGAGATAGAGCCATCTTAAGATATATTGCAAACTGCAGTACATTTGAATTTGCAGGAGCATTTCAAAACAATCTGCTGTAGATGGATTCTGCATAATTTGGTCAAAAACTCGTGTTAATTGATGTAAGGAAATGTTAAAAAAATGACCAAGAACTGTTGAAACTGCATACAACATTGTAACTAATAACCACACTTGGATTCATTCGTATGAACAGAAGCATCAAGCAACAATCCTCTATTTTGATATTTTAAAATGAACCAAAATGCACAAAGTTGCAACCAACCCTTTAGAGAATCTAGGTATAGTTAATGCTTACCAGAATGTTTGCCAAAAGTCATCAACAAAATTATAAAAATAACTGAAAATATCCCATCATTTTATATGACAAGCATGCCAGCTTGCATTCGGTGCATTAAACAATTGATTATTTAAAGGAGAAAAATATCAATGAATATTGCATAGCCTATATTCATTGAATTTACTCCTAACTTCTTTCTGTTCACAAACGTCAACGAAAAATTGCCTAGATAATGATTTTCACTACCTCAGGAAGATGTAGAAAAAACTACAAATCAAGTTTTTGAACTACTACTTAGTAGAAAATTGTTTCACAAATTAGTTTTAATGCATGCAAAAGTGTGTAAATCGTAAAGGCGAATATTTTGAAAAGCAATAAAACGTTTGTTTCAAAATTTTTTTTATTTTATAGGTTTTGTAAAGACTTTGAAAAGTGGTCCTTGTACATATAATGCTTAGAAAAATTTAAAGAGGGGATTTAGATGTGTAGGTAAGTTGAAAAGCTGATGACAGAGTAAAACCTTTGGTCAAAAATCAAATCTAGGTCCAGAAATCAAATCAAATCTAGGCCCTCAGGTTTTGAGAAATGATGTATGCCTAAGATTTCAATTTTCAGTTAGTTGAGGTGTTGATGATAAGGTAAAAATTTCACAATAAAATTTCTAGAAAAAAGTTAGCAGGAACATACCTACAAATCATTAAAAACCAGGAATCTGGCATTATACATCAGCCAAAAGTCCAAAAGGAGCTAAGAAAAATAGAACTTAAAAAATTTAATTTAAGAAAAACTGAAAAAATCTGTTTTGCAATCTTAACGCAACGTAACAGATAAAATTATAGTTAGTTAATAATGAGTTATTAGTATTATGAATGAATATGTTCGAATCATGTTATAACATCTCCTTAAAATTAATATTTCAATTTTTTGTTTTTCACTTAATTTTCGCACCATTGTATACTTTACTTTGGTTTCTAGAATGCTAAATAAGATTAATAATAGTTACTAAATGGTATGTCAAAGAATAAGTAAACAGTAGTGAATTGTCAACTTGACAGGACCTCCTAGATTATTATAAATTAAACGTTGTTTTCTAATACTGCCTAATTTATTTTTGAAACTTTAACCCTCTATATTACAAAAAGTATTAACCTTGGGATATTAGTAATACATATTGCCGTTATTAGAATTTTTGTATCTATTTAAATCTGACATAAAAAATATACATTACTATTAAAAAAAAAAATTGGATGACATCACAAGGATATCATTACGTCATCATACCTATGGGTATCCAAAATAAAAGCAAAACTAAATTCAAAGTTTGACGTGTCTCGGCGTTTTTTGATGTAATGTTATCTAGTGTAGATAATTTGAGGTTTCCAATTAAAAAATTCACATGGTATATACGAAATGTTTAGCAATTTTGGATTTATACTGTATAATTTTATCATATTAAAATGGTTTACTTTAACTATTTTTTAGTGATAGACACTTTTAATCTTATAAAATACATGAAGTTGACTACAACTTATTATAAATTAAATAAAAGTAGCTAAGGCTGGGAGAAGAAAGTAACTTTGACAACACTGATGTTGCCGCTATTTTAAATGTTGGTGGATACTGAAAAATAGGTAGTTAATCTGCCTATGGAAATATTCGTATATATTTCACTAAATATATTAAAATTTGAACTAACATTGATAATGTAGCATTTTATCCAGTAGTGATGTCATCCTAAGATTAAAGCGAATGGAGTATACCACCTGAATAAAGTTTCTTTAAAACTTGCTCATCAAATAATACATTCTTTTCTTAGAGACACTTCAAGTGAAACAATGCTAAAAATTATAACGTAACACTTTAAAAATGTATTCAAATTGAAATAAGAACACTTTATGTCAAATAGATAGAAACAGTTAGTTTACATGGGTTGATGATATAGACAAAAAACAGACTTAGTTGATGGAATACCAGTCAGTTATAGCACAAAACAATACAATAAACATATTAATAAGGTTTAAACTCACATTTTCATTATTAGGGATCCATTCAGGTGCATTTGGATTGAGATTTGAAGTATATGAACCACTAACACTTTGAAGCTGATAATTTGAAAATGACACATATTCCTCATCTTTATTTTTAAGAATTGGCCATCTCAATGGATCCTGCTTAGTTCTAACCTAAAAATAAATAATTTCAATTTCCTAAAACACAGAAAATAAATCTCAAAAACAGTAAAAGACGAACAATCTATATTCTTACTAATTTTTGAGATATTTCCACTATGAATTTTGTGCAGTTGGAAACTTCACAAATACTTAAAATTGCATACAACACATTCACATACGTGGATTGTAAAAAGCTTCTTAAGTGGAAAAAATATCGTTAAGGTATTGTCAATTTTCATAAAAAAAGAAACACACGTATTTCATGAGTGCAGGTCGACCAATATAAAATTATATCACAACATGGAATTCGATACCAGCAAATTGTCTAATAATATCAGCAGCTGTAATATGATCGTGGCAGTAAAGTCACTTTAACATCCGTGGAGTTTAAAACGAATGCTTGTAATATATTAAATATAGATTTTTCGGTAAATCAATTACTGCTGAAGGCCTTATCTTTTACTTAAAAAAAATAATTAAGTGTCAAATTCCCTTATAATTTATCTGTCAAATTTGAGAAAAAATAGCATAATTTCTGAGTAATTTAAATAATAATAATAATAATAATAGGTCTTTATTGTAGAGAAAAACAAAGTTACAAAGAAACTGTTTTTATATGGGCAAAGTTCAGTTAATAAAGAATCCATCAGCTCATTTGTCACTTAACCCATTAATAATGGTAACATTACAAATTTTAAATTAGCTAGCAGTTGTGTGGAATAATTTATTACATTTTAATGATTACAAACCGGTTTACATTTCAGTTGACTCTTCAAGTGTGCGATATTTTAAAACTCAAATATTATAGGCAGCATTATGAATAAGCAGAATAGTATAAGAATTACGTAGTTGTATGTCATAGCAGTTTCATTTAAAGTTGATGTTTGATTGGGACCGGTTTTAAAGTTGTCAGGCTAATTATTATATAATCTCGCGATGTTGTATGTAAAAGAACGTTTGTACTGTTTCAAATTTCGCCGTAGAATGCTTATAAAAGTATGGTACCTGACATTTATGCGATGAACATCTATACAAAACCCAATTTTAGAGAATATCTTATGCGATACTCGGATGAATTTTTTAATTCCAAGAATCAAGTGTGTGCAATCATTTCGAACTGCTTGTATTCTATTTGAATCAATATTAAGCAAACATGAATCATATACTACATCACAATAATTAAATTTTGACAATACTAGTGAATCACAAACCATATTTTTTATTTCATTTTTGAATGAATGTATATTAGAATATTAATTTTAAGTTAGCAAAGGCTGACTGAATACATTTGGAAATAAGTTTACTAAGGCGCAGATCCTGATCTATTACTACACCTAGATTGTTAATGGTTTCTGAAAGTTGTATTGTCTCACTGTCGATAGCTAGATTACCAGCTGTGAATATTGCCTGCCGCTTAGTTTCTGAGCCAAAATGGATAGCATTGAATTTTTTTGGATTAATTTGAAGCATGTATCGAGTAACTTCACTTAATATATGGTCTAAGTTGTTATTAATGCGATTGCATGTAGCTGTGACATTTTCCAGATAAAATGAGTAATACAACTGGGTATCATCGGCATACAAATGATAATTACAGTGGTTAAGGATAGATGGGAATGTAGATGCACTCTTTGCAAAGAGAAATGCGCCAGTCTGGTGAACTACAACCACAGTGAAACTGGTAACTAGCTTTTCTCTTTGTAAAATAACCAACAAATTAATTTTCGTTTAGTATACTTGAACTTCTCATCTCCAGACAAAATTATGTCACCATCTGTTTATCACTTGAATCATTTCATTGTTTTTCTCATTCTCTCTTATTAACATAAATTATCATTAGACACCAGGTTCCATCATAATAAAATTCTTTCGATATACATCAAATTCACAAATATTGCAGAATGCCTTCACTAAATAACATAGTGCATAAAAATTTATTAAATGGTTCCAATTACACTGCATAACCTCTACTAATGCTACTGTGTCCACAGACAAACCAAAAGGGACATCTTTAAACTGGCAACTAAACCCAACTACCGAAAATCCTTTATACCTACTATCTAAAAATGAATTTTTCAAATCTATCTTCAAAAAACCTTTTTTATAGCCTACTTTCACCAAGATACTATCTATTGACTTCGGACAATTATATTGTTTATTATTATGCTGATTTATACTATTCACATTAAAACATAATTTCATACTGCCATCACGTCTTTTCGCTATAATTAAATGATTCACAAACTACATACTTAATTTCTCGCTGATTCTCTCACATAAATTTTTCTCACCTTCATTTAATTTTTTCTCAATCTTAGCAGTATTATCTTTGTAACTTGTAGGAATTCTCAAATCTCCATTTTCAACTCTCTTTTAATTCGGAATATTTAATTAACGATGACTGTACTCCATTCTTTACTTCACCTGAATCCTCAATAATCTCTATCTCTACCCCATGTACTTCCTCCAATTCACACTGATTCAAATTAACACAGTCTTTCTAGAGTTCAACATTTACTTCATTATCCCACTTAATATACTTCTCCTCACACAATAATTTTCTTTCTCCATGTCTACTCGCACGCTCAACATATCTATTAAATTCATGCTAAATATAGCATCCATCCTCAATTCAGGTATCATAAATTCGTGCTCAAACTGTCTCTTATGGCAAATCCCGTCTTGCTGTCAAAGGTCCCGGCATATTTATTGTTTCTGCGTATGTCCTGTTATTTTCCCTTGTTGAACTATGCCTTCGTGAATTAACATTATTATCGTTTTCTTTGTTTATATTCCTATTTTCAGTTGTTCTCGTATCATTATCTCTTCCCATGTCTATTCTGGGTGTGTTGCTTTGGCTACAATTGGCCCTATTAAAATTTCTGCGATTGAAACGTCCAAGTCCTGTGCTTCTTTGGTTCCTGGCAAAATTTATCGGTTGGTTCCTGGTCCCACCCTCTGTTCTTCTGAATTGATGCATTTTGTCATACCTTTGCAAGTATTCTAAAAATACGTCCCGGTCTGCAATGTTTTGCAAAGCTATGAATTGTCTCAGTTCCACCTCAAAATGTCCTACTAAATATTTAATTATTTGTTTGTCATCTAATGGTGGATCAAGTTGTTTTGCCACACTGAATTTCTTGAAGACATAATTCCCTTATCATGCTCGTGTCTGCATAGTATTTTCCTATAATGATGATACCCCAGAAATGTTTCAGAAATTTGACTTCAAAATCTTTAAATGTTCTCCAATCGCATTCTATTACATCAAACCAAATCTCGGCAAAGCCTTTCAACATCGATTCAACTATATTCAATTTTGTTTGTTCATCAAAGCTACCCTGTACTTTATTATTCCCATAAAATTTAGAATACTGTTCTAATTGGACACTACTTTGACTTCACCTTATGGATTCCCCAACACTCATATTTTTCATTCTAACCTCTAAATTTTCTACTTTATTTCCAAAATTTATCTTGAAATTTTAAATGTTTTAAACCCGGCTTGGCAACTTTCTTCATTTTCATATACTATTTGATCTAAGTTTTTAATTTTTCCATTCATTTCTTTCTCGCACGCTTATTAATTAGATCTTATTTGCATGTCAGTCCTGTTTAACATCGTACATATCCTCTAAAATCTGTACCACTTTATCTCTGATTTTAAATTTCAATTTCTTCTATAGTCTTATTCGCTCCTTTAAACTTAAAGTTAATGTATCACTCTCTTTAAATTTTCTATCTTCTTTTCCCTTTCTAATTTGAAATTTTGTTCCAATTTTGCTAGATTTTCTCCAAATTCTGTTTGTAATTCTTGGGTATTTCTATCAGATTTTTCATTCATTTCTTTGATATATTTCTCTCTCATTTCTTCAATATTTTTCTCATGTTTTTCACTTATTTCTCTGAAAATTCTTCCATTTTTTTTTCACTTATTTCGTTGATGCTTTTTCATTCCTTTCACTCATTTCATTTTGTTTCTGCATACTTTTTGCATTCTTTTCACTCATTTCCTACATGTTTTTTTTTAAACTTAATTAAAGAGCAATCATTGTTGACATCTGAGTATTTCCTACATTCTGTTGTCTTTTTCTTCTGTTTCTCCCTTTTCGGATCTTCCAAATAGACACTCTCTTGAGATCTTATCTCCACACCTGCAGCTCTCAATCCTTCACAAATTTCTTTCATCCTATCAATCTTTCTGAGAAACCAATCAAATAAACTTCACAGGGAAAATTCCTACAAAATCCAACAAGACACAAAACTTTAATTATCAAGTGGTCGAACACCAATAACAGTTACTACTATAGATGATTCAGTAAAATTGTTGCCCTAATTATTTTGCTAGTTCAATTTCAAATAAAACTACTAGAATCAGATATCAAACTTATAATGACACTAAATATTCTTTAAAAAACAATATTTCAAAAAAGTCACTGCATTCACATAAACTTTTCTCTACCAAACATTATCTTACACCTAAGAAAAACAATTTTCTTTCAGCACAAACTTTAAAGATAGTTTACAAACCGTCACAACAGTTTGCATTACGAACAAAATCTTAAACCTAACATAAAAAAATTATAACTACTGGATAATCACTCGCTTACACTAAAATAGAGTTCTAATCTCCTTTCTAATTAGAACTTTCATTCACAAATCATTCCCTATTTAAATCTAATTATGTATAAATTTTATAAAATGAGTCAAATAATTTTAAAAACCTAACCTTAAAATTGAATTTAAACTTATTTGATCAGTTATGTTTAATAATTTTCTTATATATTGGCAAAACTTACCGAAGTCAGCCACCCTCACATCAAATTATCCACTTGTACAACTTTCAGACAAAATATTATGTTTAACTTCACTAATTAACAAAAACGCCCTTTCTAAAATTTTAAAAGTGTGATTTTTATTTTACCATGTAAATTATGCTGGTCGTCTTTTTCGATATCGTAAGCATCAATTACAATTCCAATATCGCTTAAATTGTCTTAACTAGTGCATCTTTCCATGCAAATTGGTTTATATAAGTTATAAGAAACCATCCCATTCCATAAGTTTAATCTCAATTGATTTTAATTCTTTATTCCATTTTTAAAACATTGCACTTATCTACTCTCTTCAGAATGGTAATAAACTTTCAAAGTTGTCTGTTTACTACAATACTTCACTACTAGATATCACTTGATATTAGATTAGCATGGTGACATTTAAAATGGGTGTTGAACAACTGACCTCTGTATTTGATTTCCATTGGGTTTTATAGGCTCAAACTCTGCACCGTCACACATACAGCAGCTTAGAATCAACTCTGGTTGCTACTGATACATTTTGATTGGTTGAAAATATAGGCGGGTCTCTTATGTGAGCATCCAAAATCGTCATGAATGATGCAACTTAGAGTAGGTTCATTCCTTTGTCCACATAAAATGGCAATATGTGTCTTTTAATAAACCTTACCTTTCAAAGAATTAGTTTACACAATCAATGTGGGTTAATTGGGTTAAAAATTTTAATGGATTCACGTTTTTACCTTTTAAACAATTCATCAACAACAGTTTAAGTTTTCAAATCTTTTGATGCTATGTTAGATAAATTGCAAAAACTATATACTAAAGAAAACCAAATTTAAAGTTATCTTTTATATTTACTACTACTCGTTATTATGCAATATTTCTTGAAATTGTAACAAAAGTTGAAAACCCTAATTTCAATGCTAAATTAATACAAATCTTAAGAGGCAATATTTCCTTGCAGGTCCAACCATGGTATCACTAAATTCTTCTAACGTTACTTTTAACTTATGTAGTATGTTCCATATATACCATAGTTTAATATAAGAATTAGCACCTACAGAATGATGGGCGATGCAAAAGTTATTATTTCAATTTTGCCAGTTTGATTAATAAAGGTTTCTGCTAATATCATGTTCACCTTTGGCATAGATTTTCTAAGTGACGCAATCATTTTTAGACTACAACTTTAAATGTTATGTTTAAAAACTCATGTGGATCCTTTACGGTCAAGTGTATTGCGATGCCAATACAGATTCTATTGAAAAACCATGATTCCACACTACAGCATTCTAACTAACACAGTGTCCATTTGATTTATTTCCATTAACACCATCATCTTGTTTTTCACAAGTTTACTTTAGTTGCTTTAGCTTAAATAAATAACATGGCTACTAAGGCACCACATTACCAAAAATCAAACAAATTCTTAATATTAAGTTCACATTCTTCATTTAATAATGATTACTCAATTACAATGTACAACATTCCAATTAAGACATGGTTAACAAATATGTTGTGGTTAGATCACTTTTGAAAAATTATGAAGGTTTGATCACATGAACAAGTTTTCAGAGAAATGTTCTTTGTGCAATAATGTTCTACTTAAAACTTTAAGCTTGGCACACCTCGCCAGTATAAAAATAGATATTTGCTCAACGATGAGATCTATTCAGAAGTATATATACTTGTTGTGAGATAATAACCCAATAGCAATTAAAAGCCCTTTAAAATTTTGAAGGGTGCCAAAATCTAATACAGAAATTCTGTAAGTACTCTCCTTATTATTATATTACCTAGAACTAAGACAATTATTATTCTATTGGTTCGCCATAATGTAACTATTTGAAAGTGTGTTCTATTAAACTAATTTTGTTATCCAATAAACAAAAACATATTATAGTGCTTGTTTTATCATTAAGTGTTCATCTTCGTTTTTCTCTTAAACATCTTGTAGATTCATTTAGCCAAGAAATAGTTTCGGAAACTTTCAAAGTTTTAATTTATCCTCTGAACTTTTTCACTCGTGCAACAATAATTTAGCTGAACTAAATTGAATTCGAAGTTTACTTCTCAAGCAGTCTTTCTTCATAAATTTTATTTTTAACATTAGAGAAATAGTTTTGATTGCAATTGTAATATAATTGTTAATTTCATAAACAGTTAAATTTATACTTCTAATATAAGGCACTGTTCAGAATCAATATCGTTCTTTGCTGTTTGATTAATTGATAACTACCACTCTGCAATAATGTCTATTAAAACTATGTCATATTGCATAAAATTTATTGAACTACCTTCCTAAAGCTTATATTTGGGTGTACATCAATGAATTTACTATCATCTTCATACCAATTTCTGAAAACCTTTTTAAAACATGCTTCCACTATAAAATTTTATGGTTAAAATAACACGAATTTCTTTGCAGTTTTCTTTAATTTGAATAAAAATACAAATTTCATTGTAAGTCTTTGCCTTTTAAACATTATTTTATATGAAATTAAGGTTCTACAGGGTGCTTCAATAACTAGTTAGTCCATTCAAGATTAAATATTATTTTTTCCACTCTAATTTATACTTAGTGTAATGCATCACGTTATAGGTTGCAATGATTGTAATGTTTTACTTTGTGTAATTCATTAAACAATTACCAAAATATCTTCATGAATTAATAAAAATTTCACAAGTTTATAAGTACTATATTTGAGATTTCATTTTTCTAATTAGTTTTTAGAAAACATGTACTGTTTATTAATAAAAGTACGTTTATTAGGGCTCCCATTTACTTTGGTAGTACTTTTCATCTTGTTTTCTGGAAACATCTTTTATGATATTTTCTATCACAAATAACACAAAATACAATTACTGGTTCCGATACTTTTATATTAATCACATTAATAATAAACACCTAGATACCTCATTGTCTTTTTCATTATATAATTTTTTTTAAAAATTTGATAATTTGGATTATTTCCCCTTCCGGTAATTCAACAATTAAAGTAGGTATTGCTCAACATGTCTCAAACTTCTACTGCTGCTGCTTGTCCTTGCAATTTATATAGCAGTGGGACTTAAAATTTACTGACAATTTAAATACTAGAGCTTAAAGTCTATCTTTAACTTATAACATAAATACAACGTTGACTTAAAAAGAGATTTTGAAAATGATTATACATTTTAAAATTATTTTGTATCATAATTTTGAACATAGCACATCTATTAATCTAGTCTTATTATAATATGTTAAACTGTATAAAAAAAATGTGCCACTTACATTTGGGTTCTGTCTCCAAATTCCTATACAAAACTACTCATAAATGCTCATCCAATAATTATCAAAACTTTTATAATAAACATTATTCGTTGATGATAAACATTTATTGTTTATTTTTATTTCTTAAGTGAATGAACATCACTAACGGTATAAGCAGAATTTTTGTAATTCTATCTTGATATTAACTACTATACTGAGTACTAAATACTATAAGGTATTCTCTTCTGCAACTTTAATATAATGATTATCACTATTACATACCTTAACTGTTGAAGAACAATATTCCAATTTATCTGAAGATTCAATAGCTTGAATAACAAGAAAAATGTTATTCGTTAATTCCTGAACACATCGAAATGAAGCAATTATAGTGATTGGTATGTAACCCTGTTCGTCCATTTGCTTTCGTAAATAATCATCATTCAATAAGTTTTTCTCACTAAAGTAATACTCACTGAAAATAAACTTATAAGTAAATAAACGGTGTAAAAAAAAGCTAACTTACATTTGATTCTTGATTAAGTCCAACAATGGAAAACTATATTTCTGAGAATCTGTGTATGATACTCCAGCAGTAGAGATATCGAATCCAAGGTTATTCATCTATAGAACAGTAGCAATTACAAGTAATTCAATAAACCTTTCAGATAACTCACCCCAGTAGAATAAGATGGATCAACATAATCTAAAATAGGTGCAGGCCTATATGTTCTGTTAAAATAACCTCTTCCTCTACCACGTCCTCTTCCTCTATATCTACCAACAAAAGAACGTTGATAACCTTGTCCTGCATCATTCTGATGATCACGATTTTCATCACTTATATCATTATCATCATTCAGCTCAGCAATATTTGAAGGAACACTCTAAAAGGAAATATGTAGGAGTAACTCATATTCATTAAAAAAATCACTAAATCGACAATAACATATATATATATATATATATATATATATATATATATATATATTATCGTGTAATTAAAGGGTCATTGGGTTATATAAGGGCACAAGTGAACTCATAGGTTGAGAGCTTTTGAATAAGGGAAGACACATTTATTTAATTAGGGAGTCTAAATATTTTTAACAAATTATTTTTTTTTAACTTAAGAAGTGTATAATAATTTAGGATCAATGTAATTTAGCCAAGGATAATGTAACATATATATCCCTTGTATGTAACGGTTGACACTCTATTGGACAAATAGGACTATAGAAATCAAATAAATTTTAATGTAAGGCCAAGATCATACAATTTTACTAATAGTTTTCCAGGATCACATCGATCAAAAGCCTTAGATTAATCCATGTAAATTACATCCACCTGGCCTCTGTCATCTAAGCTTTCAAAAATATATTGTCGTATACATGAGATTAGTAACCGTTGACCGTCCTAGAGTAAATCCATGTTGGCAAGATGCTAACTGTAATTTTGTGATAAATGCCATATAATTAAGGAGTAAAGATTCAAAGACCTTGCTGAAGTTGCATAGAATTGCAATAGGTCTATGGTTACCTATGTCTGATCAATCTTTTTTCTAGAAATCAGGACAGATCTTTAGAATGCCTCCAACTACTAGGGTAGATTGAAGTTTTAAGCGACAGATTGAACGAGTAAGTTAGAGGTCTAGCTAGAAGGTAGGCACAATCATATAGCAAAAAAACAGGAATACCATCTAGACAGATAGTCATTTTTTGTTTAAAATTTTTAAGTACTTACAAAACGCCATCTGCAGAAAAAGTGGGGGAGGGGGGATGGTTGCCATCCCTGTAAAGTTCTTCCAGTCACCCTCTCTGAATGCTGTTGAGGAAATAAATGCTGATTGAAAAAAGTAGGCGAAAGCATCGACGATGGCTTTTGGATCAGATAAAAGAGCATTATCATATTTCATGTTGCCAGGAATACCGCTAATGTTCATCGTACCATTAATGTAAGATCAAAACCTTTGGGATTGTCCTTTAGTCCTTTAGTGTTTGTGGGCAGCTTGTACTTTATGCTTCATGCGAGTCCGTAACAATTTAAATTCATCCAAAGTTTGATCATGACCATAAGCGTTGTAAAGATGCCAAGTTTTAGATTTATTTTAGATGTCATAAATGATATCTTGTGTAAATCATAGTGGATAGTTGTTGTTCTTAAGCGATGTTCTAGGGACAGTGTCCACAAAAATTGAGTGCAAAATATCATAGAAGTAGCTGCAAGCATCATTAACATCTTCATGATGCGGAATACCATCCCAATCAACCATACTTAAAACATGGTAGAGAGCTGCAAAATTGGCCTTCTTGAAGTTAAATTGAAGATTGTGTTTGGAACCATAATTCTTAATGAAACCTTTTATAGATAATTTTATTTCAAGTGAGGGGTGAGGATCATCTTCCGATAACAGACTATTACTCGATTTTTCAATCAGTATGCTGTGGTTTGAGAGGATCAGGTCAAGAATTCGTTTATAGTCATTCAATACATAATTATATTGAGTAAGACTAAAAAATTCCATCAAATTTATCAATTGTTCAAGATAAGTATTATTATAGTTGTTATTGTTGACAGATTTAATGTACATTGGTATATTAAAGTCGCCAAAAATCAATAAATCATGATCATTTAGTAGCCTGAAGCAATTGCTGGTAGAGTCAAAAAATGACTCGTAGGTAACAGCAGGAAGATTGGGAGGTATATACAAAACTACGATTTATAGCTTGTTGTTATAAAGAGAGACTTTGGCGCCTAAGATATCAATGTTTGATTGTAATGATTCAACATTGTCTAAGTGCGGTAGGTAACAGCAAAATTTTTACTTATCGCACAAAAGACTCCACCGCCTATGAATTGCTCCATTGGTGAAATTTTTTGTCTTTTCTAAAAACATTATATTTGTTACTGAATAACTCTGCATCAAATATACTGAAATTAAGCAAAGTTTCCGTCAACACGCCGAACACTTTCAATTTAAGGCTGCGGACATTTTGGTAGTATAGATATATGACTTTCTGAACAGTATTAGTGACAGTATTACAAGTTTGCTTTGATTGCTATGGTCTAAATAGATTTAATTTAAGTTCTTTAATTTTTTGTTTATATGTAGGACACGAGTGATTCCATGCCGCATGATTATCATTCAAAACATTGGCATCGGTATTCCTCTTCAATAAGGAGTTAGTACAATTGCCACATTTCAGTTTAGCCGATTGACAATCATCAATTTTGTGGGGACCAGCACATCTAGAGCTAATTATTGACTTGTTACAATTGGAGAAATAGTGGTTGAAGCCGCAGCAATTAAAGCATCATTTTGGTTCAATAGTGTCGAAGACTGGGCAATAATCATACCCAATATGAATGTATCCCTCATTCACAATACCGTTATAAGAAGTAAGATCAGTTTGTAAAAAGCATTGAAAATTTTATTGTTTTTTCTGCAGGTGGAGATGTTTAAAACTTGTATACTTTTAGATTCACCTAGTATATCAGAATTCTGGGATAATATAAATTGCTTAATATTAGTTGGCGTGTGTTTCTCAGTAATAGCAGATATACGCAAACGAGGATTCGACTTAGTGGCGTCCCTGATTGAAAACTTGTCAGACAGATTGTTGGAGATAAGGTTCTTTAGTTTATGAGTATGAAGTATACTCGAACATTCTACAGCAAGCCCACCATTCTTAATAGATTTAACTTTATGAATAACAAAATCGTTAACAGCTGGATTAGATTGCTGAAGTAGCTGGGACTTGGTACCAGAATTGCTCTGTAGTGGATATTTGGGTTTGATAATAATAGTGGTATTGGGAGCAGCAGAGGCATAACTTGGATGAAGATGGAGTAGATTTGAGGCTGTAACAGATGTTTAACAGCTTATCAACAAGTACTTTGGAGAGGTTTGATGTAAGTTTAGCATTAATTTCGTCACGGGTAATTGAGTGAACATCACTGCCTTTTAGTTTCTTTAGTGTCAAGATAATAGGTTGCCATTCATTAAACACATGAAGAATCTTGTCAACAGAGGTTTCTAGGTGTGAGAGTTTATTCAATGAACAGGCTCTTAATTAAAGATTAACACTCTTTCTTTTAAGGGAATAGCTCTTATTTCAGTTGGACTAATATTAGCACATATTTTACATATCATTTTATTGCATGAGTCACAAGGAAAGCCAAAAGTTTCTTCATCAGGTGGTTTTGTATTGATGTTGGTTGTAGCATTACATTTAAAACAATTCATTATCAGGCATGTGATAAATAAGAATGTATATGGTGTATTAAATGTTATAACACAAGCTATTAAAATTAGTAATCAATTACTGATTTTTCAGTTCTTCTAAATATTTGTAGTTGGCGGTTTTAAAATAAACACACTGTGTATAAAAATAAAACTATTATTGTAGATGTATATGTTGGGGACATATATCTAGATCATAATAAAAAAGAGTTAGTGATGCTTGCGCCGCTGTCATGCAAAACTCTATCTTATCCAAATTCGCACTTTCAGTTCACTTATTACGGGTTGCTCAAAGTGGGCACAACACCTTATTGGTTTCATACGTCGAACATATTACTTTGAGAAAAGTCGTTTATTAAGTATGCGGCATGCATAAAATGTTTAATATTTAGCATGTAACTTGAAATAAAGAAGTAATTCTTAAAACGTAAATCTGTATAAATATGGAATGTAATTATTTTTAAAACATTATGAGAATTGAATAATCTACGACACAGAAAGTCCTGATGCAAGAGAATACATAAATCATAGCTTGACACTAACTGGATTGTTAAAACCGTGAAATTCTTGTAAATCCTTACATCAGCGGTGACGAATGCTTCCAAATAAATTTGGAAAAATCTCGAATTGACATAATTTTTGTATATAAGAGGAAGTAATCAATATTCGTTATTCATTTTAATTTTCGAGATTAACCATGTAAGTTTGAGTAAAGATTCGCGATTCGTAATCCTTTTCTGAACCAAATAATATGTAACATTTAAGGCAGAGTTGCATGCTTACGACATGAAACATACGTTTGAGTAGTTTGAAACATAAATTTATCAAATGCAATTATTTGATAAAACATCATTTGTTTTGTAAAATACTAACGAAGATTGAACGTTCTCCGATACAAGGGTTTCTCTGAAGTTAATTAATTAAAAATAAAAGATGCACTTTAGGCAAACTGATAAACTGATGGAAATTTAAGATGGAACCAGGAAGCTTTTCATACCATTAATTACAAGATTTTTGATAAGCGCTATTTGACAATAAGAATTGCAAGTATAAATTTTAGATTTCTTTGTTTGTAACTAATAAGGATATTTGAATATTAATAAATTAGATTTTGAATAAGTTCTCATTTTTTATTATTTGTGAAGAGGATAGCTTGCATCAAATTTTGGCATCAGAGTTCGCAGCATCTTAACCTTTAATAAATTATCTGAAAAGAGATATTGGCCAATCATATTTAACAAACTTGGTAATAAAAAATAGACAAATTATAAACGCATAAGATAAAAAAGAATTTTGTACCTGTTAATAAAGAGTAGGTAGTAAGGATAATTTTAGTATATAGATAATCGTTAGGAATACTTATCTGTATGAACTTGAACTGTAAACCGTTTTATACATCTTTTGTATGAAAGAAAACTGTTTTTAAATGTATAGATGTTTCTTGAGATTGCTGTTTCATTTCATCTTCGTAATTTCACAGTATAAATTCCGTTGAGCTAGCAAAGCAAAGCAAAAGAAAAGTAAGATAATAATTTTTTATTTTCCATTGCATCCTCATTAATACAGTTCGATATACCTAAGTCTCAGTATAATTAGGGCAAACCCCCATAAACACTCATACATTCTTGAAAAGAGATAAGTTTTGTATATAAACTGGAACCTTTATTAAAAAGATTCTTCCATAAATTCGATCGCAAAAATGTTACTTTGAAAAGATTGTTTTGAAGTATACATTATGCATACCGTAATTTAATGATTACAATGTAACAGTGAATAAAGAAATCATTTTTAAAATGTAACGTTGATGATAAAGTTAAACGTAACCTGCATATAAATATAGAAGTTATTAAATGTAATGAAAGTGGAACATTCTTCAAGATAAAAAGCCATTTAAAAATTAACTAAAATAATTAAGTCGAGGATGCACATTGGCTTCTAAATGGAGATGCAAATAATATGAAAATCTTATAAACTGGGATTGGAACGTAAATTTAAAATAAAGGTCAAAAGCAGAAAATATTTAATTACGAATTGGAGAAGCGCTTGTGGATTTTTGAAAGTATTACTTTTTAAAATATTGTGTGTAACGGATATTTGAGTATTTATCATTTAGTTTAAAATAGAATAATTCTTAATCATATAATATTTATTTTTGTAAGGATCTTTATCAGAAAAGTTTGTGATCAGGGTTTGAAACACTCCGACCTTTTTTATAGCCTATCTGTCAAGGATTTTTTTGGCTAAAACAAACCATACAAGTGTGGAAATAAAAAGTCAGCTAAACTATCTATAAGAGAAGAAATTTAGTGCTGTAAATTTAAATCTAGATAAGGTGAGAGGCATTTTGATAATTAAATAAATAAGTATTTGTTAGGAATAATTTTATGTATGAAAAAGATTATGCTGTAAATGTTCAGTATGCTTTTGTATGACTGCATAGATGTTTTGATATTACTGTTGGATTTCATTTTGTAAACTCCAGCATTTCCATTGAGCTAGCCAGACAAAGTAAAGTTAGAAAGGAAAGTCAACAACTTCAAATTTCACAATTTGGTGTATCTGTATCACAGCACTAATTTAGCGATGCCCAAAGCCAACCGTTATCATAGCACTGTTTTAGCAATGCTCAATGCCGGCCATGTCACAGCAATATATATATATATATATATATATATATATATATACAGGGTGTTTTTTTTAAGTGGGAGGTCACCTGTATATGGACGACCAATGGTAGAAGAAAGCTGAAAATTTGCACTAGGTGGTTGTCGAATGTGCCCTACACGTCTAAAATAATTTCGATACGATAACACTTCCGGTTATACCGGAAGTCGGTATTACTATCGTTATTTTAAATAGAACACCCTGTATATTTATGCATTTTTGAATTCCTTGTCGAATTTTATGTGAACTTTTATAACACAACCATACCCCCTATCTAATGCCGTTTTCAAGATATTTTGACTTTTAGTAGATTTTTGACATTTGCACGCAGTCACATAAATTGGAATAACTAGAAAGCGACTTACAAAATTGTTTTTTTGCAATCACATTAATAATACTTGATATTATTTCTACGTGCAAAGTAAATCTGATTGCAATGTACAGGGTGCTAGAAAATTCATTTTATAATTTGACTAGTAAAATGTCAAATATTCCCTATTTTTTAAATGGAACCTACCATATTTTGTTATATTAATCGATTCTATGGAAAAAAATACCTTAGGTATGTAATTACAACCATCCATTTATTGTAAGCCGTTTTTGAGTTATTTGCATTAAAAGAGTAAATGCACTAGTTCAGTAACATAATAATATTTGCTACTATCAAGTAGCTTTTGTCCGATACATTAACAAAAGAATAATTGGTTATTTTTACGAAACGTCAAATGTAGATAATTCTACGCAGGTTGCAATTCCTGTACTGTAGTTATTTATGAGGGTTAATCGAAACTTTACAAATCAAGATTATCTCGAAATGATAATTATTTATGGCGAATGCAACAGAATTCTTCAAAGAACTTGCGATGTCTTTCATCAAAAATTTCCTGAAAAGCCAGTGCCGAATGTTAGGCTTCTTAAAACTATTCTTAAAAACTGTGTAAAATAATGGATCATTTATTACAAAGAAGAACAGGAACAGCACGGACGAAGTAATTGGAGTTACTAATGTATTGGCATATTTTTATACAGCAGAGCTTCACTAAATAATGCTGTGCAGGATATAGGAATGAGCCGTAGTTCCATATACAATATTGTGAAGGCAAATAATTTTAAAAGTTGGTCACTTTATTTTGTTCAGCAAGAGGATGAACAGTTTTTGAAAAAATTATTTGGAACGATGAAACAAAGTTTACGAAAAACGGAGTGTTTAACCGACATAATTCACACCATTGTTCCACAGAAAATCCTCACCAAGCATGCATAACAAATTTTCAGGAAAGATGGTCTTTTAACGTTTATTGTGCTATTAGAGATTCGCGAATTGTATGTGAAGTTTTTCACCAGGAAAATTTAAACGGTAAAGTACATATTGTTTTAGTAATTCTTTTTCTTCTCGATGAACACTTTTACAAGGGAACGATATTTAGAAATTGTGCGTGGAGAAATTGTAGCATATGTAAACATCCTCCCACCTAATGAAGTATGCAAAATATTTTACCAGCACGACGGTGCTCCTGCGCACAATGGAAACATTGTAACCGAGTACTACATGCCTTGTTTGAAGACCAATTTATAGCTAATATCGGACCTCACTTATGGCCACCCCGATCACCCGATCTCACTCCTTGGATTTTTTCTATGGGGTATGTAAAAGATACGGTCTTCTCCTACCTCCTACTACTGAAGAAGGTTGCAAAAGACGAGTATTAAATGCTCTAAATTCTTTAACTCCAGGGCAAATACAAAAGGCAACAAATGAAGTGTTTAAAAGAGGCATTTTAAAATGCTTGGATCAAAATGGCCGCCAAATAGAACATTTATAAACAACCTCTTATGTTTTTATTTATTTTTCTTTAGGTAAAATATTGTTAGATGAAATACATTGTTCCATGTTTGTGTAGCTTTTAAACATTATTTTTCAAGCGTTGCCATTTTTGGCAACTAAAATGTGCAAAAGCATATCCTGCTTTCTAAGTACAAAGATATTAATTCCATAGAATTGATTAATATAACAAAATATTTGATAAAAAATATCACTAGTTCTTCGAAAAAATCTATTACATTCGCCATAAATAATTATTTCGAGATAATCTTGATTTGTAAAGTTTCGATTAACCCTCATAAATAACTACAGTACAGGAATTGCAACCTGTGTAGAATTATCTACATTTGACGTTTCGTAAACATAACCAATTATTCTTTTGTTAATGTATCGGACAAAAGCTACTTGATAGTAGCAAATGTTATATGGTTACTGAACTAGTGCATTTTCTCTTTTAATGCAAATAACTCAAAAACGGCTTACAATAAATGGATGGTTGTAATTACATACCTAAGGTATTTTTTTCCATAGAATTGATTAATATAACAAAATATGGTAAGTTCCATTTAAAAAAAAGAAAATTTTTGACATTTTATTAGTCAAACTATAAAATGAATTTTCTAGCACCCTGTACATTGCAATCAGATTTACTTTGCACGTAGAAATAATATTAAGTATTATTAATGTGATTACAAAAAAACAATTTTGTAAGTTCGTTCACTTTCTAGTTATTCCAATTTATGTGACTGCGTGCAAATGTCAAAAATCTACTAAAAGTCAAAATATCTTAAAAACGGCATTAGATAGGGGTATGGTTGTGTTATAAAAGTTCACATAAAATTCGACAAGAAATTCGAAAATGCATAAATATACAGGGTGTTCTATTTAAAATAACGATAGTAATACCGACTTCCGGTATAACCGGAAGTGCTATCGTATCGAAATTATTTTAGACGTGTAGGGCACATTCGACAACCACCTAGTGCAAATTTTCAGCTTCCTTCTACCATTGGTCGTCCATATACAGGTGACCTCCCACTTTAAAAAAACACCCTGTATATATAAGATATATTAAATGTTTGAAATATTATTTTGGTGTAGATATTGGGACAGCAGTCAAACTTTTCAAATTAATAAAATACTCTTTTAAGCATTCGAGCTTTCGATAAATTTATTATCTTCTGCAGGAATCTAATAAATGTGTATGAAAATAAATAATGTTTATCGCTACTTAATACTACTTATGTTTATGTGAGTTTATAAGAACATACAACTATTCTATCACTTCTCTTATTAATTTATAACACTCTATCAGCTTTTATACCTTTGATGATAACACAGTAATTTAAACAATAGAATAAGGTTTTATTATGTAAACTTCATTTATTTTTGTCATTTTTTTTTAAATTTCAATGTAGTAATGTCTAACCTGCATAGTTGTATGTTTTTATAAACTCACATAAATGTAAGTAGTATAAAGTAACGATAAACATTATTTATTTTTATACACATTTATTAGATTCCTGAAGAAGATAATAAATTTATCGAAAGCTCAAATGCTTAAAAGAGTATTTTATTAATTTGACAAGTTTGACTGTTGCCCCAATATCTATACTAAAATAATATATATATATATATATATATATATATATATATATATATATTGCTATGATAATAGGGTAGTTTAGGGGTAGGTTAAGTCATGGGGGTCGTAGAATAAATAAAAACAACTTCCACATTAAGAAAGGCACACAATTTCAGAAATTATAAGAGTAAATCGGTCACCCTACATATTGTTAATTGACAGCACACTGTATATAAAATACATGGGATTAAATTCATGAGAACATAAAGAGGTCTAAGAATAATTTACAAGTAAAGATAAGATTTTAAAATGCAACAAATTGCATCAAAATTAAATCACTAGGAAACCTAGATAAATTGGCATTGCAAAAATGTAACAATTGCGTCAAAAATAATCGTACACGCATTCTAAATAATTCATTATTAGAAAATCGTTACGTGACTGGAAGAAATCACATTTGTTCAAAAATCCAATATTCTATAGAAATAAACAAGCACCAGGCGATTCAATTTAGGCGATAAAATTTATCAAACATCCGAAAACGTGAATTAATAGAAGGCAAAAGTTGGAATTTCTCAAATAATACCACGATATGCGAAAGATGTACGTGACAGTCAAGGCATGAGTTGAAAGATTTGAACTAAATAATTGGTAAAAATCCTGAAGTATGCAAGATAAAGGTAGAAGTATCGTCCCAGAACTTAAACACGCCAATGAAATCAATAGGAGGTAGGGCTTATTTATACAATAATGACGAAGCGACAGGTTGGTCTATATTCAAACTGAGCTAGGATTATGTTCAAAAGTGTTAAGAATTTACGGAACCAGTGAATTAAAAATCAAAGTAAATAAGAATCAAAAGTGCGAGAATTTATGCAACGAAAATAAGCCGATTTATAAATAGATGTAAGTAAAACGACTTAATTAAATGCTTTTTTAATATTAATGAAACAGGGCTTTTAATTTCAATCTGGACTTTAATTTTGGCTTTTAATATCGACTTTCAATTGGAGACATATTTTGATCGAGATGGCTCTAATTTGGGATATTTAAGACAACTTTAATTTGGGACTTCGAACTTTGAACATACTCAAACTTTGGAAATAGTTTAAAAATGAAAGTATTCTAATTTGGACATATTCTGACTGGGAACGATTTTAATTGGAAACAATTTATAGGGCAGACGCATTAATAAGGAAAGCGGACACAGAAAGGAGATGCAGATCATGAACTAGGATAGAACTACAGAACCCATTCCAGGTTAGCAATCTTAATACACTTTATTATTGAAAACTGTTTTCGATTTAATATTTGGTACTTTGTGTATTTGTAAGTCAACAAATAGGGTCACTTAACAATTAATGACAAGGCAATATGTATCTTGGAACGTTCGAAGGTCCTTGAATAAGTAAAAGATATTTTTGCTGACTTTCAGAAAACCATAAATCTGGTATATGTAGATATTCTGTAAAAAGAGAAAATTTTAAGAGTTGTAAATATTATCAATGATTATATTATGTATTATAGAATTGCTTTATTTGATTCAATAAGATCTATTCAGGATAAAAGCCTAATTTAACATTTCATAACATAAGGGCTTAAAATAATCAAAGGTATCAGGGGGGATAACACAGTAAGTTTATGGACGGCCCAACGCTGGGGCTAAAAACATAGAATTTTATGACACACCCAATCGTGGGGCGAATAACACAGCAATTTTATGGCGACCCAAATCGTAGGGGCACGAACATCACAAAAAGAAATTTAAAAATAAAAATTAGAAATTTGTAGAGGCACGAATAAAATTTAATAAGGGTTAGGAAGTTTAAAATCTACAAGGAATTCAAAATATTAAAAATTTTTAAAATTTATAAATGGATAAACCAATAAAGGAAACCAGAGAAGCATTAAGGAACCAAGGGGTAGAAATAGGGTCTCAAGAAAGCGTAATTTTACAAAAAAATGGACAAAAGCGAAGAGACCATGAAAAATATTAAGAAAAATGGAGAAAAGCTCGGTGCTAAAATAAAAATTATAAGCGATGGATTAAAAGAAACGAATCAAACAATCGCGGAAATGCAGGTACGCTTTGAAAATAAATTCATTAGAATGATGGACGATGTGGATAAAGTTAGGGACGAGGTTTGGAAAGTTAAATTAGATCAGGAAAGGTGTGAAAAGAAAACTAATGATCAGATTACAGATTTAGGTAAAAAGATGCGAGAAATTCAGGGAAACTGTGAAATAGGACTTAATGATGTAAATAGAGAATTAGGTAATTTAAAATCAGAATTCGAAAATGCGGGTAGGAATCAGGGGCACTATACTAAGATAAATAGACCGGAAATATCAATTGAGCAATATTCCAAATTTTACGGAGACAACAAGGTGAATCCAAAATTTTGAATAATATAAGAAAATTAATACAGGGATCAATGGATGAAAGGTACAATCTAAATTTCGTCAGGTCAATGTTGAAAGGAAGCGCGGAAATATGGTTTGACTTGATAGAAAATGAGATAGGGACATTTCAGGAGTTTGAAAGTAGATTTTTAGAAAATTTTGGGGGCAATCAACAATACAAGGCGCGAGATAATTTAATTACAGGAAAATATAATCAGAACGTAGGGATGACACGAGAACTATACGCCATACAAAAATTCAGTATAATGAAGCAATTAGATCCGCCGATGGAAGAAATACAAATCATAAAGTACTTAGCGGGACATTTTGGAGAAGAGATAAGACATTATGTGATGATTCAAAATATTGTAAATAGGGAGATCTTCTTGGAATATCTACAACGTTGTGATGAGTTAGGGCAGAGTCGTGTGGTGGAACGTAAGATGATACAAAGACAGCGAGAAAACATAGTTAGAATGTAAAAAAGCACAGAGAATAATAGATCAAATAATAGGGGAAATTATAGGGGAAATTTTTATAGAAATAATTACAATAACTGCAATGATAATAATTTTAGAAGGAATTGGAACACAAGAGATACGCCAAGAAGAGAAACAGAGCAAACGAACCACGACAGGAACATAAATCAGTATACACCACAAGCACGACATCGGGAACAATCAGCACGACCATTAAGAACGAACCGTACCTATGCAGAAGTTACGAGTCAGGCAAGACCATCTACGTCAAATCAGGATTTTTGAATGAGGACAAACCAAGAAAGCCCTTAAGAATTAATGGATATGAACACCAGCGCGAATATATAAAATGTGAAATGGAAAAGGATTTGAATAAAAGCTTATTACCGATAATTAAATTAAAAATTGGAAATAGTAGAGGTGGAACACTCACTGATACGGGAGCAGAAGCGTCGTTAGTGTCTGAAGATTTTGTTAAACGGGAAAAGTTAATGGGGAGAATGATGCCTATTAGGAAGTTTAATTTAATAGCACCAAATAGCAAGAGATTTGCAAGTGTGAATAAGATAATAATTCTGGAATGTGAAGTGGGTAAGATGAAGTTTGAGAATGAATTCATAATAGTGCCGGGGTTAAGAGTAGATGTAATATTTGATATGGACATAATTGATAAGTTGGGATTAAAAATAAATGCCGAAGGAAAGGTAATAAATGTAAAAGGGGAATGTATAAAATGGGATAATGAGGAAAGTATTGAAGTTGAGGAGACGGCTTAAATATTAATCAATTTGAAGGTAAAGTTGATGTAAAGGGGGATATTGATGATGAAATAAAATGTCTAGAAGAAATGAAAGATAGGATGAAGGCATTATTAATGAAGAATTCAGAATTAATAGGATCAGAATCCAGAATAGCAAAGGGTGTGAATAAATCAGAAGTTGTAGACACGGAGCCATTTAATGAAACTCCTCCAGAAAGAGAATCAAGAAAATATATCGGTTTTTATATAAAAGGACTAATTTATAAGTGCAAAGTGGTTCCTTTTGGTTTGTTAGAAAATAAGAATGTGATATGGGAACCATATGAAGAATTTGGGAATGTTATGTTAAATTCTAAAAAAGTCTTTGAACAAATTTTGTTAAAATTAAATTTAGGGAGAAAAATGAGCACGAAGAGGTGTGAGTTCTAAAAGGGGAAACAAAAATTTTAGGATACGAAGTAGGATATATTAGGGAGAAAAGCAATGCGAATAATAACTTAATTTCAGAAAATAAGTTTGAAAAGAGAGTGTGTAGTGGTAATAAGAAAGATAAGATTATTGCCGAGAGAAAACTTTTGATAATAGAAAATTGTACAAATTGTAAAAACAATTAGTTAAATAGGGATATTAATAAGAAATTAGGATAGGTTTACGAAAAGTAGGAGTAGTATAGGTTGATAGAAAGGGGAAGAAGTATGTAAATAGAAACTAGTTTAATAGAAATATTCGAAGAAGAACAATATTTAGTAAGGGATGATGTAAATAAGAAAAAATATTATTAATAAATAAATAGGAGTGGTCCATTAAAAATATAAAGAGAGGAAGATACGCTTATGAAAAATAAGAAAAGTATATGTAGATAGAAAGAATATAGATAAATGGGAGAAATATGAAGAGATGATAATATGTTTATGAAAAATGGGAAAAGTATATGGAAATGTAAAAAGTATAGATAAATAGGAGTGGTTCGTTGGATATAGGAAGAGATGATGATATGTTTGGAAAAAATAAAAAGTATAGATAAATAAATGGGGATAGAAAATTAGAAGTGGTTCATTAGAAAAATGAAAAGATAATGATACATTTAGGAGAAATAGGAAAAGTATAGACAAATAGTGAGTGAAATATTGGTAGATTATAATATGTAGTATAAATTTAGGAAAAATAGGAATAGGGTAAATAGATAGGAATTAGGGAGATAAAATGTTTAGTATAGAGCCTTGTGTAAATAATAATCATGAGTTAAAATAGGTGTAGATAGAATTTAGGATAGAAATTTAGAGTTAGGATTAATTAGTTAATACTAATAAAATCAAAATAGAAGAATTTTATCAATGGCGATTTAATATCACGTTGGGCGCCAAAAATGGCATTGATTAAAATTTTCTATTTTAATTTGGGGGAATAATGCTATGATAATAGGGTAGTTTAGGGGTAGGTTAAGTCATGGGGGTCGTAGAATAAATAAAAATAACTTCCACATTAAGAAAGGCACACAATTTCAGAAATTATAAGAGTAAATCGGTCACCCTACATATTGTTAATTGACAGCACACTGTATATAAAATACATGGGATTAAATGCATGAGAACATAAACAGGCCTAAGAGTAATTTACAAGTAAAGATAAGATTTTAAAATGCAACAAATTGCATCAAAATTAAATTACCGGGAACCTAGATAAATTGGCATTGCAAAGATGTAACAATTGCGTCAAAAATATCATCGTACACGCATTCTAAATAATTCATTATTAGAAAATCGTTACGTGACTGGAAGAAATCACATTTGTTCAAAAATTCAATATTCTGTAGAAACAAACAAGCACCAGGCGATTCAATTTAACCGATAAAATTTAACAAACATCCGAATACGCGAGTTAATAGAAGGCAAAAGTTGGAATTTCTCAAATAATACCACAATATGCGGGAGGCGTACATGATAGTTAAGGCATGCATTGATAGATTTGAACTAAATAATTAGTAAAAATCCCGAAGTATGCAAGATAAAGGTAGAAGTATCGTCCCAGAACGCCAATAAAATCAATAGAAGGTAGAACTTATATATACGATAATGACGAAGCGACAAGTTAGTCTATATTCAAACTGAGCTACGACTATGTTCAAAAGTGTTAAGAATTTACGTAACCAGTGAATTAAAAATTAAAGTAAATAAGAATTAAAAAGTGCGAGAATTTATGGAACGAAAATAAGCCAATCTATAAATAAACGTAAGTAAAACAACTTAATTAAATCCTTTTCTAATATTAATGAAACAGGGCTTTTAATTTCAATCTGGATTTTAATATCGACTTTTAATTTCAATCTGGATTTTAACATCGACTTTTAATTTCAATCGGGTCTTTAATTTTGGCTTTTAATATCGACTTTTCAATTTCGACTTTTAATCGGAGACATATTTTGATTGAGATGGCTCTAATTTGGGATATTTAAGACGATTTTAATTTGGGACTTCAAACTTTGAACATACTCAAACTTTGGAAATAGTTTAAAAATGAAAGTATTCTAATTTGGACATATTCTGACTTGGTACGATTTTAATTGGAACCAATTTATGGGACAGGCACTTTAATAAGGAAAGCGGACACAGAAAGGGGATGCAGATCATGAACTACGATGGTACTACAGAACCCATTCCAGATTAGCAATCTTAATACACTTTATTATTGAAAACTGTTTTTGATTTAATATTTGTTACATTGTGTATTTGTAAGAGTCAACAAAAAGGGACACTTAACAATTTATGACAAGGCAATAGGTATCTTGGAATGTTCAAAGGTCCCTGAATAAGTAAAAGATATTTTTGCTGACTTTCAGAAAACCATAAATCTGGTATATGTAGATATTCTGTAAAAAGGGAAAATTTTGAGAGTTGTAAATATTATCAATGATTATATTGTGTATTATAGAATTGCTTTATTTGATTCAATAAAATCTATTCAGGGTAAAAGCCTAATTTAACATTTCATAACATAAGGGCTTAAAATTATCAAAAGTATCACGAGGGATAACACAGCAATTTTATGGACGGCCCAACGCTGGGGCTAAAAACATAAAATTTTATGACACACCCAATCGTGGGGCGAATAACACAGCAATTTTATGGCGACCCAAATCGTAGGGGCACGAACATCACAAAAAGAAATTTAAAAATAAAAATTAGAAATTTGTAGAGGCACGAATAAAATTTAATTGTTAGAGGGATGATTAGTACTTAAGTTATGAAAATACATATGGGTTTCTCGTAAAGCTCTAAGCTTGTTATTGACCTAGCAAATCGATTGATGCTTGTTTGGTGTATTCAAAACTCCAATTGATTTTAGGAAATGTTCAAATTATTGACAAAGTTTAAATCTTGTTTTCCTAAACGAGTCTGAAATTTAAATTTACCAATTGCTGTTAGAAGCTGTGTGACTTTGAATACATCATGTTTAACATGTTTTAACAAGTCATATTGCAAGTATATACCAAAATGATCAGTGAGACCAGTGTTTACAGTAATACAAGTTGAATTTGTGAAATTCGAAAAGATATTATCCAGAGTTTCTCAAGCGAGTTGATGCCTTGTTTAACATAAACATTCCATACATATGAGGAAAAAAGATCGAAAAGGTGTAAAGCGGGTTTGTCCCTGGTACCAAAATAGACATTAAAAATATCATAGACAAGCACTTTCTTAAAATTTAAATTGTTAATTTTTTAAAGCACACTGTAGATGATCTCACAAAATGTAGTAATGGAACCCTTGTTAGGAGATCCATAAACAGATTTAATTCCCATATTATAAGGTTTAACAAGAACAGCAGCTAATTCGGCATGAACTTTAGTCAAAAATTTGTATATGGTAGCTAATTGTTCAGGAACACCTACTCTGGCTCTCCTTTCATAAATAGCCAATACCACCACCAGTAGTGGATATCCTATTAAAACTAGAGATATGCAAAATATTACTTACCATAATGTATTGAATTTCATCATCTCGCAAGTTGCCTTCATTTAAGCATAAAAAGTCCCAATCTAGTTCATAAGAAATGATAAAAGCCTATAATTCATTAATTTTGTTGCATAAAGATTGAATGTTTAATTATAGTAAGCTGATAGTGCACACTCTGCAAGATCCACTTGGATCCACAGTTTTTATTGTTAGGTCATGGTTTAATAAAAATCCCTAGAATTGGTTTTGAAACCACGAAGTTTAACTAACACATGACTGTCCCATAAATCGTTATGTAGCGCCTATTAAATTCTAAACTTAAAAGATTTATAATCCTTGGATCTAGTAGTTAATTCTTCACAGGAAGAAACTTTAATTTTACTGTTTTTAAGATAGTCAATAATATTACTAACCCTTGAGCAGAGAGTGTATACCCTGGATATAAAAACAAAGGAAGGTTTTACAACCCATTATAATTAAACATCTATCATTGCTGTCATAAATGACATTAGTTTTTTTATACAGATTATTTACAGGCTTTAGTTTATTACTGTGCCTAGCAGATAACAAATTTTTATTATTCGGAATTGATGCTTCCTTTATTAAGGTATTAGTAGATTCAATCAGCTCGTTAGCAGAAAGACTCTCATTAGTCTTCATAACAATCTCACTTGAAATAGCCAAATTTTATGGAGTTCATGCTTGAACGTTGAGCTTCAAGGGTGGTAATTGCAGAAGGTATTCCTTGTTTATGAGGTTTAGATGCAGCACTAGCAAAAAAAAGCAATTACTTGTTTATTTTTCAGAGATTTAGTTGATTGTGGACTTGTTCTAGGATGATAATAATCATCTTCAGTTCACTCAACAGTTTTCTTATGGTAGCTATTTTCACATTTAAGCATTTATATTTTCTATTTCAATAACTTGCCATTTTCATGCAGTAAAATAGTTTCACTACGTACAGAATAGAGTCTACTAATTGACCATTAAATTTTCCAAATATATTTAATTTTTGTTAAAAATGAATTCAGGAGAAGTGATTCTGTTAGTAGCAACATCCGATTTACAACAACTATCACAGAAAAACTTCAAACTTTTTATGGTCTGAGTTGCAAAACCTTGATATTCTGGGAAGCAAATTTTTCAGTAGTACATCATAATTCAGTTGGAATTATTACAACTATAACAACAAACACTCTTACCTTCAACCAGTTTTTTATCCACATTTCTGCTACATTTGAAACAACAAATCATGTTCGTAATTTTACAATTGCACTATTTTGAGGTTAGGGTTTTCATATGAAAATAACTTTTTTAAGACATATTTATTTTCCTTGTAAACACTTTCTACACTACTTTGCATTATATAGATTTCATTTAAACATAAACTTCCTATTAATTATTACCAATGTATAATAAAATTTAGCAAAATTTGAGAGCACATGCTGCACTTCACTATAACCTCACTTACGTATAAATGCGAATGAAAACCAATGTATAATAATTATTTAAAATACTTAATGTCAGTGACGGCTCGTACCGAATATATTTGGTAGTGCTGCATCGCTAATGTAAAAATATTTTATTGTTTTTTCTTAAATATGAATGGAAAACGTTTATCTTTCTTTGTAGCAAATTGTTCAATCACTTTTCATTAAAATTGGGAATTGAAGTTATGTTTTTTTTTCAATTGACAGCATTGAAAGGGTCGTTAACCTATCTTCACACATAGAGTTTATTAAAAAAGGTTATACATGGTTTAGAGTAGAATAACTGCGTTCGGCTTCAACAGTGGTCACTGGTGTGGTCACACGGATTTGTAATAGCTTTTTAGTTTCGGCCATCGTTTCGTCCAAATTATTCGCAATTATGAATTTAAGAAAAGGCATAGCACCACGTATTTCTCTACATTCCCTATTGAAATATAATACGGACAGCTCTGTTTTGAGGCGTTCTTTATTTAATATATCGTAAGCGATGCAAGTTAAATCTAACTCTTGTTCTGGAAACTTGCTATCATACTCGACAAATTTTTCTGAAGATACAAGTGAAGCGGCTAATATATGGTCGGTAAAAGAAAAACGTTCTTTTACATTATTAACAATGATGTCGCATACTTCTATGCAGGCGGCACGGTAATCCCATTGACTATTATTAAGCCGTTTTCGTTTATCTGCAGAAACGGTATCTAATTTTGATGCTTCTTCAATGACGGATCCTATTTTATTATTACGTATATTATTAATATTGAGTTCAACACACCTATACTCCATTCCAGTCAAGAAGGTATTGAAGAAAAAGATAGGACTGAATTTTAGCGATTCTGATTGGTGGATGGATGAGCCAAGTGTACACAAGTATAAATATCCCGTATGTTTGTGTTGGTTGTTTGAACATTTTTATTATAAGACAGATTGTCAATTGGCATTTTGACATTTGCTATTGTCTTTCATATTTTCGTTTTTGTTATTTATTGTATTTTGTTATTAGTTTGCCTTTGAAATTTTGCTCGGCCTTATTAATTTGTGTTAATTTTATATTTAGTATCAAAACAGTTCTTGTCAGAGCTATAAAACACCAGTGTCTTCATAATAAGGTAAGCATGTCTCATTAAAGATAAGCATATAATACTAACAATGAATTCTTTTCAGACTTTTATTTAATTATGGATCACCAACCTATTAAAAATCCGAAGGGCAAACATGTTATGAGCAGGCAAAAGCTTATTGCCTACAATATATATTTGAAAAATTCCACAAATGCATCCAAAACGCAATCTGTGAAGCAAACTGCGTTAGAAGTGGGTTTAGGTGTTCGATCAATGTGGAATATTATAAAAGAAATGGAAACTACTGGTACTGCTTCCTCGCCAAAGACTACAAGAGTGCGTACAACAATCTACAACGAACTTGAAGAATTAGAAAAATGTGCGATTCGACGGCATGTTCATGCATTTTACTTTTGAAATGAATTACCAAATTTAGAGAAAGTATTACATGTAATAAACAATGATGACTCTTTACCAAACTTCAGTCGCACATCACTTTATCAGGTAATGATGAAATTGGGTTTTAAATATGGAAAGCATAGCCGAAAAACAATTTTAATTGAAAAACCTGAAATTGTGTTGTGGCGAAGAAAATAATTAACTGCAATTAAAAAGTATAGAGCTGAAGGCAAAAGAATTTATTATACTGATGAAACGTGGGTGAATGCTGAACATGTAAAGAACAAGGTATGGCAAGACACCACTGTAAAAACGAGATCCCTCTGGCAAGGGTAAGAGATTAATTGTTGCGCACATGGGTAGTGATATGGGATTTGTCAATGGTGCATATTTAAACTTTCAATCTAAAAAAACAGGTAGCGTATTAACACTATAAACAACTTAGGACCCTCAGTTCATAATTATCGTTTTAGGAGATTATCACGAAGACATGAACGGTAAAGCGTTTACAACTTGGTTGAAAGGTGTATTACCTCTTGTTGATAATGATAGTGTAATCGTGCTTGATAATGCTCCTTATCACAGCGTCAAAGCCGATAAGATTCCAAATCAAAGTTGGCGGAAAGAACAAATTTATAATTGGTTAAACGCAAAACACATTGAAGTTACCAAAGAGCTATTAAAAGTTGAATTATTAGCCTTAGTAAAGCAGCACTCTCTAGCTCACCCGGCACCTTATGTTGTTAACGAAATTGTAAAATGCTCTGGCAGAACTGTATTAAGGTTACCCCCATACCACTGCAATCTAAATCCAATTGAGCTGATTTGGGCTCGAGTAAAGCAGCATGTAGCCACCAACAATTCTACTTTTAAAATTAACGACGTGAAGGTGCTTCAGGATGAAGAAATTGCAGCCATAGATAAAGGACATTGGGTTAATTGTATTAGCCATACAATTAAAGAAGAAGAAAAAATGTGGAAATTGGATAGCATTGTCAAAGAACTTGTCGAACAAATTGTAATAAATGTTGGATATGAAAGTACAACAGACGACGAAGATACCTCTGGGGATGATATGGACGTAGATTAAATATAAATTTGTGATATCATTGTTTTGATATTTTGTGATGTGTTTAATTAAAAATAGCTTATATATTGTTCTATATTAATATTTTATTTAAACTTTAACCAAACAGGTAGAAAATAAAGTTCAATAATGCTTGATATGTTTTAAAACCGTGTTTCTTGGATGCATTTATTCAAAACCTCAATCTTGCAAAAATATAAATAAAATCTGTATAAACATCGATGCATTGCTTTAATTTCAATCATTGTTAACAAACTTACAACCTTTCGAAAAATGAAACTGACAGAATTTTATTAAGGCATTCTATAACTCCAGGTGAATGTTTGTTTCTACCATAATTGTTAGGTAAAGACTAAGGGCAAATTCATAAAGCACATAAGCCACACTCATACTTAAGTAATGCTCTATCTCAATTTTTGGTATTCGGAAAAATACTAAAAGTTGAGATGGAACATTGATTAAGTATGAGTGTAGTTTAATGTGCTTTATGAATTTGCCTAAGTTTCGTCCGTCTTAAACTTAATGTAGTTCCAAGTCCAATTTTATCTTCTGAAATTTAATACCAAATTACAAATACTCCTTGTTATTATTTAGACAACTATCCTAGGAGAAGGATCGAAACGTCAATAAAATCATTTTCAAAAAGCAATGTGGTCTTATTCCTTAAGAAGAACACCAAATTGCAATTACTGAATGCAATAATACTTAAAAATTAACTAATACAGTCGGCCATTTGCATTGTTATTTTTGAAAAACTATCGTCACAAAATAGTAAATATACAACCGACGCCGGCAACTTTTCAAATACAGCAACTAATAAATTTTTGATCTGTGTAAATCTGACTCAAGCACAAGCGCCATCTACTACCTTCTTAACTGGAATGGAGTATATAACTCTTTGAGCTTCAGTTGGATCCATATTTCTTTTTTGCAATTGATTGTATAGTAAATCCACGTGTAGCATAACATAATGAAAGGTCAACCAAAAAGAAAAATTTTGATCCATCAAAATTCACAAAATACCAAAAGCTGCTTGCACGTTTGGATATTTGTGCTTTTCTCCAAGTTTTCCATACCAACAATTAATGCATCTCTGTATTCGCATATTATATTAACCACATGAATATTAAAATTCCAGCGATTAGGAACAGAACGAGGCATTCTTCTTCTGACTATTTCATTAAGCACTGCTACACGTTGAGGTGAAAAGCTAAAAAACCCCGGTATATCCTGCAAATTTCCAAAAAATTCTTACTTGGCTATTTATAGAACATGTTTTTGTCATTATGAGATTGAGTTGATGAGCGTAACAATGTACAAAATGAGCATTTTTGTATTTTTTGCGTAATTCGAGCTTGAACACCGCCACGTTTCCCGCCAATAACTACGGCCCCATCGTAACTCTGTGCAATAAGTTTGGTATTGTTAATTTTGATTACAGTTTCTAGAACACCTAGAATTGTTCCACAAAATTAATCTGCATCATGTTTCTCTGAAAGTAAAAAATTCCAAAACCGTTCACCATCTTTTGTGACATAACGGAAAACTGTAACCATTTGAAACTTTGCTGCTAGATCTGCCGTTTCATCTGCCATCACTGCTAAAAACGGGCTTTCTTGAATTTCTCGGACAATTTTAAAATGACAAACTTCAAGAATACATTCCAATAAGTCATTTTGAATTGTTTTGGAAGTATCTTTAAAGACGCCTGCATTTTTCAAACGCTGAGGCTATCTGCACACTAATGTGTGGATAAAAATCAAAATTAACCACACAGGAAATGTTTGTGACGTCAGTAGTGACGTTTTCGTGTTTATATAAGAAATACTGGGTGTGAGGCTCTAACCTCTTATTTATCTATGGTTCTAACCTATGTGTTAGTTGCTATGATAGTTTATTTTCCGTAATTCGTATAAAAAATTTGAAATATTTTTCACTGTAGTTTATAAATTATTGAAGTGTGTTGAGTTGCTGTTACAAGTTCAAGTTGTTAACTGTAAATTTATCCATTATGAGTGTTGCTGCTGCTGATTTCTTTGTTGGACAATGCTTTAATAGTTTTGAAGAATTTAAGCTATTGCTGCAAAAATATGAGGCAAAAAAATGCCAAAAATTTACAATTCGGGCTAGCCAATCTGTAGAATCGTCCTCTAAATTTTTGAAACGTAAAATTAATTCAAACCTGAAATACTACGAAGTGCAATATCAATGTGTTCATAGGGGTGGATTTAAACCTAGTGGCACAGGATTGAGAAAGACAAGGTATGTAGCTGTTTTATCTGCAACTCTCTAAACAAATTTTTTATGTATTTGCTCAACATGCAGAAAATACTTGTAAATGATTGCTTACATCACTCAATGCTGTATCATACTTTACAAAACATTAATACTTATTGAATCAAAAGTTTTGATAGTACACAAATTCTGTGATTTTTCTAAATATTTGTTGTATTTTTTTATTGCAGTACACTACGTATGAATTGCTCAGCTTTAATTAAATTAAGAGCAAGCAGTTGTGGAACAAAATTAGAAGTAAAAAAATTTCACCACTTGCATGAAGGCCATGATTTAACGGAGGTATTGTTTTAGAGGTTACGATTTTATATAAAGAGCTTACATATCTATTTTGTAGGAAGTATTTCAACATTTATCACATAATAGAAAGCTGGACAAGACAGATATTATCGACGTAGAAAATTATATTGAATTAGGAGCTGATAAAAAAAATCAACACAAACTTTTTTCAGAAACTTTGAAAAAACCCATATTAAAGGATATCCATAACATTGCAACTGGTTTAAAAAAAAAACAAAAGAATAATTTGGAAAATGTAGTACAATTACTAGAAAAGACTCACAGTAAGTAGTAATATTAAAAGTTCTTTAAATATTACTTTTATATATTTCTATTTTAGATTGCTATTTCAGTGTTCTTTGCTCAGATTTTAATGAATTTAAAGGGTTATATTTTTCAACCGAAACCATGAGACAAACAATGCAAGCCTGGCCTGAATTCATTGCTATTGATAGCACTTATAAGCTAATTGATAATGGTTGCTCAGTATTTTTACTTCTAATTGAAGATTCCGATGGTCACAGTGAAATTGTTGGTGTGTGTATTGCAGCATCTGAAGATAAAAATGCTGTAACCTTTTTTCTCAATTGTTTTAAATTTGAAAATAATACAGCATGTAACAATATTAGATGTTTTATGGGAGATAAAGATTTTGTGGAGAGAGATGTAATTAAAGAAAATTTTCCTGGCATTTCTACATATATATGTTTGTTTCATTCTATGAAGACATTTAGACGCGAAATCACCGAAACAAAATTGAACATCTCCAACCGTCAGAGAGAACTATCACTAGAATATATTGTAAAATTAATTTATGCTGGTAAAAACTCTGAGTATGGTGAGATTTACAATGAATTTGTTAAAGTGGTTCCAGCAGCAGTATTACAATATTCAATGGCAATTGGCACAATATTAAAAGTGAGTGGACAGTATATAATATGACAAATAGTTTTTTGAATAATACAAATAATCGCTTAGAGTCAATTAACAGTAAAATCAAGGCTGTACTAAAAAAAAGTAATACAATGTTGGAATTTGTGAAAAGATTTTTTATTTATTTAGAGTCGCAGCATTATGCTAAAGATCATTTTGTTGCTAAACATGTACAAAAGAGACCTGTTTCATATTTTGAGGAAAGTAGTTGTGAGTACAAATATGAAATGTATTTGACACATTACGCTTTTGGGTATATTTTAAAACAAATTAATTTAATAGATTTTGTGTCCATTATAGCAACTAAAGACACTGTGTGTATAGGTAAAAGTTCTTCTGGTCATATTAGAACCAGCATAAATAATTGTGAGTGCAGAAACTTTAAGTCTATGCTTTTACCATGTAAACATATATTAGCTATAAGAACACTTAAGAATATTCCCAAATTTGATAAAAACATTTGTGACCAAAGATGGACAAGAGAGTATTATGTGAACAACCACCGAGCTACATCAAAAAATTTGACTGTCTTCATTAATAAAGATGTTTGTGTCTCTCAAATGGCAACACAACAAAAAATTTTAACTTTGGCACATAAAAAACAGAAGATGTTTGCAGTCACCAATTCCCTTTATCATTTAGGAAGTAGTGCTAGCAATAGTTTGTTTGAATATCGTATAAGGATATTAAATGAAATTGAAGTATATTGGAAGCAGAGTATCGAAGTATCTGTTTTAAGTTTAAATGCTTCAAATGGACAAACTGATAAAGATATAATTCAAAATCACACGAATGTATTACATCCAGAAGGTAGCATCTTTATTTTGAACAACAATATTTTATGCTATAAATATTTTTTAGCAGAAAATGAGGTTGAAGAATTATCATCTACAATTTTGGAGCTGCCATCAAAAGAATGTTTGGTAAAAAAATCACAGTTGTGAATCATTAATTTTAAGTCGAAAAGGTAATATTTACCAGAAAAAATACAATTAAGTGCAATATGCTTTTATTTATAGCAGCAGCTAGTGCTCAAAATGTATCTGTGTGCCATCCAATTAATTCATTGCAGGAGGATGATGTAGAAAATGACATACAAAATTTTGTTATTGTAAATGAAGAAGGTAATACTATTTTTCTAATTATAATAATCTTGTTTAGATATTTTCGATGCAGGCTCTGAAAATTCTTATGTGGTGGAAAACCAGTTAAAGGAAGCTACTACTGTTCTTTCTGACTCAATAATGCCAGTAAAGATTAAAAAGAGGGGTCGCCCCAGTGGAGCCGATATGACAGTAATTGGTTTGAAGAAAAAGAAGAAAGCGGTTCCAATACTTTTTGTAAAAAAAAATAATGTTTCTAAAGCAGAAATTATTCTAAAATGTCTTGGCAACAAATAATATGGAAATGTTAAGTGCTATATTATATAAGGACTATTTGGTAACAGAAAATGATTTAAAATTGAACCACGAACTCATAAATGATGCAGTTATAGGTATAAAACATTGTAAATTTGACTTGTATTTTGCATTACTTTGCTTATTTTTCAGACGAATGTGTACAAATAGAAATTTTGTCCCCATATATGGAAAATGATGCTTTTATAACATTGCAAAGGGTTTTAGAAATAAATATATCAAATACTGTTTGGAAGTGCTCCTCATGCCATGACCAAATCTCTACCGAAAAAAGTATCTGTTGTGATAGCTGTCTGCAATGGCATCACTTTCGATGTGTTGCATTGATTAGGGTACCCAATAAATCTACATGGTTTTGTTACAATTGCATGCAGCAATAACTTACACGTTATGAATTATACAATTAGGCAATGTTCATTTATTGGCGTATAAAGCACTACCATAATATTGCCTAAAAGGAGCAGAATGTAATATTTGATGTGGAGATGAAAAGGTTTTCCAGTATGGTGCCTTGTAATACCCGGTAACGAAATAGCGCTTAATTTCTGTAAAATACGCCATTAGATGTCAATGTCAACTGTTAGTTTACATAATTTTAAACTTTCATTATTCTTCTCAACGTCTTTTAATTTTTGCAATTGCATTTAAATTAAAGAACCTTGTGTTGGTTGGCAATGTCATTTCCATAGGTATTAAATATAATTAAAAACCGCAGAACGTTTTAAAAATACAGGAGTAAAAAAGTTAGTGTCAACATAATATGCAACTACTGCTATCACCAATCAAGAAAGATCTTGATAACATGTTTCTGTCACAGATATTTGTATTATGTGATATCTACATGCTCCTTCCATACATTTCTAATTTATTGGTTATAACTATACTGTTTTTTAAATAGGATGTTACGTTGATTTTCAACATAATTAATAATAAACATGCTCTCGAATAAATTTCTTAACTCAAATCCCTTTTTGCTTTTAAAACGAAAATTTATCCGATAGATTAAATAGTCTATGCCTTGTTTTAGGTATCTCGTAATCTCTTAAATTCTTCGACAACATCCTGTTTACAATAATAAATATGCTTTCTACAAATTTTCATTTTGAACTTATTTATTTCGAAACGACAGTTTATGCTGCAATTAAATAGTCTAATCCCTGTTTTAGGTAACCTTCAATTTGTTAAACCTTCCGATGGCGTATAATTGCTTCTTATGTGTGTTCCATCTAAACATTCATCTACATAGTGTATTGAACTATTTGATAAAACCGTGTTTTCCAGTTTTACCGTGCTTCGATAAGCTACGATTTACAGTTCGAGTTCGTGTGGTTTGAACAATTGTTGAATTTGATTCTAAAGCTTGAACGTCGAAGTGTTTTTCTACATTTTATTCGTCACTATATTTCAAAAGCGGTGCACGTGTTTCTGTTCGACAACTAGGAGGTGTCTTACGTCTTTTTTTTTAGCTGGAGGCCAAATGGGTTATTTCTTTATGTAGAACAACTGCTTTTGTCTGTAGACCAACTACTTTTGTCCGTAGACCGCTGCTGCAATTATAGTAGTAGAGTAAATGTATGCTGACGACCATGACGTTTCTATGTTGATTCACCCCTGATGATTGTAAGCTAAGTATCAGGACACCTACAGGTATGCAATTTGTTTTCTTTTGTGTGCATCAATGGCATATTCCGTATCAACGTTTGGTGTAGTTACGTGACAAGAAACGTCACATTGTAGAACTATTGTTTGTTGCTGCGATTCGATATTATCACTCTACAGGTGTATAGTAGAGTACAGGTGCTTGTCAAAAGAACGCACACGTTTATTCGCTTTACGGACTAGTTTATTTTACAAAAATTACTAGGTTAAATTTTAAAAACGTTCAACAAAAACTCTCACACGTTAATTCGTCCCTACTAATTAGTTACTTTACAACAATTATTAGGTGAAATTTTAAAAACGTTCGACAAAAGCTCTCGCAGTTTTTATTTGCTACTGATTAATTTTATTTTGTGTAAATACAAGATGTGCACTTCGTTTTTAGATTCCTAAATTGTCCGTATAATATAATTGTTGGCTGTAAAATAGTAACGCTTAATTTATTTTCTTTTTGCTTGTTTGTACAGAATCCTTTATTTATTTTTGTGTTAATAGATAATCGTGGGCGATGTACTTTATTTTTTTTTTGTTTTTTTAATATGTAGGCAAATCCCCCCACTCTCCGCGTCTGGTAGTTAGCCTGGTATTTACTTTTCTTCCGGCTATGTCTAGGTACGTAGCAAGGATTTAAATTTCCTCTTACAAATACACATCTCTGATTGGCTTCGGGTGAAGAGAGTTTGCACAGCTCACAAAATACTAATCATGCATGTCATTTAGCATATGTTTTAACTGCCATTATAGTTGTGACATATGATTAATTCACCATTTGCTTGCTATTATAAACCACATTTTGGCACTTTTTATTAATTATAAAATGCAATTCTTGTTGGAACTCATAATTTATTATTGTTCATTATATAAACTTTCATGTAAATATGGATGCAACATCACTATACTTACTGTAATATATTGCATGATTTGAAACGTGAGTTGTTAAAAGTAGTACTTTCAAATGTTTGTTTGCATACATAAGTAGAAACGCGAAAACCCGAACAATGCTTGGTCCCATATGTGTCCGTGTTTTTGAAGTTATATTGTAAATAAAAACTAGATTATAAATAAAAATTTTTAAATTATAAACTTTACTGCAACTTTAGTGTATAAATGTTGATTATGAATATTATAATATAATTCCTTAATAATTTGAACAATTATTTTCATAATTTTATTTAATATAATTAGTCTTCTTATGAAGTTTGAAAATCTTTGTTTTCCGAAAAAGGATTATTAATCAGCAACAAGATCTGCAAAATATTGCCCACAAACGAGAGATCTACTTCTTGGCCATCCTCTCCCACAAAGCCACGACCTTTCCCTTGCACTATTCATTCAAACAACAATACTGTCAAGAATAAGACACCCTGAATAAGTAAGGGTGAAGTTGAGGTAATTGCAAATGCTTCGATTATTGTTCTACTAGAAACTTACAACATCTTCAATATGTCGGCCCTTTTATCGTAAGGCACAAAAGATTAAGGGTGTTAAAAAAAGTTTTATTAATAGCGTCTCTGGCTAATTGTCATCAAAATTTTACTACTCCTATTTGTATGTTACCAACTTCATTCATCAAGTATCGTTCGTTATAATTTTTACGTTACAATAAGCTTGTTGGAGTAAAAAGTTATATATTCTAAGATAACAGTATTTCATATCGTTTAATTAAAATTATTACATTACTTATTAAATCGATTAGGTATCAATATGGTATTTTTTACATAAAACTTTTCATTTTTGAAGGCGTTTTTAACACGTAGTATTGTAAAATAATTGTTTATTAAGAGTAGGCAATGTTTCAAAGAACACCGAAAAAACATAAGTATGTATATATAGTTCCAGCTCAATTTCATATGCCGAGTTCAAGTTTTGTTATGATTCTAAAGAAGTTTCTGTTCAATTATTTAGTATAAAAAGTACTAGTGGGCGGCAGCAGCCTATTGCTTTACAAAATACTCAAGAAAACCATGAAAATATTGACAGTCGTATTTATAGTAAATTTTTATACTGTTACATATGTTATAGTAAAAGGAAAAGTCATTATTCATAGTATATTATTTAACGAGCGGTAATGTAGGTAATAACTCTCGCAGATGAAATTTGCAGCACTCGCCTGCGGCTCGTGCTATAATTCATCAAGTGAGTTATCACCATTACCGCAAGTTAAATATTATACTTTATCTACGAATATAACAATAAATACTTAGATGCACCTTCAAAGAAAGAACACCATCTTCGAAACTATTGATCCTACGAATAGAATCAATATAACCTTTTTTACACGGAATTTACTCTTGTTTAATTTTGGATTAATTAGTTTTTGATTAAATTCAATTACTAGAACAAACAATTGTGCCAAGTTTAAAAACTTCCAGATTCTTTCGTCTATTTGCCAATTTGATAACTAAGACTAACAATCCACTACCCTGCCAAATAAAAACATTTGTATATACACTTTTATATTTGTTCTGTAATTTTTCTGATAATAAATTCTGTACTGTATTTCTCCTAACTCTGGTGTACAGAACAATTCATTTTCACTATCCGAATTCATCATTTTTAGCACAACTATTATAATAATAATTATTATTATTATAATAATAATAGACCATAACATTATATCATATCGGCTCGGCAAACAACCTGCATGCGTTGCTGCAATTCATTTATACAGGTTAGATATAAAGGAGATTGACAGTATTTAGTACGATCCCAGAGAGTGTTTTTATAACTCACTAAGGATTTATTATCTCACGCTGTTTGTTTATGGCTACTATAAATTAATCAAAAACAGTTGCATAATTAATATGTAACTTGATAGGAGTAGATATAAGTATGTTATACTCTGTTTTTTAAATAGAAGTAATTTAAAATTGCCGCTTAAAATTTTTTTTATTCTAATTGGATTTTCAATTCACTACTGTTTAAAAAACAAAGTATAGTTGTTCTCATTAAGCTGTCAGCTGATTTTATTAGAAATACCTTAGTGTAGTCAAGTTTGAATAATAAGATTTAAAATGTAATGTTATCAATGTTTAGTTAGATTTTTAATGTTTTTAATAATGTGTGTATTTTACTATTTTTATTCATTTATATTGGTACACTGTCTGTTTGGCAAAAATTGTGTTATATTCAATAATATGATGTTGTAACTACTGGGTGTTCTTCAAAATGTGAATGTAGAAATTTATTAATATTAAAAGGAGAGGTATAGTGAGATTTGGCGATTCAAAACAAGATAGAATTACTTTTGGTTTGATATGTCTACTGATGCTTCTTGCTCATTTATGTGCAAGTATGCAAGAATCATCGATAGATATGCCTGTCTAAAAATCCTTTTTATCTTTTTTTGAATTTTCACTACTCGTTATTCCTTTCATTTTAGCATTAGTAACCTTCTATGTTATAGATTTTGAGGCACACACAGTATGTTTAGTTTTGATACTGAGGGCTTTTACTGCTATAATTTTTAACAGATTATTCTATTAGCATGTATATAGTTGAATTCTATCCCATTTGTGAAAATGATGTAGTATATGCACCAAAAAGCATTTATCTTACAAACTTTTTTAAAATGTGAATTTTGCATGCGTTCAGATTTTATATAAATTGTCTTGGGCATGTGACTTGTTTACTTTGTAAATGCTGTTCTAAAGTGTAAATAAATAAATGTACTATATATCAATTGTTCTTACTCTCTGTGATTCAATTAATTAGTTTGATTTTATATGGTGTAATGCTTATATTTAGAAATATAAACTTGAAAAAATAATATTTTATTTCTAGAGTAAAGTTATACCTCTTACCATCTTGAAAAAATGAAGTATTGGTATCAGTCATTGTGTGAGAAAGTGAGTGAATTCATTCTAGGTTCCTACTTTTGATGTTTCGTCGATATAGCCCTTAATAAAATGAATTTTTTCTTAAAACCATTTCTTATCTGGTTCATACTATTTGAACAAAACTTGTGTTTCGTAAAATTGAAAACTTTGCTTTTTATTTAATAATTTCAGATGTACTTAATTCAACATTTATGTGACAGGAAATTTAAAGTTAATTGCAATATCCATACTCAATATTATTATATTACTATAAAAAAAGAAAGAAATTAATATATGAAGAAAATTAATGATTTCAACCTTTCATATTGTCATCCAAGTTCACTGTGTTATGATCTTTTCATGCCATATATTAATTGTAGACAAAGTGTTTTGAAAAATTGAATTTTTTTTTGATTGCTGCATCACTGCAGTGCATATTTAAATTGGGGCAGGAGTCGCATGATTTGTATGTATTTTACTTAAAACGTGTCTAATATAACAAAACTAGATTGCCATGAGCTGTTCGCATACAATTCCTCAAAGTCATTCTATACCAGCTCTAAAAACGCCGAGAAAGTGTCAATTGACTGAAGCAATGGCACTACTGTGAATAAACTATATGAGCATTTTAAGTGCAGGTATTGCTCCAGTTGATTAACGCTATCGTGGTGTTTTTAGCACTTGATTTTTCCTAAAGATATTGCTGCTACCAAAAACTACACCACATTAGAATAGTTGAACATGGATATATGCATTTGATTTTAATTTATGTATTAGATACACCAAAATTTCTAATTTTTGTTTCATAGCTAACACTACACTAAAGTCACTATGGTGTTGAATTTGTAGCAATATAGCATGATTAATAATATTAGCAAAAATTTCCTTGCAATTTGAAATTTTCAATGATTACTGTTTTGTACTCTTCAACAAACGAAATTTTCGGTAATAGTTTTATAAGGTAGCCCATTATAATAGGAGTAATTTATTAAATGCTGCAAATCGTTACTTAAAAGATGACTTCCAGCCATAAGCAACCCTCGCATCATAATAATTATCTTGCAACAATAAACAAATAATGTGAATGACTTTTTAACAATCACAAATTCAATTGTTTCAGTCAATAAATTAGTTGTAACTTAGATAACACAATTTTCTCCAAATGTATATATTAGAGATAGGTACATATATTATTTTCTATTCTCATTGTAAATACCACTTCACACATAAATACTTAGATGTGAAGTACAATTTCACACACCAGTGTGTGAAATGCAATGTAGTTCTTCATGCACACCTTCTATAAGAGCACATGTACGTCTGCACTGGTCATATGTAAATAGGATACTTATGTGTAGGGCTCCTATAGTACATACTCCTAAAATTTTAATATCGACATTCAACATCTGTGTTGCCATAATTAGGATAAAGGTATGAAAGCCCTCAGGAAAATTAATAACGTTTTTTAGCAAATGTTATATATAATAAGGATAAGGTTCTTAGTAACAAAAAAGCTGAACTAAACTAAATGTTTGCCTTTTGCCATCTTGTTCACTACACATAAACTTATTTTACTAATTCTGACTTCCACAATTATATGTTATACTTTATGCAAATTATTTACAGGGGTTTTGGTTCTGAATATCCTATTCACTTATTATAATTGTATCCAATTATGAACCTCTCGGTTTATTATATTTTGCACACAAATATATCAAAAGAGCTCACTTCTCCAACTATGCTAATACTATCAATGATTCAGTTTAAATACACCACTTTGTAGTCTACATACAAAAATTTCTAAAAAAATGTTAAGTAACTAAAATAAAACATAACAACCCTATTGGGAATGGAACCCGGGCCAACCGGTTACAAACCAGATATCTTAACTATTACACCACACAGCCTTACAAAAACTATTGCTTTTAATGTATTTATTCCTTTCAGCTATATCATATTCATATAGAATAATCATAATTTTTATAAATAACAATTATTAAAACTAAATCATTATAAAATAAAATTAATTTAAAGTTGTCATGCACATTCCGCGACCGTATGTTCAACAGTACAGTTCTAAGTGAATTCGTCGATATAAAATACGACCTCGGAAATAATAAATTAACAAGTGATAAAACCAAAACAGGTATTGTTTTCTAAACATTCCTCTTCCTTTTATTACAGCTACATTAAATAAACCTAACACAAACCACTTACCAAAACTACCTGAAATGTATCCTTTACCAACAATAACACCCTCAACCATAAATCATTCAACCAGCCAAACAAAAATCCCACTCACCCATCAGACAATAAAAGAAGGGACATATTCGAAAGCAGTAAAAAGCAATGCACCAAATAAACAAACATCTGCAAGCAGTTTCCCGTCTAAAGAAAATGCGATTATATTAAATTCATTGCCAAACACGAAGTTAGAAGATTATCTAAATGCAATCACGGAAATAATAGATCCTAAAAATATAACATTTGCATCAAGAATAGCAAACAACCGGATCTGTATTTATTTAACTACAAAAGAAGACACTGACCAGTTTGTAAACAAACATCCTAATATAACAGTAAATAACACAGAAGTGGAAATACGTAAATTACTAACGCCGACAGTAAGGGTGGTTATTTCAAATGTTAGCCCATCCATACCACACAATGTAATAGAAGACGCACTTATTAAGCTAAATATAACTTTAACAGGCAAGATGTCATTTATAAAAGCTGCATTATCAGAAATAAAATTTAAACACATACTTAGCTTTCGTAGACAAATCTATGTTAAACAAACTGCAAATTTAAACATCCCAGAATCAATAATAGTATTATTTGAAGAAACCCCCTACAGACTATTTTTATCTACAGAAATATACTGCTATACATGTAAACAAACCGGCCATTCAACCTCAAGCTGCGAGGAACACAATATACAGAGTGAAACAAAACAACCTGAACAAATAACAAACCTAAATGAAACAATAAGAAATAAAAGACCAAATCAGTCATCTGAAAGTACACCTACAGAAGAACTAAATGAAACTTACATTGAACATCAAATAAGAGAAGCAACACAAAAGAAAAAACAAGAAACCAACCAAGAATCAACCCTGTCGAATTTATCACAAACCAAACGGACAAACAAAAAACAAAAAAAGGATCCTACAATTAGAAAGAAGAACTTGGAACAAACTGAATCCCCAAAACACAATACAATAAAGGAAATCATAGAAAGTGATCCAGCCAAATACATTATATCTTTCGACGAATTTCAGGACTTTCTAGAAAACACGATCGGAACACAAAAAATACTACAATTAAGTAAAAACTATACCAAAGATACAAACCAGCTCATACAAATGATGCATGAAATCCAAAACAATACTGATGACAAAAAAATAAAAACAACAATAACAAGAATAACTAAAACAATGGAGGAACAACAAATTGAGTCAGAAATGTCTGAATCCTCAGTCGATAATCAATAACATGAACATCATCCAATGGAATTGTAATGGACTTCAATCCCATAAAGCTGAATTCCAAAAACTAATTGAAAAAACACAACCTCATTACATATGCTTACAAGAAACACACTTCAAAGAACATCAAAACATAAACACATACAATTTTATACAATATCGCAAGGACAAACTAAACACACATACAGCTAGCGGAGGGGTGGCAATTCTAGTAAACAACAAAAAACATATAAAGGAAATACCCCTAACAACAAACTTAGAAGCAATAGCTATAAGAATCTTGACACCTAATAAAACTAAAGTAACCTTATGTAATATATATCTACCACCACAACCAAACTGCAATCAAGAGTCCATTGAACATTTATTAAAACAGTTACCCCCTCCGATCATTATACTAGGTGACATAAACGGGCACAATATAATATGGGGTTCCCAACAAACCGACAAAAGAGGAAGAATGATAGAGAAAATAATAAATGAAAACAATTTCATCATACTAAATGACAACTCATCAACACATTTTGCTCAAAATCAGGTACATTTTCAAATATAGACCTAACGATTTGTGACCCAAAAATTACACCAAATCTAGAATGGAAAGTAATTCAAAATCTATATGGTAGTGACCATTTTCCTATACTTATTAGCTCACAAGAAAGTCATACAAACCTCAAACCCCATACATCATACTCAAAATGGAGAATAGAAGAGAATAAGTGGCCCCAATTCCAAACATTGCTAACCAACAATACCAAAAACAAACAATATTCCAGCATAAACGAAATCATAGAATCTTTTAGCCAAGACATAATAAAAACAGCCAAACAAACATTCAAGTTATCCAATAGAAACAATAAAAAAACAGTACCGTGGTGGAATAAGGAATGCGAAAAAGCAAGCAAAGACAATAAAAGAGCGCTATACAAATATCGGAAAAACAAAAACATAGAAAACCAAATAGAACTTAAAAGAACAAAAGCTATTAGCAGACGTACAATAAAACAGAGCAAGAAAAAAGCATGGGAAAACTATGTTTCCTCCATAACCTGTGATACGCCTGATAACCAAATTTGGAACAAAATAAAAGCAATTAAGGGGATAAATAACATCCCACGTGCAACAGATGTAATATTAATAGGAACCACCAAAATTATTTTAGACCCTCAAGAAATAGCAGACGAATTTGCCAAAATATCTAGCAATTCAAATTATAATAAAGACTTTAATACAATAAAAACAAATACAGAAGACAATCAAATTATCAAAATTGAAGAACAAAACAACCCATTAAACAAATCCTTTACAATGGACGAACTAAAAAACAGTATTTCACAACAAAAACAAAAAGTTCAGGGCCAGACCAAATAATTCCAGAAATGATCAAACACCTACCAGATAAAAATAAGAAACACCTACTAGACATATATAACTTCATATGGAACAACAATGTATACCCTATAGAATGGAACAAAGTCATTACAATACCAATATTAAAACCATCAAAAGATAAGACAAACCCAGCAAATTATCGACCTATAGCACTGTCAAATGTATTATCAAAATAATGCAAAAATGGTAAATAAAAGGCTAATGTGGTATATAGAAAATAATGACATATTAAGCAATACCCAAGCAGGTTTTAGGACAGGCAGAACAACAACAGATCAAACACTTAAACTAAAAATAGAAATAGAAAAAGCGTTCGAACTTAAACAACATCTAGTAGCAATATTCTTAGACTTACATAAGGCATATGACACCACATGGAAATATGCGATAATACAAACACTAATAGAACATAACATACAAGGAAAAATACTACACTACATAAAAAACTTCCTGGAAAACCGTTCTTTCCAAGTCAAAACAAATGGATGCTTATCAGAACCAAGAAAGCAAGAAAAGTTCCACAAGGGGAAGTACTTAGCCCCACACTATTTCTGTTAATAATAAACAAAATAACAAAAATTGCGAAGAAACCAACACAAATACTGCTTTTTGCTGATGACATAGTATTATACCACAAAGGCAAAAACATCAACACAATACAAACAAATCTACAACAAAACATAACCGAAATAGAAAAATGGGCAAAAGAAATAGGTTTCACATTCTCATCCACAAAAACAAAAGCAATACATTTCTGCAGAAAAAGAAAACAACTTATGGATCCAAAACTTCTAATAAACAAATCCCAAATAGAATACACAGATAACATCAAATTTTTAGGCATCTACTTTGATAAAAAATTAACATGGAGAAAGCACAACAGAATTAAAAAAGGACTGCAACAAAAAGATCATTATCTTAAAAATGCTCTCGAATACAGATTGGGGAGCGCACACAAAACAGCTATTAAAGATATACACAACTACCATCAGATCAAGACTTGATTACAGTTGTATCACATACAGCACAGCCAAACCTTCTAATATAAACCAATTAGACACAATTCGAAACACAGCTCTCAGATTAGCAACAGGTGCCTACAGAACAAGCCCAGTCAATAGTCTACAATGCATAGCAAATATACCACCTTTATGTATAAGAAGAAATAAATTGAACCTAAAATATATTGCAAAACTAGCATCAAACCAGAAAATAGAAGCAAACCAGGACATCTTTAAAATTAAACCATGTAACACAAGATTAGATACCAGTACTCCAACAGCTGTACACATAAAAAACATAATGAAACAAATAAAACTATCCCTACCTGAAATCCTTCCACAATATTTACCTATATTCCCACCATGGACTAGAAAACATATAACGACAAATGTATCACTATCAAATTATTCAAAAAAAACATACAAGCAAAGCTCAGTATCATCAACGATTTAAAGAACTAAAGGAACAATACAAGAGACATGAATTTATCTACCCAGATGGGTCGAAAAACTACCAACAAGTAACTGCAGCTGTACTCAGTCAGATAAACAAATCCAAATAACACTACATCCATATAGCAGCAGCTATACAGCCGAAAAAGTAGCAATTTTAACAGTCATCCAAGACATAATATCAAACCCAACACACACCAAATATGCAATATGCACAGACTCTTTAAGCCCTATTAAATCACTCGAAAAATGGTACACAACAGATCCAATAACGAACAACATACATGATGCTCTACACAAAACAACAGAAGAAACCGGAACTGAAATAATACTGATTTGGTCTCCAGCCCACGTTGGAATCCAAGGAAATGAAGCAGTAGATAAACTAGCTAAACAACGAATAACTAATACCAACACCCAACTCAAAACTCCAATAACAGACATCTATGCAATTATCTCAAGCAAAATAGACAAAAAAAATGGGAAGAAACCTGGAAGAACACCCAAAATAACAAGCTTAGACAAATAAAACCAAAAACCGAACCGTATGCACACATCCCAAAATCAAGAAGACAACAAATAATATTAACAAGATTAAGAATAGGACACACTGCATATACACACAACTACTTGATGACAAAAGAAGCTCAACCTGTATGTGAACAATGTAAAACAAACCTAACAGTAGAGCATATCCTAACGAACTGTGAAAAATATCAACAAAACAGGCTCAAATACAACATACAACAAGATCTACAAACTATACTGAGAGACACACCCAATATTGAACCACTGCTGAACTATCTTAAAGACATAGAAATCCTACAGCGTATATAAAATATATAAAAGATAAACATATTTGTACCATAGATTATAAATAATACTTCCAACCTCCGCTAATAACTGTAAAGGTGGAAGCGGATAAAAGTGAAATTAAAAAAATAAAAAAAAGTTGTCATGTAACACAGACAATTTATAGTTATTGCTTTGTAAACACCAACAAATTAGAAATATTGTATTCATTAATACACGTCATTCATGACGTCACTAAAGTTTCCTGTGCCGATAAGTTTGATTTTTACCCACACATTAGTGTGCCGATAGCCACGACGTTTTTCAAATGATCCTCAAGAGTTCTATAGAGTTCCGAGCAAAAATTAACCAGTCCTCTAAAAATACCAGGGTTTTCAGATGAATCGGATTCATCGTGTCCGTGAAGTGCACGTTCAAATGCTCCACAAAATTTTATACAGTTTATAATTTTAGATAAAATATCTATTTCTGATTACTTCTTCGTTATACTACTGAATATTTATCCAGTACGCAGAATTATGGCAGCTCCGTGGTGTAGTAGTATGTGTGTGACTACTACGCCCAAGGTCCCGGGTTCGAATCCCGACACGGTCTGCTTGAAAAATGTTAGGCAAGCATTTTTCACAAAAATACACCTTCGTTCGGTTGAAAGGTAAAATGGAGACCCATGTGTGAGTGTTGTCGCGCACGTTAAAAATCCCTACCTTGCTTGAAACAGCAAGAGTTCGGCAAAATTCCAAATTTTTCCAGGTAAAAAAACTCGCTTTCTGGCCAATGTAGCACCTTCAGGTGGAGCATTGGAAAATCAAAAAATATAGTACGCAGAATTAAGTTGAGCCTGTATATTTATTTTGCCAAACAGAGCTAATCGCATTTCATTACCAATATGCGATTTACAATTTTCATATTTTTTAATTTTTTCACTTGAGTGAACCAAATCTCGGTCACCTATTCGCGACCAAAGTTTTTCACCACGATCATCCGAAAACAACACGCACAGAAAGCAAAATAATGCATTTTTTTAATTGCACCCACAAATTCAACTGTTTCTTTGATAAATGTCTGTATTGAATTGCCTTTTATAAGTTTTTACCACGACTTGTACCACGAATTTCAATTTTCAGTTCTGGTATAAGACGGCCCAGATCTTTAATAGCTAATTGTTCTTGAAAAGTAAGCTGAGAGAACCTTTTTTCACTTGAATTAAAAATAACATCCATTTTAGAAACGATTAATGTAGCAAACGTCCTCAGGAAGCAGTGTAAAAGTTTATTGTTGGTGAACCTAATTATAATTAAACTAATATGCAAATTTACTACCTATACACTAAAATTTCAAACACAAATGTTTATTCAGCTTTTAATCTGTGAATAACTGGTGATGGGTTAATAGGATATTAAAATAGCGGATATGAAATTTATAAAGATAACGAAAGATGAAATGCGTAACAAGTTGACTACAAGAACCGGAAAGCACACAAAGCTTGAACGATTTGAATAGCAATAGACAAATGTCGCTGCAGTTTATGCAGCTCGAGCTTGGCTTAACGAGGCCGTTTCTTACTATGTTCGTATTTGCGCAAAATGTTCCGACATTTATCCGAACTCGCAAATAAGATCTGCAGAACAACGTAGTTAGACAGTGATTTTATGGATTTTGCTTGTCGTTTAGAGTTGCATGTTTACTGTATTATTGACCGACTGTTATAGACATCCAACTTAGGAATTCATAATACTTTTAGTTGCTGGTTTTCAATCTCTTTTATACTATTGAAGGTGTTTGTTCGTTGCTGGTTCTTGGTGGTTCTGCAGCTCTGCAGCACTTATAGAGTAGTCGCCACTGCTTAATGTGATAAAATTAAACAGTATGTTGGGGTAATACACTGTTGATAATTTGTGTCTACCTTATGTTGTTCAATTTTCTAAACTCAGTAAATGAATATACAGAGCACTTACACAGTTTGTATCTCATTTAAAACTTAAAACATTTAAATTCTTTACAATGTGAGCCATTCCAAAAATAAGTTAACCCTTATAAAATCCTTTTTATTTAAAATCTTTCATCATCATTAGGTCTTCAGTCCTAGAACTGGTTTGACGTGTACCATCATTGTTCCCTATTCTGAACTAACCTACAGATTTCCCCGAAATATGTACAGTTTGCATCTATAACTGTCTGATCTAGGTCTACATCTACCTCTTTTTTCCTATCTCTGCTTGTAATATATCACATACTATTCCCCAAAAATGCCTTAGAACGTATTCCGCCCTACTATTTCTCTTTTTCCCCAGATATCCTTGTTCCCCTACTATTTCTGTAACTTATTTGTTATTATCTTTGTCTGTCCATGCTATCGTCCTCATACATCTGAAGCACAGCATTTCAAAAGGCTGCTACCGTTTTTCTGTCTGCGTTTCAGACTTCTCGTATTTCATAGGCATACTGTGCTGTGCTCCACACATATGCTTTCAACAATTTTCTTCTTATTCTATGTTTGTTGTCTTTCCTCATAGGCGATGTTCTTTCTTGTTAGAAGCAGTTCGATCACTTTCTATTGTTTTACAGTTATATGCCCTATTTCTCCGACCTTCAGTGGTTGTGAAGGGAGGTAAGCAGCCTGTGGTTGCCAAGTTCCCCCAACACTTAACCATTTGGCAATTTAATATATTTTCCAATTTATCTTTTCGCACAGTCAACATTAGTTGCAGGTATTACGCAACCAACAACTAGTTGTTTATACTAATCATCAGATTTATCTGCGCTTATTTTTTCGTCATTAGGTTTTCCATCTCAAAACTGGTTGGACACGTACCTGCACTTATTTATATTCTGAGCTAGCCTACATAGTTCCCTGAAATTCTTACACAGCATGTGTATTCAGGTTAATCTTCTTTGGGAATTAAACCACTCATAGTTTTTAAAATCAACTTTATTTACGTTTCAATCCATGACCTAGGATCGTTGTCAAAATAATAATAAAAACTTCAAGTTTGACCTTTATGACATAAATTGAAGGTGACTTTGATTTATTGATGTTTGAAATATTTGGTTTGAGTATACTGAGCAAAAATTTTTAAAGTTTAACAGAATGATTGCCTTCAATTTGTGTTGCGACCTAGGATCGGCTTTCTTTAGGTAGTCAATATGCTTAACGTGAAATCAGCTGATTAATTTTTATTGGTGAATTTTATATAAATTCAATAACTTGGAATTGGAAAACATTTTTTAACATGTTTCTATTTATACAATTGAGAGGATGGTTATTAAAGAAGTGTGCGATTGCTTTATTGAAAGGCTTAGTAGTCGTTTTTTTAAATTTATTTTGAGGGGGAAAATTCATTATGATTTAAGTTACCTCTTTGGTAAATTTTAACATGGTTCTGAGGCGACTCTATGGCGGGTTTACACTTGTCAGATACCAATGTTGTTCTATGAAGATTGTATATGGATCTGAGGCGACCCTATGGCGGGTTTACACTTGTCAGATACCAATACTGTTCAACGGAGATTGTATATGGTTTTGAGGTAACCTTATTGTGGATTTATAGTTGTCAGATACCAATGCTGTTTTACAAGGATTGTTAATATGCTTATTTTTATGTAATTAGTTATTTTATGTATAAATAGAAATCATGTATGTAGGCTGTATTTCATGTTAATATTGCAAGGAAAACCCAGGAAAAACTTGCAATGCTACCTAGATATTGTGGGCATTTGATTTTCATTTGTTATTTCTTTTAGTAATGGAATCCATTGTTTACTGAAAGTCACGGATTCGTTTGCAACTCAGTTATTTTTATGTAGGGTTATATAAGCAGCTTCTTTGATTTTGCGTTTTGGTGGTTTTCTTCTTTTCTTCTTTTCAGGAGTATGTGTATTCAGCTCGTTCCCTTTCTATTGTTTTCTAATTTTATACCCTATTTTACCGAGATTCAGTGAAGGAGGTTAAGCAACCTGTGGCTACCAAGATCCCCCAACACTTAGACATTTGCAGCAATAATGGTTTTCCAGTAAATCCTTTCACACACTTAACATTATTCGACAATATTTCCCAACCAATTCTTGTAGTTACTTATAATAATCATCATGTTTAAGCACAGTTATCTTTTCGTCATTAGTTTATCCATCTTGGGATTGGTTGGATGCGTACCTCCATTGATTTCTATTCTGGGCTAGCCTACACATCTCCCTGAAACCTCTACAGCCTACATCTTTTACTATCTGTGTGCAGTAGTCTAATCTAGGTCTGCCTCTTCTTCTCTTTTTTCCTATCTCTGCTTCTAATATATTCCGCACTATTCCCTCATGCCGTAGTATGTGGCCTATCATCCTATCTCTCCTATTTTTTACCGTTTTCCATATATTTCTTTCTTCCCCTACCATTTTTAGTACCTCTTCGTTCTTAACTTTGTCTGTCCATGATATCTTCATCATACGCCTGTAACACCACATTTCAAAGGCTTATACCTTTTTCTTGTCCGCTTCTCCTACTGTCCAGGCTTCACAGCCGTACAGTGCTGTGCTCTACACATATGTTTTAAGCAATCTTTTCCTTGTTTCTATGTTTGTGGTCTTTGAGCAGAGTAGTTGCTTTTTCTTGTTAAATGTAGCACGACCTTGTGCTAATCTTGGTTTTATATCTTTTGTGCTTTTCCCATCTTGCGTTATTTGGCTTCCTAGGTAGCAGAAATCCTTAACCTCTTGTAAGTTCGTGTTAAATACTTGTATTCTTGTTTTTGATTTATTTTCCCCACCTTTGCAAACTAGAACTTTAGTTTTAGTTTTGTTAATTTTCATACCATATCTCTCTGTTAGAACCGTTTCCATTTCATTAAGAGCAGCTTCTAACTCTTCCTTGCTAGACGCTAATACCGCTATATCATCTGCAAATCTAAGCATATCAATTTTTTGTCCCTGCATAGTAATTCCAAATGTCTTCCTGCATTTGACAGTATTCATTGCCTCTTCTATGTACAAGTTAAAAATCAATGGGGATAGGGCACATCCCTGTCTCACCCCTTTCCTAATGTTTACTTCTCTACATTCCTGCTCTAATTCTATTACTGCTGTTTGCTCTTTGTATAAGCTATGTACTATTCGTCTATCCCTATAACTCATTCCAATCTTTTTGAGTATTTCAAACATTTTTTTAAAATTTACATTGTCGAATGCTTTTTCCAGATCTACAAACCCTATATACATGCTTTCCCCTTTTTCTATTGTTTTCTCCATTATCACTCTCAGAGCTAAAATAGCCTCCCGTGTTCCCCTGTTTCGCCTAATCCCAAATTGGTCTTCTCCTAGTATTTCTTCAGCTCGTTTTTCCATTCGTCTTTGCACAATTCTAGTTAATATTTTTGACACGTGTGCTGTCAAACTTATTGTTCGAAAATTTTCACATCTATCCGCGCCTTTCTTTTTTGGTATAGTTACTATGATGCTACGTTTGAAATCTTTGGGTATCTCGCCTGTCTCATACATGTAGCTTACAAGTTGGAAGAAACGTTTTCTTACTGCTTGTCCAGCGGATTTTAGAGTTTCTGCTTGCACCTTATCTGTACCCGGCGCCTTACCATTTTCAGACTCTTTAATGCTAATTCAAACTCGTCTCGAAGTATAGGATATCCCAAGTCATCATTTTCAATGTCTGATTCCTGTTCTAATGCAGTTAGTTCCTCTCCTGCATATAAATTCCTATATATTCTTGCCATCTACTCACTTTCTCTACGTTTTCTATAATGACGTTTCCTTGTGCGTCCCATATATTTTTGCTATACGGTTTTATATCCCTAAAATTCATTCTAATTAATTTGTATGCTTCGTCTGTCTTTCCTATTTCCATCTTAGTTTGTACTTCTTTGCATTTTTCATCAATCCATTGTTCTTTAGCTTTCCTGCATTTTCGAATAATTTCCCATTTTATGGCTTTGTATCCCTGTTTTCCTGTTTCGTCTGATTTATTTTTGTATTTTCGTCTTTCTTCTATTAAATTCACGATATCCTTTGTTATCCATGGTTTCTTATTTTCTTTTTGTGTATACCCCAAAATATCTCTGGCCGCCATGTCTAGGCTGGATTTAATGTTATTCCATTCTGTTTCTACTTCCTTAGTTTCAGAATTTTTCCCGATATCATTCAGCAATTCATTTGACTTTTTTTCGAATCTTACTTGAATATCTTTATCTTTTAGTTTCTTTAAGTCCAAGTGCCTTTTTCCGTTCCTTTTTTTCAGATTTTTAAATTTAAGTGCGGCCTTCATAATTACGATGTTGTGGTCAGTATCTATATCTGCTCCTGGGTAGCTTCTACAGTCTTTTACTTGATTCCTAAACCGTTGTCTAACAAGAATGTAATCTATTTGATATCTTCCTATATCTCCTGGCATCTTCCACGTATATTGTCTTCTAGCATGATGTTGAAATAATGTGTTTGTGATGATTAAATTGTTCTTGTCGCAAAATTCTACCAACCTATTTCCCCTGTCGTTTCTCGTGCCTAAACCAAATAAACCTACTACCGCTCCTTCCCTACCCTCACCTACCACAGCATTAAAATCCCCCGTAATTATTAAATTTTCATGTCCTTTTACGTATCTTAATATGTCTTCGATATCCTTGTATATGACTTCTACCTCTTCGTCACTGTAGCTAGAGGTGGGCATGTATACTTGTATTATTACTGTGTTTACCGGTTTAGATTCTAATCTAACCATGAGTACTCTTTCGTTGTTTTGTAAGTAATTTGCTACACAGTATCCTATCTTTTTCCGCATAACTATCCCCACACCCAAATTTCCGCCCACTGCTCCTGTATGAATTACCCTGAAGTCTCCACTCCAAAAATCCCCCGCCTCTGGTCACCGAACTTCGCTGATCCCTACTATGTCTAGTGATAACCTATTCATTTCGATTTTTAGGTTCTCTAGCTTACCTACTTGCTTCATACTTCTAACATTCCACGCTCCGACTCGCAGAATGTTCCCGACTCTTATTTTTAACTTTCCGATCGCATCCTCCGAAGTAGTCCCCTCCCGGAGATCCGAATGGGGGACTATTTTAACTCCGGAATCTTTTACCCCAGAGAATGCCATCATGTTTGTTACAATTTAAGTATGCTGTGTACTTGGGAGATAATGTGGTGGTTTGCCGTTGCCTTCCACGTCGCGGTAGTGTGTCTTAGACTGCCATACCGACCCCTATGGTCTCTGCCAATCTAAGTACCGAAAGAGCCGCTGCCCCCTTTCGGGGACCTGTCTTAGTCTGGTTCCTCACTAGCGACCCTACTACTTTGGTTGGACCTGTAGTTTGGCTCTTTAGCTCATTAGAACACGCAAGCCATTTCACCTGTTCTAGTAATTTAGAACTTCGGCAAGGTGCAGGTACATTTTCAAAATCTGAATAATGGTTGGTGTCTTTTGTATGACAAAACTAATACACATGAATTCTTTTTTTATTTTGCAATTGCTCCTATGTGGAACAATTCCAAGGCGAAACCATTGTAATGACGGCCTAGATACAGCTTGGTTCTCCTTCAGTAGTTTCCTAATAATATATCTTATTTCACCAAGATTCAGTGGTATGTGAAGGGGGTTAAGCAGTCTGTGGCTACCAAGGATACCCCAACACTTACACATTTGTCGAATTAATAGTTTTCCAGTAAATTCTTTCGCACAACTAACACTAGTTGAGAGTATTGCAAAACCAATACCTGTAGTTGTTTATAATAATCATCAGGTTTAAGTACAGTTATTTAATTCATCATTAGGTTTTCCATCTTAGAACCGGTTGGACGCATACCTCCATTGATTTCTATTCCGAGCTAGCGTATATATTTCCATGATATTCCCACAGCCTACATCTTTCACTATCTGTGTGCTATAATCTAACCTAGGTCTATCTATAGCTCTCCTTTTTCCTATCTCTACTTCTAATACATTCCGCACTATTCCCCCATGCCTTAGTATGTGGCCTATCATCCTATCTCTCCTGTTTTTTAGTGTTTTCCACATACTGCTTTCTTGCTCAACCATTTCTAGTACCTTTTTATTCTTATCTTTATTTGTCCATGATATCTTCATCATACGTCTGTAGCACCACATTTCAAAGGCTTCTATCTTTTTTCTGTCTGCTTTTCCTACTGTCCAGGTTTCAGAGCTGTACAGTGCTGTGCTCCAACATATGTTTTAGGCAATTTTCTCCTTGTTTCAATGATGGTCATCTTTGAACACAGTAGTTGCTTTTTCTTGTTAAATGCAGCACAACCTTGTGCTAATCTTTGTTTTATATCTCTTGCGCTCTTCCCATCTTACATTATTTGGCTTCCTAGATAGCAGATATCCTTAACCTCTTGTAAGTTCTCGTTACCTATTTGTATTCTAGTTTTTAATTTAAGTTCACATCCCTTGCTTACCAGTACCTTGGTTTTATTTTTGTTAATTTTCATACCGTATCTCTCTGTTAGCACTGTTTCCATTTCATTAAGAGCAGCTTCTAGCTCATCCTTGCCAGATGCTAATACTGCTATATCATCTACAAGTATAAACATATTAATCGTTGGTCCCTGCATAATAATTCCAAATGTCTTCTTGCATTTGACAGTATTCATTGCCACTCTGATGAACAAGTTAAAAATTATTGAGGATAGGACACATCTCTCTCTCACCCCGTTCCCTATATTTACTTCTCCATGTTCCTGCTCTAATTCTATTACTGCTGTTTTCTCTCTGTATAAGCTGCACTATCAGTCTAAAAACTCATTCTAATCTTTTTGAGCATTTCGAACATTCTTTCCATTTTACATTGTTGAATGCTTTTTCCAGATCTACAAACCCTATATAAACGCTTTCCCTTGTTTCAATTGTTTTCTCCATTATCACCCTCAGAGCTAAAATAGCCTCGCATGTTCCCCTGTTTCGCCTAAACCCAAATTGATCTTCTCCTAGTACTGCATCAGCTCATTTTTCCATTCGTCTTTATACAATTCTAGTGCATATCTTTTACACGTGTGCTGTCAAACTTATTTTTTGGTATAGTGACTATGATGTTACGTTTGAAATTTTTGGGTATCTCGCCTGTCTCATACATGTAGCTTACAAGTTGGACGAGACGTTCTGTTACTACTTGTTCAATGGCTTTTAGAATTTGAGTTTGCGCCTTATCGGTATCCGGTGCCTTACCATTTTTCAGACCCTTCAATGCTAAATCAAACTCATCTCTAAATATAGGATATCTCAAGTCATCCTTTTCAATGTCTAATTCCTGTTCTAGTATGTTAGTTCCTCTCGTGCATATAAATTCACCATATATTCTTGCCATCTATCCACTTTATATCCCTAAAATTCATTCTAAATTGTTTGCGTGCTTCGTCTGTCTTTCCTATTTGCATCTTAGTTTGTATCTCTTTGCACTTTTCATCAATCCATTGTTCTTTAGCTTTCCTGCATTTGCGAATAATTTCCCATTTTATGGCTTTGCATCTCTGTTTTCCAATTTCATCTGATCTATTTTTGTATTTTCGTCTTTCTTCTATTAGATTCAGGATATCCTTAGTTATCCATGGTTTCTTATTTTCTTTTTGTGTATACCCCAGAATATCTCTGGCCGCCATGTCTAAGTTGGATTTAATGTTATTACATTCTGTTTCTACTTCCTTAATATAATAAATTTTCCCGATATCTTTCAGCAATTCATTTTACTTTTTTTCAAATCTTTCATGGATATCCTTATCTTTTAGTTTCTCAAAGTCAAAGTGTCTTTATCCGTTTCTTTTTTCAAATTTTTAAATTTAAGAGCAGTCTTCATAACTACGATGTTGTGGTCAGTATCTATATCTGCTTTTGGGTAGCTTCTACAGTTTTTTTACTTGATTCCTAAACTGTTGTCTAACAAAAATGTAATATATCTGATATCTTCCTATATCTCCTGGCATCTTCCATGTATATTGTCTTCTAGCATGATGTTGAAATAATGTGTTTGTAATGAATAAATTGTTCTTGTCGCAAAATTCTACCAACCTATCTCCCCTGTTGTTTCTTGTGCCTAAACCAAATAATCCTACTACTGCATAAAAATCCCCCGTAATTATTAAATTTTCATGTCCTTCTACGTATCTTAGTATGTCTTCGATATCTTTGTAGATCGCTTCTATCTCTTCATCACTGTAGCTAGAGGTGGACATGTATATTTGTATTATTACTGTGTTTACCGGTTTAGATTCTAATCTAACCATGAGTACTCTTTTGTTCTTTTGTAACTAATTTTCTACACAGTGTCCTATCTTTTTTCGCATAACTATTCCCACACCCTAATTTCCTTCCTCTGCTCCTGTATGAATTACCCTGAAGTGTCCACTTCAAAAATCGCCCTCCTCTGGCCACCGAACTTCGATGATCCCTACTATGTCTAGTGCTAACCTATCCATTTCAATTTTTAAGCTCTCTAGCTTACCAACTTGCTTCATACTTCTGACATTCCACGCTCCGATTTGCAGAATGTTCCCGGTTCTTTTTGTAAATTTTCTGATCACATCCTCTGAAGTAGTCCCCTCCCTGAGATCCGATGTTACATGCCGAAAATCGGCTATGTATCATATTTAGTTTAAGTTTAAATTTGTTAGTAAATTCCCGTCATTATTTCAAATAGACTTGTGCATTTCCGTCATTTCGGACAGTTGCGTTTGAGCAAAAGGAATGCGCAGACGCGAAGTGATGGCGCAAGTGCGCGGTGTGTGACACGACATTATTAGCCTCAAATTTTTTAACTTATTGATACGTGTTTTTTTTGTTAACTTATTAAAACCGTTGTTTAGATAACTCATATATTATCTTAGGTTGCCATGACTTTAAGTGTTCCCTTACAATCTAAATAATTAACTATAGGTTACGAATTCTTTCTCAAAGAAAATTTTGCTTTTAATACAGGTAACGTAACTAACTGAATTTTTATCTTAGTATATCTATACCGTTTAAAACACTATAGTAAACTTAATTTCGTTATATCTGCTTTCTTAAACACTACAATACTGAGGTTAATGATAATGTTTTGTATTTAAGTTCATTTACTATCACCTTTAGTTGCGAGGGTTGCTTGATAAATTCCTTGATATAAAAGTAATATGTTAATAATTTGGTATACTATTTTTTCTGTACATGTATCGCTAAAATATTGCCTTGTGTAGTGAGCATAATTTTGTTTTGATAGCAAATTTTTTAATTATATCAATATTGCAATGCAGCATTTTAAGATCTATTTGGTCTAGGCGAGACTTGTCGTCGAAGTTGGTCGCTCAGCAGTATGTTAGTCTAGACGAGACTCATGAAGAGTTGGTCGCTCAGCATTACATAAGCCTAGACAAGACTCGTGGTAAGTTTGTCACTCTAGTAATTTTCGAATCATTTTTGAGGATGATGTTGAAGTTTTTCTTTATTAGTCTACGTGAGACTCAAAGGAGGGTTTGTCACCCTGGCAATTATATACGTTGTAAGATATTTTTTTTTCTTCAACAATTTTGTTATGAGTAAATCAAGTCTTAATTACCGCTATCTCTTCATATATCGATTCAGACCACACTAGATGGAATGAAAATATCTTTAAAATCTCTCAAGCTTGGCGTACATCAAAAATTTTTCACGTTCCATTTCTTTAACAATTTACCTAATATTCTGTCCCTACTATGAATTAGTTAAATTTATTTAGCCATTTCTTTTCTTATACAGCACTTACCCTCTACACTTTTGCCTTATTTACATTAAATTAGCTATCTTTTTGCTACCTGTTGACTTTCCCTTGGATTTATAGGTAGTCGCATATCCGTTTATTATCTAGATTCCCCAGTATGACTCTGTCGCTTCATTTAATTAATTCTAGCATCCTTTTTACACCATATTATTTCGTTTTCAGTATTTGCCTTACGTTGTTTAATTACATGGTGATTGTCGTAACTTTGGTTGCAATAACTCATTGAATTTTTATAATTGGTTTTAGCTGATGTTGAGTGGATGGTTTTCTCTTTGGGCTCACATAGGAGCCGCGGCCTATGTCATTGTAAGAAATAGTCCATATTCGCAGTTGCAAAAAACTAGGAGTTTCTATTCCATGCGTTTTTCTTCTGAATTATTACAGTCGCCCACTTTATCCTTTATCATTACTTGTTTTCTCCTTCTATTAAGTTACCAGAACATATAAACATTTTTTTGTTGTTTTTTATTAAACTTCGTGGTGAGGTGCTATCACTTTTTATTGATATCTTATCAAATTCTCGGTTGTTTTAGCATATTGGGACAGCATGGTTGTATTTAACTGCTTATAGTTAGGCATTCTTGTGTGTTATGGCATTACCGTTTTTAAAAAATTACCTTGGAACAGTGGTTTTTTGTGTGAAGGTATCTGTAGTGATACTTTTAAGTTGTTGTTTCAACTTTTGTCTGATTTTCTTATAGCAGTGAATGCACTTGTTAGAGTCTAGAATTTTTTTTTAACTTATGTCTTAACTTACCTATATAACGGCTTCAAGGAGCCACTCTATCTTGTATCTTTGTGATAGATGACAAAAGGCTTGGTGAGCTGGGGAATTCTACGCTATATCTTTAATGTATGTAGTCGTAGCGTACCTTACTTAGTGTGCTGGGACGTTTTGGATCCATCTATTGTTATCTAGTTTTATCTTGATATCTTTATCTTACCTATTATCATTGATAATAACTTGAGATTTTGCCTTATCTTTTTTGTCTTCCTAACGTTTGGTATTTATGATCAGACGTAGGAATTATTTTTTGAGCATTGAGTAAAGAATCTAACCTGATGGTAGCAATATAATTTGTTAGGTTAATAATGTAAGAAATTAGTAAGATGGTACTATTGGTAAATTTGTTAATTCACAACCATGTCATGAACAAGTTTTGATGTGTATTGTTTATTAAGCCAGAGTACCACTACATAAAAATTTGCTACAGTGCATAGTAACTTGCTCTTTTGGACATTATGAAATTTGGGCATTTTCTTGCCAAAGAAAAACCAGTTTAGATGCAATGCTTATGTGCGTGTGCACTAAAAAAACTGTAATGTTAGCTTTAGTTATAGTATATATGTTACGCGACTTGTCGCATTTGTTTTAGTTTTAGTAGTGTTTCGTGCTCTCCGACAAATTTGTGCTGTCGATTATAACTGCGCCACATCAAAGACTCGTGTGTGCATTTATAGATGTAGTTCATAAACAATGGGGCTACACATTCCGTTTCTTGGTTATTCGTGACGTGTTATCGGTTGAAAAAACCAGGTGGCACCTAAAATAAACATTTTCTAGAATTTAAGTTAGGGTATAAGTAGGTTAGTTAGGATTTAGATTTTAAGCTTTTACCGTGCTAGCAGTCATTTTCTTTTTTTAAGATTTTTTTCTTTTATAGCTTTGTCGCGATTGTTACATGCCGAAAATCGGCTATGTATCATATTTAGTTTAAGTTTAAATTTGTGAGCAAATTCCCGCCATTATTTCAAATAGACTTGTGCATTTCCGTCATTTCGGACAGTTGTGTTTGCACAAAAAGAAAGGGCAGACGCGGAGTGATGGCGCAAGTGCGCGGTGGGTGACACGATATTATTAGCCAACGAGACGTCAAACAGTGACGTTTACCTGTGTCGTTCTTTTGTCTTTTCTCTTTCAGGAGGTAGGTTTCCTCTTTATCTTGCTTTATCGTTCCCTAACTGGTTTTCCCTTCGTCCTGCCTACGATCAAAGAAGAGGGAAGACGCTAAATCTGGCTTCAACGAGGGCATGACGTAACCCAGCCCAAACAACACCCAAACAACGTCCAACGAGATACATGAAAATCAGCATGGCTCCTGCACAAGGATGACCGCAACATCGAAAAGAATTCCACATTTTTAAGTGGGTACATTTTATCTTTTTAAGGTGCATCTTGTATCACTGTAAACATATTTGGCATGTGATACAATTTGAGACGCAATTATGTCGTAATATCTTGTTGTGCAATAATGTGAACGTGGATAATATCAGTGTTGCCAACTGCAGAAGTGGCTCTGAACACGCGCGCGCGCGGGGTTATAACAGTTGCGCCGGGAGTATAACACCGAATGGGAGACTATTTTAACTCCGGGATTTTTTACCCCAGAGGATGCCATCATCTTTAATAATGATTTAAATATGCTGTGTACTTGGGAGGTAATGTAGTGGTTTCCCGTCGCTTTCCACATCGCAGTAGTGTGTCTTAGAATGCCATACTGACACCTAGGGTCTCTGCCAATCTAAGTACCAAAAAATTTGCTGTCCTGTTTCGGGGGGGGGGGGCTATCTTAGTCTGGTTCCTCACTAAAGACCCTACTACGTTGGATGGACCTGTAGTTAGGCTCTTTAGATCACTGAAACGCGGAAGCCATTCCACCCGTTCTAGTAACCTAGAACTTCCTCAAAGTACAGGTTCATTGGGAATGGAAAAGAATTGGCAAGAGCAACAAAATAGAATCTAGGAATATTGATAAAATAGGGCGCCAGTGTCTTCAAAAACTCGAAAACGCTATTCTGGTAATTCGGCATAAAGCAAAACCTTTAGAAACAATAAAATGACTGAAATATTTATCACAGCGAAACGTTAAGTAAAAAGAAAGGTGTCAGTAATCAAGGTCAAACATTAAGTACAAGAAGGGTTCCCACAATCGGAGAAACGTTAAGTGAAAAAAACGGTTTCAAAAATCGGAGCAAACGTTAAGTAAAAAAAGAGGTTTCTGAAATCAAGCCAAACATTAAGTAAAAACAAAAGTTTCCAAAAATTGTAACTCCACGTTGGGTATGCCAAATTTTACGTTATGCTATTCCATGCAGACAAGAAAGAAAGTAGTAAAGTGTGCAAAAAAAACAGCCCACACCAAGTACCGTACCAAAAAAGGAATCGAAACAAGTAATTCCGTGCTAGCTAAAACATCGTAGTGTGGGGGTGGGTCAGAAAGAAAGAAAAAGGATCAAGATGGAATTTTAGTTACAAACTTCTAATAAAAATAAGAAAACATGACACCAAAAAGAACATTCACAAGACCTCTGGTTAAAATTGAAAAATTATACAAAAAGCCAATTCGCATAGAAAACAACATTCATCCAAAATTTATCCTGGAGGATTTAAAAAAGATAAAAATCTACACAATAGTTTATCGCAAAAATAATGTATACTCTTCTTTTAAGTGCCTATAACTAAATTTTAAGCTCGGTTTTAATATGTGCAGAAATAAAAATTAAGAAAAAAATATATATAATGGACTGCTTTCAGTCCCTCAGCTACTGAAATCTTTAAATGTTAATAAAAAAAATTAGGTACTTGCATAGTCACAGCAATAAAAGCAGACCCCCCCATAGGTTGAAACGCATTTCTGTTATAGAAAAAAATTTATAGCAAGTTCATTAAAAATTAATTTCTAAATAAATACCCAAAGCATAACAGTTTGGCACCAGAACATCTTCAGCCGTACGATGAGCAATCTCAGAAATTCAGACCCAATTCTTCCCAAAAGAAACAATCGAATCATCATAGAGAAGATACAGCAATCCTCTTGAAAGCAACTTAACGCCAATTAGAGGAGATAATTTAGTTATTCGAAAAATTCCATGTATCAAAAGAACAACTTCGTACAAATCAATTCCCAGAATTCGCATTACAAATCCACTAACTGTAGGAGCCTACTGCATTTACAATTTCACACGCCTCTGCATATTTTTACTGTACTCGTTTATCGGCGATTACACAAATTTATATTTTATCTCCAATCAACATTGCAAATATGTTGCCACTGTCCTTCATTAAAATCAAAGTTCAAACAAACATCAAATTAGTAAAAGCCGTTATTGTCGTATAGAAAAAACTATCTTTGACACATTTCATGCCATAAGCAACTCGTTAATGTATTTATTCTTAACTAGACAGCAAACTGAGTATCAAAAAAACAAAACCCGATTACGTTTCCAGTTCATGTTACTTATTCAACCGTAATTTAATGCCATCTTCGCATAAAAAAAAGCGCATATGTTATTCACTAGACATTGCAAATTATGTCCCTTGTTAAGAGACATAGAATATCTCAAATTTTATGTAAACAAAACTATGTACAAAAATCATTCGCGATAACTGTAGCCATCTCTCAAACAATTTAGTTCTGTTTTCACGAGGAAGATGTACATAATAGTTGATAATACTCGAACGTGTAACTTTCCTACAAAACATTTTTCTATCGATAGACAACCACATAAAAGGTATTTTTCAGAATATTCACCTGCTGATAATAGAACAAAAGAGTGAACTATGGTCGATAAATGGAAAATCCCGTCTACCTTATGGTTGTAAGCGTTCTAATACACAACGATAGTACATTGAACCAAAGACTTAAGATGATGAGTATCAAAAGTTGTCTATATTTGGTATAAAATTACAGCAAACGCTATATAAATGCAGTCTAGAGATAACCTGAGCAGAAATTTGTGTGCTGCCAACAAACCTTGCCGAACACATTATAAGATTGTAATTAATCTCAAAACAAATGTTTTGATTAACAAACCACATTTTAAACTTTTTAGAATATTTCCAAAGCAAATGTTTTGATAAATAAATACCAGATTTAAGGTTATATCGAAGATAAAATAGATTTCTGTACTTTGTTAATAATAAAATCCTAGGTTTTCATGTTATTAAAATAGAATACATTTAAAATATTTAAATTTTATAACTGGATATTTAATAAAAATTCTACAGGATGTTAGATAAGCAATAGTTTAAATTGAAAGAGAGTTAAACTTGGTAATAAACATGCAAAATGATCATAAATACTGGACAATTATTTAGAAGATAAATATCAATCTTTTCATAAATGATTTGAAATGAATTTTAAGAACTGTCAAGTTTTGTAGATTTGTTAAATTATAATTATACCCGGGTAAGGACAATATTGCGCGTGTTGTGACTATTAAGACGTCAACTGGATTTTGGACATGTGGCATTACTACAGTGTATCCACTACTTTATGTTAGTGGTGATAATGATTCCCAACAACCTTAGTTAAATAATTTTTCAATGATAAATTAGTTTGTATTGACTATTTCGATCAATTTTTTCATTTGGATGTTTATTATGTTGAACGTTCATAGAAGTTCAAGATCGGGAGTATGGACAATTATGTAGAAGATAAATATCAATATGTCCCTGCTAGCATCCATTTTTTGATGTGGTTGCTATGGTTTCAACCAGTAACATATATCTTTTCCTAAATGATTTGAAATAAATTTCAAGAACTGTCAAGTTTTGTAGATGTTAAATTATTCATTAATGTTTGATTAAAAATAAATGTATTTTTTCTGTGACGGTAAAAAATTTGACATTTAGTGTTTCTTGACAGGTAACAAAATGTCACTTTTTATTAATTTACTTTTTTCCCCGGGAAAAAAAATGAGTACTTTTTTCCCGGGTATGTGCAAATAAGTAAGAACACGAAAGTATTTAATTTATAGCCGGGTTCACACTTGTAACATTAGGGTGTAACATAAAATCGTATCATAACTTCGTCGCATTCAAAACAACCAATATAAACAACTTAAGTAAGCAATTTTTGAAACCACTCGCAGAATTAAATTGACAGATATTTGATTACTTGTTTGAAACTTCAAATTTGACATCAATTGATTTTTGACTTTAATATATTGTAATATTTTTTTCAGTATTAAATCATCGTTTTGCGTCACAGAAAAAAATAGTGTATTATACTCCCTCAGCTTCGCGTCGGGAGAAAAACACCTCAAGCTAAAATCTAGTACTTTTTTCTCTTGTATAATAAATAACAATTATTCGTCTACACAGTGTATTAGACATGATAAGAAAATTAAGGAGGATCCAATTGAAAAATAAGTATCAGTGCAAAAATATAATTATAATTTTATAAGTTACAGTCCATTCTATCAAAGAAGTATTTACCTAAATACATAAAAACAAAAATATTTACCTACAGGGATGGCACGTAACATGATACTTCAGTTTAAATTCTTAAATCAATCATTTTCTAAACTATTACATATAGCAACTCATCAAATACATGACATACAAGTCAACAATATCAAAAAAAAAGTATTACTTACTTGGTTTTATTTTTCGGAAATTGTTTCTTTGCCAGAACAATTTTAAAACACAGTTCACTTATTAAAAACACTTTGTAGTACTGAAAATAAATTCGATCTGCAATAATTTACTGTAATTAAATGTGTCTATTAAAATATTATATACCTAGCTCAAATTTAAAAGCATCATAGTTCATTAGCTTCTTAACAGGATTTTCAGGAGTTAAAATATTCCATCCTTCTGTTATTGCTTCACTAGAGAATAACTCTTTAGCTAGGTAGCTTACGAGATGTTTATACTCCGTACTGACAACACCTTCCAGTGTAGCGCTCATAAACTTATTTTTGTTCAATAAGCTTCCTTTATAACTATTACATAATAAACTGTTAACAAAAGTAAATATGTAAAACTGACACTTACCCCACTTTGTAAATAAGTTCAAAAGCCTCACGTATATGGCTTTCATGTGCCATTGTTCTGTTCTGAAAATTATATATATAAATATATATATATATATATACAGTGTGGTTCAGTTTTCATTAGCCAGTGTATATTTTCTGAACTATGCAAGATATAGAAAAATTTCATGGGAAAAAGTCTTTGGAATATATTTTCTCTACAAATATAAGGCATTAAGTATTTTTCATGGCCTATTTGAGCAATAATATGTCACTTTGGTTTTTTAAATAGAACACCCTGTATATTTTTTTGAAAAAATATTCTACTTGAAATTGTCTTTACGGCAATATACCACAATCAATGGTTTCTATACAAAGTGCGCTAAATAACCTAAATAATAGAATTTCAATAGCAGTCTGATTGTTACTATTAACAAATGCCATTGCAGTATTTCAGTTGTTTATTCACAATTATCTGTCACATTAATAATTAAAAGTATTATTGTGTTCTTAATAGTTGTTTCGCGCACAATAATGGAAATGAATTATTCAAACAATGAAAAAGTTGATATGTTATCCTGTTTTCATAGGTCAAAAAACAATAAACGTCATGTTGCAGTTTTATATTGAAACTTATATCCTGACCGTAGACAGTCAAATATAAATACATTTAAGAATTTAGAAAATTCTTTAAGGTTCAATGGTAGATTTTCAACTACCACCAGAAATCAAGTACAACAAAAATATAATGTATGCGGGAGGAAACCTAATTATAGAAAATGTAGAGAAAGTGGTTCGATGGCAAGAATATATAAAGAATCTATATGCAGGAGAGGAACTAACAGCATTAGAACAGGAATCGGACATTGAAAATGATGACTTGGGATATCCTATATTTAAAGATGAGTTTGAATTAGCATTAAAGGGTCTGAAAAATGGTAAGGCCCCGGATACAGATAAGGTGCAAGCAGAAACTCTAAAAGCCACTGGGCAAGCAGTTACAGAACGTCTCTTTCAACTTATAAGCTATATGTATGAGACAGGCGAGATACCAAAAAATTTCAAACGAAACATCATTGTCACTATACCAAAAAGAGAGGAGTGGATAGATGTTAAAATTTTCAAACAATAAGTTTGACAGCACACGTGTCAAAAATATTAACTAGAATTATACAAAGACGAATGGAAAAACGAGCTGAAGAAATACTAGGAAAAAATCAATTTGGGTTTAGGGTGATAATGGAGAAAACAATAGAAAAAGTGAAAGCGTGTATATATGGTTTATAGATCTAGAAAAAGCATTTGACAATGTAAAATGGAAAAAAATGTTCGAAATGCTCAAAAAGATTGGAATGAGTTATATGGATAAACTGATATTACATAGCTTATACAAAGAGCAAAGAGCAGTAATAGAATTAGAGCAGGATTGTAGAGAAGTAAATATTAGGAAAGGGGTGAGACAGGGATGTGCCCTATACCCGTTAATTTTTAACTTAAATATTGAAGAGGCAATGAATACTGTCAAATGCAGGAAGACATTTGGAATTACTATGCAGGTACAAAAGATTGATATGCTTAGATTTTCAGATGATATAGCGGTATTAGCATGTAACTAAGAAAAGTTGGAAGCTGCTCTTAATGAAATGAAAACGGTTCTAACAGAGTGTTTGGTATGAAAACTAACAAAGATTAGCACAAGGTCGTGCTACATTTAACAAGAAAAAGCAACTACTGTGTTCAAAGACAACAATCATAGGATCAAGGGAAAGATTGCTTAAAGCATATGTATCGACAACAGCACTGCACGGCTGTGAAACCTGGACAGTAAGAGAAGTGGACAGGAAAAAGAAGCCTTTAAAATGTGGTGCTACAAACGTGTGATGAAGATATCATGGACAGACAAAGTAAAGAACAAAGAGGTATGTGGAAAACAGTAAAAAATAGGAGAGATAAAAGGATAGGCCAAATACTAAGACATGAGGGAATAATGCGGAATATATTAGAAGCAGAGGTAGGAAAAAAGAGAAGTAGAGGTGGACCTAGATTAGACTATAGCGCACAGATAGTGAAAGATGTAGGCTGTGGGAATTTCAGAGAAATGTGTAGGCTAGCTCAGAATAGAAATCAATAGAAGTACACGTCCAACCAGTCCCAAGATGGAAAAACAAATGACGAAAAAAAACTTTACTTAAACATGATTATTATAAGTAACTACAGGTATTGGTTTTGCAATATTCTCGAATAATGTTAATTATGCGAAAGGATTTACTGGAAAACTATTAATTTGACAAATGTCTAAGTGTTGGGGAATCTTGGCAGCCACAAGCTGCTTAACCCCTTTCACATACCACTGAATCTTGGTGAAATAGGGCATATTATTAGGAAACTACAGAAGAGAAACCAAGCTGAATCTAGGCTGTGGGAATTTCAGGGAACGGTGTAGGTTAGCTCAGAATAGAAATAAGTGAAGGTACGCGTCCAACCAGTTTCAAAACGGAAAACCTAATGACGAAAAAATAAGTGCACTTAAATCTGATGATTATTATAAACAACTACAGGTGTTGGTTGTGAAATATTTTCAGCTAATATTGATTGAAAAAGCTATTAATTCGGCAAATGTTCAAGTGTTGGGGGAACCTGGCAGCCACAGGCTGCTTACCCCTCTTCACCTACCGTTCATTTACATTTCCAATGCTCCACCCGAAGGTACTACATTGGCCAGGAGGCGAGTTTTTTGTTGCCCAGAAATTTAGAATTTTGCCGAACCCTTGCCGTTCCAGGCAAGGTAGGGATCGTTAACGTGCGTGACAACACTCACACACGGGACCTCCATTTTACCTCTCATCCGAAAAAGGGCATAATTTTTGTGAAAAATGCTCACCTGCCATTTTTCAAGCAGTCGGCCGTGCAGGGATTGGAACCCAGGACCTTGGGATCCGTAGTCTTACGCTTACTACATTGATCCACGGCGACGCCTTCTTTTCACCTACCACTGAATATTGGGAAAATAGGGTATATAATTGTAAAACAATAGAAAGGGACCGAACGATATCTAACAAGAAAGAACGCATGTTCAAAGACAACAAACATAGAAACAAGAAGAAAATTGTTGAGAGCATATGTGTGGAGCACAGCACAGTATGTCTATGAAATAGGGGCAGGCAGTAGGAAAAGCAGACAGAAAGAGATATAAGCCTTATAGAATGTTGCGCTTCAGATATATGAGGATGATAAAATGGACAGACAAAGTTAATAACAAATAGATTATAGAAATAGTAGAGGAAAAAAGATATATGTGGAAAAAAAATAAGAGAAATAGAAGAACAGGATACGTTCTAAGGCATTTTGGGGGAATAGTACGGGTTACATTACAAGCAGAGATAGGAAAAAGAGGTAGGGATAAACCTAGATTAGACTATCGCACGCAGATAGTGATATATGCAGACTGTGCCAATTTCAGGGAAACGTGTAGGTTAGTTTAGAATAGGAAACAATAAGGGTACACGTCTAACCAGTTCCAGAACTGAAGACCTAATGATGATGATGATGCTTTTTTAAAATTTTTTGATAAAATTAATTTAACATAATACAAATTATTATTTGAAATATTTATCCTGCTACAAAAGAGAAGCTATCTTAGCTTCTAATCTTTTGAGTATTTGTGCATAAGGGTGTAGGTAGTTTTACCATTGACTTTTAATCCCAAACAAATTTATTCGTGTTTTACCAATTTCTATGTGAAACTATCCCAGCACCTAAACTAATCGAGTTAAATGATTTAATCTGTTTTGTAAAATAGATTCCATGACAATAAACTGTGCTGTATATTGTTAAGATATGATAAAGGCATTTTGTTTATTGTTTTATTTGTGACCATTCATTATTTAATACAGAACGCCAAAACCTAAGCCTAAAGTGAATGGCCGGATTAAAGATTATTCAGAATTGAAGATGCAAAAGAGTCATGTTTTTTTGAAGTGCATGCTGTAAAACAGTAAGTTTTAATAAACAAAAGATAATAAACTTTTTGTTTGATTTTGATTTTAACTATTTCAGTGTAGCAGACACAATATTATTCAGTATATTAAAACTGCTCTTACAAAAACACCACACACAAAGTTTAATTTTTTAACAAATCATTTCAGGATCCCTTCAATTATCCTCTGGGCATCAAGAACAAAAAAATTTTAATTTTGCAAATCAATAATTGAATCAAGAATTGCAGTTTTTCAAACATTTTGCAGAAAAGCATTGCAAAAACCTATATCAAACAAAAGTATTTAAAAAAAACATTGTGCTAGTTTAATTTTCAAGATATTATTTATCAAATTTGAGAAATAAATGAGAACAATTATATTTGGATTAGTTTTGATGAAACAAATCGATAACTGTGGAAGATATGTGACTAATCTGACTATTGGCATGATAAACATAGATATTCAAATTAAGGGATATTTAATTGTCACTACTCGTAGCGACCTTCAACCTAATAACTATATAACATGTGGTCTTCTGGAAACTGGCAACGGTAGTTTGAGGTAATTTTACTGTACAGGCTGATGCTTACTTGCAGTGTTATACATGTCTTCAAGCGTACTGACCACTATTTATTAAAATGGAAACCTCTCATTATATGGAGCGGTAATGAGTGAAACAAGCCATTTATTAATCTGGCTTTGAAAAATGGTAAGCAATTATTTTCATAGTTTAATACACTAGATCGACTTTCTTCGTATAACACTACTAATTATTTAACTTATTAAGTGTTGACAAACAGTATTAATATTAAAATAATAGAAAAATCTGTACCTTGTCGCTAGTTATATGCATCACATCTATATATTTGGCATTTTAAAAATCTTACAAAAGTATTGTAGATATAAACACGCAATTAAACTGTTAGAAACAAATTTTTCACTTACGTATCTTGTATTTTAACAGAGCAAAGATGTACATTCTGATAAAAGTTAAAAAGGTTTAATATTGTTTTTACACTTCTCATTCGAATGTTTATATTTTAATTCTTAAATATTCCATAAAATTGCTAAATGAATAATTATTATATTATTAATGTATAAATAACAGTAACCACTTAAGCTCTAGACAAAAGTCATATGCATAAAACATTTTCTCTTTGTTTAACAAGTAGTTAAAATGATGTGTTTAATAAAAATGTTTACAATAAATAGACTAATAATTTTTGGCTTTTGTCATAGACTTAAAGAAAAATATATGTAGGAAAATTTACAGAAGCAGTTTGTTTTAGCAATAAATAGATACATTAAGGATGGTACCTAAGCACACATAAATATTAGCTAACCTTGGGCCCATTGGTAAAAGAGCCAATAACACTCACGATAATTTTGTTACACAAGCATTAGGAAGGATCTAGGATGTGTGTTACGTTTAAAACCCTGCAAGCGATTTTTTTCTGCATAAATATTTATTCATCCTACTTCAGTATAAAGCTCCATAAAATTTCTAGACAAACATAAAAGTCATCGATCACTTGAAATTAGTGTTAATTTATAAAATTTCTCAAGTAATTACTCTATAATATGTCACTATCTTATAAAATAAAACAGCTGCTTAGAAAAATTCACATTTCAAAGTCGCTACAATTAAATTCAACCACCTGCAGCGAAATACATTTCAATTACAGCTGCACATAAATGCGCGGCTTTGTTTTAAAAGATAAACCCACTTAACCATCTGCCTAGTAAATTACACTTAGAACGGGTTTCTTATCTATACCAAGTTCATACTCCATCATGCAGTAGGCATATCCTGCAGCTGTGCAGATGTTCACAGTAATAAGATTGTAGCACTTTGTTAAAAATTCTTTGTTAACATGTTATCTCCTTTTTGGCAAGCTGTTACAGCTGGTAGTGTAGCTGCTGTCTGAGAATTCTGTACACTTGATCCTTCGGCGATATTTTTGAAAGCCAAATATCTACCCCCATATATTGTTGTTTTCTTTATAAATATAGACCGTGCGTTGAAAGTGGTACATTGAATACATCCTTTTAGCGAAAAAACATGTTATAAAGTCACACTGTTAAAATGTTTTCTGTGTTAGTACAGTATAGTTAAGTTGTTCTAGCCCCCAGCCGTAGACGAATACAGCCGCATTTTTTGAGATGGTACCAGAAAACATAGCTCCAAGTACAATGTATTTTTCTGTTTGTTTTATTTGTGGTTGTTTTGGAAGATAGACATTTCTTTTTTAGAGTTTGATTCTGCACTAAAGTGCAGACTATACATTACCAAATGCATGCTATAACACGAACAATTATGTATGTTATTCTTAAAGCTTGCGTGGAGGCACTTCCTACTGTTTACTTTGCTAGGTAAATTAATGTTAACCCCAAAAATTTAATGTTATGTTATTCCTTAACTTTTAAGGAGGTGCACTTCGCAAAGCAGTATGTATAAATTATATATACTTTTTTCTTGTAGGTAGAATTACTGTAAAGTTTATGTTGAATTTTCTGTTGTATTTATTTAGGGATTGAAGATTTAAGTAAGTATCTAAATTCTAAGATTTTGTATTTGCTTACCACTTTATATATATTTATGTAATGTAATATGCAAATTGATGCTTTTACGTTGTAGCGAACAATAACGCAAATATATATTTTCAACGTTTGTAGATATTCTTCTGATTGTATATTTTCCTACATGTGCATAATATAAATTTCTTTGTTACTGAGGTTTCCAATGTGTTTCTTCTGTATCACCCACGCCACTCTATGGCGTTTTTGAGCTAGACCAAATTCTAATTCAGTTCTACCATTCTGTGTCTGTTTTGTTGCGGTATTCGGTGTAGACAATTTCTTTACTGACTTTACTGCTTTCTTTCGAGTTTACATGGAATACCGTAACATGTATTACAACAAACAAATCTGTAAAAATGTATCGATTGTGTAGTTATAGTATTGTGTATTACACTTGATACCAAAAGATTACATTGTTGAAAGTAAGTCATAATATTTAGCTACTGCTTGTGACATAAACTTAATTGAAATATTTTATTCCTGTTATTTCGTAGCCCCACAGTAAGCAAAATAAATATATGTATATAATACAGGATATCGAGTTAATCTATTACATTTTGCGTTATGGATTAGTAAAGAATTGAAATATATTTAATTTTTGGGACATTTACATTTATTGCATTTCTCAGTAGTGAAATTGAAAATCCTTAGTTTTAATAAAAAACACTGTGGTTTTAACAACTTTTCAAATATAAGAAGTTCCTTGTGACATCAAAATACTTTGCTTTAATACATTTGCAAGTATTCGTAACTAATCTCAAAATTTTGTTTTGTATGGGTTATACACTTATTGATAACCCAGAGAGTTGATGTTACTTTATAATTAATATACTGAATGAACCAACAAAATTTTGGTAGCCATTCTGGGCAATATATATCTAAGCTTGACTAATTTAAAATTATGTTAACGTTATTGATATTTTCAAGTAAATAATTCAATCTGAAAAATCTTCAAAGTTAATTCAGACAATTTTAAAACTTTACAGAGTTGTGTAGACAAAAAAATTACATTGAAAATTTAGCACTACTTGACCACAATTGTTATTAAAAAAAAAGGGGGGGGGTGTTCTACTGGGTTTCCAGGGTTGGATTTCTGGGCATAAATTTTATATCAAATTTGGTTCCCTTAAAAATAAAAAGTGACATGCTTTTTAAATTTTAAAAAGTGTGTGTGTGTGTGTGTGTGTGAGAGTTTCTAATTTCTATTGATATACGCCGAGAGTGTACATATGCACGTGTGTGTGTGTGTGTGTGTGCGTGTGTGTGTGTTTGTGTTTGTGTTTGTATGTGTGTGTGTGTGTGTTTGTGTTTGTGTTTGTGTTTGTGTTTGTGTGTGTGTGTGTGTATGTGTGTGTGTGTGTGTGTCTGTGTCTGTGTCTGTGTCTGTGTCTGTCTCTTTTGTGTTGGTATTAGTCAGAAGCAGTTACAAAACCGTAGACCAATTGGTTTGAGAAACTCATGGTATTTTGTTCTATTTCTTTTTACAAACAGGTTCTTGCACCAATATTTTAATGTATGCATTTGATATCAAAGAATTATAGTTGTTGGAAATAAATAGTTATATTTAGCTGCTGTGTATTCCTATTAATTATTAAGTAATCATTTTAAAGTTAATTGTTTTGATTTTCATTTTTTTATGAAAATTTTGAATATTATAATAATAGAGACATTGTACAGCATGTTTTAAATTGAATGCGGTTAATGGGTAACCCTGTTATTATTAAAGATAAAAACTGTATGCATGTTTATATCACTTTTTGATATCAATTCAATGGTAAAATCAGGAATGAGCAATCACATTTTGTTTTCAGATTAGAAAATATTGATATTTCTAACAATTCTATGAATTAGTATAATTCGTTATTTGTAAATATATCCAAATATAGTGTTAAATTGCTTTATATAATTCTTTATGTATATTAAGTAATGCATTTAAATGTTTAATATGTGCAACAATTTTGAAGTTATAAAATAAAATAGCATTCTTCACTTAAAAGTTCATTTTGAGAGCTTTTCAAAAATATATACCTTAATATAGTCATTTTTTCAATTAGTTGATTTATTCCACTTTTGCTAATAAATTGATTCATAATATTGCTGCAAAACAAAATGGATACTTAAAATGACTATTGTTTGCAAAATGAACTTCAAAGAGCATCAACCATAATTATTGCACAAGCAGTAAATTGTGATTCGAATTTTGTAAGCAAAATGACTCGTCTTTCTAAAAAAAAAACAAGGTACAGAAGCTAAAAGAATCTACCCAAAGTCAAGGATATTCTTCAGACTGTCCTCCACTCTTCCTCAAACAAAGTTGGCATCGTTTTTGTAAAGAATTATGGAATTTAATAAATGGAACAGCTTTAATTTTATGAAATGCTGCATCAATTGTATTCCACTACTTTTCAATGGTACTGTTCCAAGTTTATATATATATATATATATATATATATATATATATATATATTGCTGTTTTAATAGGGTCATTTAGGGGTAGTTACGACCAAGAGTATAGCGCGTTCCACATAAAATACATAAGGGCTCAGAAAACCACACCGTTTACTGAAGAAAACAAGAAATACAATGATTTAGACTACAAAGTAAATGACAACACCCTGTATATAAATAATAATCATAATTAATTCAGTTGATGAAAAATATTTTTTAGATTTATTTAAATAAAACAAATCCGCAAGTCGTTAAATAACATAAATGCAAGCTCAATTGCGACACGCGTGGATAACGCAACATTATTACATCAAGAATCCTAATTAATACAAGCAGGTTTAATAATGCGTAGGATAGAAAACGCAGATAATTTAATACATACATTGTATTTCGTCTACGTGACTAGAGAATTAAAATCGACACCTAATTTATTGGAAACAAACAAAACACGTTTATTAAAAATCAAAGTTCACCAAATTTATTTGAACAAACAACGGTTTACTTATCTAGAAGTATGAAAATCCACGCAAATCAATGCTATTAACTTGAAATCGTACGTGACAAGAGGGACGTGTAGATGTTAATATACAACCATAATATCATGGAATATCCGAAAACCTGGTATATGCAAACAACAAACTTTGCGCTTGTCAATAGATAGACGGTGCATTTAAATATGACCAGATTTGTAAACAAATCAGTTCATCATGAAGTAAAGTATAGTTCACGTCTCTGAAAACCAAAATATACATGTTAAGTGAGTAAATGTGAAGTGTAGAATAATACCGCTGAATATGGAAAATTAATGGTTTGTCGTTTTACCTTTAAATAGAAAAATGTAGGTAACTGAAAGTTGTTTTAATATAAATTCTAATTTTAACCTTAATAAAAAGGACTCTAAGGAATCTCTAAAGAATCATGGGAGACAGCTCCAAACAATCACGGGAGACATTTAAATAATTACTGGAATCCAGTCTCTATAAATAAGGGAACAAGTTTGAATAAATGCTAAAGCAAGTATTAATGGAACAAAAGAGGATATGCAACATGTATTTACTTCAATGATTAATGGTGAAGGAGTAAAATGGAGTATGCTAGTGTATTTAAGGCGATCCTATGAGGGATGCACACAACGGTTGGACCAGCGACTGATTTAACCTGAAAAACAACAGGTTAGCCAATCTGAATGTTTATTATTATTTGATTTTATTTGTGGATATTTCATTGCACTGAGCTAAATCGAAAAACTTAAGATTTAACATTTAATTAAATATTACAAATTTAAATACTTTAAAAATTGCTTTCATGATAATTTATGTGAGGGGTCGGCAAGATTTAATTTTGGGTATACGTTGTAAATTACGTAAATAAATGAGGTTAAATGAACGTTCATCAGGTTTCAATTAACCCCTATGACTTAACCTACCCCTAAATTACCCTATAATTATGGCATTATATATATATATATATATATATTGCTGTGTTAATAGGGTCATTTAAGGGTAGTTAGGACCAAGAGTATAGCGCACTCCACATAAAATACATAAGGGCTCAGCAAACGACACAGTTTTCTGAAGAAAACAAGAAATACGATGATTAGATTGAAAAGTAAAGGACAATGCTCTGTATATAAATCATAATCATAATTAATTTAGTTAATAAAAAATATTTTGAAGATTTATTTGAATAAAACAAATCCGCAAGTCGTTAAATAACATAAATGCAAGCTGAAACGCGACATGCATGGATAACGCATCATTATTACATGAAGAATCCTAATTAAAACAAGCAGGTTTAAAAATGCGTAAGATGGCAAACGCATATAATTTAATACATACATTGTATTACGTCCACGTGACAATAGAATTAAAATCGACACCTGATTTATTGGAAACAAGCAAGGCATGGTAATTAAAAGCAAAGTTCGCCAAATTTATTTAAACAAACAATAGGTTACTTATCTAAAAGTATGAAAATCCCAGCAAATCAATGCTATTAATTCGAAATCGTACATGACAAGAGGAACGCGTTGATGTTAATATACAATAATAATATCATGGGATATCCGAAAACCTGGTATGAAAGTTTATACAAACAACGAACTTTGCGCTTGTCAATAGATAGACGGTGCATTTAAATATGACCAGATTTGTAAACAAATCAGTTCATCATGAAGTAAAGTATAGTTCACGTCTCTGAAAACGAAAATATCCACGTAAAGTGAGTAATTGTGAAGTGTAAAATAATACCGCTGAATATGGATAATTGATGGGTTTGTCCTTTTATCCTTAAATAGAAAAAAGCGACTCTAAAGAATCACTGGAGACAAGTCTAAATGATTACGGGAGACAGCTCTAAACAATTACGGTAGACAAATTTAAATAATTACTGGAATCCAGTCTACATAAATACGGGAACAAGTTTAAATAAATGCTGAAGCGATTATTACTGGAACAAAAGAGGAAATGCAACATACATTTACTTCAATGATTTGTTACGTTCATTTTCGTAAATAAATGATTAGTTTATATACAATAATTTTTAACTTAAATTCCTTTGGCGTTACACACGAAAATTAATTTCCGTAAATTAAAATAATCCTTTCGTGTATTAAAGTTTGTATTGTAATTAATAATAAATATCCTATCTGTCAGTTGATAAATCTTTCCGCTCATTAGAAAAATAAATATCCTTTCTAAGAATTTCGTACCGTGGAATGTACGCCTTAATTAGATAGGCGACTTTCCAAGTATTTCAATAATTAAATGCTGGTGTGTTTTCCCTTGTTAAAGAATTCGGCGAATTTATTTTAATAAAATTAGGGTTTTCCTGGTTTATTTCCTTGCTTTGGTGCTTTAACAAATGTAACAATTCATTTGCTGTTCGATTAGCAACCCGAAAATACGTTCTATTTGGCTTCGTTCCTTTTCTTTATGGGAATTTCCGGCACGCATTATTTAGCGTGGTGAGTATATAGAGTTTATATAAAACAAACTTTTCGGCTTAATTAAATTAATTTATTGTTCGTAATTATTCTAGCTTCCTGCGGGAGACACGTTAATCCCTTGAGCTGCGCTTCTTTTGGGAATGCGAAGTCAAATGCGCTCTGCCTGGACGTAAGCTTGCCTGTTCGCTGAGGCAGACCAGCGACAGCCTTCCCCCCGATGTCAGGAACTCGAGGGTGAAAATTATTAAACCATTTTGGCATTTACTGTATATATGAATTATTTCAATTGTAAAATTAGTTTAAGTTTATGCTTACGATATTTTAGAGCTGTGGTTTTTTAGGGTTGCGTGTGGTGCCTTTTTTTTCTAATTACTGTCAAGGGGTAGTTGCCTAAAAACTACAGCTCGCCATTTTTTTTTCATGGGTAATTGTTTTGAATATTTAAGGGGTTGTAATAATGTATTTATAAATTTGGGACATTGACTTTTTTTGGGGTTGGGTTTCGGGAGTACTGTTTTTGTATATATATTTTGGTTTTAATTATAAGTTCTTTCTTTTCTGTTGTATGTTTTGTTCTGTGTGTGAATGAGTATGTTTTTATATATTTTTGTTGTTAGTTTTTTTTTCAGGCTCTCCTTTACTTATAGGTATAAGACCCCGCCCACTCGCCGCCTGAGCCCGGACTTTCTTTGCCTTTCTTTCTCTTGATTTTTTTTTATGTTACATCAATGTACGTAGCATAAAATATTGACGCCCTGGCGTGGGGCTGCAACTTTTTCTTTGTAATTAATTTCTGTTCCTATTCTTTTTGTGATTAATTTCTTCTGCGATTTGGTTTTCGTTAATTTTCTTGTGCTGCGATTTTGTTTCATGTAACTTTGGCTTCGATTTTATTTTAGTTAGTTTTGGCTCCAAGTTCGTTTTAGTTAATTTTTGCTTCGATTTTTTGTTTATTATTATTAGTTCTTAAGTTCCTACATGACCTGCAATTTCTCGGCCTGATATTACTTATGTTTCGTCCCTTTCGTTCAATAATATTGGTTGACTTATTTCAGATTATTGGTCTTGTGTTTTCGCCAATAGTCCTAGTCCGTTGAAAACGCTGGCGCCCAAGATTTTTCTTTTTTCTTCCTTCCCTCTTTGTATATTTTGTTCTTCCCATCAAGTTTAGAGTTAGTTTTTTCCTCCGATTTTTTTTTTATTCTACAGCCCTCTTCTAATTTCTATTTTGTTGTTTCGCTCCTATTGGTGTTCCCGAAGTTTATCCGTCGGATATGTTTTAATTTGTCCTGTATTCGCAACAATTTTTCTTTCCTTTTGAGCTTTTACAGAGTTACGATTAGCCTTTATTTCGTTACCTTCTACCCATTTCTTTCTTGTTCGTATTCAAAATGTCTTTTTCGGCTTCCTACTACGGTCTCCCTGTGTGGGAGTGGAATTTGAAATTTTCTGTAGTCCCGAACACTCTTACTGTACGTGATTTTTTGGAACGTGTCGAAAAACTCCGACGAGCTCATCATGTATCCGAATTTGATTTATTTGAGTCTGCCGTAGATTTGTTCGAAGCTAAAGCTTTACTTTGGTATCGTGGTTTTCGACATAGGTTTTCTGACTGGAAGTCGTTGTCTAATTTACTAATTCTTCATTTTGAACACAACGAGCTTATTTATAAGGCTACTACGATTGAGAAAAATACTTTTGCTTCACATGACCGAGTTGTTAAGGTTTCTCCTACGCCTAAGAGTAGATCCGATACTTCTTCCGTACGTTCTACTGTTCTTCCTCCTACTTTTACTCCTACTCTTCAGGTCGTATGCTTTAATTGCGACAAACCTGGTCATGTTTCGACCCGTTGTACTCGTCTTAAAGTACTCCATTGTTATGGTTGCGGATATAAGGGAGTTACTCGCCACAACTGTCCCAAATGTCATCCTACTACAAATAGTTCCGCGAATAATCCTCCAAATTCTGCCCTCACCTCTAGTTGCCTAATTTCTTCTACTTCTCATTCTACGTTCTCTTCGATACTTCATTTAGGACCTCCCGCTCCTACTATCAAAACCTTCTCTTCTTCGCCAAATATAGCTTCTAACAAAATTTCCTCCGTTTCTAGTTCTGCCTCCTATTCTACTCCTTCTTCTGCTCGCCCTACTTATACACTCTCACCCCAAAATGTGCCTCCACCACCCTTACAACCCATGCTTCAAATCTGTGACTTGCAGCTAGCTTCTCAAGAGTTTGTTCCCGCTTTCCTAAACAATTCTACCAAAGAATTTTCGGTCGTGTCTGCAAGCACAAAGGTCGCTAAAATGACCATAACTTCTAATACCGTCTGCGAAGGTCCTGTTGAAGTCCACGAACCCGTATCTTTAATGCCTCTTCCCGTCTTTGTCAAAATTTTGCCTGTTTCTGCTTTCTTAAATGCTTCTACTCAAGAAATTTCTGTTCTGCCGGCAATCACAGCCGTAGCTGAAGTGAAGATAATTCCTATTACGGATAGAGACGGTCCTGTTAAAGTTAGTGAACCCGTAGCTGTGATGCCTGTTGCTGTTGTCGTTAAAGCTTTACCTGATCCTGTTTCGTTACCTACTCTTACTCATTTTTCTCATACTGACAAAATGCTACTTGTTTCTGTTCTTTTAATTAAAGTTGGTGAAATTCTAGATGATGTTCTTTTATCTACTGTTGTTAAAGTGGGTCCTGATACTGTTTGTTCTGGTAACGTTGATGAACTCCTACCCGATTCTATTCCTTTATGTAATGTTACTGAACTGTTATCGGAGTCTGCTCCTTTTCCTAAGGTGGATACTTCAACAGCCAATACCGTTTTCTTTTCTAACTGTGATACTTCTAGTCCTGCACATAACTTCAATGAAATTTTATCTGCTTCTGTCCCTTTCTCCAACGTAACTGAAGTGTGTTCCACTTGTATTTCTTTCTGTCCGGTTGGTTCTCGTACAACCAATACTTTTTTTTCCACCGTTGATATGCAGACAACCCATGATGTTTCCTTTTCTGCCGTTGACCTTTTTACCACCCATCCTAACAATATACGACGTCCTTTGATAACGCGTTTCGAGTTTCCTAAACTACCCTTGTCACCTTCTACACCGTGTTCTACCACTACTACACCCCCTGCTGTTCCTTTTTGGCAGAAAACTGCCCAAAAGAGGCAGGCTTTATTCTATGCTTCTTCCAAACCTGAGGATATAGGTCGACGAAATCCTGATGTTCTCAATCTTGTTTCGTTCTCTTTTTGGCGGCGTAAACGCCTTAAGCCCCATACCTAGTCCTCGTGCCCCTGATTCTGATGACGACTTTGCTATCCTTCGGACATGAATTTTGGATTCACGATTTCGTTTTCTTCCCGGTTTCACTGGGGTTTCTTTCGTTTGCTTTCCTTTTTTCTTTTTCACCCGTGTGGGTCTGGGAATAGAATAGCCCCATGGTACGACCTGCCTGTCGTAAGAGGCGACTACAGCAATCAAACACATACACACACGCACACTTTATACCCGCATAACACATACACACACCCTTCTTACAAACCCACACACACCCACAAACACACACACACACGCACGCACGTACACGCCCACACTTGCTCATACATAACTACACTAGGATTTTGTTTTATTTTCTTTTGTACGATTTTTGTTTTGTTTTTGGGTTTTATACGTGGTGTTGGTGTTATTCTTTTTTTTATATATTTTTTTTTTTCTCTCGTTCCTTTCATCCCATTTTCCTTTCCCTATCCTTTGCTGGTCTTCTTTGCCGTCGGTCCCTATACCGAGTGTGTTTCGTCCATCCGCTCCTGTGGTAGGTGCTTTCTAGTTCGTCTTTCTTTCTTCGGAAATCATGACTCAGTCCACTTTAGGACTAGTCAGCATTTCTTTTTTTCGGTTTTCGTTCGTTGCGATTCTTCGTTACCACAGTTGAGAGTACATCGTTTCCTTTTACCAGCGTTCCTCCTCTCTTCTTCTCGTGCTCCCTTGTTGTTCCGTTTGTTTACTTGAGGCTTGACCTTTGGGTCCTCTTTTGGCTGTACTGTTGGTTTTCTTCCTCGTTCCTTTACTTCTTCTGAGGTTGAAGACATTACTGTTTCTTCAGAAGAAATATCCGTCCTCCGACGACTTTTTCAGTGTCCAGACCATTCCATCTTTGTCCTCGATGATTGTTACCTTTCCTTTTCCTTTTCCTATGTCCTTTTTATTTTTGGTTTCGATCCGGTTTCTTGGTTCGTCGAGCCGGATGAGATTTCTTTTTAGTTTGTTTGTTTGTTGTTGGAGTGTTTTCTTTAGTTTTTTGTTGTAACGAGTTTTCTTTTAGTTTCCAAGCGAATTTTTTTTGTTGGTCCTACCCACTCCCATTATTTTGCTTTCCGACCCCGACCTTTTAATTTTGCTGGGGGGGGATTTGTTACGTTCATTTTCGTAAATTATTAATTAGTGTAGGTACAATAATTTTTATCTTAAATTCATTTGGCGTTCAACACAAAAATTAATTCCGTTAATTAAAAATAACCTTTTCGTATATTAAAATTTGTACGGTAATTAAAAATAAATATCCTTTCTCAGAATTTCGTCCCGTGGAATTTACGCCTTAAGTAGATAGACGACTTTCCAAGTATTTTAATACTTAAATGCTAGTGTGTTTTCCCTTTTTAAAAGAATTCCGTGAATTTATTTTAATAAAATTAGGGTTTCCTGGTTTATTTCCTTGCTTTGGTGCTTTAACGAATGTAACGATTCATTTGCTGTTCGATAATCAACTAGACAACAAGTTGGTTGGCTTCGTTTGTTATTTGTATGTAAATTTCCGGCACGCCTTATTTAGCGTGCTTCCTGCGGGGGACGCGTTGATCCCTGGAGCTGCGTTTCTTTTGGGGGGACTGCGAAGTCAAATGCGCTCCGCTTGGCCGTAAGCTTGCCTGTTCGCTGAGGCAGACCAGCGACAGCCTTCCCCCCGATGTCAGGAACTCGAGGGTGAGTCCTTCTTTTTTTTCTTTGTATCCGCTTCTTACCGCGGAACAAGAACGCCTGTGATTTTACCGTTCTAAGATGACATTTCCAAATTTGATTTTTTTTTATATATATGAAAATTATTAAACCATTTTGGCATTTACTGTATATATGAATTATTTCAAGTGTAAAATTAGTTTAAGTTTATACTTACGATATTTTAGAGCTGTGGTTTTTTAGGATTGCGTGTGGTTCCTTTTTTTTCTAATTACTGTCAAGGGGTAGTTGCCTAAAAACTACAGCTCGCCATTTTTTTCATGGGTAATTGTTTTGAATATTTAAGGGGTTGTAATAATGTATTTATAAATTTGGGACATTGACTTTTTTTGGGGTTGGGTTTCGGGAGTACTGTTTTTGTATATATATTTTGGTTTTAATTATAAGTTCTTTCTTTTCTGTTGTATGTTTTGTTCTGTGTGTGAATGAGTGTGTTTTTATATAATTTTGTTGTTAGTTTTTTTTTCAGGCTCTCCTTTACTTATAGGTATAAGACCCCGCCCACTCGCCGCCTGAGCCCGGACTTTCTTTGCCTTTCTTTCTCTTGATTTTTTATGTTACATCAATGTACGTAGCAATATATATACATATATATATATATATATATATATATATATATATATATATATTACATTAACAGTGTCACCTTGGAAAGAAGCCCTAAAAATCGTGCCCCACTATTGCATTTCTACTTACCCTAACTTCTCATCAATTTTTAAAAATGCTCTTGGATGTTCTTATTTATATATTTATACACAATTACGTCTAGTGATTTGTCATTGTCTAAAAATCCTGTCCTTGACAAATTTCTCTACTAGGTCCTGGCTGTCCTCCAACTACTTTTGCATACGTTCTCGTCGTCGTCTCCGTCCTATTACTCTTCTCATTCTCTCTACCTGCAGTCGTCGTCTGCATACTTTCCATGTCCGGTAAACTATTTTGTCTTAGAAATCTAGGTCCTTGTGTCTATTCTCTGTTCATACTGTTGCTCCGAAAGAATGACCTCCTAGGTTCCCAGTTACGTCCCGAATTTCTATTAAAATTAGTCCCCCCGTCTCTGATAATCATTCCCTCCATTTTCGAATCTAACTACGTTAATATTTTTGTCCCTACTTTCACGATGTCGTCCAGTGCTCACATCGTCATACCTCTGCAGGTTTTCCAACAACATTTCCCTGTCTACAATATTCTGCAACGCTACATGTTGCTTAACCTCCACTTCGAAATGTTGTGAAAGATATTTAATTATTTGTCTGTCCGTCAAAGGTGGACTCAACTGCTTAGCTATGCTATACTTGCGTATAACATACTGTTCCCTACTTCCAGCATATTCACCCTTATATTTTCCTGTGATTAAGTCGTCACGTACCTGATCTTGCTTGTGACCGCTCTAATAATGTTTTAAAAACTTATCCTCAAACTCACTATATGAATCTATTTCCTGTCCAATTAAATTGTACCAGGCCTCAGCATGGTCTTTTAACAATGCCTTAACCGTATTTAATTTTGCCTGTTCATCATACAAATTTTCAACTAAATTTCTGACGCTATTTATAAAAATTTGAGGGTTTACCCTATTATCCCTGTAAAATTTCATTTGTTGGTCTAATGATATGTTACTTGAAAAAAATATGGAACAAGGCAATTTCAAACACCCTGTATAGAGGAAACAAATAGGAAACAACCATAATTTACGTGCGAAATTTATTTCATTTAGTTGATTGAAAGTAACAAATAATACCATAATTTTACAAGTAGGGATTAAAATTTAATAGGTCCGTAAAGAAAATAAATTGTATAAGCCAATAGAAATTATTATTTAATTTAATTGAGTTTAATTCAAATGAATATAACGTCTAAAACGGATAAGAGCGTGAAAAATTGATAATTTTAAGGCGAAACGCTTTACTAACAAATAAACACGTCGAATATATGAAATACCTTGAAAAGCAAACTCCTAGAAATGTTATTTTAAAACGTTCGTTAATTAGGCACAGCTGCATGTTTTGAAAGGTCAACTTCTTCTTATTTGTGTAGATAAAAGACAAGATTCGAGGTATATTGTGTAAACGATCGGACGGTTCGCATGAACGCTAACCAAAAGTTTCCTTAAAGCGCAGAAGGGATGGACAATCAATGATATGCTTCGGAATGAGACAGGCATAATAGCAGGTCACTTCGAAACGCACGTATTCAGTCCACGTGGGTTATATAGCACGCCGACAGTAATATCGATTTTCTACCATTCAAACAAGGTTAGAAGGAAACATAAAATATGCATAAGAGAAGAAATGAGTTAATACAGGCGGGGTTTCAAGACGTCACTGAAATATATCATTGGTCTAAATAGTTAGTTGTACAACAGACAAACACAGGAAAATTGAATGCGGGTTTTTCGGAAAATATCGTATCAACGAGCTAAATTTCAAAGATTTTGAAAACGGTTAGACAAAATTTGGAGAAATGTTGTTTTCAGTTGGATTTTTCGCGTTAAAAGGGTTTGGAGAGGTTACATTTAGAATCGTATAAATACTCTAACGGAGTTATTAAGCTCTCTTTTGACTGCTCTCTTTGATTTTGTTAATTTGCATCGTTTACTACGTACAGAAATCTACTAACGAGCTTATAAGTATTTAAAATTTTATAAATAAAATAGTACGGTGTTAGATTGTTGGCCTCATAGTTTGAAACGCGGAAAAGTGTGGAGTTTATTTTTAACTGAGGTGCAACAGATATTTTAACAAGCTCGTAAAGTAAAGTAAAGTAACGTAAATTAAATTATGCAATAATGAAAAAGTGTAAAATATTTGGATTTGGATTTGGATGGATCTTGAATGAATAGCATGCAGCACAACTTAGATGGTGTTCATCTATAAATAGCTGGAGGCGGCAAACTGAGCAGAACCACGAGACCAAGGGTGCAGGAACTTAACTTCATCGTCAACGGAGTAGGGATCTTCAACAAATTCCAGGTAACGCATTAGAATTTGCTGTTTTTTTTTATATAAACTATGAAAATTATTGTGATGTGTGAGAGTGAACTTTGATGGTATTTTGCATTGTTTTGCGTATTGAAAAGAATACGTATAACTAACTTTTATTATGGTATTTAAATATACATTTAAAGGTGTACATAAAGCTTATTAATGTTCCTCATGAACTTAAATTTTTATTGTTAAGAGTACATGGTTTTTTTGTGTTTGTAGTAAAAGTATGTAAAGTAAAAAGCATACATTAATAAAATAAACTGGGTTATCATGAGCTCACCATACTCCAGAGAGTACTAATTAGAAATAATTATAAAAAAAATTTTAATAAGGTATATTCAGGGCCCATTTGCTCCCGTTACATTCAATGTGTTTAATATTTCAATTTAAAATCCTGGACTTTACAAAGATAGAATTTATTGAGGTGTAACTTGAGCACCGAAATGTAAATAATCTTGAATTATTAATTGTGAATAGTGGTAAAAATAAATATTGTATGATTGTTGTATTATTTTGTGGTTTTATTGAGAGTGTGCGTGAACGTTAAAGAGTATGATAGTGAATCTAGGTATCCAAGAGGAGGCCCAACTGAGCTAGCCAGGGAGCGGTTGAAGAAAGCAAAGTTGATGGAAGTAGAATCTGAGTAAGAAAAATATTTTTTAAAAATTTTCCTTTTTGAAAATTTTTCTTTTTGGTAAATTAATAAATGCTCAAATGTTTTTTGAGAAAGTACTGAGCTAGAGCGAAGTTACACGGCAATTTATAGCGACCTGAACGTGAGGCAAGAGCTCCAGGTAGAATTTTAATTATTTTATTCCAGGAAACTGGCGATCTGAGAGAGAGAGTCAGTTGTGTATAAATTTAAGAATATTTTGAGTGTGTGTGGGAGTGATTTGAACGTATGCAGAGAAAGGAGTGGTTAAGGAGCCAAGGAGTGGAAATTGAAAGTGACGATAGTGCCTTGTGTGATAAAAATTCGAAAATGGAGGAAGCTGGAGGTAGTAGGGATCAGTCGAGGACGGAATCGGGAGAAGCTGGAAATGAATTAATTTTGAGAATGCTAGAGAAGATGAATGAAGAATCTAACAGGACATTAGAGGAAATGAGATTAAGTAGGGAAGAATCTAATAAGAAATTTGAGCAGATGAATGAGATATTAAGCGGAGTCAGAGAGGACTCGAATCGAAAATTTGACCAATTAAGCCAGGAATTAGGGGATAAAATAGAAATATCGACGAAAGAATTTTCCGATTTTAAAAATAGCTCGACTGTAAAAATGGGGGAAGTTGAAAATAGGGTTGATAAAAATGAGCATGATATTAGAGGTTTAAATCAGGAAATGGGACAATTAAGGACTGATGTAAGGATTTTCTGTGAGGACGAGATTAATGTTAAAATGACTGAGGTAACGAACTCGTGTAAGGATCAGTTAGGTCGTGTTGCGAGAGAAGTGATCGGGATTAAACAGAATGTAGCAACTTTAATGGGAGATGGCCCAAGATTTGTAACAAGTAATGTGTCATTAGAGCAACAGATGAAATTTTATGGGGATAGTAGGGTAAACCCGCAAATATTCATTAACGATATTAGAGGTTTAATAAATAATTTATACGATGAACAGGCGAAACTAAATGTTGTGAAAGCTTTATTAAAAGACCATGCTGAAGCTTGGTACAATTTAATAGGACAAGAAATTGACACCTACACTGACTTTGAGGACAGGTTTTTAAAACATTACTGGAGTGACCACAGACAGCACCAGGTACGAGACGATTTGATCACGGGTAAATTTAAAGGGGAATATTTAGGTAGTAGGGAGCAATATGCTATACGAAAGTATAGCATAGCGAAACAACTTAATCCACCACTGACGGACCGACAGATCATTAAATACTTGTCATGACATTTTGAGGTTGAAGTGAGGCAACATGTAGCGTTGCAGAACATTGTGGACAGAGAGATGTTTCTGGAGTACCTGCAAAGGTACAATGACGTTAACAGTGGACGACATAGGGAAAATAGGGAAGGACAGATGAATACTGTAAGATTCGAACAACGGGACAACTACGTGAGACGGAGGAATAATTATACATATCAGTGACAGAATTGGGAACCGCGACGCACATTTTATAGGAGCAACAGTGTAGGTAGGGAACCTGCCCCTAGACCGGGACCAACAAGACAAAACAGTTCACCGGGCATGAGGAGGACAGCAACTACAAACAGAGAAGGTAACAACACGGATAGGGTTGAGACGCCAAGGACATACGCAGAAGTGACAGCAATTCCAGGACCGAGTAGGGAGAACAGACCAGGACAGGATTTTTAGAGCAGGACAAACCACTAGACATCACTGTGTGCAAATATGAACATCCTAGGGAATTTTTGAAAATAGAGGAAGAAATTGAGCCAGAAATTATAGAAAAATTTTGTTTGCCCATAATTGAGATTAAAATTTGTGAGAAAAATTTAGGAGCATTAATAAATTCAGGAGCTGAGGCGAGTTTGGTATCGGAGGAATTCGTCAATGAAATTAAAGATAAAGTGTGTAACAGGATAATGCCAATAAAAAGAAGTCATCTGGTTGCGCTGAATAAAAAACGCTTTGCTGTTGTGAATAGCATGGTTATTTTGAAAGTAGGGTTAGGTTCAGTAAGCTGTGAACAAGAATTTATAATTGTACCTGGGTTAAAGTTTAAAGGGATATTAGGGGTCGATTGCATGATGAAGTTAGGGGTTATAATTGATATGGAGAGGAAAATAGTTAGGATTGGGGATAGGATATTGCTCTGGAAGGCAAGTTATGATGTCACAGAAGATAACATGAGGTTATGTATAAATAGTATAGAGGAAGATGAAGAAGAGGTGAAAGAGATCGACTCAGGTGAATATAAGGTGGAAAAGTTAGATGAGATACAATTGATAGTGAAAGAAGAAGCTGAACAAATAGAGGTAGAATCAAGCGCAGCATTAATAGTGGATAACGAGTCAGAATTAAGAAAGATAGAAGTAAAAACAGCATTATGTGACACACAAGAAGTAAATGTAGGTATAAGTGAGTTAAGGGGCAAGGATAATTTTGGTAATTTGAATTTAAATTTAAAAGATTTTTATGAAATGAATATTGTACATGAAGGGTCTAGAAGAGATGAAAAGTTTTGTATAAAAGGGAAAGATAAAGATGTTGAGGTAGTATTGTTGGGTTTGTCTGCAGAAAAGGAAATTATAATAATGAGAAACAGACAAGTTGTAGGTACTGAAGAAGAAGAAATATTTAAGAGTCAGAATAATAGGGTTAAGTTTATTTTATGTGAAGTAACATCAATGATAAGTATAGAAATAGAAGAAGAAGAAATAGGGATGAAGAGTATTAGGATTGTTAGAAGAAAGACTTGGAGAATTAAGAAAAGAGTTAGATTTAAATAAGAAAATGAAACTTAATGAACAAAATATAGTAATAGGTGTATATAGAAAAGTAGAGATAGGTGTATACTAGAGTAAAATTTAAATAGATAGGGATAGAATAGGTGTATATAGAAGAGTAGAAGTAAGTGTTTATAGAAAAGAAAGCTAAGTATTGGATAAATATGGGCGATAGTTAGATGTAGATATAGAATTAGGTATGTATAGTTAGGATAAGAATAGATAGTGATAGTAGGTAGGGTTAAAAGATATGAAAAGAGAAGATAAAGAGAAAAGTACAAAAAAGGTAGATAAAGAGTCAATAAAGGACGAAAGGGTGAAATAAAAGGGAGAAAATAATAAAATAAGAAGGTGAAGAGTTAGGAATAGATAGAAATAGTTAGGTAAAAGGTAGCGATAGGTGTGAATAGATAATTAGAAGTAAAGATAGGTGTAGATAGATAGAAATAAGTAGAGATAGGTGTAGAAATAGATAGAAATAGGTAGATAAGTAGTGCTAGGTTGGATAAATAGGTATATGTAGTTTTAGGTGAGCATATAGGTGTATAGAAATAGCAGGTAAGATTAGATTAGAGTGTAGTTATTTAAATTCAGAAAACCTGGAATGTTTTTCCTAGAATTGAAATAGGGGGATTATGTAGTGGTTTTAAAGGGTTACATTTAGGTATGAACAAGGCAATTTCAAACACTCTGTATAGAGGAAACAAATAGGAAACAACCATAATTTACGTGCGAAATTTATTTCATTTAGTTGATTGAAAATAACAAATAATACCATAATTTTACAAGTAGGGATTAAAATTTAATAGGTCCGTAAAGAAAATAAATTGTATAAGCCAATAGAAATTATTATTTAATTTAATTGAGTTTAATTCAAATGAATATAACGTCTAAAACGGAAAAGAGCGTGAAAAATCGATAATTCTAAGGCGAAACGCTTTACTAACAAATAAACACGTCGAATATATGAAATACCTTGAAATGTCAACTCCTAGAAATGTTATTTTAAAACGTTGGTTAATTAGGCACAGCTGCATGTTTCGAAAGGTCAACTTCTTCTTATTTGTGTAGATAAAAGACAAGATTCGAGGTATATTGTGTAAACGATCGGACGGTTCGCATGAACGCTAACCAAAAGTTTCCTTAAAGCGCAGAAAGGATGGACAATCAATGATATGCTTCGGAATGAGACAGGCATAATAGCAGTTCACTTCGAAACGCACGTATTCAGTCCACGTAGGTTATATAGCACGCGGACAGTAATATCGATTTTCTACCACTCAAACAAGGTTAGAAGGAAACATAAAATATGCATAAGAGAAGAACAGAGTTAATACAGGCGGGGTTTCAAGACGTCACTGAAATATATCATTGGTCTAAATAGTTAGTTGTACAACAGACAAACACAGGAAAATTGTATGCGGGTTTTTCGGAAAATATCGTATCAACGAGCTAAATTTCAAAGATTTTGAAAACGGTTAGACAAAATTTGGAGAAATGTTGTTTTCAGTTGGATTTTTCGCGTTAAGAGGGTTTGGAGAGGTTACATTTAGAATCGTATAAATACTCTAACGGAGTTATTAAGCTCTCTTTTGACTGCTCTCTTTGACTTCGTTAATTTGCATCGTTTACTACGTACAGAAATCTACTAACAAGCTTATAAGTATTTAAAATTTTATAAATAAAATAGTACGGTGTTAGATTGTTGGCCTCAGTTTGAAACGCGGAAAAGTGTGGAGTTTATTTTTAACTGAGGTGCAACAGATATTTTAATAAGCTCGTAAAGTAAAGTAAAGTAACGTAAATTAAATTATGCAATAATGAAAAAGTGTAAAATATTTGGATTTGGATTTGGATGGATCTTGAATGAATAGCATGCAGCACAACTTAGATGGTGTTCATCTATAAATAGCTGGAGGCGGCAAGCTGAGCAGAACCACGAGACCAAGGGTGCAGGAACTTAACTTCATCATCAACGGAGTAGGGATCTTCAAGAAATTCTAGGTAACGCATTAGAATTTGCTGTTTTTTTTTATATAAACTATGAAAATTATTGTGATGTGTGAGAGTGAACTTTAATGGTATTTTGCATTGTTTTGCGTATTGAAAAGAATACGTATAACTAACTTTTATTATGGTATTTGAATATAAATTGAAAGGTGTACATAAAGCTTATTATATATATGGCAAAAATATGACCAATATGACAAATATGACCAAAATTTATTTAGTAAGCTGAAAGATGAAGTACTGAAAAATAAAACACACACACCATATACAAAATTCAATGTCAAGCAAATTGTAATCATGTATATATTGGACAAAGCTCACATACCTTGAAAAACGCTTTAATGGTCAGAAATGCAATAAGAAAAATCAGACAGCACTTATTAAGCATGAGGCAACTGCAAAGCATAAGTTTGATTTTAACCAAACAAACATCATAAAAACTGAAATAAACGAAAAAAAACGAGAAGTACTTGAAATGATTTATATAGCAAAAACCCCTCCTGCAGTTAATGAAAAGATTGATTAAAAAGTGATTAAAAGTAAAATATACCATTGATACATTGATTCATAATTTCTACATTTAGTATTAATAATAATTCTAAGAAATAAATTTCAATGTAATATAACAGGTTAAAACAGATAACGACCATACAATTATCTTACTAAAATTATAACTATCGTTTCGAATAAAATAAATATTAATTTAATGTTTGTGACGAATAATACTAGCCCACCTATATGTAAATAAATTTGTCTAAATTGGTGGTATTGTGGGAAAGAATTAATAATTTAACATGTAGTGTACGTAAGTTATTTATAATTTTAAATAGTGTTGACACATAGAATTGATAAATATTCTAATTACTGATACAGTGTAATCAATACGTGTTTGAAAATTAATTGTGTTTGTGAATATTTCGTTTTAAAGTAATAGTAAAAAAGCATAAATATAGTTGTATGTATCTTTCTGTTATAGTTAACCATCGTTAAAGACCCGATGTATAGGGATGAAACGTCTGAGGGAAAAAATAAATTATATTAATTTGCAAGATATAAAATGGTTTATTGATGTAATGTGTATTTGTATAAACCTAAATTCCCAAGAATGGTAGAAAGTATTTGATATTTATCATAAAAGGTCAAGAAAAAATAAACCTATTAATATATATATATATATATATATATATATATATATATTGCTGTGATAAGGGGTTGCTTAAGGGTGCACGTTATAGTAAAGGTCGTTCGGGAAGGAGTAATTAGAATAGTCAGCAGAAAACCACACTTATTTAAGGAAATAATTAAGAAATAGACATAGATTGTAGATAGTAAGTAGTCAACACCCTGTATATAGAGTAGAGATAGTTTTGGGTGACGCAGGTAAACATAGGAAGACGCATAGTTGGCGTAGGAATGAGAAGTACATGTATTAAATAGATAGTAAATATTAAATACCCTGTAGATAAAGTTTAGTTAATTTAGGTAAAACAAATGAGGACATTTTTCAGTGGAAGTATGCGTATAGTGAGAAATAAATGATAAAGTGTAATTAGACACGCATTAAGAAGAAGAGTTCCAGACGATTAAATCAATACGGATATAGAAATAAAGTTTCGGGTAGTTAATATAAATGCGTACAAAGATCTAACCATTTTGATAAGAGAAATGATTAAAAATTGTGTGAATCGTATGTAAACATGAAAATTTAAAGTCGGGTTGCATCAGTTGTTTATAGAAAAGCAAGTAATCTATCAAAATACAGCATGTTGACAATGAAAGACAGCTGCGGGCAGGTTGTGATTATGGGAAAACGTGGAGCATTACATCAGAAACTGCTCGAAATAAAATTATTTGATTGGTCAGAGACAAGCGACGAGTTCTAGACCAAACCCACGGGTGGAGTGGGAATTCGAAATTATATTAGCAAGCACCTTGATAAGAAAGGCAGTGTTGAACTCAATGAAGGCCGAAGTGCATTGCCATTAAACAAAGTAGTACGTAATAAGTATAAAAGTGAAAAATAAAATGAGTGCGAATATGAAGATTACAATTGCCGTTTAAACGGTTTCGAGGTCTGAGGGAAATAGACTAGGATTCTGATGTTAAGAAAAAAATTCAGTAATACAATTTAAATGTCAAGGGGAAAAGAAGAATAATACAATCTTGAAGTACAGGGATGAAACAAACTACAATTTTAAGTCTGGGGCAAGAATGATAAGTTTGAAGAATTGAAATAAATTGGGGTATATAATTTAATGGTGGTGATCCATAGTGTAATAATTTGAATGGAATCCCGAATTGGGGAAGATCATTTTTATTAGAAGCGTCGATGTGAAAAAGATAAAACCAGGTCAGATTTTTAGTTATAAGACATTTGTTTTTCTATATGAATTTTTATTTTATTTTTAATATTGAATTTGCTAAATATGATATGCTTGTGAAGAAGTCAACAAATGAGGTTGCATACGCATTGAATGAGTAATAAGAAAACAGGTTTAGAATATTCTACACTTTGTTGGTAAAGATAATAAATTTTCTTTGGTGACTTTGGGTTTTTGAGTACATACTAAATGGTTGTTAATAAATGAAATTTATAAGAAATGTATTACAAATAATTTCAAAAGCTGTACATAACATATTGGTCTCATTATATAGAATCTAAATTTACTGAATTTTATAACTGCAAATAAATGCTAGCCGAGGTCATAAGATTTAAATAGTAGAGAGGCGGAGCCACAAGTTGAATAGGAAAGTGATAACCTGCAAGGCGGTAACGTATCGAATTTTGCCATTGGTAGATAGAGTTGTTTAAAGATAAAGTCCAGTTGATAGCAATATTAAGAAAACAGCTGGAGGAGGAGATAATTACACTTAATCGTGAATATTAAAATAGTGGTCCAATAATTTAGAATTCATAGCAAAATAAATAATGCAGCTCAACGTAGAGGCTTGATAATCCGCTAATATCATAGCAAATAAATATGTCGCCCAAAGTAGGGGCACGATAATTTAGAGAGGTATTCATAGCATATATATATATATATATATATATATATATATATATATAGATCTTAGTTGTTTTTGAAAAAAGCATTTTATAACGTCAAATATAATAAAATGTTTGATATATTGCAAAAGATAAATTTTAAACATATACACAAAAAAATTAATTGCAAAAAAAACAATAAATAGCTAAAACTACAGTACACGATGAAAAGTAAAAGCCAAAGGTAAAGCGAGGTGTTGGGTAAAAACGTTTGTTATCTCCCTTGCTTTACAATTTATATATAGAGTAAGCACATAAGCAATTAAAAAACAATGAAATACTGGAGTAAGCGTGCAAGACGAAGAAACACCAATGTCAAGATTTGCAGATAATGTAATATCCTTAGCTGATCACAAAATCATTGTAGAAAACATGGTAATTATTTTGGAATTTTAAGAGAAAACTATAATATGAAAATAAATAGAAAACAAACAACAGCAATGACATCTAAAACAACATTGTAAGTATAACCTATTCACTGTAGAAATTGACATGACATATTTCCCGAAGTTATTTGCAACAACACAACAACATAGCAATCCTGATATTCCTTTTCGTGGTAACCGAACCTAGCACCTCTTTCTGGGCGGATGGATATGAAGGATATAGCGCTAGACTACTACACTACTTCTATTCCCATCACCATTCACAATCTTCCTCCACATTCCTCTGCGCCTACACACCTCTTTGACACTGCAACATTCATACATTGCTATTGGCATTCTCTTTTATTCTTCAGACTTCTCACCTGTCGTCCTTTTATAACCTCCTCTACTACATCTACCTATCTTTTACCCGGTCTACTTCTTGCAGCTCTACCAGTCATCTTACTTGCATATACGTGCTTGGTAGGCCTATTTTCATCCATTCTTTTCACATGTTGAACCACCTAAGCGTGCTTCGCTCACTCAACTCCTTAAGAGTTACTTGCCCCCACACTTATTCGTTTGGCACTTTGTTTTTCAATGTTTTTCTGCACGCCCTTCTTAGGAACCTCATTCCTACAGCATTTATACGACTAACGTTATTCTTCTGCAAGACCCATGTTTCACTTCCATAATAGAACAGTTGGCAAAAACACACCATTATAAATGGCCAGCTTTGCATTTATACTCAATCCTTCATTCCTGTTCATTACCCACATACTTTCAGACACCTTTCTTCCAGCATTTGCTCTTCTTTCTATTTCACCATCCAACTTTCCATTATTCAAAAACTTTCTACCAAGGTACGCAAAGTTTTTCACTTTCTTTATAGTGTCATTGCCTATTCTAAATACGGAGTCATCAATTCTGCCATCTCTGTTAGAAATCATTACTTTCGTTTGATTACCATTCACTTTCAATTGCATATTTTCACACGCTTCCGACAGCCTGTCAAGCATTTATGGCAAATCTTGTGATAATTCAACCAACAATACTGCATCATTTGCATACAACAGCACATTGACTTTTGTTTCATCAATTTTCATCCCTTCCATAACTTTGCAAGCCTGCCTGAAATATTTATTCATACATACATTAAACAGCTCAAAGACATCACATAATCCTGTCTTACATCTTCCACAATGTCAAAGTATTGCTCCATTTTACCATTCACATGCACAAACACTCTACTGATTTCGTTCATCGTTCTGGTATATTTTAACAAGCATTTGCTTATACTGTATTCACACATAGCCTTCCACAATTCACTTCTGTTCACAGAGTCATGTGCATTTTCCAGATCTACAAATGCTGCATACATTTTCTTTCTGGCATGCATATGCTTTTCGACAATTTGTTGTATTGCAAACATTTGATCTACACATAAAACCACATTGACCGTCCCATATCTTGCTCTGCGTTCTCTTGCGAACACTCGATCACAATTTTTCCATACACTTTACTGGATACACACAACAGATTTAATGCACGATAATTTTTCCATTTATACTTGCTGTTAAAATGTGTTTCATAATCCTAACAGGATTTTAACAGCTGTTAAAAGCTCCTTTAAGTTAGATAGTCATATACTAACTCTTCTCTTCTTAAAAGAAGTTTTAAAGCTAAGCATAATCTCAGAAAAAATTATCACAGTGTCACTGATTTGCAATTAATTTGAATCTTGTTTAATTATTGTAATTGATAGTATATTTTGTAATAGATAATCAAATGCGAGCATATTTAACAAGTACTGATTCTATGAGCTTCGGAGGATAAAGTACTTCATTTAAGACCATGTTTACATACCTTGTTTTTGCATTCTATGATGCTTTTATATTTCTTTATATCTTCTAACTACAATAGTTCCTAGTCCTTCGAAAAGTTACAATATCTGGAACAAGGCACTAATGTTGTCTCTGTTGCCATTTATTAATTGAAACCAAAAAACAACTACCGCCTGAATAGAAATGAAAGTGCTAAACCAGAAACAAGACCGTTTTATACAATTTACTAAAGAAGTAAAGAAAAAGAATAAAGGTTATATTGAATTCACAACAAATGTAAATATTTCATCAGACAGTATAAAAATTTCCCAAGAAATCTTACCAGAAGCACATTTTTACACCTATATAGTATTTTAAAGGGGCAGGAGCCTTTAACCAAAGTCATCATTGGATATGTTTATGAAACAGTGCCACCTTTAATTTGAATTTAAATGCCCCTTTAGCTTAAAACCCCCTTTTTGCTAAAGGAGCTCTTTGTGTTTGATTATGAAACCAGCCTTTAATACAGATTTATTAAAAATATTATTTACTAGTATCAGGCATAAACCATGTGTTATTTTAAAATGTAAACTATGTTTATAATTAAACCTAAATGTTTAATGTACACGAAAGAAACTTTTATTAATTAAATATATATATTAAAAACTTACCCTTAGCTTAAGATAAGTACACTTGTGCACGAGTTGACAGATGCCAGAGACAAGATATAACTAAACTGCGCGTATGAAATAGCGTGTATATAAAGGTAGTGGTGCAAGGATGTTAGGCAACCACCATTTCCTATTGTAGGCAGAAACCGACAGCGTACCAAGACTGGGGAATTTCTCTCCTTATTCTTCTGGCACAATCTTAGATAGGCCAACTTTTTTTTTAAATTCTGGAAGTGGTATTGGTTTTAAAAAAAATCAAAGAAGATAATGACATAAAAATCAAAATTGTGAATTTAATTTTGAACATTTTGGAATTTGTTTATAGCTGAATTAAATAAAATATTGTTGTAATTTTTATACCATCATCTTCAGAATGTTTTCTTGTTATAAAATGCACCAAAAAATAAATTGTTTTGTTGAATTTTCGTATCTATGATTGTGCCAGAATTATTTTCCATAAGCGTAGTGTGGATTTAAACTAGTCGGTATGCGGGAACATTCCCATCAGTTCATCAAGTTTTACGAAGGTGTCGCTAGGATATTTTTATGAAAGTGGGTGTATCGCAATTAGACGTGACTGCAACAAACATTTCCTACAATCCGTGAAGGTAAAAGGGAAAACGATAATCGTCGGGAAGTGTATCAAACCAGAGCAATAAAGTGTTTAAAGCTCATTGGATAAGCAAATCTAACAGTAAACTGACATACTATTCAACTTCACGTGGACCGTGTATAATAAATAAGAGAACTGATATTTAGTGTACGGCTATTATTTTCTTTTGTTAGATATGCACAACAGCAATCACAATATGAATTGGATTTTATAGTTTTAATAATTAGTAAATAACTTCACAAAGCGTTATTTAGGCTTTATTGTTATCAACGAACTTCGTTCGTTTATGAAATCTATTTGTCTGCGTGTCTGTCTGTCTGTGTGTCCGAGGCCTTTTTAATGGTCGGACATCAATGTGTGATACATCAATCGATTCAGCTCGGTGTCCAGAGCTTAAGTTTTGATGTCAGTTAAAATCGGGCCACGGGGACGCCGAGCCACCGGGAAAATCCACAGGGATAATTAAAATTTTAAATAAGTTTAAAATCAATATGCGACACATATTTGAACAATTTATGGCATTTCATGCCAATTATTCCAATATTATAGACATTGTTTAAACTTAAATTTTGATTACCGAAAATAATTAGATTCATATAAAAAAAAAATTTCTTATCTTATTGATGAGAACTAATACATAGCTTTTAAAATATTTATTCAATAAAATAAAATATATTAAAATGTCTCTTTTGTTGTTTATAAATTTTTGTATTTTATCTGAATACTTATAACTATTACAACATAATAATTTTAATTTCTTTAAATTGTTTTAAAGTAAGTCTACATTTAGAAGTTCGTTGCGACAATGCCTTGCATTTTCAACTTGTTTTAAAATAAAAACCTTGAAGGTACTTAGGTATAAATTAAAATTAAAGGCTTTTCAATGCTTGTTTTATGGTTTATAATAGTCTTTTATAGCAACTCACCATACTCAGGACGTTCCAAAAGGGCTTATTTGATCAATATCTTAGACCAATCAAAAATTGATAGTTACGCTTTCAATTTTCGTTGAATAATATATATTAATGGTAATGAATTTATTCGTTTCTGACATTTTGAACACATTTATATGGCGCAAAATTATTGTGCAAGCAATATTCTTATAATCTAATTTAGAAATGTTTTTTAAGCAGGTGCTGCAATGTATTTTTGTGTACAGTTCTATACTCTGATTTTTTATATGCTTTATTGGGTGTGTAGATCAGAATGGACAGGCAAAATTTATGAAAAATGTTTTCTTTAGGTGCCCATGACCTCATATGTATTTTTGCATGTTGGATAGATTTTTCAAGAATGTTCTTTTCCGTGCGGGAGCTGTAAATTTGTTTGTGTGCTGTTTATTGTTCTAATTCTTTTTGTATAGTGTTCCTGTGTGCGTGTGTGTGTGCGCGCGCGCGCGCGCGTGTGTGTGTGTAGATGAAAATGTTAAATTTTTGAAAAAACCCTTTTAAATAGATTTTTGATCGAAAATGCAAGGCTGTGACGCTTCAGTTGTGACATAATGTACCCTGCAGTTGCATGCAGTGATTGTTAATGTAGGCTAGGCAAAAAATTAAAAACAAAAAACTTGCTATAGGTGTACATAGGTGTTCTACAATTTAAGTATCTAAATGTGAGTTTGACTTGTACATACGCCTGGCACCACAGATTATATGTATCACTAACAAACTATTTTTTGTAAATTAAATCAATTCGGCGGTCTTTCTTTAAAAATCCACTCAATACATTGTCATAGAAACTAGAAGTTCGTTTTAGTTCTTGCACTAGGTCGTTTTCAAGAGAGACAATGGCTCCTGTCCCTGAGTATTACGCAGGTAAGTATAAATCCGTTTTAGGCCAGAAAACGATCGTTCCGCAAATGTGCTACTTGCCGGAATTGTTACAATCAACTTGGCCTATGCCATTAGTTGGGAAAATATATGACACATATTTTTTTCTTCGCAGAATGGGATGATTTCCTACGAATTAAGACCTGCGAATTCCGATGAGGAGTACAAACGAATCAACTCGTTTTTAAGGCGGTCAAATTCAAATCTTTCACTGTACCTTGTTTTTAATTCTGAAGAGCGCTTTTTTCGGAATTCAGAGTTGTAACTAGAAAAAGAATCGTGATTCAAAAGACAAAAAACATAGTTGACTAATTTTTAAATAGCGATCAGAAATTTTACTTTTTATTATATTATCCGCTAGTTCACGAAAGATGCGTCTGTAGTTGTTTATAAGCTTGAATAAGGCCGTTATTCGAAAATATTAATTGACAATAATTTCTTGGCTGATTATTCTTCTTATTTGTATGCGGATTTACTTGGGGACTGTACCAAATAAACTCGAGGCTGTGGTATTGCTAAAATAAATAAAAGCACTTCGTTTCGGTAATTGAACTGTTTATATTAAATTGAAAGACTGCATTCTATAACTGTACGACAATGTACTTAAAACTTAAACGTATATAGCGTTAGCTACATTTTATACTACTTGACACAAGAGCTTGAATAGAACTGAGCTAGCAACAGAACGTCACACAGCAGAGAGGCTTTGGCAAATATGAACTTAACAGCTAGATGGCGTGGCGAGTATGTTTGAATGCAAATTGAAATTTTCTTTAAAAATATTACAACCAATTTTGAACATGCCGCCCGCCTTGAAAGATCTGAGCTTTCAAAGAAAACCTTAGAACTAAGAATTACAATTAACAAGATATATACTCATTAACAATAAGATAAAGGACAAATAAAACTTAATCTAAGCACAACTAAGAATTATCTTGCACACACCGATTTTCCCCTTCTAGGCACTCACGCACTGAGGGAAAAGCACACAACTTTGCGAAGGAGCGCTTTACACTTCCATTTGAAGTTTGGACCGTAGCAACACGAGCAATACCGTCAGCACCAGGGTGAAGCAGAGTCACTCTGCCGAGCTTCCATTGCATAGAAGGCGCGTTGTCATCCTTGATGAGAACTAGCGAGCCCTCTTCGAGTTGAGAGGATGTTTTTCGCCACTTCACACGTTGTTGGAGCTCCGATAAATATTCTTTACTCCATCTTTTCCAGAAGCGTAGATGAAAATTTTGTATCTTATGAAACGTAGACAACCGGGATTCAGCAACTTGTAGCAAGTCTAGGTCCGGCAATGCAGTAGGTGGCCGACCAATAAGAAAATGGGCCGGAGTGAGAGGCTGGAGATCATTGGGATCAGATGACAAAGGTGAAAGAGGACGAGAGTTGAGTGTGGCTTCTACCTGAGACAACAAAGTGCTCATCTCCTCGTATGTTAACAAAGAGTTCCCAATAACCCGCTTTAAATGATATTTGGATGATTTTATACCCGCTTCCCAAAGTCCACCAAAGTGTGGGCTGTATGCAGGTATAAAATGCCAATTTATTCCTTCCATGGCTGTAGAATCAGAAATAGAACTAGCTTGAGTTTTGAAAAATGTATATAATTCTTTGAGTTCGGAGTTCGCGCCAACGAAATTGGTTCCGTTGTCGGAATATACATGTAGTGGTTTGCCACGTCGAGCAACAAACCGCCGGAAGGCCATTAAAAACGTTTCCGTACTTAAGTCAGCCACCAATTGCAGATGCACTGCTTTTGTAGTGAAACAGACAAACAGACTCAAGTAAGATTTAGACGTCTTACATCCACGACCCTTGCGGTTTTTGATTATGAATGGTCCACCATAGTCCACCCCAGTTACGTGAAAAGGAGGACATGGTTGAACACGAGACAAAGGTAGATTGCCCATTATTGGTTCAGTGAGTTTTGGTGCAAACCTAAAGCATCGCAAACATTGATGAACAGTTTTCTTGGCAAGATTTCGACATGAAATAATCCAGTACTTGTCTCTAAGAGAAGACAATAGTACCTGTGGCCCAGCATGTAGTAGTCGCAAGTGTTCGTTGAGAACGATGAGCCTTGCAATTGGGTGTTTACCCGAAAGTAACAATGGAAATTTTTTATCAAATGAAAAATGAGAATTGTGGAGTCGACCACCAACTCTCATCATGCCCTTTGAATCCAGGAAGGAATTATGCGACAATAGCGATGAAGATTTTAAGAGTTTTCCTCAAGATAATAATTTTAATTCAGAAGAGAATGACTCTTGCTGCGAAAGCTTTACAAGTACAAGAAGAGATTCTTGAGACTCGTCTAATGATAGAGGACTTAGACAACGACTTGCCTTGGGCTTTAACAGATTGTTTCGAAAACGAAGGCAATAAGCCGTGACTCGTACTAAACGAGACAAGCTTGAAAAACGATTGAATAAAAATGGTTCTTGTGAATTAACTAGATTGCAACTAGTTTCTCCTTTTATTTCAGGAAGTTCCAAGCACGAATGATTTGAATTGGGCCACAAAGACTCATCTTCATGGAGCCATGATGGACCGTGCCACCAAAGACTTGAATCCTTTAATGCCAGAGGGTTTACTCCTCTAGACAGTAAATCCGCAGGATTGTGCCTGGTTGGTACATGACCCCATGTACCACGTTCAGTAAGATGCTGTATGTCAGCAACTCTGTTGCATACAAATGTTTTTAATAAATTTGGATTGGTTTACAACCATCCTAGGACAATAGTAGAGTCAGACCAAAAGAAACAGCGAGTGATCTGCAAGTCTAATGCCTTTAGAACCTGTTTGGAAAGTTTCGCCAAGAGAACAGCTCCACAGAGCTCCAACTTGGGAATGGTTAATGGTTTCAAAGGTGAAACCCTAGATTTCGAACACAGGAGTTTAACGTGATATGCGCCGTCCTTGTCCTTAGAACGTAAAAAGGTGCATGCACCATACCCTTGCATGGAAGCATCGCAGAAATTGTGGAACTCAACCTCAGTGCATTGTTCGCACACAGCATGTCGAGGAACTTTCAGGTCATTTGGGCCGATTAGTTCGCTACGATATGAAATCCATTTGAATTTAATCTTGTCAGGAACAGCATCGTCCCAACCCAACTTTTCCAGCCATAGTTGCTGGATGAGAATTTTAGCTCCCAAGGTGCATGGACCAAGGAAACCCAAAGGATCGAAGATTTGGGAAATCTCAGAAAGCATGCTACGCTTTGTAGCTTCTCGTTCAAAGGTATTTGAAATAGTGAACATGAAGTGATTCGACTGAAAAGTCCAAATCATACCTAATGTTTTTGTGTGATCGTGCTCACCGAGCCTAAGAACACCTGGATGAACATCGGAGCTTGGAATTCCTTCCAAGACCTGTGGATTATTGGAAATCCATTTGCGTAACTTGAAACAACCAGAATCTAAAATGGTTTTTAACTTAGAACACAGGATGCGAGCACCTTCAAGCGTGCTAGTACCTGTTAACAAGTCGTCAACATAGAAATCTTCCTTGATTATCTTGGATACATCAGGGAAAGAGTTTGCATGATCATAGCTTAGCTGCGTAAGACTACGAACAGCAAGAAAAGATGCCGAAGCTGTACCATATGTGACTGTATTTAAGTTGTATGTAGCAATTGAATCTGCAGGAGTGAATCGCCACAGAATCCGTTGTAAGGACCTATGTTCAGGCACCTCCTAAACCTGCCTGTACATCTTCTCAACGTCGCCTGCTATAGCAAAAGTATGCTTGCGGAACCGTAGAAGTATTGCAAACAAATCTTGTTGGATGGTTGGTCCAACCATTTGAATGTGGTTCAAAGAATATCCACTAGTGGTTTCTTGTGAACCATTGAAAACAACCCTAAGTTTGGTTGTTAGGCTGTCTTCCTTAAGGACACCATGGTGCGGAAGGTAGTAAGAAATTTCATTAATCTGGGGATCAGCAATGGACATGTGTCCCAGATCTATATATTCTCGCATAAATTGATTGTAACGAGCAGCTAAGTCGGGATTGACTTGCAGTCGCCTTTCCAGTGCAAAGAACCTTTTTTGAGCAATTTGAAATGAATCTCCTAAAACATCCGGAGACTGTTTTAGGGGAAGAGAAACAATGAACCTACCATCTGAATCTCGGTGTGTAGTTTGTACGAAATGTGCTACACAAGCACTTTCTTCCACTGTAAGAACCTTCTCATCAGGGTAATGTTCGATCTGCCAGAATCTGATAAGTGCATCAGCAGGATTCTCCACAGATGCAAAGTGGCACTGTATATTATGTGCATAAGTGGTAGTTGGACCCGACACAACCCATCCCAATCTAGTTTTTTGGAGAATTGGGAGGTTTGGGCCTAAGTAAACTTGTCCTATACATAAGAGTGTCCAAAAGATAAGCGAACCTATTAAAATGTCGATGGTACCAGATTCACAAAAAATAGCATCGGATAGTGTTATGTTATTCGGAATGTTGATACTGTTTCGTACAACATTGAAGCTAGGAGAAACCCCTGTGATTTCTTCTAGAACCAAACATGAAGCATTAAACCTGAAGTTTGTGTGGAGCGCCTGAATTGTGACATCACACCGTGCACGTATGTGCGAAGTAGCCTTACTTATGCCAGAAACAGTGATGTTTGTACCGCGAGTATGAAGTTTCAACCGAGTACATACATCTGAACGAATGAAATTTGATTGTGATCCAGAATCCAGCAGAATTCTGACCTTGTGACATCTTCCATCACTTGAAATAATCTTTGCCATAGCTGTTGGCAGAAGAATTTGAACATCGTTCGAGCAAAAAGCAGAAATAGATTAATTTGGCTCTGCAGAGGTTTCTGCAGAACTTGCAGGCCCTGGTTGACCTTCGGATTTTGTTTGTTTTTCTTCATGAAGAAGTGTATTGTGTTTAGCGTTGCATTTTCTGCAAGTAAACTTTGAATTATATTGATTTACAAAATGTCCCTTAGAAAGACAATTCAGACAAAGTTGCAGTGACTTTGCCTTGGAAATTCTGCCACTTGCAGATAATTTACAGAATTCTGTACATCTATACAAGGCGTGGGCACCTTTGCAGTAACAGCATGAAGGGCCATTAGTAACAAAGGACTTTAAATGTTGATTCGAAACCTTGGGAGACTTTTCTGGCAACGTAACCTTATTTTGCTTAGACTCGAGGGTGTCTAACAAATTTGCAGTGTTTTTTAAGAATTCTTTAAATTCTAGTAATGTGGGCAACTCTGACCCAGCAGAATTCCTCAAAACTTTCCACTCACCGAAAGGTGTGAGGATCTAGTTTTTTGGAAACAACGTAGATTATGAAAAATTCTAGAAGTTGCTTATCAGTAGCCAATGAAGTTAAAGTGGCATAATGTTTGAATAATGTATCATTAATTTGGTGTAACTTCGAAGCAGATTCCTTGTTAACCGGTTCAAGCTCAAGTATGGCCTTGAGATGATTGTAAACGAGCATACGAGGGTCATTGTACCTCTCGCACAGCGCCTTCCACGCCGTTTTATAACTGGTTGAACTAAAATCCAGCGATTTAATGATTTGTGCCGAGGGTCCGCACAAACTTGATTTCAGATAATGCATACGATGTGTATTTGACAACGAATCATTATCATGAATAAGATTTTTGAAAGTTTCGTAGTATTCCAACCATTCGGCCGGGTTCTCCCCGCTGAATTTAGGAATTGATATCGTTGGTAAACGTATTTGGGGACTAGAATTTCCCGAATGTGACTTAACGCTCGAATTAGGTGAGACAGATCTGCGTTCAGTCTCATTATCATGATGCTAAATAAGATCTTCTGCACGAGACACCACTGAATAATAAGCATCTTCAAAATCAAAATCAGAATCCACACCATCCGGACTTGATTCAATAATTTTGAAGTCTAAATCGTGGAATTCGCTTAATAAAGGCATTGTATCGTTAAGCCGCTTGCGTAGTTCAATTAGTTTTGTTGAACTAATCGCTTGACCGCTGTTACCTTGAATTTGTTCAAAGGAAGTAACATAATTTGTGAATTTAGTAAGTCTGGCTTTTATGTAGCCACGTAATTTAATAAGGGATTCCATTTCACAAATTATTTGAGAAAGGAAATACAATAAAAATTATTGCCGTACCAAATGTACGCCATTGGTGAGAAAAGCAGCAAACTATAAGTGAATTTGCTTGTAACAAAGCAATGAAAGTTAAATCGAATTTGTTTGATTGTACCTATACCTTAAGGAACCAATCTCAATTGTATTTATTATTGAAATATGTAATTAGTATAATAATTTAATCAAATTATTACAGCCAGTGAATTGATAAATCGGTGTTATTTATAAACCCACATAGCTTAAAAATAATTAAAACACAATGTTTTTCTTTATTAAAACTGTCAACATGTGCATTTAAAATATTAAAATTGAAATGAGCAAATTTGTTGCCACAAGTTAGATAAAGAAAGGATGCGCAAACAAAGGATACGACACACCTACCTGTTCTTAAACTTGCAAGGATTGCTGTTGCTAAGTGCTAAGCAGGAAGCGGTGTTAACCATCAAATATATCCTTCTTTCTCGCACTCACACGCAAAAGTGGAGTTTTGAATTGTAGTGTTGAAACTTGAAAAGCTTAGTACAGCTTTTTCATCAAATTCGCATCAAGTAAAGCGTCTTGATCGTTTCCCTAAAACTAGGATTTTGTACGAACCTCGTTTTAATGAAAATGAAGTGAATAATTCTTGCATTCGTCGTATAACTTGAACTCATTAGAGATTGATGCTGCATTTAATTAACCAGACATGTGATTAATTATCCGAAACGATGCGTTTTAATTGATTTGTTGTTTAAAATATGTTAATTAAACATCCTGCTGCGAATGGACCATGTTTATAAGCTTGAATAAGGCCGTTATTCGAAAATATTAATTGACAATAATTTCTTGGCTGATTATTCTTCTTATTTGTATGCGGATTTACTTGGGGACTGTACCAAATAAACTCGAGGCTGTGGTATTGCTAAAATAAATAAAAGCACTTCGTTTCGGTAATTGAACTGTTTATATTAAATTGAAAGACTGCATTCTATAACTGTACGACAATGTACTTAAAACTTAAACGTATATAGCGTTAGCTACATTTTATACTACTTGACACAAGAGCTTGAATAGAACTGAGCTAGCAACAGAGCGTCACACAGCAGAGAGGCTCTGGCAAATATGAACTTAACAGCTAGATGGCGTGGCGAGTATGTCTGAATGCAAATTGAAATTTTCTTTAAAAATATTACAACCAATTTTGAACAGTAGTAAAGTTTTATATCACTTACGTTTCGTCTTCTTGGTTCTTCACAAAAAGTTTTTTTCCCTATATTCTATCACTTTCATTATAGAACATTTCAACAAAGAGTTTTTTAAACTCTTCCATTTTTTTTATGGCAATACCCAATATCTACAACTTTTGACTGTATTACGTTAAAAAGCACATAAGTCTAGATAAAAATTCTGTTAAATATTGATAAAAAGTAATTAAATTCAAAGTCGCTTAAAATAAATTAATAAACTCTAGCTGCAGAAAGCGTTTCTGAACCCCAATTGATCGGTTTTTCGGTAATTTCAGTGAAAAGTTCAATCACATTTTTGTGTTCACTAAAAATTACATTGATGGTTCTCGAATTATAAACCCACCGAGTTTGTACAACATGTGGTAAATTTATTGAACAAAATTAATTATAAAATTTTGTACGCTTGGTGCTAGTATGAAAAAATGTTGCTAAGTTCTTAACAGTTGAAAAAAAGTGTTTAGTTTGATCATAAAACTTACAGTTCTTTTTCTGTTGTTGTGATTTTAAAGATTGAGCAAGTCGTCCGATTTCAATTACTACTTGTTTTTCGTTGTACGTTTTAGTATTAAATTTATTCATTTTTAATCTCTGAATGAAATTCATGTCTGCACTGTCACTACACTCACAAACAGTAAACACATGTCACAGAAGTATTCATTATAATTTATTATGTATATGATATTGTATTATTGATAAAATGAATACAACATAAAGAAGTTACTCCGCGAACGCGTCAAGACTGGTCAAGTCGTTACCAGTCTGCAATTATCGCGATCGATGGTAAACGATAATGCGCGACCAAGATTTACGCTTTTGCTTTCTACTAAAAGCACTGCCTGTGAATGTCGGCAAGAACGCATAGAATCATCTGTTTGTGCCTTCACGAATTTGTTATGGTATACTTACACGTTGCATCATTCATAATATCTTGTGCATGCATCTATTCGGTTATTCTGGGCGCGCTTGTGCTTGCCTTTTTGTTTTTGGCGGAATATTGACAATAATATTTGTAATAAATTAATTTGTTATTAGAAGTATTAAAATTAATATAAATTTTTAGTTATTGAAAATGTAAATGTATTTAAATTAAGTTTGATAATATATTATTAAAATAAAAAAATATGAAATATACTTATAAATTCGTACCTTTTTCTAGGGTAGGCATTGCTTTTTTGCCTATATTACATTCACGCCACTGGTACCTTGGCACCATCAATAAAAAGTGGCGATAAAATGACTAACACAAATGCTGTGGTTGTGCTTTATACATCGAGTATTGTAAAGCGTATTCGAGATTTTGTGGTGCAAAGTAATGTTTTGTTCTAAATTTTGCAAGAATATAAGTTTTGTTAGTGTGACAGTTTGTTGGTATTAAGATTTGTGAATTTGTTTACTGCGTACTCTGAAGTTTGTCGGGGAAGAAAAAAATTTGTCGAAGAAGTCAACTTCTGCAGTAGTTTACAATAAAAGTGAGTTTGTTGAAAATCGATTTGTTCGATAACTATAGTATAAAATAAAGTTTTTGGTACTAATTCTAAAATTCTAAAATTATCGAAATTTTTAAATAAAAAACCGTTTTATGTCAAAATATGTAGCAATGCACCATTCTATTTATCACTAGAAATTGAAATCTGATAGGATTTTAGCTAATCAGATCACGTCTATTTTCGGCCGATCCAACTACCCAAAGACCTCATTTTTATAAATAATCCCATTATTAGGTGTATATAAATATATTTGAACATATATTCTCAAAAATCAACAAAAACATTAGCAAGTTTCTAATACATAAACTAAATATAAATTATTACATCCAAAGGCATACACAGAAGAACAAAGTACACTGATATTATCAACAACTTCGATATAATACACCTTATACGATTTCTATTTTGCACATAATCATTCCATATAACCATACCCGTTTCCACACTACCTTGATCGCTAAAACACAAACGCCAAAAATATATGCGATTAGAGGTAAAGTACTCGGCGTGCTTTTTTTACAAGTGGTATCCCCCATGTAGGCTTAGTCCACTACGTCAATAGTCACTAATCAAGCGTATCTTCTTTTTTTCTAAAAGATAAAGTTTTTAAAAATATATGATTGAAATATTGAAGAGTATATTATACTTTGCCAACTGTTTCAGTTTTTGAGCATTCCTTATATAATCGGGATCAAGACATCTTAGTCCTTTTTTTAAGTTCCCGCGTACGATTTCCGGACAAATACAGTTCATATAAAAAGACTCTAATTTTGGAAGCATTGTTTTTGTCCACAAATCGTCATCGCGTGTTATTTTCTCGATGTACAACGGCGATTCATTGCTAATAAACACGGCAAAATAACATATGTCCCTTTTCGAGATATGAAGTTGGTCCTGAATCTATAAACATTCAATTTATACGATTATATTTTTTAAAGCTTTAATGTAAAGTACCTGGTAATAATAATTATGTTTTTTTTCAAGCTCAGCATCCCATTTACATATTGCAAACAACTGTCTACCTTTTTTGCAGCTTGCTCTAAAGTCATGCCATGTTTTTTTACTTTGGGTAAACATTTCACTTCAACCAAGGTATTGTGACCAATTAACCCTTAGAAAATATAAATAATTGCTTACGAAAGCTGTAATGAAGTAGTTTGAAAAAATTACCATCCGGCGACGCTGCTAAAAATAGATAATCCACATCTATATAAAGTCCACTGGGTTGAATTTCTATGCCTAAAGTTTCTGTCAATAAACTTATTGCTACAGATTCATACATCTTTCCAAATTCAGTTGCTTCAGAATAGAAAGCTGTAGGAGTCAAAATAGTCTTCACCAAGTTATGGCATGAGGTTCCAACCCTTCTCTTGATTACATTTCCAAAGTTAGAAGTTGTCAATCGATTTATATGCTAAATTTTGTAATAGGGGTTATCGAACTGACCTACAGTGGTAGCAGCGATTACGCTAACTTGCTCTATAGTTACCTGCAATAGTTGTCATTGGTTGGATTTATTAATTGGTTACCGTTTACCACACTACTACTTTGTAGAATTTAAATATATGTTTCGTTAACTAACTTGTCCACAGTTCGCATACGTATATTGATTTTCAAAAGTATTAGTGTGGTAAAGTGATAAGTTGTATTAAGTTTGAAGTTACGCCACAGCGTTCCAAGTATAAAATATGTCATTATTCAATTATTATCACTATATACTTTTAACGTTTCAAGGACACGATCACATTCTTGTTTTAGCACGTGTTGCTCCATATCTGGTTGAATAGCATAAGGTCCATAATTTTGATCTTTAGTCTTGATCGTTTTACGTTTGCCAGTAGTACCTTTTGTTATAGGGATTTTCACATCACTTACAAATAGCTTCTTCCTGTTTTTAGTTTGTCTATTAATATATGTTTTGGTGTATTTACCTGGACTTTTCTTAGCGAAGCTTTTCCAAGACCTCAGGTGCCATTCAAAGCCTAAAATCACCAAATTCAGTCATGTTTGGTGAATTCAAATGTAGTGATTTTTATTTTTTCCTGGTTTGATATTACCTTCCTTATACCTTAACGTTGATAAGTAACTTCGAATATTATAGGAAGATCTCTGAATGAGATTTAGTCGTTTGCCCATATTAAATTTAGCCACAATGCTCATAAAAAACTCAGCTCTATTGTTTGTTTCATTATCAATTAACGAGCCGGCCTTCCTTGTCACTAAAGAAAGAGCTCCTAAAAATATAAAGTTCATATATAGGTATCAATTTCTCTGATAAGCCTACCTTCCACTACTCGTAATAAACCCGAATTACGTACTAAATTGCATTTATCAGATAATACTGCACCTACATTATCGCAAAAATAATCTTTGCATTTGATATGGTTTCCAAAAATATGCAGTGGTCCATTATTTAGATCTTCAATTAGGCAAGACAGATCACCGTGGGCGTTATCATATATTGCTTTTTGAGCAATGTTTTGCAACTCTTTAATTTTTGTTGCTGTCAACAATTTTCTTACAGTTACAGAAAATTGTTTCGTATCTTTTTTTACAGCGTACAATCTTTTGCCGTAGTTTTTTATGAGGTGATTTGTACATTCTATTTTTTGAACCTACAGCATGTAAATACAATTGCTGATGCTTTGTAAAGAGTGTATTAAATGGAGTAGTATTGTATTGCCCTGTAAACTTCAAATATCTCTAAAGAAGGTTACAAATTCAAAACTACTACATTTAATATACTCTGTGCATACTATTTTTGCAAATTTCTTTACCTTGTTGCCATATGAAACATTTTGTTGAATTTTCACATAGACGCTCGAATCGCCATCAGCTATAAATCACTTGTAACGTACCCTATGCTGATCAATGCTTCGATTAAAACCTTCCACAATTATATCGGCTTCCATTGCTGTTCGACTTCCTTCCCAATTTTTAAAACAGACATGTTGATGTTCATTCGCATATTTTTTACAAATTATACAAAATTTATTCCGAACACCAACATATAAAACTTTTTTGTTTTCTGCCCGACAATAACTGTCTAAAATTTTAATAAAAATTACAATATATACTAATGTCACTATCATAGTGAATACCAATCCAGAAGCAGAATCATAATTGTGACCATAGCTCCTTTTGGCCCATCCGCCATCTAGATTAACAGTTATCCAAGGAATTCCGTCGTCACCTATGTCACCATTTTCCAATGCAATGCGTTTTTCTTCCTCACCAGCTCGTTCCATTGAAAGTATATTGCTTTCGCTCCAAACCTTGGACACATTTGTAATAGTTTTGCTTTGTAAATTATGAATGTATATTTTACCTGGCGCAAAGTTTCTTCAATTGACTAAAATTGATTGTTACTCATACAGGGTATATACAAAATTGACAAAAATTCTTCCATATGGGTAAATTTACTTCCAGTTCTCAAAATTCCCCATACTGCTGCATGATTTAAATGTGCATTTTTTGCAGTTTCTGTGGAACATGAATACGTTTTGTCGCACGTATTGCATTTTAAAAACAGAATACTACTAAGGCCATTTCTTTTTTCTTTCTCAAGAAACAAGTTACCTGCAGTGCATACACGCGCATGAGTCTCTGCAAGAAACAGTGTCTTCTGCAAGAGGTAAGTGATGTCGACAATCCTGTTGCCTTCAACTTTATACTGTAGCGGCTCTTTTTCAATTGTAAGTTCCTCCGCCATAATTCTACATAGAATATTATGAAATTGGATTAATACTAGGGATTTTCACATACTCATTAAATTCGGCGTTCGTTCCCTATGGGTTGGAAAAATCATAAGAGCTATTTGGAATACTTATGTTGCTCTTATTCCAAACTGATTCCAAGTCAATGAAATCAACACCAGCCGGTAACTGACGGGAAGCTAACGTATCGTTAGTCCTACAACTTTCTTGATATACAATGCATAAATAATCTAACAGGGTGTCCGGAAATAAAACGTCAATATTAGGAAGAGCGATTCTACACAAAAAAAATTAATAACATAAAGTCCTTTACACTTTCAAATTTTTGCATAATTATTTGTGTTCTGTTCTTATGTCTTCGCGTTCTAAATTTTGCACAGACCCCCAATGCAAAAAGCGAAAACTAATCCTGGCTTGTAAACACGACTCAAAACTTATTTTAACATTTTTATATATTAGGATAGAAAAAGCTTCCAAAAGCGTTCAAAAATATCCCCCCATGTTATATGTGTAACGTAGAATCGATGTGTGTGAACATAGCGCCCCGTTTGTTAAAAATTATGATTTTGAAAGTTGTTCCAGATTGTTCTAACGTTATGCTATGTTGTTCCTAATCAATATTATTTTATTCCAAACGATTTCTCGAATAAGCGGAAAACCCCATTTTAATACTAGCACCCCTTTTTTCACAAATCAAAGGTTTGATCCTCGTTGAACAGTGTTCTAGTTGTTCCAAACATTGTTCCAAAAGGACAACTCCGCCTGAAAAACGATTCTTGAAAATACGGAAAAACATTTGTTTGTTGGAACCTCTTTTTCGCGGAAAAACCGAATGTAGTACCTTCGGGTAGAGCATTGGAGACGCGGCCGTCTAGCGGCCCTATATAAATTATAAAGTATGAATCTCGCACCACCATCAGATACCCCAAAATCGATTTTTGTACTATATCGAAAAGAGTAAAACATACCCTTCATCTTCCTGTTTCATTATATTGGCTAACTTTTTGTAAGTCAAATTGGAAAAATGTGGTACAAGGGTAGAACAACCTGGAACAATTATCAAAAACATAATTTTCAAAAGGGGGTGCTAACTTTACACACATGTAGTATCGCTATCTGGATTATTGACGCATCAAATCGAGACACACAGAATATTTTATTATTTTAGCATACTTACCTACGCATATGCAATTCGATAGTTTTTAGTTCAGAATTTATTGCTTTTGTTACTCGAATATTTTTGGTTCGTTTGGTTCTACTTCTATTAGTTGCACGCGTTCTTGGTTTATAATTGCCGTTACCCATTTCGAAAACAACAATACTCACTATTTTCACTATTGCAATTGTCTGTAAGATTTGAGCTATAGAACCGGTACAGGTACTATTTCAATTTTCAATTAGTTAGTATCAATACTTACAGTGCGTATCAATTGAAATATTTGAATTTACGTTTAATTGTATTACTACTCTTCAAAATAAATTGATACTACCTACAAATAGCGTAAATCTGTAGTTTTGTTGCTGCAGTTAGTTTTCTATTTCATTCAATTAAAAATTAAATTTCTTGGGAAAAATGAGTAAATACTGTAGTACTGCGTTTTAGCGTTAACAATATCTATCTTTGTTCAATTAGTAGTTATAAGATAACTAAACTTGTTTTTTACTTTTTCATAACGGAGTAATTCCCAACGATTTATATTTCAATTGACACTCAGTGTATTTTAAAATAATATAAATACCAATTTATAATGAAACTAAACAACGATCACTAAAGTAAAAAAATGCATCCTTGTAAATAACATGTACAATCAAACCAAATAATAAAGCTGAATGCTAGTGACCCTATGTTATGTATACGCAGCGCGCTTGAAGAAAGTTCTAAGTGGGCGTATCTGCAAATTCTATCCTGTCTTAAAAGATAACTTAAGCTCGTTTATGACAAGTTAATTAAATACTGGTTTATAATAGTGCAACTAAACTCCACTGAGTGACTGCAAAATCGTGTTTAATAGTTTTGATGGAACAGCTGCCCCGTGTTGCCGTATTCTAACTTGTTCTAAGTTTTTACACTTGTTAATGTAATGAATTCTTATAGCAATATAAACCTCTTCATCATCATCGTTAGGTCTTCAGTCCTAGAACTGGTTAGACGTGTACCATCATTGTTTCCTATTCTGAACTAACCTACAGATTTCCCTGAAATTTGCACCGTTTGCATCTATAACTATCTCATCTAGGTCTACATCTACCTCTTTTTTCTTATCTCTGCTTGTAATATATCCCATACTATTCCCCAAAATGCCTTAGAACATATTCCGCCCTTCTATTTCTCTTTTCCCCCAGATATCCTTGCTCCCCTACTATTTCTATAACTTATTTGTTATTATCTTTGTCTGTCCATGCTATCGTCCTCATACATCTAAAGCACAGCATTTCAAAAGGCTGCTACCGTTTTTCTGACTGCGTTTCAGACTGCCCGTATTTCATAGGCATACTGTGCTTTACTCCACACATGCTTTCAACAATTTTCTTCTTGTTCTATATTTGTTGCCTTTCCTCATAGACGCTGTTGTTTCTTGCTAGATGCAGTTCGATCACCTTCTATTGTTTTACAGTTATATGCCCTATTTCTCCGACCTTTAGTGGTTGTGAAGGGAGGTAAGCAACCTGTGGCTGCCAAGTTCCCCCAACACTTAATCATTTAGCGAGTTAATATATTTTCCAATTTATCTTTTCGCACAGCCAACATTAGTTGGAGATATTTCGCAACCAACAACTAGTTGTTTATACTAATTATCCGATTTATCTGTGATTATTTTTTCGTCATTAGGTTTTCCGTCTTAAAACTGGTTGGACACGTACCTGAACTTATTTATATTCTGAGCTAGCCTACATAGTTCCCTTAAATTCTTACACAGCATGCGTATTCAGCTCGTTCCCCTTCTATTGTTTTCTAATTTTATGCCCTATTTACCGAGATTCAGTGAAGGAGGTTAAGCAACCTGTGGCTACCAAGATCCCCCAACACTTAGACATTTGTCCAAATAATGGTCTTCCAGTAAATCTTTTAACACACTTAACATTATTCGAGAATATTGCCCAACCAATTCTTGTTACTTATAATAATCATCATGTTTAAGCACAGTTATCTTTTCGTCATTAGTTTATCCATCTTGGGATTGGTTGGATGCGTACCTCCATTGATTTCTATTCTGGGCTAGCCTACACATCTCCCTGAAACCCCTACAGCCTACATCTTTTACTATCTGTGTGCAGTAGTCTAACCTAGGTCTGCCTCTTCTTCTCTTTTTTCCTATCTCTGCTTCTAATATATTCCACACTATTCCCTCATGCCGTAGTATGTGGCCTATCATCCTATCTCTCCTATTTTTTACCGTTTTCCACATATTTCTTTCTTCCCCTACCATTTTTAGTACCTCTTCGTTCTTAACTTTGTCTGTCCATGATATCTTCATCATACGTCTGTAGCACCACATTTCAAAAGCTTCTATCTTTTTTTTGTCCGCTTCTCCTACTGTCCAGGCTTCACAGCCGTACAGTGCTGTGCTCCACACATATGTTTTAAGCAATCTTTTCCTTGTTTCTATGTTTGTGGTCTTTGAGCACAGTAATTGCTTTTTCTTGTTAAATGTAGCACGACCTTGTGCTAATCTTTGTTTTATATCTTTTGTGCTTTTTCCATCTTGCGTTATTTGGCTTCCTAGGTAGCAGAAATCCTTAACCTCTTGTAAGTTCGTGTTACATACTTGTATTCTTGTTTTTGATTTATTTTTTCCACCTTTGCATACTAGAATTATAGTTTCAGTTTTGTTAATTTTCATACCGTATCTCTCTGTTAGAACCGTTTCCATTTCATTAAAAGCAGTTTCTAACTCTTCCTTGCTAGACGCTAATACCGCTATATCATTTGCATATCTAAGCATATCAATTTTTTGTCCCTGCATAGTAATTCCAAATGTCTTCCTGCATTTGACAGTATTCATTGCCTCTTCTATGTACAAGTTAAAAATCAATGGGGGTAGGGCCATCCCTGTCTCACTCCTTTCCTAATGTTTACTTCTCTACGTTCCTGCTCTAATTCAATTACTGCTGTTTGCTCTTTGTATAAGCTATGTACTATTCGTCTATCCCTATAACTCATTCCAATCCTTTTGAGTATTTCAAACATTTTTTTCCATTTTACATTGTCCAATGCTTTTTCCAGATCTACAAACCCTATATATACGCTTTCCCCTTTTTCTATTGTTTTCTCCATTATCACTCTCAGAGCTAAAATAGCCTCACGTGTTCCCCTGTTTCGCCTAAACCCAAATTGGTCTTCTCCTAGTATTTCTTCCGCCCGTTTTTCCATTCGTCTTTGCACAATTCTAGTTAATATTTTTGACACGTGTACTGTCAAACTTATTGTTCGAAAATTTTCACATTTATCCGCGCCTTTCTTTTTTGGTATAGTTACTATGATGCTACGTTTGAATTCTTTGGGTATCTCGCCTGTCTCATACATATAGCTTACAAGTTGGAAGAGACGTTCTGTTACTGCTTGTCCAGCTGCTTTTATAGTTTCTGCTTGCACCTTATCTGTACCCGGAGCCTTACCATTTTTCAGACTCTTTAATGATAATTCAAACTCGTCTCGAAGTATAGGATATGCCAAGTCATCATTTTCAATGTCTGATTCCTGTTCTAATGCAGTTAGTTCCTCTCCTGCATATAAATTCCCTATATATTCTTGCCATCTACTCACTTTCTCTACGTTTTCTATGATGACGTTTCCTTGTGCGTCCCTTATATTTTTGCTATACGGTTTTATATCCCTAAAATTCATTCTAATTAATTTGTATGCTTCGTCTGTCTTTCCTATTTCCATTTTTGTTTGTACCTCTTTGCACTTTTCATCAATCCATTGTTCTTTAGCTTTCCTGCATTTTCGAATAATTTCCCATTTTATGGTTTTGTATCTCTGTTTCCCTGTTTCATCTGATTTATTTTAGTATTTTCGTCTTTCTTCTATAAAATTCAGAATATCCTTTGTTATCCATGGTTTCTTATTTTCTTTTTGTGTGTACTCCAGAATATCTCTGGCCGCCATGTCTAGGCTGGATTTAATGTTATTCCATTCTGTTTCTACTTCCTTAGTATTAGATATTTTCCCGATATCTTTGAGCAATTCATTTGACTTTTTTTCGAATCTTCCTTGAATATCTTTATCTTTTAGTTTCTCTAAGTCCAAGTGCCTTTTTCCGCTCCTTTTTTTCATATTCTTAAATTTAAGTGCGGCCTTCATAATTACGATGTTGTGGTCAGTATCTATATCTGCTTCTGGGTAGCTTCTACAGTTTTTTACTTGATTCCTAAACCGTTGTCTAACAAGAATGTAATTTATTTGATATCTTCCTATATCTCCTGGCATCTTTCACGTATATCGTCTTCCAGCATGATGTTGAAATAATGTGTTTGTGATGATTAAATTGTTCTTGTCGCAAAATTCTACCAACCTATTTCCCCTGTCGTTTCTCGTGCCTAAACCAAATAAACCTACTACCGCTCCTTCCCTACCCTCACCTACCACGGCATTAAAATCCCCCTAATTATAAAATTTTCATGTCCTTTTACGTATCTTAATACGTCTTCGATATCTTTGTAGATGGCTTCTACCTCTTCGTCACTGTAACTAGAGGTGGGCATGTATACTTGTATTATTACTGTGTTTACAGGTTTAGATTCTAATGTAACCATGAGAACTCTTTCGTTCTTTTGTAAGTAATTTTGTACACAGTATCCTATCTTTTTCCGCATAACTATCCCCACACCCAAATTTCCTTCCTCTGCTCCTGTATGAATTACCCTGAAGTCTCCACTCCAAAAATCCCCTGCCTCTGGCCACCGAACTTCGCTGATCCCTACTATGTCTAGTGATAACCTATTCATTTCGATTTTTAGGTTCTCCAGCTTACCTACTTGCTTCATACTTCTAACATTCCATGCTCCGACTCGCAGAATGTTCCTGACTCTTATTTTTAGCTTTCCGATCGCATCCTCCGAAGTAGTCCCCTCCTGGAGATCCGAATGGGGGACTATTTTAACTCCGGCATCTTTTACCCCAGAGAATGCCATCATGTTTGTAACAATTTAAGTACGTTGTGTACTTGGGAGATAATGTGGTGGTTTCCCGTTGCCTTCCACATCGCGGTAGTGTGTCTTAGACTGCCATACCGACCCCTATGGTCTCTGCCAATCTAAGTACCGAAAGAGCCGCTGCCCTCTTTCGGAGACCTGTCTTAGTCTGGTTCCTCACTAACGACCCTACTACTTTGGTTCGACCTGTAGTTTGGCTCTTTAGCTCATTAGAACACGCAAGCCATTTCGCCTGTTCTAGTAATTTAGAACTTCGGCAAGGCGCAGGTCCATTCGAAATGGAATATAAACCTATATAAACCTATAAAATTATATTTATCAACTGTAATAAATGATTGCTAAGAGCATCTTGATATAAGATGTGATCGTGAGTTTTATAAAGTAAATGCGTGAATCAATTCGCGTAAACATACAATATCAATTGGTTGACTGTTCGTATACCACAACGTCCACGGCATAGTGATGCTTTACATAACCCTCCGCGGTTTTTTGTTTGCAGCAGAAGTGATGTTGATTCCATAGAATATAATAAATCGCAGTAATGAGAGCAGGCAATGTTTTTGGCAACTTTTTTTGCTACAAATCCTGCTATATATTCAACAACGTCGTTCACATACTGGGAGGCATTTTCAGTGTAAATAAAACTATCGGCTGCGGATGTGTTAATATCTTTGATAATTAGGGCATCGACATCTCGTGTGCTTGAACTGGAAACGGTCAAAATACTCGTAAAATCTTGAGCAACACATTTAGACAGTTCTGCAGACGTGACATCATTATGTATTAAAAGTCTCTTGTATGCTCCTACAAATTGCATTAGTGTAGGATTATTATTGAAACCCACTCTAGCTCTGATTGCGGAGAAAAACATTTCTAAGTGATCTTGACTTTTTATGTTTTTTAACAATTTCATCAAATAAATTCATAGCACTTTGCATTGAAATAATCAAACCTACAAATCCAGTCTTTCATCTGGAATGAAGAATATTCGTTCCATCCAGAATCGTTAGAGAAGATAAATAAAATATGGCTTTATTTAAGAGATGTTTTATACTTTGTTCATTATCAGATGTAAATGGTTTACTCCAAATATATTTTGACAAGACGTTTCCAGAATTGAGTACGTCAAACACATCATTTATAATTCTGCAAAAATTTGCTGTATGTTCGAAATTTCTGAAGTTTTTTAGAGCAAGATCTTTATCAAGATTGTGTAGTGCATCAGCCACGCTATTACTAAATACTTGAACTGCCAAATTTACCTTCATAATTTCTTTTCTGAAATTTAATTGCCTCCATGTGAGCTTGTTTCCTGCATGCAAGTACGCTTTTTCTTGAAAATCTAAAATGTTTTCAAAGTACTTCTAGTTAACAATACTACCTGTGCTATCACGTAAACATTTCCAGTCGCCCAGAGTTTTGCGTATTAGTTTTATCATGTAGCATACATCAAGAAACACGTAAATTTTTTCGGTGCACATCGGATGAGTAAACCATGGTTCCAAATTTGGATATTTTAGTTTGGCACCTAGCGCACTTGCCGTCGAAAAATTAGTTGTTGTCCTATCCAATGTCAGTGACACAATTTTCGTGTTACATCCGTGCACAATTTTTAAACAATCGCGAATTAGGTTAACTCTTTTCGCTGCAGCAAGACCGTCAATCAAAAAATATTTACTCCTACTAGTAGAAATACAAATGCTTGCTTGGCCTCGAGCAATGAGTCACTTTCAATGTGAGTTCCCAAATCAACATATCCTTGATATCTTTTTCCATTCCAACTAAGATGCTTTCTTATACTCATTTCATTTATTATCAAACCTAAAACCAGCATCTTGTTTTGAGTTTCTAATTCAGCTACTTTACGCCTAATCGCACGAAGGGATTCACCAGTAAAACCGGGTGCACCATCTTAGCCATCTTCTAAGAGTACTAGGGTGAGGAAAGCATTTACCAAAAGCATTTCTTACGTAATTGTACGCAGCATTAGAATAAAAATTCAAAGTCAACGCAAAACACCGAAGCTCAAGCGGAAATGTTTTTGTCTGTGTCATTTTCAGTTGTCTCAACGTAATTTCTTTCTGGGGCTTTGAGATGCTTTCCTGTGAAAAATTAACCACAATTACATATTGTTATGAAAAGTAACGAATTTACCTCTAACAATTCTAAGCAGTCATTAGAAATTTTCTGTGTTTGTTTTAAATGACTCAAGAAATTTTTCAATGTAACTACTTTTTTTTGCGTTCGTCTTGTTTTATGAAGCAGATATTTAAATATTTAAAATACTTACACTAGTAAACTAAGCTCAAGGATTTATTTCGTAAAAATACATACAATTTAACTCTTGTGCGGTTTAAAAGTAACTGCAGACTGCAGATACAGCACAGTAATCTCCTTACTTAAGGGAGGTATTATTCTATATATCGATCAACCAGAGACATGATAACTATCTGCAACCAATCCACCAAAATATTTCTCAAAAACATAATTCTGTGTCTGATGTTTACAAAACTTCACCGAATTCTAAATGGTATTGTTCTGGCATAAATTAGTTTGTGCAGGAATTTGTCTAATTTCGTTATTTAATGTTAAACCACAAGTAAGAAAATAACGTAAAAATTGATGTACATCATAAACGTGTTAACAAAAACAACTTTCAACAGAATTACAAGTTTAAAACGGAGCGGATTCGCGTCCCTGTTTTTGCCCACAACTTGCATTGGGGGTTGCCTACTGTATTGGCATCACTTTTAGTCCGTAATGCTTAGTCTAGTTATATCATGTCTCTGACAAATACTATATTTGTGTGATGTAAAGCATAGATTAGTAAGTAGGGATCGATAACCACTCTCTATAGTATTGCAAAACCTTAATGAGCGCCAATCGAGATGCGAGCATGAACTATCTTCATTGGCGCCAAATTTAAATTTGATTTTTTTTGGCATTTTAGGAATACAGGTTTGTGAAATACACTATGAAGATTTTAAGGACTTTTTTTTTGTATAATTATGTTAACGGTACGGAAAGCAAACTCTTTTAAATAAAACAAAATTTGTTTGTTAAGTGAAATCATTTTGCAACATTTCAAAATTCAGTATTATGAAATGAGGCAAGAATTGATAATTTACAATATATCTTTGAAATTCCTATAAGTGCCTTTCATAAGTTTAATATTCACAACAATAAACAGTTTTTATTTATTTAAGAATGAATGGGAAACCTCAATTTTTACAAAACAAATTTAAAATGTATGTTATATGTCGACATATCTGATAGGTCATACGGTACAATGGATAAGTCAAAAAAATCCTAATTAACAATACAAACACAAAAGTAAAAGAAATAATCGCTTTAGATACCTTGAAGGTGTAACGTAGCAACAGCATTGTATTTTAAATTAGTACGATTTCTATTAGCCACAAATTTAGCATCCTCTGCAAAATGGATATCGCATACTCTAAATGGATGCGTACTATGCCAATCATCAAAATTTATTAGATCTTTACGACCAACTGCTACGCATCATAAATGACGAATCAATGAACACAAAAAAAGTTATAAATAAATAATATCGTGTATCAAAAAACCATAAATTAATATGATAATTTTGAAAATACTGAAATGGGTCAACCTAATATTTGTTATTGAAAATTAACCTCTCATTACAAGCAATTTTGTAAACATTTTAAAGCCCACACCAAGATAAATTAACATTCTATGATAATAATAATGCGTTGTCGACGGTTTAGCATTTCGTTAAAAGCAATAAGCATTTAAAAATGTTTGAAGAACTTATCTCAGGATCCTTCGGTAAACAATGGATTTTTACAGTAACACTAGTACTACAACCAACAATAGAACACTTAAACATCATTATTTAAAATTGAATCTTAAACTCAAATCACAAATGAATAAATACCACACATGAACACAAATTCTAAATATTTAACTAAATAAATATTCAAACAGGAAATGAAGTTAGTCATGTAACGAATACAATTACCTGCTTCATTAATGTACGCTTTTGTTCTAAATATTTATTTAACAAATATCTTTTATTAAACAGAAAATATTAAATTCTTATTGTAGCAATATATTACCAATTCGTACTTAAAGCTCCACCTATATCTAAGAACTTGAAGTAAAATTTAAGTTTTCTTTTATCTGTATATGTGTTGATACAACATTCCCATTCTATGGGTGCTTGAATAAAAATATTCTTAAATTAGAAGTTTTAGGACATAAAGAATCTTATGTAAAATATTTCTAGATTTGTAAGTCTATAATTTTTCGTCTAGTTCATATTTTTTTTAGTCTATAGAATCGTTAGTTAGTGAGTAGTAGTATGGCTGTACATACGCACATACTTAGTGTCGTTAGCACTTCATTGAGTGACTTTTGAGTGTCAGACCTTCCTGATTAAGCCCTATCTATTTTGTCTTCCCGGATATGTCTCCTTTTTGGACGTGTTGTACACGTTAGTTACTATTACACTCATTCGCTCACCATTTTTTTATTCTCATCTTCTCATATTACTAGTCAAGTAGGTTATAACAGAAATCTTTTTTGAGTTGATCTTACGTCATTTTTAAAGATTAAGGTAGTTGATATTTGTTTATTTTCAATTGGTTAGTTTGTTATGTTGAGATTATTACTAGGGGTGGGCGATACGGGATTTTGCGTATTGAATATCGATACATATTCTATATCGATATATCGATATATATCGATACGTATCGATGCGTATCGATTAGTATCGATGCGTATCGGTGTGTATCGATACGTAGCGGTACGCATAGATATATATATAGCGATACGTATCGGAACGTTTAGATGTTTAGATTAAATATACGTATCGAGACGTAGCCATACGTATCGGTACGCAACGGTACGAATTGATACGCATCGATATTTAATCTACTCTTTCTTTGGGAATAAAATCACAAGATCGTTTTAAAATAATGTATTTATTGATTCGATGTTTCACCTAAGATTGTTTGTTATCAAAATAATTAAAGTTTCAAGTTTAATATTTGTGACCTAAGTATATATTACAAGCAGAGATAGGAAAAGATAGGCAGGGGTAGACCGAAATCAGACTCTCGCACACAAATAGTGATAGATGCAAATTTCAGGGAAACGTGTAGGTTGGTTCAGACTAGGAAACAATGAGGGTACGCGTCTACCCAGTTCTAGGATTAAAGACTAGACTTAATGATGATTAAGTATATATATATATATATATATATATATATATATATATAGGGATGGGCGAATATAGATATATATCGATACGTATCGATGCGTACCGATACGTATCGATGCGTATCGATATGTATCGATGCGTATCGATACACATCGATACGTATCGATACATATCGATATTTATTTTTCAATGTATTGGGGGGGGGTCGATACGGGGGTCGTATCGATATATCGATACGCCGGCCCAGCCTTAATTATGACTTCGACGATTATAAAAAAAAATCTTTGATCTATCTTTAGGATTTGTTTTGTTTATCCAAGATTTTTTTCTTTTTGGAGAGAGGTTGTGTAACGAACACAATTACCTGCTTCATTAATGTACGCTTTTGTTCTAAATATTTATTTAACAAATATCCTTTATGAAACAGAAAATATTAAATTTCTATTGTAGCAGCTTATTATCAATTCGTACTTAGAGCTCCACCTATATCTAAGGACTTGAAGTAAAATTTAAGTTTTTTTTTATCTATATATGTGTTGATACAACATTCCCATTCTGCGCGTGCTTGAATAATAAAATTGCCTCGTGGTCAAGGTTCATCATTTAACGTCGGAATGTAATCAGCTAAGGAAGTGTTGAAACGTGGGCTAGCAGATTTGATAAAACATGCCGTCCCAAAGACAGGTGAAATGGTGTCGACGTATACCATGGCATCGATTAGTAGTTGAATCGACCTAGTGTGACCGTGAAATACACATCGTCTACGCGCAAGTAAAAAATGTATATACCGTATTGAAACGCAAGTAAAAAATGTATATACCGTATTAAAACGCAATTAAAAATGTAGATACAATATTGAAACGTCCAATTTTGAAACGCAAATTTTATATAGTTACAGTATCGAAACAAGTTTTATGTTATACAGTATTGAAACGCAAGCACGTAATGTATAAAGTATTGGAGCGATAAATCTTATGTATATAATCGTTATGGAACACTGAAGCACAATATTGTGTTACGCTGTATTGAAAGTTTAAAGTCTCAACTGTTGCTATGGAGTATGGTGGAATTTTTCGTAAATTTTGTTTTGTATAGAAGTCAAGCTGTAAAACCTGGCACGTGTGAACTGTGCACACCTGTTGTCGTAAGTACTCAAGATGATTGACAAACTCTGATGCCTAGCAGATTGTTTGTGGTGAGTCATCTACAATTTTAATTCAATTTTCGTTTCATGGAACCATTACTGGAAATGTACAAATAATTTTTGTAAATTTTATATGTTCATTTAAATTGGTACACGTAATTTTTGTAAATTTTATATGGCCATTTGAATTAGACACGTAATTTTTGTTCAGAATTTAATAGTTGGATATTGCATAAATGTTCTTATAAACACAAAGAAATTTCTATAAGATAACTTTTGAATTTACAAGGTTTAACTAAAATGTATTAGTAACTAAGCACGTGACACGTTGATATTTGTTTGTCACATTATAAAATTTAATTTTTTTGACAGTACACTTGAAGTACAGATTAGTTCAAACCAAAAGTATTTTTGACCTTTGATTCCATCTATTAAATTAATTAAAAATGTAGTTCTGCAATCTAAGGAAAGTCAAAGTATTTAATCAATTAATTGTAAACCCAAACAGGATCTTATTTAGGTATCAAATACAAATTGTAGAATAATAACGAAAACACTATATTTCTTCTAGAGAACTATAATAAATTTACAATTATAAATTCATACAAATAATCAGAGACTAATACTAGACTTTAACAAAACTAGATATCTCAAAAGCTTCAGAACGTATAAAATTGTACAAATGATGTATATATATTTTTTGTAAATCAATAGAAAGAGTAATAAGTTGTTTTAAAACTTTCTTTCATTGAAGTCAACAATAATTTTTCTATAGAAGCAAACAACCATATTTATAAAATTTTTGTAGTGAAGAAGGATTGATTATTGGCACTGTTTGAAAATTTTTTGAGGTATAATCTTGACTAGTTAATCTTTTTAGAATTTATTTTTTTTGTGATAAAATGACTAGGCTTTAATGTAGCCCTAGTTCAAAAATGTTTAGAAGTGATTAAATTTTCAGATAGTACGAGATCGTCGTTCCAATTCCAGTTTGCAGAGTCATAAGTAAGTATTATATTTCTAGGTTTTGCTCATTAAGGATATTTTTTCTTTTCGAAGATTTCCGTATCTTATCTTCGGATTGTTTTTCTTTATAGTTACTATTAAGATACGGTGGTGTCCATTAAAAATTCTTTTATTATCGTATACCATCCTACAACCCTGGCTCATAAATCTGCCCTAAGTTGAAGAAGCTTAGCTGGCTGGAAGATCTCTTTAGAGGGCCCTCTTATACTCAGAGCCATTTTCCATCCTCTTTACCCTGGGCTTAAACTTTAGACAGGAACCCCTCATAATTTATTGAGGCTCTGCCGCCTATAAGGTAGAGTAAACACACTATATATATCTATACAGAAAAAAAAATGTAACAGTCAAACATATGTGAACATATGACAGACGACAGATTTTTCGGCAAAGTAAGTTTTCTCTATACAATCTTTATTACAATTATTACTTTTTATTTACACCTTAGCTAAGAATGGCTTAAAATTAGGTTAGGTGAAAATCTAACCATACCTAACTTCATTTGCATTTGATTATTAGAAGGTACAACTTAACATTTTAGCTAACTAACCTATAAAGAGTTTGAAAATAATATTAAAACCAATTGATTCTTGTTAAGAATTAACTTGGTATCAACTGTTATGTTATAGTTGCTTTTATAAGTGTGCAATAAAAATTTCTATCATGCACAACACGAAAAATATAATCTCAATATAAACTTAAAGAGGGAAGTAAGTATCTAAGGTAGATCTATAGGTACCTTACCTGGGGTAAGGGGAATGCAAAAGATCTAACTTAATCTAAGTTCCTTAGTAGTTAAAAGAACGTGTCCTCAACTAAGACTATTTTAACTTAGGTTAGATTATCTTAGTTTTTGGGCAAATAGAAAGCAAAAATTAGCGACGGCAACGCTTCGGTGTATCGAGTACCTATTAAAACACTGAACTATCAAATGCCAGGAGTGCGCTTGCCCTGGTGTAAAATTAGCGACGACTTTTCCTGCGATGAGTTTTGTAAGACTGACATACATGAAATGAAAGGCATCGCTGGGAAGTAAAAAATTTTTTCTTAACCATCCTCCCGAGTCTTTACGTTCGAACCAGTCTCGAAAGCAACCATTTTTTTCTTAACCATTCTCCAGAGTCTTTACGCTCGAACGAGTTCCGCGATAGGCTTTTTGAGGTTAGGTTACTGTTAGAAATAGATATTATTATTATTAAAAAACACAAATTACTTAACACGCATATCAGAACTGTCTTGTTTTTTTATTGCTAAAACTATTGTAGACTGTTCTGATATGCGTGTTAAGTGATTTGTGTTTTGTGTTTTTTAATAATAATATTTATTTCTAACAATAACCTAACCGAGGACTCAGTCGAATGTAAAGACTCGGGAGGATGGTTAAGAAAAGAATTTTTTCCGCTGGGACGTGATAGGTTTTGGGCCTTTGGGAGCTTCTTTTTAAAAAGACTTTGTTTCCAAATTTACACTCCTATCAAGTGTACCTTAATTTTATACAGAAATTATAAATTACTTCAACAAATGGTTACGTTATATTCATTAACGTTTAAAAATAAAAATAATCAAAATTACTTTCACTAATTAAAACTAAATTGAGTAGCTTCAACAACCAATAATGTAAAAGTTGTGAAGCACGAAACTGACTGGCCATCTTGGGTTCTTGAGTGTATTTATGCTATCCCTGCTCTTGCGTCACTTTGTGGAAAATGCAAATCTCATGTCTGCTATTTCTTGATACAATACAAAGTATTACTTTTAAATTATACTAATTCTAATAATTACTGCCTTATAACCTACTGTGACCTGCACCTGCAGTATCATGTTGCGTCTGGAATATAATGTCTGTTTCCGTTCTCATGTCTGGTTTATGAACGTCTATTACGATTTTATTATATCTCCTTCAATTATACAATGTAACAATAATTCTTATGTATTAATAATTTTATTTAAATATACATATATATTGATTTGGGGATATGTAACTGACGTCAAAATATAAATTACTATTACTATTCTACTGACTCGAGTCGCAATCCCAATACACACAACATAGTTATTAGCACAAATATTAGATTATATTTATAGGTTCAGGCACATATATATATATATATATATATATATATATATATATTGCTGTGTTAATCGAGCCCCACGATTGGGTCGTGCATAAAATGCTGTGTTATTTTCCACCCCACGAATTAGGTGCAATAAAATGCTATGATACTTCACCAGCCCCTACGATGAGCGTCCTAAAATGCCGTGTTATCTTCCTGTAGGAAAAATAATATACCTTTGTCAATCTATTAATATTTAGCCCCACGATTTGGGCGTCATAAGATGCTGTGATATTTTCTTTATATTACTCAAGCACTTGTAAAAATGTTAATTTATAAATCTCTTTGCCTCAACTAGCTGATTTATTAAATAAAGCAATTCTACAATACACAGTGTAATGATTAAATACTTACAACCTTTTTAAATATCTTCCCCTTTTTAAATTATTTACATCTGTCAGATTTTGAGAAAATGAAGCCAGCAAAACAAGCTTTTTATTGTATTTAGAAACCTTTTGAAACGTTTCAAGATGCCTATTGCCTTTCATAAATTTATCAAAGAAACCCCAGTTTTGTCGACTCTTACATTTTTGAATTATTATTGAATTAAAACAGTTTACAGAAATAAATCATATCAAAATATCTAACCTGGAGTAGTTCAGTAGCTTCTCTGCTTCCCCAAGAGTTTTCGTGTCCAGTCTGAATGTTTTAGTCGAATTTGAAAGTCGACTTCCAACCAAAATACTATCCAAATCGTTATTAATGAGTTTATTATAATAAAAGGTTTTTCATCCCCGTAATTAACGAAACAGTTATAGAATATTTACCATTGTCAGAGATTATGAAAATTAATTTAACAGGCAGTAATCTCCAGAGTCTTCCTGACTCGTATCCAAGACTCGTACCCAGGATCGTATCTAAGATAGTATCTAAGATCGTATCTAAGAGCCTTGTTTTATTTATTTTTAGAAATTGTATAATTTCCCTAAATCTGGTTTACTTACGTCTGTAGTAGAACGGCTCGCTTACACAATTTTTACACTCTTATAAAAATGATTTTTACTTTACTTTTAATTAACTGTTTGCGTGAATAATTTAGCACTTTTGAGTATAGTGACTGCCTAGTTTCAAATGTATACTAACTCGTTGTTCAATTGTTATCATATTTATAGGCATTGCCTTATATATATATATATATATATATATATATATATATATATTGTTCCGAGCTACTATTAGGCAACTCGTCAAACACACAAGCGCCGTAAGCAATGTATATACTACAGAGGCCTCGAACCTTCTAGTATATACCGGAATATAAATCATCCATTTAATATAGGGTAAATTAAGACCGCTAATGAAGTACAGAGTTAGTCTATATCAGAATGTCGTATATAAATCATCCCGTATATAGTTAGTTGTTCATTATTTCTGAAAGTCTTTTAGTAAATATAAATTTGTGTTATGTGAACGTGTATATTATACCGCCAGCTTGTAAAATACATAAATAGACAAAAGTGTAATAAATCAATTATGGTAGTAATTAGTGTTGCTAAGAAGACTTATAGTTAAGGAATTAGTTTAAGAAAATATTAGTGCTTGTAAATATCATTAACGTGATAGTGCTTCATTGTTAATTGGACTGAAAACATCTATAAATAAGGCATATACTGTTAATTAGACTTGTGAACAGTAAGTTATTATTTGTTTTAGATTGGTGAAACGCGTTAATGGTAGCCCACTACACTGGTGTCAGACTGTGTTGGGTATATAATGATTAATTTAAAAGAAAAAATACACAAGTCTAAAGACATTTCAGTAGTTTGTATATGCCTGTTACTAAAAGCCAAAGTAAAATGGACGCAGAAACATTTCCTTAAGGATTTTAAATCCGGCATGGAAAAAAGTTTAGTGAAAATGCTGAGAAAATGGAAAGGTTAAGTAAAAATACTGAAACATGGAAGAAAAGTTAAGCGAAAATGCTGCGAAAATGGAAGAAAAGTTAAATGAAAGTACAGTTACGTTAGAACAAAGATTAATGGAAAGCTCCATTGCATTGAAAGAAGATTTCACTGAACAGGTAAAAACAGTTGAGCAAAAGTTGGACGGTAAATTGGTAAATATGGAAGAAAATGTGATGAGGCTGCAAGAACAAATGATTACACTAACAACGCGGTCACTCGAATTAGCAAACCAAGTTGTAAATCAGAACACTCCAGAAATAAGAAGCATGGAAGAAAGCGAGTCAATACCGTCAAAATTTAGAGTGAAACCACCCACATTCGATGGTAAAACACCTTGGCCCACATATTTGAAACAATTTGATGCCGCTGCAATAGCCAACAGTTGGTGTAACAAAAACAAGGCTATCTCCTTAATAATGACCCTACGGTGGGAAGCTCTTAATATCTTGCAGAAGATTCTCGATTACCAACAAAATGATTACGGCCTCTTAACATGGAGACGCTCACCTTCAACAGGTTTGCCATGCACAAGTTAATAACCGCTCGCAAAAGACAAATAAAAGCCTGCAAGAATTGGAAGTGAGCATCGCCAGATTAGTTAGATTGGCATACCCAACGGCACCAGATAGCTTCCTCGAACAACTGGCTGTTCAAACATTTGTGGATGGCGTTAAAGATGGCGAAATACAGCAAGCGCTAAGATTAGTACGACCAAAAATGTTAGATAACGCACTGGCTCATGCGCTTGAATTTGAAACAGCTAAGCAGACATCACACAGGATGAGTCACAAAGTTCGGTCTGTCTTAGAGAACCCTGGTCAATCGCAGAACAGCATAGAAGAAATAATCAACAGTGTGTTTGAAAAGCAAAAGGTAGAAAGGCTGGAAAGACAACGACCGTTCATTTACATGTCCAATGCTCCACCCGAAAGTACTACATTGGCCAGGAGGCGAGTTTTTTGTTGCCTGGAAATTTAGAATTTTGCCGAACCCTTGCCGTTCCAGGCAAGGTAGGGATCTTTTACGTGCGTGACAACACTCACACACGGGACCTCCATTTAACCTCTCATCCGAACGAGGGCGTAATTTTTGTGAAAAATGCTCACCTGCCATTTTTCAAGCAGTCGGCCGTGTCGGGATTTCAACCCAGGACCTTGGGATCCGTAGTCTTACGCTTACTACATTGATCCACGGCGACGCCCGCCGACAACGACCGTTCATTTACATTTCCAATGCTCCACCTGAAGGTACTACATTGGCCAGGAGGCGAGTTTTTTGTTGCCTGGAAATTTTTAGAATTTTGCCGAACCCTTGCCGTTACAGGCAAGGTAGGGATCTTTAACGTGCGTGACAACACTCACACACGGGACCTCCATTTAACCTCTCATCCGAACGAGGGTGTAATTTTTGTGAAAAATGCTCACCTGCCATTTTTCAAGCAGTCGGCCGTGTCGGGATTTGAACCCAGGACCTTGGGATCCGTAGTCTTACGCTTACTACATTGATCCACGGCGACGCCCGCCGACAACGACCGCGGAGATGACGTCTGCGATGCTGGAGCTGCGGTGAAGTTGGTCATATACAAAGACGCTGCACTCAACCAAAAAAACAACCGGTTGAGCAGCAAGAAAAACTAAAGCAAGTCTACATAAGGGGCGAACGTCGACAGCACAACGTAGTGCCCCGGAGATTATCATCCGTGCTGCATCGTCGATGGAAAGTCTGTACAGCATTTATATCGATGGCGTAATTAATGGTAGGGTTGTCCGATTACTCGTGGACACAGGAGCGACAAGGACTATTGTGGGACCAGATTTGTTTGGTCGTGGAAAGGTGCTACCTGCATCGGTATGTCTTCGAACGGCAAGTGGTGAGAAAATTTCTACTCACGGAGAGACTGCCGTTACGTTGGCAATTGGAGACAAACTAATTAATCGTCGGGTGTTGGTAGCTGAAATTACAAAAGAAGTGATCTTGGGAATGGATCTCATGAGCGAATATGGGTTTCATGTGAACATGAAAGAAAATGTGCTTCGGATAGATGATGATGAGATTCCATTTCAAGGGACGAGTAACCAGACGATGCAAGTGCGAATGATTTGTGATGTGAAAATACCCGAGAAGGCGGAAATGATAGTAATGGGACGGCCGGATGGTACGCTCCGGGAAGGACAAGTATGCATGATGGAAGCAACTGACCCGGGAATGGGTCAGGAGAGATTACTAATTGGAAGAACGCTGGTAAAATGTAGGAATATGATACCAGTAAGGGTGCTAAACATTAATCCGCATATGGTGACCCTGAAGAAAGACAGGATTGTGGGAAATTCCATTCCAGTATGCCATATTAAACGTTGTGTGGACGACACAAAAGATAAACCAGCCAACGGTTGCTCACTAAATTGCTGGATATGTTGATACCTCCGTGTCAAGGATTAAACGGCGACCAACTGAACAAGGTGAAAGAATTGGTCGGACGATATCGAGGTGTTTGCACTGGATGATAGTGAGAAAGGAAGGACGAATGTTGTGCAACACAAGATCAATACTGGAGATGCGCAACCGATAAGACAACATCCCAGGCGAGTTCCTTTGGCAAACCGTAAGGAAGCCGAGCAAATTATCACCGACATGGAAGAACAGGGAGTGATTGAACTCTCGAATAGTCCATGGGCATCCCCGGTAGTGCTTGCCAAGAAAAAGGACGGGTCGACAAGGTTTTGTGTAGACTACCGGGTGCTTAACAATGTGACAAAGAAAGACAGCTATCCTTTGTTCAAAATTGATGACACCTTGGATACTCTATCCGGGTCTAAATGATTTTCGCCCTTGGATTTGAAAATCGGATACTGGCAGGTAGGCTTGGAGCCAAACGATAAAGAGTAAACTGTGTTTACAATTGGAACTGGATTATGGCAGTTCAAGGTCATGCCCTTTGAACTATGCAATTCTCCTTCTACTTTTGAACGTTTGATGGAGTAGGTACTGCGTGGACTGTCCTGGAAGACATGTCTGGTGTACCTAGACGACGTGATAGTATTAGGCGGGTCTTTTGAAGGACACCTTAAGAACCTAGAGGAGATATTCCAAAGATTACGCGGGACAAATCTTACCTTGAGCCCCAAGAAATGTCAGCTATTTTGAAAAGAGGTGAAATACCTAGAACATGTCGTTTCGGAGACCGAAATAAGAGCTGACCCTGACAAGATAAATACGGTACAAGGGTGGCCTACACCAACAGATACACCAACTACGCAGTTTCCTAGGATTGTGCACATATCACCAACGTTTTATACTTGGGTTTGCAAACATTACTAAACCGTTGACGAAATTAAACGAAGATGGACAAAATATAATTGGAATGACGACTGCTACAGCGCATTTGAACAATGAAACGACTACTAGTTACAGCGCCAATTCTGAGTTATCCACGGATAGAGGGGAAGTTTGTGTTGGATATCGATGCCAGGAACACAGCTATAGAAAGAGTTCTTTCTCAAGTGCAGGACGGACAAGAAAAAGTTGTTGGGTATTTTAGCAAGGTCTTGTCGCGGCCAGAAAGGAATTATTGTGTGACAAGAAAGGAGCTGTTGGCCGTCGTCAAATCCGTAGAGCACTTTTATAAGTACTTATACGGCCGTAAATTCCTGTTAAGAGTAGACCATGCTGCACTAAAATGGTTACTGTAGTTTCTAAATCTTGAAGGGCAAGTTGCAAGGTGGATAGAACGGCTGCATGAATATGACTTTGACACAGAACATCGTGTAAGAAATAGCCATCGAAATGCAGACGCTCTGTCAAGGAGACCTTGGCCGGTAGACTGCGTTCATTGCTCCAGGATGGAAGGGAAAATAAGTGTCATCCATAGGATGACGGTGACCGATGATACTTGGCAACCCGAAAAAACACGAGAAGACCAGGAGAATGACGTCAAATTGGGACGTATTATTGAGTGGAAAAGTAGAGGACAACGACCAGCTTGGAAAGAAATTAGTATTTCAAGTAGAAGCCTGAAGGCATACTGGGCACAGTGGGACTCCTTGGTGATTGAAAATAGAATCTTGAAACTACGCCTGGAATGTGAAGATGACTCTGAGAGACTTCAAGTGCTAGTGCCGAAAAGCAGAGTGCCGGAAGTGTTGCAGCACTTGCTCGATGGTATTTCCGGAGGGTACTTTGGCATGAAAAGAACTCTTGAAAGAGTGGGAGAAAGTTTCTGTTGGGTGAACTGCAAAGAAGATGGTGCCGGAAATGTGAGTTGTGTACTTCTGAAAATGGCCCGGTTACAAAACGGAAAGCCCCAATGAGACAGTATAACGTGGGGAATCCTTTTGATAGGGTGGCCATTGATATAGCTGGTCCGTTTCCTGAATCAGAGAAAGTAAATAAATACATCTTGGTTGCAATGGATTATTTTACCAAATGGCCGGAGGCGTATGCTGTATCTAACCAAGAAGCCGAGACAGCTGCAGATGTACTAGTGACGGAGTTGCTTTGTCGCTTTAGAGTTCCGTTGGAACTACACTCCGATCAAGGTCGGAACTTCGAATCAGTGTTGTTTCAAAACGTGTGCAAACATCTTGGAATCAGGAAGACTAAAACCATGCCACTTCATCCTCAATCGGATGGAATGGTTGAAAGAATGAACAAGACGTTAGGAAAGTACCTAGCCAAAGTTGTCTCTGAACATCGAGACTGGGATCAATATTTACATTTGTTCCTACTGGCGTACCGATCTGCAGTACATGACAGCACAGGATACTCTCCCGCCTGCGTGATGTTAGGACGTGAATTGCGGCTACCTTGTGAGCTTCAGTTTGGATTTAAACCTGGAGAAAAGATCGCAGGTGAAGATTACGTTAGTAAGCTTCGTGAAAGATCAAATAGCATTCACGAAAACGTCCGAAAGAATATCCAGGCAGCAAGCAATCGAATGAAATCACAATATGACACGAGAGCACAAGAAGGTAGTACCAACCTGGAGATTTAGTGTGGTTATATAATCCACAAAGAAAGTGTAGATGGTCGCCAAAATTACAAAGACAATAAGAAGGCCCGTACAAAGTGTTGAAAAGAATTAATGATGTAATGTACCGGACCAGAAGATCTCCCCGAAATAAACCGAAAGTGGTACACTTTGACCATTTAACATCCTATGCTGGCAACAACGAGGAGGACTCGAATAATGAGAATGGTGTTCCGGTCAATCTCGATTGCTAAAGATAGCTTTGATAGCATCGAATATTCCAAAACATAGTTATTCACTTTTTTCTCAATTTTGGGGAAGTCTTTAAAGTGCGGGTGTTTGTATTAACTACTACTGGGCACATCCGAGCGCAAAATTTCAGATCAATATCGATTGCGGAACATAATTTTGATAGCATTGAAAGTTCAAAAACATAGTTATTCAGTTTTTCTCAATTTTGGGGAAGTTTTTAAAGGCAGGACATCGCTATAGGGTGTTTGTATCAATCACTTTCGGGTACACCCAAGTGTAAAATTACAGGACAATATCGATCGCGAAACAGTTGTGTTAGCATCGAAGGTTCAAAAACATAGTTATCCACTTTTTTCTCAATTTTGGGAAATCCTTAAAGTGTGCGAGATCACTAAAGGGTGTTTGTATTAACTACCACCGGCTACACCCAAGTGCAAAATTTCAGGTTAAAATCGATCGCGTAACATATTTTTGATAACATTAAAATTTCAAAAACTTAGTTACTCACTTTATTTTTCAATTGTGGGGAAGCCTTTAAAGTGCAGGACATCGCTATAGAGTGGCTCTTCTAACCACTACCAGGCACACACGAGTGCAAAATTTCAGGTCAATATCAATCGCGGAACATAGTTTTGATATCATCGAAAGTTTAAAAACATGCAAATAAGAAAGAGTTTGAAAATTTTATACTCATTGATATGTAGTATTTACAGGTAAGTTTCAAAATTACATTTTTAATCGATTTTATTTATATTTCTGCGTGTTCTTGTAATTAGAAAAAAAAATAGAATTAATAAATGGAATTATTTCAGTGAGTCGGATATGAAAAAGGAAGACAAACTGAAAGAACTTAAATTACAATATCCATACAAAGTCCTACATACTAAAAGTATTTTATGGAAGTAGAAGTAGTGACCTATTATTGCTGACAAGCAGTTGTTTTTTTGCCCTAAAGATTTATAGATGTAATTGATGACGAAGGTATAGCTTAATTAAACAATCAATAAGAGCTATGTTTGCATTATTTGGCAGACTTTCAAGTTGGTTAGTATTTGATTTTCTTTTATATAAAAAACTAATATGGAATTCGTTTATTTTAAAGACAAACCGCATCCGGAAGCAAGTATTGCATTTTGTTGCATGTACAAAGATAAAACCGTCCACACGGATCAAGAAAAGGCTTCCACATCATCATCATCATTGTCTTCGTCGTCAGCGCTTATGGATATTATGGTAGGTGATGTATAGTTTCTTAAGGGCATGGAAGCGGATATTTTTGAACAGTTCGGGTTAAGGTGAAAGATGTTTAGGATCAGAGGTATACATGTCGTTTATTTCGAGCAGTTGTTCGAAATAATCGCCGGAGAGAATGTGTTCATGACCAAACAAGGCAAAGAAAAGAGTACAACCAAGAATCTCAAGTTTGGACATTCGGATGGCACAGGAAACTATCGGAAAAGTAACATCCCAGTGACGCTGGTTGTCAGAGATATAGGAAGCAAGCATGGTCTTAAGAGAGAATTAACATGTTCGGCAGGATTGGCTTGGGATGGTAATGGGTGGTGAAAAAAATTTTGAAATGATAACGACCGTACAAGGAAATGCACTGACGGCTGCGGAATTGTACACCCTTATCTGTGATGAGGTATTGAGAAACGGCAAAATATAGCCAAACTTGGTTTTTAAAGATTTCTGTCACGGACACTGCAGTTGCGTTATGCAACGAAAAGAAAAAAGAAAGCTTTGGAAAACAATCAGCCACTAGAAAGATATAGGAATGACCACGGGTGAATGAGGAAGAGAACCTACGATGTTACAGGAAATGACTTGCCAATGATAAGATGGTTTGGCAATAGGAGCGAAGATGTGACAACAACTTGCTAGTTTATAACAACAACGTTTTATGACGGCAAATTGCCAATTGGTAACAAGCTTAGCAAACGGGGTTAAGTCCCAAAATATTTATAGAGCATGAGACTGATACTTTTAGACAGGGGAAAGGGTGTTTGGTCAGCTTAGTAGTATAAAACGAAAACACAAGTCAACACAAAGTAACTCTATCCGTATTTACAAAATATTTACATGAATGTAATAAAGCAATAATTGACAAATCTTAAGTACGACGTCCAAGTAAAAGTATTCTTTTATAACTATAAATTATCGAAGCAATGGTTTACCTCTTTTGCTTACTAAATAACTTACGCTCCACTAGTAAAGCCCAACAGGAATGATGGTATTGCAGAATAAGACTTATGTACCATAACACAACAGCAGCTGCTATAGTTGAGATGCTACGATAACTTCCGTATATTGTATGTTAATAACTGCGGATCTGCAGGCGTCGAACGCAGTAATAAATGATTAAAGATGATTATGTTAGAATAAAGATGAAACTGAGGATACGGATGCGAGGATGCCCAGTGCAATCGGTAAAACCGGTCAATACAATTGTTTCAACACGAGGTACTGGATCGGTTGTTAGTAGTAAACAACTAAATTCGGATATTAATATAAATATTTTATGGTACTTATCTGATTTAAAGTTTTATTCCGAACTAAGGTATATTATTTCAAATTACCTTAATCACGCTGCAGACAAAAACTACAAACAGTTGCCTACAAATATGGATTTGTGTGATCACTCCTCCAGATGAATAATACCCCACGAGGTTACTGATACAATTCCAAAGCCCCAAGTTTACAGGCTTAACGTGCAACTTCAACGCACAAACTAATACGGAATTTGCATCACAATAAAGGTTAGTGGAAAGGTCCCAAAAGGAATAGCCAAGATAAACGACCATAAAACTTCACCATACCAGACTGAACTCTTCGGCAGATCACACCATACTCTACAAGATGGAAGAAGGAAATCCATTTTCTCTAAATAACGGCCAATCCTATTCAAGACTTGAAGGCATTATTGTCAAAACTGAAATTCGGACTAATTTATCCAATACGCTTTTGACACGCTCGAAATTACAACGACACCCAAAATGAATTGTAAAAGATTAGGATTGCACTACAATCCTAGAAAGTCACTAGCATTAAAATGCAAGAACAGAATAAGTTAACCTCGACCAGCGGCGTACATACAAAAATGTAACAACACCTAAAAGCTTTAAAACCCGAATAATGAATTATTAACGGTCGTATAGCTAATCATAATAACCTTTACAGTTATTCATTCAATAACATCACAAATACATCAAATACATCAAATCCGATAAGTAAATTCTTAAATTAAATTCCACATGCACTCATGCAAAATAACACCAGAACTGAAAATAACAGGACTACCAAATAACCAAACTAACATTAAATTACTAACATTCACGTTACCTGACACAACGATAGAGAAGTGAATATAGATACACACCATCACAACAGCCAAATATATAAAATTTTCTACAATCAGATTCGCAATTTTTTGCAACGTTATGACCCGAAAATAAATCCGTAGCAAAGGGACCAGAAGGAGGTAGGTGTTTAACTTTGTTAGCAACACAAACCGGACAACGTCGGTTTTAGCAAACGACGTCAGCTCTAAGACAGGGTCAGTAATTGGTTTAGAGGAGACAGGTAGAAGTTTTGGTCACGCCACAATCACCGGAAGTAAGTGAATTGTGATGGAAGGTTACCAGACGTTCCTGCTGCTGAGAAGGTACGACAATTTTGTGATCGTCCGGAGAATCGGCAGCGATAGAAGTTTTGTGGCGACAGAAAAAGATATTGTTAACTACAGACCAAGAAGGATAACGTCTAAGCGAATTGGGAACTTTTTGGATTATAGCATTGTATCAAGGATCAGAAGTAGGGCGAATGTCTTTGAAAGACGTAATGACAGAAATAAAAATGGATTCAAAGACAGAAACAGAACGAGCAAGTGTATCAGGGACGACATGATCTTGGCCTATTTTGACTAACGGACGGCACCCAAACCGAAGAGAGAGACATCCTTTCGGATAGGGAAGAACAGGGCAAAGTCAGGGCAAGAAAGGATGGTGGCTGAAACTAAATGATGTTTAAGGGAAAAAACACAAATTGACAATCGGGGGTCCAGGAAAAGATGGTATTCTGACGGGTGACGTTAGAAAGTATAGAAGTGCGGGGTAGCAAAATTTGGAATAAAGCGCCGGTACCAGCCAGCCATGTGAATTAGTCGACGGACTTCGGTAACAAAGGAAGAAGGATGGATGTTAAGGATAGCAGAAACTTTGTCAGGATCGACAATGAGATCATCTCGGTTAACGATGCAACCAAAATAGCGGAGTTCAGAAAGGCAGAAATTACATTTGTCTTGACGGAGGGTAAGTCCAGCAAGAAAGAGGCAAGAAAGCACTACGTCGAAGATCCGGAGGTGTTTCTCAAAAAAACGAGTAGCTATGATGACATCATCGAGGTAGACAAAGCAAAACGATTCTGAGTCAGAACCGATGACCTGATCGATAAGGTATTGAAAAGTAGCGGAAGAATTATGGAGCCCGAAAGAGAGGCGGCAAAACAAACTACGATGAAGGGTGATGAAGTCCGTGATAGGTTTGGATTCGGAAACGAGGGATTTGCCAGTAGGCGAAGCGAATACTTAGGGAGGAAAGAAAATTGGTATCACGGAGACGATTTATGATGGTGGAAATATAAAGAAGGTATTATAACCCCGTCGCCGTGCGTTCAGAGCCACTACCATAGTTGGCAACATTGATACTATCCACGTTCACATTATTGCACAACAAAGATATTACGACATAAATGCGTGTCAAATTGTATCACATGCCAAATACGTTTACAATGATACAAGTTGCACTTTAAAAAGATATAAAGTGCTCACTTAAAAATGTGAAACGCTTCACGATTTTGCGTGACATCCTTGCGCAGGGGTCATGCTAATCTCCGGGTATCTCGTTTGGGTGTTGTTTGGTGTGGGTTACGTCATGCCATCGTTGAAACCACATTTAACGTTTTCCCTCTTCTTTGTTCGTAGGTAGGGCGAAGGAATAACCAGGTAAGGAACGATAAAGCAAGATAAAGAGGAAACCTACATTCTGAAAGAGAAAAGACAAAAGAACGACACAGGCAAACGTCACTGTTCGACCTCTCGTTGGCTAATAATCTCATGTCCTGTCCAAACCGCGCACTTCGCCACTCTGCGCCTGCGCATTCCTTTTGCGCAAACGCAACTGTCCGAAATAACGGAAATGAACAAGTCTATTTTAAAAATAATGGTGGGAATTCACTCACAAATTTAAAAGTGTACATCTCCAAATTTGGAATGCAACAAAGGAGATAGGCGTCTTTCTGGGTGACTTGATTTACTTTGTGGTAATCAATGCAGAACCTATAAGAGGTGTCCTTTTTTCACTAGGACAATAGGACTAAACCGGGGACTGGTAAAAGGTTCGAAACTTCAAGACGTAGCATGTCGTCGAGTTCCGAATATGCTATCTTAAAAAACGGTGGAGAAAAAAGATAGTAGCGTTGTATGATAGGTTCTGCGGACGTACAGATATGGTGTTGGACAAAGGAGGTGCAACCAAGACGAGGAGGCTGTGTGCAAAAAGTAGTGGAAATAATGAAATTTAACTGATATTATGCGGAAGTAAGGTCGGACACGATGTGGACAGAATAGGAAATAGTGATGACCAATGAGTAAGGAGAAGCAAATGTTCATCGGCCATCGCGAAAATTGGAAACACATTGTGCCGACTTCCAAAAGTCGATACCCACAATCAGTTGATGAGAAGCTTCAAGAATAACAAAAACATATGGGGTAGCGACGAGATTTGTAAGAGTAATGAGAATGGAAACGTAACCTAGAATAGTATATTTAAAATTGTAAGTCAATCTACGAAAAGAAGAGAAAATATGAAGGGGAAGTTGTAGAGAACATAGGCGGTCCAACGGAGACCACCAAGAGTAGTACGCGTGGTTCCGGTGTTCAGAAGACAGGCAAAAGGAATTAAAAAAATTTTGGACTAATAGATGTGAGCGTTCGTCACCACGAACATTGGCACAGGCGAAGTCTAGCAAGTAGCGAAAATGATCGTTCAAATCTTGGAAGGAAGATACGAGATTAACGACAAAGTAGGGGTTTCGTTTCGGTCTGAAAATCCTATCAACGGTTTAATAGATTCCCACATTGTTGCGGGCAGTCACGCCGGATTACTTCCTTGCAACCGCACACGTAGCAGGCAAGATTTGAGGAGGGAAACAATTAGGGGAAATATGCTTCATTTGATCGCAATTACATCTAAGGACAGAATTCGGAGTATTGTTCGAAGACATATTTGGCGGAGAAGAGTATGTTTTGAAGTAGTGGGACGACCAGGATGAGCTACAGCAGCGAGCGTAGAACTGGCGACGAAAGAAATTCGGTTTCTGTTAGGGAGTGTCCTGTGAGTGGAGGCGAAATGGTCATAGGAACCGGTAGTATTTCTAAAAAGTCTGCCCAAAAGCGAATTCAGATTTTACACAGTCACTTCTCCTCTTATGTGGCACATAACTATCGACTCAACATTTTTTCGACTCCAACTTAAGACATTCGTCCTTGTTAAGATTATTTTGGATTAATGTCAAGATACACATCTATAACTCAAAGCTTGGGTTTTACCCTTCACATTCTAATCTCCAACCGAGGGATATTCACCCTGTAAGAAGCAGGTGCGTTGCGGTTGTGTCAAGGTTAACCGCTTTCTAGCTAAGGACGCAGCATACAAGTGGAAAATGTAGGGTGTGTGGGTTGCTGACCAGTCGTGAAGTAGATTTACGCGCTGCGACACGAACTAATGTTATTGCAAGATAAAATGTTATTCAGTTAATTAATTTACAATATTACTTCACTTATTAAAATACATGTTTGAAAGTAAACGTTCAGTCGCTGTATAATTATGTTTTATTCCTTTAACTAAGTTAGCCACAACAGGCCAACGTTTCTAAAATATATAACGTTTGATTTCTATACAGTCATGATTGGGTTTACATTTTGCAGTAAAACAAAAATAACTAATTGTAGCACAGTGCTATAACATAAAAATTGGTCCTACGAGAAGGGTTCTATTGTTTTACGAACTAGCAGGTTCATTAACACCTTAGCAATAATTAATGCAATTATTGGCCGGTCCGTCTTTCACTACATGAAAAGTGTTCCGGTGTTTTTCAAGCAAAAGTATTGTTTTACGGCAGCAATAATTAATACAATTATTGGCCTGCAAATATCTTGCTATGCAAAAGAATTCTAGTGCTTTTTAAAATTCAACTGTCGGTTTTCACAAGTGTAATCAGTAGTGCAATACTGAGTGATCTAGGCTATTTACTACACATCTGTTGGAAGTTCGACTATAAAGCTCAAGAACCATCAACAGGCATAAGGTTATTGTGGAAATTCAAGATTGGACACCGCCGTAGACTGAAAACTACAGTTGGGTGAGATAAAACCAATACATTATATTCTTTTGTTATATAATTGTTGCTTCCTATTGCATTTCTGCTCAGCCTTTAATTTCAATCCGCGACAGTGCGTAGTAATTACTAAAATGTCAGAACAATTAAAAGCTTTAATGAGGCAGCGTGCCGTGCTAAAGGCTAAATGTACTAACTTAAAGAAATTCTTAGGTGAAGCTGAGGAAAGGTTTAACTCCCCCGGTAATTTGCATTTAGGAATTTCTCTTGAAATACAAACGCGTATTGATAAATTTGAACACATTATTGATGATTTCAAAACAGTTCAATCACAAATCGAGGTATTGGACTTAGATTTTGATACTCAACTTCTGGAAAGGGAATCGTTTGAAAATACTTATTATAAAATTATGGCTATTGCAAAGGGAATGATACGAGAAGAGATAGGCAAGGTTGGTAACGAGGTTGATAAGAAAGGCGATGGAGTGGGGTCTGTAGCTGGTTCCATTTCAGGACAGCCTGATAGTAGTGCTACCCAAAATCAATCTAGTGCCATAAAGCTTCCACAAATAAATCTACCAGTCTTTAACGGTTCGTATGACCTCTGGTTAGAGTTCAAGGACATGTTCAAGTCGTTAATCCATGACAGCGACATTCCTCCAATTTAAAAATATCACTACATAAGGGTGTTCCTTCAGGGTCCAGCCATACAGATTATACAATCGCTCGAATTTTCTGCAGCCACTTATGAGATCGCATGGAACTTTCTGTGCGAAAGATACGACAATAATGCTCTTTTAATACAAAATCACGTAAATGCAATTTTTAATTTACCTACAATGTCCAAGGAATCTGCTGCTATATTGCGTACCTTTGTAGACAGTCTTTTCAAACATTTAAGGGCTCTGAAAAGCTTGCAACAGCCTGTAGATTCTTGGGGTACTCTTATCATTTTTATTGTCAGTAGAAAGTTGGATAGGGTTACCCTCAGAGACTGGGAAAAACAAAAGCCAACAGATGAACTCGCGACGTTAGAGAATCTACATAGTTTTCTACAATCAAAGGCCGATCTTCTGGAATCATTGGACCCAGAATCCATAACGAAAGATCCAAGTAAGCATTCTCGGAGCGGCTACAATTATTTTCTTGTCAATGCTACAGCAGAAAACTTATGTGGTTTTTGCCGGGCAAATCACACAATCTATACGTGTATTAAATTCCTAGCTCTTTCTTCAAAAAATCGCTACGATGAAAATAAACAACGCCAACTATGCGTAAATTGCTTGCGCCTTGGCCATACTCTTAAAAAATGTAAGAATTCTGGCAAATGTAAAAAATGCAACCTTTGGCATAATACCTTATTACATTTCGAGCAATCATCTTCTACCGTTCATTTGCATTCCCAATGCTCCACCTGAAGGTACTACATTGGCCAGGAGGCGAGTTTTTGTTGCCTGAAATTTAGAATTTTGCCGAACCCTTACCGTTCCAGGCAAGGTAACGATCTTTAACGTACGTGACAACACTCACACACGGGACCTCCATTTAACCTCTCATCCGAACGAGGGCGTAATTTTTGTGAAAAATGCTCACCTGCCATTTTTCAAGCAGTCGGCCGTGTCGGGATTTGAACCCAGGACCTTGGGATCCGTAGTCTTACGCTTACTACATTGATCCACGGCGACGCCCTAATCATCTTCTACCTCTGCTTCATGTCCTAGCGGGCCCGCAGCGCCAACTTCTGGCGAGAGTGGTCCAGTAGTGCCATCTACACCTGCTCAAAATCAAGGAGTAGCCCTATCGAGCAGTGTACCGTTGGCAGCCACCGGGGTTTTACTTTCAACTGTCACGGTACAAATATATGATTCCTGCGGAACACCTCATGTTTGTAGAACTGTTCTTGACTCAGGGTCACAGTCAAATTTCGTGACAAGTAAACTTTGCAAAGGTTAAACTTACCTCTCATTAACATTGCAGCATCAAGTGTGGGTATCAATCAAGTTGCATCGAATCTTCAGTATAGATGCGTTATTAAAATAGAGAGCATTTATTGTAAATTCCAAGCATTCTTGCCTTTTTTGGTTATTGACAAGATTGGTGCTAACCTTCCAACTATGGAAATCGAGGTCGCAAACATAAAAATATTTCCACATATACGTCTGGCGGATCCAAATTTCTATAAACCGGGTCCAGAAGATCTATTACTAGGTGCTGGAATTTTCTGACAATTGCTGTGCATAGGCCAACATTTATTGGGGCCTAATGCCCCAAGTTTGCAAAAAAACCAAATTGGGTTGGGTTGTGTGTGGCTCCATGCCTCTCAACTCTCAGAAAAAAGCCTATATGTGCAATTTGGTTGAAAATCTAGATGCGCAAAATCAACTGGAAAGGTTTTGGGCTATAGAAGAAATTAATGACGATATGCGTTTCCTGTCTGTAGAGGAAACAGAGTGCGAATCAATATTTACTAAAACTACAACTACTACTCCCGATGGGCGTCTGGTAGTTACAATTCCTCTCAAAAGATCGCCTCTGGAGTTAGGGAATTCAAAAAGTTTAGCTATAAAACGCCTGCTTGCCCTCGAATGCAGATTTGAGCGCAAGCCAGATACAAAGGTATTATACGTTCAATTTATGGCTGAATACGAAGCTTTGGGGCATATGACCAAGGTCGTTGAAGATAACTCATTTCAACCAAATTATTTTCTCCCACACCATGGGGTACTCAACGAAAAGAGTGCAACTACGCGCCTCCGCGTTGTTTTTGATGGGTCTTCACCCTCCAAATCAGGCGTATCGCTGAATAACTTACAAATGGCTGGGCCTACGGTACAAGATGACATTTTTTCACATTTACTACGTTTCCGTCAAGACACCTTTGTAATACGGGCAGATATTTCTAAAATGTATCGACAAATACTTGTCCATCCCAGTCAAAGGCAACTCCAACAAATCGTTTGGCGAAATAACACCCTTGAACCCATAGCCACGTATCAGTTGAATACCGTAACATACGGCACCACCTCGGCCAGCTATTTAGCTACTCGTTGTTTGCAATATCTAGGCGAACAGAATAAACAAAAATATCTAGATGCTTCGCAGGTCATCTTGAACAATTTTTACATGGACGATATGTTTGCTAGTGGTTCATGTGCTTCTAAGTTAGCTTCTACCGTTAGTCAAGTCAAGGAAATACTCCAAGCCGCTGGATTTCCGCTTAGTAAATGGATTTCAAATTGTCCTTTCGTGTGGAAAGAGCAGGAATTTGGTAACAATATTAAACTTCGTTTTGGAAAAGGCGAAAGTATTTCTGCGCTTGGACTTTTTTGGGACTGCAAAAGGGATTCCTTGCAATTTCTAATTAGGGCTCCGTCGGACAATAAATTCGTATCTAAGAGAACTATACTATTCGACATAGCTTCGATATTTGACCCTTTAGGCCTCATAAACCCTTGCATTGTAACGGCAAAAATATTGTTGCAACAACTATGGCTTGAGAATCTATCTTGGGACGAATCGATCCCTTTTTGTATCTATACTAAGTAGCACGAGTTCAGAAGCCAATTGCTCATTTTAAATGAATTTGTCATTCAACGCTACGTTTGTCTAAATAAACCAATAAGGATTGAGATACACGGTTTTGCTGATGCATCCCAAGAAGCGTATGGTGCTTGCGTCTACGTACGTAGCCTTGATGCGTTCAACAACATAACCACGCACCTATTATGTGCTAAAAGTCGCGTTGTTCTATAAAACTCTAACTATCCCTAGGTTAGAGTTATGCGCGGCTCTAATGCGAGCCCAGCTGATCAATAAGGTGCGACAATCACTAACCATATCCATCGACACTTACAAATTGTGGTCGGATTCCTCTGTAGTGTTACATTGGTTGAATACTAGTCCTAGGCTCTTACAGATTTTTGTTGCTAATCGGGTGTCTTCTATTCAATCGCTTACTGACAATTCCGCTTGACAACACGTTAGAAGCGAAGACAACCCTGCTGATATTTTATCCAGGGGAGAGTCGCCTAAATTATTACAAAAAAACTTGCTCTGGTGGAACGGCCCCTCATGGCTGCAACAGCCAGAAGACCAATGGCCCGAGTCACAAATTGGAATTATAAGTACTCTACCTGAACTAAAGATAGGAATGAATTCGGTTCTATTTGCACCAAATAATGTAACTTCAAGTTTTATGGAAGGCTATTCTTCTTTAATCAGACTAAAACGTGTCATCGCATATTGTTTACGATTCTCCTTTAATGCTTCCCACAGAGATCCTCAAAACAGGCTAGCTGGAGAGTTATCAAGAGGGGAGTTAGAATCTTCCATTAAACAGTTAGTCAAAATGGTACAAAAAGAACACTATATAGATGAAATAAAATCTTTAAACAAGCTTAAGATTGTTCCTAAGGATAGCAAAATACTAAAATTAAATCCTTTTCTATATAACGTAGGTTTATTAAGGGTAGGTGGTCTTCTCCAGTATTCTGAATTCTCGGAAGATACAAAATATCCTTTAATATTACCCCATCAGCATCATCTAACAAAACTCGTTTTCCGGCACGAACATGAAGCTCTTTGTCATGCCGGGCCACAATCCCTTTTAGCCTCTGTGAGAGACACTTTCTGGGTAATTGCCGCCAGGAATCTTGCTCGTAAAACTGTACGTGAAGGCGTCGTTTGCTTCCGCACAAACCCACAACCATTAAATCCTATGAAAGCACACTTGCCTAAGTCTAGGGTTAGTCCGGCCCCACCTTTCTCAGTTGTGGGAGTCGACAATACTGGTCCTTTTTTATATAGAGGCAACTTTGGCCGATATCAGAAACTTATGAAGTGTGTGTGTTTTGTAGTTAAGGCTGTGCACATTGAGCTAGTTACGGATCTTACCTCCAAAGCTTTCTTAGCCGCCTTGCGCAGGTTTTCCTCCCGTCGTGGCAAACCCGCGTGTGTTTATTCTGATAATGGGCGCACTTTGTAGGTACCCGGTCCGAATTAAAGACAATCACTAATTTTTCTCTAAAATGAATCGGAAATTTACCGTACCTTGGCCTCCGAAGGCATCAACTGGCAGTTTATCCCTGCTTATGCATCTCACTTTGGGGGACTTTGGGAGGCGGGAGTTAAGTCGACTAAGGCTCACCTAAAGCGAATCATCGGTAATCAATCATTTACGTATGAACAGTATGCTACATTGCTGTCGCAGATCGAGAGTATCCTTAACTCACGTCCTCTGACTCTGCTCTCATCCGACCCCAGCGATCTAGAAGCACTAACACCGGCGCATTTTTTAATTGGTCGAAAACACACTGCAATAATAGATTACGACTTAGACCAACTTCCTGTAAATCGTTTATCCCACTTTCAACACGTTCAACAAGTCTACCAGCGATTTTGGTCACGATGGTCGAAAGAATATATCGGCGAATTACCAGTGCGAGTAAAATGGCGCCATCATGCCAATAAACTTCAGATTTTTGATCTTGTGTTAATTAAAGACGATCATCTTCCACCACTAAAATGGCAACTTGGCCGCGTTCTTCACTTAATACCAGGCAAGGACAAGATTATCAGAGTAGCAAACCTCCGTACTGTCAACGGGGATATTACAAGGGCATTGGTTAAAATTTGCCCGTTGCCTAAAGAATCTTCTTCCTAGGCATACTTATGGTTTTGAAAGGCTTGTCCTTTCAAGAGGGGGGTTTTATGTTAAGATTATTTTGGATTAATGTCAAGATACACATCTATAACTCAAAGCTTGGGTTTTACCCTTAACATTCTAATCTCCAACCGAGGGATATTCATCCTGTAAGAAGCAGGTGCGTTGCGGTTGTATCAAGGTTAACCGCTTTCTAGCTTAAGACGCAGCATACAAGTGGAAAATATAGGGTGTGTGGGGTTGCTGACCAGTCGTGAAGTATATTTACGCGCTGCGACACGAACTAATGTTATTGCAAGATGAAATGTTATTCAGTTAATTAATTTACAATATTACTTCACTTATTAAAATACATGTTTGAAAGTAAACGTTCAGTCGCTGTGTAATTATGTTTTATTCCTTTAACTAAGTGAGCCAAAACAGGCCAACGTTTCTAAAATATATAACGTTTGATTTCTATACAGTCATGATTGGGTTTACATTTTGCAGTAAAAAACAAAAATAACTAATTGTAGCACAGTGCTATAACAGTCCTCTACGAGTAAATAAGATTTTGCAGAGATACTACGCAATTCTTCCAACTTGGTGTCAATAATCTTTAATTCTGCCTCCGGATTCACTATAGAGTGAACAAGTCAAGGGTTTATCAAATAATTTTAGTTTGACCAAAAGACGAAGATATGCTTTCATATGTTCAACGATGTCCGTCGGCAACACAGATACATACTCCTGTAATCAATAGTTCAAAAGTAAGCTCATCCTTACGTAAACAATTTAAATCTACCTGGCCAGTCAATTTAACTTAAATAAACGAAATCTTGTTATTATTAACCCACTAAATATGGGATTTTACACTTTGATAAGTGAGATAGAATGTAACTGTAGTATTAGTATTGACTAAAAACTTCAAGTGGTACAACACACTAAATACCAGGAAGCAAATCAACTCAACAAAAGAATATCAAAACTAACAAAATAAATTAAAATATACCCGAAGAAGAAAGAATTAATAAAAAATTGGCAGAAGCAACAAAATATAAACTATGAATGCTAATAAAATAGAGCGCCAATGTATTTAATTAAAACTCGAATTGCAAGCGAAAACACTATTCTAGTAATTTAGCCTAAAGTAGAACCTAAAGAAAATCCCTATGTAACAGAAAAGGGACAAACGGGGTCAAACGTCAAAAAAAAAGGTTACAAAAATCACGTCCCACTTTGGGTATGCCGGTATGCCGCGCGGACAAAAAAAAAATAACGTACCCAACAAAAATAGTTCACACCGAGTACCGCAACAAAAAAAAAAGTCGAAAGAATGCCGTGCTAGCTAGAATGTCGTAGAGTGAGGTGTCACAAAAAAACCTTCAAGAGAGTATGTTTATTTGCCAAACCTTTCAAAAAACATGTTACAAAAAGGAATACCAACCCACGGAGAAAGTTTTTATCCAATATACCCCAGAGGATTTACACAGCACAAAACCTTACTAAAAATAATTAATACACTCCTTAGTCACTAATTTTAACCTCGATTCTAGTATTCTTATAACAAAATAAATAAGAATATTTTATGGTTTGTTCTCAGTCACAATTTCTTAAATACTTTATATTCCCTTTTTGTATTCAATATAATAATATATATATATATATATATATATATATATATATATATATATATTGATCGGTCGTGTTGAATCCATCATTGACAACGATGCATTAACGCAGAGAAAAAGATGTAATTAGGGTAAAATCTCTAATGTCATTTTGAACTATTCAAATAACCCCAGAAATAACCAACATTTCAATATATAGAATGAGCATTTCTACAAAGTTGAAAAATACTTAGCTGACCACCCTGAAATTGTTGTTACCAAGGCTGATAAAGGTGCAGTTACTGTGATCATGAATAAGCACCAGTATTTGGAAAAGTCTCTTGATCTTTTATCAGATACTTCTACCTATAAACCGTTGCAAAGGGATCCTACATTCACTACTCAAAAAAAGGTGAACGAGCACATAAAAAGGGGATGTTGGATGATTCTGAAAAGAATCGACTTAGTATTAACAACTCGACTCCTGGTAAATACTATGGATTACCAAAATACATAAACCAGTCCTCTCTAAGACCTATTATATCTACGGTTAATACACCTACGTATGGAATTGCTTCCTTCTTGTCGAATATTCTCCAACAGGCTTTCCCTCTTGGTGGATACAATGTTAAAGATAGCTTCACGTTTGTGCGACAATTCAAGAATTTTCACATACCAGAAGATCAAATTCTTATTTCACTGAATGTAACTTCTCTCTTTACTAATATTCCTTTATCTATGGTTATTAACATCATTAAGGACAACTGGAAAAAATCAAGCCCTTTTGTAATATCTCTGAAGATATGTTTTTGACAACAGTCAATTTGGTGTTTAACAATACTTACTTTGTTTTCCAAAAGAAGTTCTACTTACAATTATTTGTAACTCCAATGGGGTCACCTCTATCACCCATAATCGCTCAAATGGTTATGGACAATTTACTGTCTAGTGTTCTACCGAGACTACCGTATGAGATGTCTTTCTTAGTTAAGTACGTGGCCGATATCATCTGTTCTTTGCCAGCTCAATATGTTGACCAAACTTTAACAACGTTTAATGATTTTAATGAACACCTTCAGTTCACTTTTGAAATTGAAGTAGATGGTAAATTATCCTTTTTGGATGTTTTGGTCATCAGAGATACTACTAATCATCTGTTATTTGGATTGGTATAGTAAACTTACAAATTCTGGTAGATATTTAAATTTCCATTCTAACCATTCTTTGCAACATAAGATGAATACTGTTAAGGCCCTACGATATCGAATTGAGCATATATCAGTCTCACAGTTTATATCAAAAAATAAGAAATTATTGATTGACACTTTAGTGAACAACGGTTACCCAAAAGGAATGTTGCATAGATTGATTTATAGCAACTTCTTAAAAGTAAACGCTACAAAAATAGATATTACGTACAAGAAGCTTTCGTATATACAGAAGTTATCTCCACTTTTAGTACGATTACTTAAACAACCTAAGATTGCTATCGTTTACGAGCACAATTACTCCATCCAGAATTTGTTTACGAAACTAAAAGATCGTACTCCGAAACTGTTAAACAGTAACGTTGTTTACAAGATCACCTGCAGTTGTAACAATAGTTACATTGGTCAGACCAGCCAGTGGCTAAAGAGTCGCTTAACCCAGCACAGGAGAGATTGCAGAAAAAACTCCATTAAATGTGCATTGTTGTCTCATGTTTCTGCAACCAGTCATACACCACTGTTCCATGACACTATCATTTTGGACAATGAAACCAATTACAAAACTAGGTTATTCATCGAGTCTTTTTACATTAATAGAGAAAATAATCCTATCAATAATAAGATGGATGTTGACAGAGTTCATAATGTCTATTCTGCTTTGTACAGTAATGATATTTTCAAACAACGTTAAATATGATCCTTCATATTTTGGAACGTCCCCTGTCATTCATTCCTACTGAATTTGTCACTCTCAATTTTGTCTTTATGTTTTAACCGCCATCGTGGCATGACGTGCCCTTCAGGCAATTATTTAATGTTTTAATTTTTGGCCCACATTTATTATGTGAATCTTTTGGTAATTTGTTTTCAATTTCCTTTAATATAGTTGATCAAAGTAAGTAGTTAGCGACAGGTTATGTATTTCTTGCTAATTTCGAATTTTTTGTTTCCATTTTAGCCTTTGAAAAGGTGCGAAAATATATATATATATATATATATATATATATATATATATATAATACACATGTAAATTTTTTCATGGGATGTAGTCCAAATCAAACAACAGATTACAAATTTACTCTTTAATCAGCACCTAACGTTTCGGTACATATATATATATATATATATATATATATATATATATATATATATATTGCTGTGATATTTTTCCCCTTAAAGCTTTTATTATTTTAGGATTAACGAGCCCCTACGATGGGCGTCATAAAAGTGCTGTGATATTAGTCCCAGCGTTGGGCCGTCATAAATTTTGCTATGAAATTTGCCCCACGATTGGGCATACCATAAAAGTTGCTATGATTTACCCCATTATTATTTTAAACCCTTATGTTATGAAATGTTAAATTTGGTTTTTACCCCGAATGAAACTTATTGAATCAAATAAAGCAATTCCATAATACACAATATAATGATTGATAATATTTACAACTTTCAAAATTTTCTCTTTTTACAGAATACCTACATATACCAGATTTATGGTTTTCTGAAAGCCAGCAAAAATATCTTTTACTTATTTAGGGACCTTCGAACGTTCTAAGATTCCTATTGCCTTTGTCATAAATTGTTAAGTGACCCTTTTTTTTTGTTGACTCTTACAAATACACAATATGATAAATATTAAATTAAAAACAGTTTTCAATAATAAAGTGTATTAAGATTGCTAACCTGGAATGGGTTCTGTAGTTCCCTCCTAGTCTGTGATCTGCATCCCCTTTCTGTGTCCGCTTTCCTTATTACTGTGTCTGCCCCATAAATTGTTTCGTACCAAGTCAGAATATGTCCAAATTAGAATACTTTCATTTTTAAACTATTTCCAAAGTTTGAGTATGTTCTCCAAGTGTAAGTCGAAATTAAAAGTCGATATTAAAACCAAAATTAAAGTCCAGATTGAAATTAAAATCGATATTAAAATCCAGATTGAAATTAAAATCCAAATTACACGTCGGAATTAAAAACCATGTCGGAATTAAAATCCAAATTAAATGTCGGTATTAAAATCCAATTTAGATGTCGGTATTAAAATCCAATTTAAATGTTGGTATTAAAAGCCCTGTTTCATTAATATTACAAATGAATTTTTAATTAAGTCGTTTTACTTACGTCTATTAATAGATCGGCTTATTTTCGCTGCATAAATTCCCACACTTTTTAAATCTAATTTTACTTTAATTTTTTGCTTCACTGGTTACGTAAATTCTTAACACTTTTGAACATAGTCGTAGCCCAGTTTGAATATAGACTAACTTGTCGCTTCGTCATTATCGTATATATAAGCCGTATCTCCACCTGCTTTTCATTGGCTTATTTACGTTCTGGGACGATACTACGACTTTATCTCGCATACCTTGGAATTTTCACCAATTATTTAGTTTAAATTTTTCAATGCATGTCTTGCCTGTCACGTACTCCTACCGCATATTGTGGTAATTTCCAACTTTTGCTTTTTATTAACTCACGTATTCGAATGTTTGTTATTTATTATTATCTAAACTGAATAGCCTGGTGCTTGTTTATTTCTACAGAATATTGGATCTTTGAACAAATGTGATTTCTTCTTGTCACGTACGATTTTCTAATAATGAATTATTAGAATGCGTGTACGATGATATTTTTAACACAATTGTAACATCTTTGCAATGCCAATTCATCTAGGTTTCTCGATGATTTAATTTTGATGCAATTTGTTGCGTTTTAAAATTTTATCTTCACTTGTAAACTACTCTTAGACATCTTTATGTTCTCATGCATTTAATCCCATGTATTTTATATACAGTGTGCTCTCAATTAACAATATGTAGGGCGACCGATTTACTCTTATAATTTCTGGAATTGTGTGAATTTCTTAAAGTGGAAGTTGTTTTTATTTATTCTACGACTCCCATGGTTTAACCTACCCCTAAACTACCCTATTATCATAGCATTTTATATATATACACATATATATATATATATATATATTGACGTGATAAGGAGTCACGAGAGGTCATTGACACCCTAATTCTAAAAATAAATCCCACAAAATATAATAGAATTTGGAAAAAATTGAATTTTCCGTAATTTCATGGTTACGCCCTGTATAAAACAAGCGTACCTTTATTCATTGATGTACAATGCAAAAATGCATATTGCTCGTGTATAAATAATCACTCTGTATTATATAAGTGTATTGTAAATAAATGTCAAGTAACGTAAGTTGTAAAAATTAATTAATTGTAAGATACCGTAAAACGCATTAAATATGAACGTAAAAATCAAACGCTTTAAAATAAATACAAAACCATTTACTTACTTATTAATTATCAATACATTTTTGATAAATATGCATTTGATTTGCTGTAAACAGAGTCAACTTTACGCATTTAGTTTAAGAAACTACAATCAACGTGAATTTAAAACCTCAAAATCAATAAATAACTTTGTGTACTGATACGAAAGCAAATATTTCTATAAAACAGAACCCCTTTTGCATTAAAAATTAATTAAAGTGTTTAAATTAATTACTCTATGAATATTGCAATTTATTCTAAATAAATATTTCTTTAGAATATAAAAAGATAAGTCATCGGTATTTAAAGATACGTCAAATTCGTATAACTCATTAATAAGTAATATTTTTATTTCTAGAAGCAACTTGAATATTGAAAATAAACCGTAAAATTTCTGTAATAACCGATAAATAATCGATTGTCTTTTGCATTAGTATGCGATGCTGCAATAATAGTATACATGGGACGAGAACAGATAACACACGTCACGGATAACTGGAACTATAATTAGGTCATAAAACTCCACGATTTTAGAGGCTAAATAGTTTTTCCGAGAACTTGACATCATTATGTTCTATACTATTCAAGTAAGCTTCTGGAAACAGATAAATTTGTATATAAAGAAAGCGTTTATTTATTGGAATTCATTGATAGATTTCATTCTTGCAAGCACAAAATATTATTTTGATTTAACCACAAGCTGTTGCTATAGTATTTGAGTATGTAGTAAACATACTGTAATTTAACCAAGTTGCGAGGTTGTATTGAATAAAGATGCGATGTTTTAAACGTAACTTATTAAAAAAATAGAATTTATTAATTACGATGAAGAAGCAAAATTCCTCAATATAATGCTATTTTAATAAAATAATTGAAAGAAAGATTTAAGCAAAAAATGTACTTTGGTAATTGCTGTTTGAAATGAGAATTTTTTTATAGAGAATCTTGTAAGCGGATTTGACGTCAATTTAAAATAAGAAGATAATTTATTTCGAAGAGCAGTTTTCGTGGATTTATTTTTAACTGATTTATATTTAATGTAAGGCATAATAATAATAAGGGTAAATCATATAATACTTTTTATGTAAAAGGGCTGTATCAGGAGAATTTGTGATCAGAGTTCGAAATACTCTGATCTTTTAATAGATTATTTGTCAAAGATTCTTTCTGGCCAAAACAAATCTTTCAAGCGTGAAAATAATTATAACCAGGTAAACCATTCTCAAAATAATAAGTTTAATTCTGTTAATTTAAAATAAAGTAATAAATCTATTTTTTTATATCCTTCTTAGAAACTATTTTTGTTTGAAAAAAACAATGTAAAAGTTGTAAATGCTTTTGTATGAGAAAAAATATTTAATACTGTATAAATGCGTTGTGATATTGTTGTGTTTGACTTCATTTTGAAAAACTCCGTCGGTTTCGTTGAGCTAGCCAGGCAAAGTTAAAAAACGAAAAGAAGTGAACCATTTTAAGTTAAAAAAATTGCTGTATCTGTATCACAGCACTCTTTTAGTAACGCCCCAAAGCGAGGCCTTATCGCAGCATTCTTTTAGTGGCACCACAACGTGCGGCGTTATCACATTAATATATATACTTTCATAGCGTCCTCAATTACTCCTTAAAAGTAACTCCTGATAAGTAAATGCAAAAAAAAGTAATAATAGACAACAGCAATAAAGAAAAAACCATCTACCAAACAAAATGCATTTCGCAGCAAGAATAAAGAATTTTGTATTAACGTTACATCTAAACAACAGTGTACCTTTAAATTTTTATACAGAAAATCTTATGGACAGTCAATGCTAATCTTATTTTATAATAAACAATAAAATGCCGAGGCCTTAGAATATTCATTACACTATACCAAAGCAATTAAAAATTTCCATATTGTTTCTACACAAATTTTGTTTATCTCAGTGTGACCTGAAAACAATCACGTAACCACATTTTGTATACCTCAAACTATACTCTATAATTAAATCTGAATCTGTAAACTTTATCATACCATGACCAAATGTAAACAATATATTTCTACCTAGTACTAGAATAATTGGAAGGTTATAAATTAACTTTTATACCAAACAAAAATTTTATTATTTTTGTCCTGTAAATTATAAACGTGACATAAATAAAGCAAACTATGTGAGCTGACTTAAAGAATATCAAAATATCAAATACACAAAAAGAAAATCTAATATACATACAGCTTTGGGATTGATGCGTTTAAAATGGACACTTTCCAAGGGCCTAGTCTTTCGTGAAGTCGGAAGATTGGGGTCATCTAACTCCTTAAACACTGACTTCCTGTTTTCGTACCTTGAAACTTCTACGACATTTAAACCATATACAAAATAGGGATGGATTCGAGCCGGGCCGGGCTTTTAGATACGGCCCGGCCCAGCCCGAAATAATTTGTTCCGGCCCGGCCCGGCGGCCCGGCCCGAACCAAAACGCATTGGCCTGGCTTGAATTTCGGGCCGGGCTTCGGGCCGGGCCGGGCTAATTCGGGCCGGAATGTAACTAAAACCTTAAGTGATGTATAGATTTTTCAACATCTAAATGGAACGTATCGTTTGTTAATATATGTATTTTCAGTTGTATAAAAATACTTCTTTACTATTATTATGTTTTTCTACAAAAGTTGAATTTATCAACCTTAATAAATTATAGTTTATAGTATCATTTTAACCTCGAAGAATCTCAAAGGTATTTGGAGATGATGCACACTTGCACAGGCAATCCAAAATAGAAGGTGGTTTGCGTCAAACTTCAACCTTAAGTAACAAAATGCATTTTAGAATTCATGTACTACTACTAGTATATAGTAAAATATTTCAAGGAAGGTATTCAAAATTTGATTGAATATTGTTTCCTCATATTCTAAACAAAGAACGTTGCCAATTTCCATTTTACAGATTGCTGGTGTATAGGTCTACATTTCGAGAATGTGCTAGCATCCGTTCAGAGAACTGATTATTCAAGTCTCTCGTATCAGGCAGACATTACTTTGTTGTCTATGAATATTTTTTTGTCGCATGCTTTACTGGAAATTTTAATTATTATGAAAAAAAATGCCGCAACATAGAATATTATTTAGTATTTACATTTTAATTTTCTATATCCATTTGTTATTTAAAGCTATAAAAAGCTAATCGCATTGTATTCGGTATGGTTTTCAACAAAAGATACATTCAAATAATTAAATCTAATTAAGCTGGCTTTTTGTAATCGGGCAGTTTTAAATATTTTTACATATACAGAGTGGTTTCGATTTATTCAAAAATAATCTTTAGTGCAAGGCCACAATAATAAGTTAATTAATAAGTATAATACAATAAACCAGCTCAATTAACATACGTTGCAATACTCCTTCAAATTAATTAAATATAACACGGACAATTTCTATTTCAAAGTTCTTGAAAAGTGGAAAGAAGTGAATATTACTTAACGAAAAAAAATCGAAATTCACAAATCGGTTTAAATCAAATCATTTTCGTTTTCGATTTATTTCCATTATGACACACTTACCAATATGTGTGTAACTGTACCTGGGTGATATAAAGAAGAGCGTTAATTATAATTTTGTTTAAGAGGCACCTAAAGAAATCATTAAATGAAATTATTTACTAAATCAATAAATTGTATATTTCATTATATAAACTTCGGGCCGGCTCGAATAGCCCGAAAAGTTTGAGCAGTCTGGCCCGGCCCGGCCCGGGCCCGACACGTGCTTGGCCCGGTTTGGGCCCAAAGTATCAAGCCGGGCTTCAGGCCGGGCCGGGCCAAAGCCCGGGCCCGTGGCCATCCCTGACAAAAGAATTTAGCAAAACAAACATTGTCGCTTCTCCCATATGGTCGAGTAACAAAACTTGGAAACAACACTCGTTCTTATATCCGTATCGGAAACGGTAAACAATGATATTGCGTTCGTGCAAGGAAAGTCTGTATAATAATAAACCCGTTAAAATCGTGTCTAGCCTCGAAAATATCCATGCGTCGATAAGAAAACAGAAAACTAATTGAATCGTACTTGTGTTGGAAAGCTTTTCGGTAATTTCATAAATCAAAACTTATATTTTTTTAACAAGCGAAACTACAACCAATAATATAAAAACTTGGTAACACCGGTTGCAGCGTTTTAAACTGCAACGAATATTCATTAACGTGTGTAAATACGAGATAAGAAATATATACAACCAACTTCGTAGAAATTATTAATCACGCGTAGGATGGGTTGCCTAACTTCCCGCATTGAATTCAAAGAAGCGTAACATACAAATTAATAATTTATATTAAGTAAGTTGTAAAGATAAGCGTACTAGAATCATTAATGGATCGGAATTCCTGATTTAAAATAACCTTGTTGAAACTCGTACATAAACTTATTGTAATTTTTAGAAAAGTTATCGTTGATGATAGCAGAAACAGCACATTTTTAACGCTATATCAAAATAGAATAGATTGATGTATTTAAAGTAACTTGATGTAATTTAATAGCAACTATTTAAATTGAGAAGGTAGTCGAAATTGTTAATAAATACTCAAATGGCTGTGAATGAAGTAAGGAATGTGAAATTTGATTAAATAAAAACGAAAATATTTAAATGCAGGAACTGCAACTAAGATGGCAATATTTTGTTTGCCATTTCATTAGCAGTTTGATCATCAACTACAAAAACCTTTCTTTAATATGCATCATTTTGGAATCGCTGTCTATTTGAAGTGCCTAATTTTTAAATTCATTTGAATTTATGCATTTCTTTGCTTTTCAGTGGTTGTACATGTAGCACGACATTACATGAAACTCCGAGAACTATTTCTCATCACTGTTTTCGACAGTATTGCTAGTCACATGCCTCTAAAAAAGAAGTTTTTGATTCAAAAATAACTAGCTAGACTCAAAATATGCTATATTTCCTTGTATTGAATAGCATAACCACTTCCGAGTGTGTTTGAGTATACTTTGGAAACTCAGTTTGCGGCCGACAAGGATCATTTTCAATTACACATCATCAGCTATGTTAATATTTTTGAAATGAGCTTTATCGAAAGGATATCTTTTTTTTTAAATTATTCAGAAATTGATGCATCTATCCCTTTGTCTTTGATATTCAATTGTTGGAGTTCTCTTATTTTTAATTTAGTTGTATCTTTTTTCTGCTCTTTGTCCATTATTTCAATTATAACATTCTCGGACTAACTAGGTTGATCACACAGGATTTAGAATATTAGGGGCCAACTGCGCCGCTTACACTTACACAACTAAGGTTCACTTACAACGTAAGTGCAACTGCACCGCATCAAATTGTCACCTTTAGGGTACCTTTAGTGCTATGAAGATTTGGGGAATTAGATATTTTCATTTTTAATCATCTAGGGTATTTTCTGCTTCGGGTATTTGGAGAAGTTTGACAGATGATATTTGTTATTGTTTTGAGTTACTGGATGCTAAGTTTTCAATGTTTGTTACTAAGCTATGAGTATCTAAAGAAATAACAGAATTCCTATTCATTTCCAATATGTTTAATAGGCAAAACGCAAACTATATAACGTCGAACGAAAAGGTAAGGTTAAGGTTGTAACAAAACAAACACATCACGTGCTTTTCTGAACAAACGCGCATGCTCCGATCTCAAAATAGCCAGAAAAGTTGAACTTGAACCAACTTTTGGGAGATTGGAGATTCGGTGTTTTTGACGTTTCTCGGCGGTGTCACGTGATCACTTTAACCAATAGGATCATTCTCCAAATATCCAAATCGCCAAATCTCCATAGCACTAAAGGTACCCTAAGTGTAACTTTAGCTAAGGTGTGATTTAAGTAACCCTTACCGTGCCCTTACCCTACAGGTTGAGGTTATGTTTAGTTCTTGTTTACAATTTGCTGGTCTGATTTTCAAGCTTTGTTATGAAAGATTATTATGGATTTGATTTTTGGTGTAGAACTGTTTGATGAAATAGATGAATTGGAACTAATATAATTCGGTATTCCTAGAAATATGATTGTCAGGCAAGACTACTACAACAGCTTGCCAGATTATAAATTTTTTAAGAAATTTAGGTTAACCAAAGAAACACTAATGTTTATATTGCCACAAGTAGAAGATCAACTTGAATTTCCCTTGGATATGTAATCAGTTTCTTAATTTATAGCAAAGGAATGTGTTAAAATATTTATTGTAGGAATAATAGTGTGCCACCGATTATTCAAATACTTACTTGCTTGAGATATTTTGCTACGGGTGGCCATATTGATGCAGTAGCAGATTATATGGGAATGGATCCAACTACAGCAGAAAGAATTATTCATAGGGTCTCGAGGGCAATAGCTTCTTTATATAGAAGATTTATTAAACTTCCAACAACGCAGGCGACCAAAACAACAACAAAATCAGACTTTTATTCTATAGCTAAATTTCCCAATGTAGTCGGAGCTATAGACTGCACACATATAAAACTGTTGTCGCCAGGCTGGTATCCACATATTATAGTATGTTAAATTAATTGTTCAATTGTTGTAGGTGGAGATGCTGCTGAAATTTTTCGTACCCGCAAAGGTTTTTTCTCCATTAATGTGCAGGCTGTTTGTGATGCAAATTGCAACTTTATTGACGTTGTTGCACGATGGCCTGGGTCAAGCCATGACAGTATAATTTTTAATAATTCTAATATAAAAAGTATATTTGAAGCAAATAGGATGCCACAGTGTGTCTTATTAGGTATGTATTTGAAAATACTGGTTCGTCACAAATTTAGAGGACAAGATGTGTAATTTTGTTAACATTTTTAGGTGATAAAGGTTACAAATTAAAAAATTATTTCTTAACACCACTATTAAATCCCATAACTGAAGCAGAACGGTTATATAATGAGTCACATATTCGTACACGCAACAAAATAGAATGTACATTTGGAATTTTAAAGCGGAGATTTCCGGTGTTGGCTTATGGTTGTAGATTCAAACTGGAAAATATCCAACCTGTCATTATTGCAGCAGCAGTTTTGCACAATATTACATGTATGCGAAATGAAGCAGAACCAGGAGTTGATATCGAGGATATGAATGCCCAAGAATTAGATCAGTTGATTTTGAATGGTCAAATCCAACCCATTCCAGCAGCTGAGCCAGTTAATCGTCACAATACATACAGATCACTGCTAATTGAAACATATTTTGCTCATTTATAATAAATTAATTAGTAAAATGTAATACTATGTATAAAACATAATTGTTATTTTAAGTAGTTTTTGTAGTTTTCCTAAATAATATTTAATAATAATGAACTTGTTTAACATATTATACAAATGTCAATCGAAACTGTTTTTTAATTTTTTTATTTGCAACAATTTAATTTCAATGTCCAGTTCTAAAGACCTTTTGTGCAATCTAAATTCTTCCTCTTTTCTGACTTCCTTCTTGACAATATTGTCTAAAGACGTTTTTAAATATTCCGCCTTCAAAGTTGCCACCTCTGAATATTGCTGAGACAGAAAATTGGTGTGTATCGGCTGTACAGCTTTTGGCCTTCTACGCCCAGATGTAAATAGAAGTTTCTTGTTGTGAGTAGATTTTAAATCCTTTGGCGAATGATCTTTCCAGCTCTAAAATTTTATATAATACATGTCTGATATAACAACATCATACTTACCTTTAAATCATTCTCATCAACATTAACTTCGGGTGTCTGATCCTCGGGTATCTGTTTGATTAAACAATTTTATATGGTTTAAGAGAAACAAAATAATTCACTATACCTTTAGATTGCTAGCAGCACTAGTTGACGCACATGAAGCTGTATTAAGTTGCTTTGATGTATTTTGTCTATTAGTAACTAAAAAATTATTTACGACCGATGAATTTTCTACTACCTAAAATGTAAAATATGAGTAACAAGATTATACTATACAAACAACTTACAGCAATGTTTGGAACTTCAGCCTGTTCAAATTCCAATTCAAATAATTCCGAATCACCTCCAAATTCTTCTTCCATGCCATTAATGGTTACAGGATTCGTTATTTCCAATATAACATCCATGCAAGGATCAGTTTTGGGAAATATGTTCCACCTCCTGTAGCATGTAGTTCCCGCTTATTCGCAGCTGCCAACTTCCTTACTTCTCCTTTCTTGTTTGAGATTGAGAATTAAATTCTCGCGTGACTGCGTCCCAAGCACAGGTTTTTTCAGTCCATGTCGTCGCATCCGTCGTCTTGCATTCGGTAATATTTTTATATTCCAAAATGCAGTGCATTAGAAGCATCTTCTCTTCATTGCTGAAGTTTACTTTTTTCCTTTCTCCTGAACACCTAACATACTACGATTTGTGTTCATTTTACCTCTACAACACCTTCTAAGTCACCACAAAGCTCAAATGAGGTTATGTAATTTCCTAGAAAATTGACGGTTAGGTAAGTGGCTCTTTCCACTTAACGGTGCAGCATACCTTAGAAAGTTGCCCTTAACCATCTAAAGTGGAACTTACGTATGTATCACTTAAAATGAGGTACGGTGCAGTTGGCCCTAGGACCATAGATAAATAAGAGGCACATAACACCTACTTTATAATGGTAACTGCCATGTTAAAATCTAGCATTAAGTTTTATGCAACTAACAATACACTGAAGTTCGGAGTTTAAACACTGCAAGTGAGTGGCGTGTGTATATTTATAGTTACCTAATTTAAATTTTAAATTAAATTGACAGATAAAAGAAACTAAATAGTGGAAATTTGTAAAATATACACCACTGCTTCTAGTTCTGAAGTATTTGGCTTAAAAATATTCGTTAAGAGCATGATGAAACTGAAGTAACAGAGGCAGATAGATAGATAAATATTTATTTATTTCCACCAATATGATAATAATATTAAGTTTATAGTAGTTATACAGTTACTAGTAATAAAATATATGACAATATATAAGTATAGGAGTAAATAAAAACAAAGTATGTACATAAAATATGTAAACTCATTAATAATGAATTTATAATCTAAAATTTTATTAAAATATAGGCTCAATAATGTATAAATATGAAATATAAAATACTTAAATTATCTAAGTCCTATCTTCAAGAAACTCTTAGTTTGTAATAGCAGCACTCGCTGAATAATGGTAATACTGCAGATTTAATTTTAGAAAAACTATCAAGGGAGTTAAAGGTTCTTGATAGTTGTTATAAGGAGTTGGCGCCATATATATATATATATATATATATATATATATATATATATATATATATATATATATATAGTTAAAGCCCCATAAATACAAAAAATTCTAAAGCCGGGTTTTTGCACCATACCTTTAGTTTTAATGTCTACTTAGTAAGAAACCCGTACGTGTAAGATAAATATATAAAAATACAAAAATTACTATCCCCGTATCTGCATAAAGACATATCTACTCGTAGTTAAAACACCGCATGTCCCATATACATAGTTAAAGCACCGTATTATATACGGAAGTACGGTGATATAGCTTAGTAGAAAGAGGATGCGTGATTATTACTAAGTAACTATTAAGATATTTGCTAGTAACATTCTGCGTAATTTAAGTAGGTACTCTTCCGTTATCCTTTTATCGGTTTAGTATGTATTAATTAATCACCGTTGCTGCAGTATGTTTTGTTGCATCCAATTGATTTTACGAATTTATTAAAAGTAGTTGTATTAAAATTAGTGTCTTACCCGAGTGTCGTATAAAACATGTCTTTGGTTTTATATTAATTATTACCGATCGAACATCAATTTTAACCATGACCACCCGTGGGAAACTTATGGTTTTGTTAGCAGTGAAAGACTGTGTTAACAGTGATTATTATAATAAGAAGCCTTTGTTTGATACCACAAATAAGCTCGTTAATTAAACCGATAAAATAATTTCCAGTAGTGATGATAATAATTATTTATCGGAATGCTTGATGGATTGCGAGCTTCCAGTTTACATGGAGGATAATGTTGCTCTTGGTAATGTTAAATTCTCAGGTAATAGAACAACGTTTAAGGAGTATAAAGAAAATCTCAATATATCCAGTAGCAATAATTCTAATTTGAAACCCGTGCTTGATAAGCTTAGTAACTCAAGTAGGATTTGTAAACAACCACAGAGTGTAATCATTCATTGTGATATTAGATTATGTGGCACAGAATTCATACAATTGGATAAAAGTTTTCATTTAGAATCCAGTGAAAAAGATCCCATACTATTAGAATTCCCAGTTGCTACAACTTCCGTTACGAATGATTGCTTTAGAGCTGCAAATGCTATCGGCGCACTTCCGACAGACAAATCTAACGATATTTTTACCAAAGACGAGCTAACACAACTAGAGATTTTTTTAGACAGCAATAGCATAGTGCCAACAGATACATTATGTGCAAGATTGACCTATACATGCCTATGTAGTCAGCTCTTTTGAAAGTATAATAATTACTATCACAATTAGTTTTTAAATAGTTCGAGGAACGCTGTGAGAGGTTTCTAGGTATATACTAATTAATAATGTTGGATGGTGTACATCTTCTTTAACTGCTGGAAAATCGTTTCTCATGACGATACATTCTACAATATGTAGATTCTCAAACTACAAGTTCACAAAAACAACAATTATTAGAAGATAAATCTGAGCTTGGCAACGTAGAAGAACGACACACAGAAAATGGTAAATATGGAAAGGGCATAACTGATAAATTTGTTATATACTTATATCTTTCGTAATTTTTAGATGCACATTTGCATACGAAGTCTGGAAGAAAAAGAGGGCGAAAGGTTTCGAAGATTCAAACTCTGTAAGAAAACAAAGAAAAACAAAACTTAGTAGAATCCATATGGTTTTAGCACTTTGTTATTATAAATTAAGATGGATTGATAAAATTGATGAAGAACGAAAAGTGCACATAAACAACTCATATTGGAAACTTAACTGGACCGAAAAAGATCGTTCATATTAAACAATATCTCGCGCACTGATGTTAAAAAACGACGTGTGAATGAAACAGACAATTTTTTGAAAAATAACAGTTTCAAGTATTACTTGAAAACGAAACAAGACGAGGCACAGAAAGTATGTAAATAATTTTTTCAAACCACTTTAGGTTAAAAAAACTAATGTATGGCCTATACAGTGTTTCGTTAAGCAATCAAAAGATTATTATAAAGAAAAGCTTCAACGTAAAAATTTCTACAAAAAAAATGGAGGATTGCATTGAAAGTTTTCAACCCTGCATTTCTCATTATAGGCGCGAGCATGCACCTGACAGATGGTATTTGCCAAGTGATGTTAGCATTATTTCGATGTATAAAAATTATATTAAAAAAAATCTGTATCAGCAGTGCTCGTATGAAGTTTATCAAAAGATTGTTAAGGGAAAGAACATCTTTACAAATTTAGGTCACAAAGAGTGCGAGTTCTGTGAAGAATTTAAGCTGCCTAATAACTGCTATCATCACCATTAGGTCTTCAGTCCTGGAACTGGTTAGACGCGTACCATCATTGTTTCCTATTATGAACTAACCTACATATTTCCCTGCAATTTGCAGTCTGCAACTATCACTATCTTATCTAGGTCTACATCTACCTCTTTTTTTTCTATCTCTGCTTGTAATATATCCCATACTATTCCCCAAAAATGCCTTGCCATGAAACAGAAAATTTAGATGAACAGTGTGAGACGTGTGAAAAATGGGGAAAGCACATACTCTTGCTAAGGAGTCCAGGAAACATTATAAGAAAGATCTATCTAAGTCGTCTGAAACTGGATCGATACGTGTGTCAGTTGATATGCAAAAAGTTATTATGTTACCACGTATTGATATGTTCAAGAAGATTATCTTTACTCAGAGGATTGTGGTTTATAACCAGAGTTTTGTTCCACTTGGGTCTAGCAGGAAAATAAAATCTTTAGCGGTCCTTTAGCACGAAGCCACTTCTGACCGATCAAAAAAAGATATTATAAGTGCATTCCACTCCTTCTTTTCATCGAACAGGGATTTTGAACATTTTATACTGTGGTTGAATAATTGTGCAGCACAAAATCAGAACAGGGTCTTCATGAGCTTTTTGGTGTACTTAATAAATTCTAAAAAACTGAATGGAAACACAATTACCATTAAGTATTTTGAACCTGGCCATTCTTTTATGTCAGCCGATAGTTTTCATCAGCAGGTGGAATTAGCTCTAAAAAGCTAAAGAAAACATGACTTTAATGATTCTATTTTCGCAGTCGAAAAATGCAACTGTGATAGAGTTGACACTAAAATAATGTAGGTAGTAGACTTTTTTAACTGGCAAGATTTTAGTTCATAGCAAAAGCTTAGAAATGAATCCACGTCCCTATTTACATGATATTATTCAGGTGATTGCACGGAAAGATCAGCACACTTTGGAGTACAGAAATGGAAACAATAACCTTGTCCATTTGGATTTTCAACAAATTAAAACATTACAGGGTGGTTTAAAACTTCTCAAGTCACATACCCAAGCGACCGGTATTCCAAAATCGAGAAAGGAAACCCTCCTTAAAAACTTAGATGGTATTATTCCGGAAAATGTTTTGGGATCCCTAGCGTCATATGATACTACTTAGTTACAATAATGCATTTTCTTTATCATAAATAGACATTCTTTAGTAATAGTTTTTGTTAGACACAATAAAGTTATTCGTTTTTGTACACTACAGAATTATATTTGATTCCTGAGCAACAACAATTATTTTGACGCATCATAGTGGATCATAGTCAAGTGTTGTTTATAACAAGTGTTTGGTGCACCTAATGTATTTAGTTCAATCGTTTAAGATTAAAGATGTAGGACAAGTCAAAAGTTACTTGGGTATGGCAGTAAACATCAATAGAAAAACGGTTTAATCACCTTACATTAAACAGAATATATTGAATGATTGTTATTAAGATTTAATATGTTTTAATCAAAAACTGTTAGTACTTCAATGGAATTAGAAATAAATCTTAATAGAAGTATAATGACAGTAACGTTATGGTGGATGTACCTTATCAGCAGTTTATAGAAAGTCTTATGTATTTTGCAGTTTGAACAAGACCAGATATTTCTAAATGAATAAGTTACTGGAGCAAATTTAACAATAATTGTTATACTGAAACTAAATGTAGTATAGGAGAGAAACATATAAAGAACTGTTGCATTCCCAACAACTGAGTCAGAGTATGTTGCTAAATAACTAATAAAAACATTCTAGAATATAATATTGGAGCTTGTCCATACTTGTACCAGATTTTAGAAAAAGAATTACAACTATATTTTAGACAGTTTTAACTGGAGCTTCCTTTTAGCTACATGTTTTTTATATGCTTGTGTTTTAATTGGATCTATTTGAATTGTGTGGTTATTGGCTTGGATAGTATTAAATTTAGAATCCTGTCCCTTACATATTAAATTTACATTTCTACACCAAAAGTATATACAACATCTTATTAATAATGAACACATCTTATCTGCTAAATTATGTAAAGGACAATTTATTGGAGTAAAATCCGTGTTTTGCATTAAAATGGTTTTCAAACGGATAGATATATTTTCAAGGTGTCAAATTCTAGGAATTAAGTAATATAATTGTGGCATCGACTTATACACTAAAAATGTTAGAAATCCACCAGGTCTTATTAAATGATCTTTCTTATATTCTTTGGCTTCTATAAAATCTGTCGGTAAATTACCACCGTATGCTGTCAAATTATCATAGCATGTCCTACAATGATCGTCTTTTATCATTTTTAATAATCTACTGGCTAAAAATCCAGTATAATACACTAACACACACTGACTAATTTTAGTTTTCTTATTTAAAGAGATGTATTCCGGGATGCCCACATCAAGATATGTAGGTTGTAATACATTTACATCAACAATTTCACCAGTTAAAAATTCCCGAAGATTGTCTAGTGTTCCCTGGTGAATATCTTTTTCACAGTTAGAGTATGGAGAATGAACAGACATGAAATTGTTCACTAACAGAGCTTTATAAGAAGTTTTAAATTGTGAGCATCCTGGAGATACATTCCTAACTCCATGGCTTCTTATGTAACTGAAAAAATTCTCAAGTGAATCTTGATTAAAAAATCGAGTTAAAAAAAACTGAAACTTATGTTCCAAAAAAAGAACATCTTTAAGATATAAGAAACCATAAAGCGTAAAAATTAAATTTTTTATGGAAGGGCTATTAACAAATTTTTGTTTTTTTGGGCAATAAAAGTTCATGGTTTGCAAAACCTTAATGGAATCTTTCCAAAATTTATGATGTGGGGATGCAGATGTAACACCACCTTTTAAAGGTTTTGTTGACGGCCCTATTTTTGCATTACCATTAAGGCTGTCAAATAATTGATCTAAAAAAAAAGTATCAATTCAGCTGTGAATGCTGCCTCAGGTTCCAACTTATTTCGATCTTGAATATCTGAAAGTACAATATTAATATAATTAAAGAGCTGGTCTATTCTACTCACTCCATTGTACAATTCTTTTCATCACACTTCCAACCTGATGACTAAATACTTGTGTACATGCAGAAACCTTCATTTTGTTAATTTTTGATTTAATAACATGTTTATCCGTTAGTTTTGGACATATTCGGTTATCATCTGCTTTATCCAAGAAATAAAACTGTTCAATATGTGACCATTTTGACACCATTTTAGTATTATTTAATTCAAAGTGCAAATCTTTTTGAAGAAGGTTGTTTCGAATGCACTTAAATATATGTGGCACATCATACAATGGAATCACCTCCTGGCTGCGCACTAGGAATCCAAAACACTTATTCTCTTCACCTGATTTGCGAAAAACTTCTGCTGTTTCATTAAGTAGCATTTTAATAGCAGCTTGATTAGCACTACCTTGATCACATATGGTAGCAACCACTGTCAAACCAATATCTTGGCTCGCTTTGATAACTTTTTTTATAAGCTCTTTAAGTGGTGCACTTTTAATTGGTCCATCGGAAAATGTGTAACAAATGGGTTGTTTCCACTTTGAAAAACACCTTGCAGCATAAAACATTCACGTGGTCTGCTAGTTTAGCTGATCTTTCAAAACCAGTGTCTTCTAAACCTTCGATCTTGTCATCTTTCCTATTATACTGTACACTGCTAGTTATTGACATTTCATCAAAAATAAGCGAGCAACATTTTTGACGTGGACCCATTCTTACAACATTGTCCTTCAGGTTCTGTATCAAAGTAGTGTTAATTCCAGGTAGCAATGGAATTCTATTTATAAAATTACTAATGGTTTTTCTTCCAGGCAAAGAAAATATTTTTGACCATAATCTGTAAGCCTTTCCACTGGCCTTGGCTAAAGTTAATGCAAAAACTTTTTCATCCACTGTAAATCGTCTGGCTTCAGGTTTCTGGTTTTGTGTTCGGACTTGAGAAACAATGAAATTTGCAGTAATACTATTTACATGGTCTGCCCATGTACTGCTCTTACAATTTTCGACAAATTTCAATTGTTTCTTCAATGATTTTATTTTTGAATTTGCCTTGCATGTTTTATTTTTATACTTAACAACTGCTTTATACAAAGTTCTTGCTTTGGGTGTCAAATTTGCTTGTCTTGTTGTATCAACTTCTGACAAAATGGAAAGTGTAGAAATTCCACCTAAAACAGTTTTTATCAGTCAATTATACGAAACCATTTCCAAAATCATACAAGACTGCACTTCATGGTTTTCAGAAATCAAATTCGGAATATTGTCTTCCTGATGGATGTCGAGAGTGATTAATACATCCTTTGATGTTCCAGGAATACTAGTGATGGTAGTGTGTTCTAGTTCTAAAACAAATTAACTGTTACTGAGTAACAAAGATAATAACAAGCGACAACTTTCTTACATATTTAATACATAGTAGAAATCAGTATACAAAATACTCTACGGCCAAAGTTATTAATTAGGTACCTATGCATTTTTTACCGAGCACGAATCTGCAATCTCCTTAGTTTTATTAACAAACGAAGGGGTCGGTTACTGCCCTTTCTACACTTCAAAATTGTAAACAAAAGACTATCATTCAGTGCAAAACTGAACTATTTTGTGCGTGCAAACAAATAAACCTTTGATGTATTTTCTAGTCCAATAAATGTTTTTAGCAAAAATCAGGTAATATAAAAGCTATTTTAACATGTTCAACTTGTATTCATGCAAAAATACTATTGATAAAACTAAGTAATAAATTTTTTGCTTACCGTTTCTTCGTAAATTGATATTAGGATAAGCATCTCTTCGTAAGCCACGTTTTGTACCTTCAACTAGAAATTCTTTTGAAAAATGGTCATTACATACAACATAACTACTGCAGATTTGGCTAAATGTTTTATTAAGTAACAAGGGGTTGTTTACATTTCTAATCCATAACCTAAACAGTTCTTCGTCATTTTTAGGGAAATAATGTCTTTTACTCTCGGTGTCATTGCACCCTAACACAACACATTTTTTTTTTATTTCGCACTCTATAGGTTTCCATTTCTGAAAATAAACGACTAATCTAACCATAACAGCACAAAATTGAAAAATAATACTAATTTAAAATCTTGGCGTCACCTACTACAATTACAATACGAATTGCCAACGGAACGAGACGATCGTTTACGAAGATTGCAGCGCTACTTTTATGCAGTGTTTAAACTCCATACTTCAGTTGTATAGCTGGTTGCCTAAAACTTAATGCTCAAGTTATGTATATTAGTTTCCATTATAAAGTAAGTGTTATGTGATAAGAGGAGATATTCCGTTGGATAGAAAAGAATGGGAACTAAATTACGCCCATATTCAGTAGCACACATAGGCGCTGCAGTATCATAGAAATATATTTATTTAGCCTTCGTATGTCGCTGCTTATGTATGAAGAAGTATTAACATCCTACTTGCATCACCTAACCTATAATTTGTGGTAAACGTTTTGTGTGCGAATTCAAGCAATATTTATGTTCGGTTAATATTCTTGAATATGTAATAACGTTTTGTATACGAATTCAAACTTGAATAAAGTGTTGTGATCTTGTGTTTGAAAATGGTTGGGATTTCTTGAGCAGTTGAAAATTGTTGGGGCTCAAAAGCAAGTAAACACAGGTTTCCAAATCCTTCAAAAGACCTTAACTTATTTTTAAAATGGGTGCAATTGTGTAGAAATAATAGACTATTAGGATCTATGACCCCTGAGAAGGTGTTTACTAATTGTAGAGTGTGCAAAATTTATTTTAGAGAGGAAGATTTTACAGCTAGTAATACACTTAAACGGTGTTTTTCCTTCAAAATTTTTAACAGGTAAGTTTTGAATTTGTTTTTACAATGTATGAAGTACGGTTTATTTTATTTATGGTTCTAATATAATTTCGTGATTATTCCCTGTGCAAAATACCTATCAAAAATTATAAAATAGTTTAAAATTGCAAACTAAATTTAATAATAATGGGTGATTATAGCCATATTATTATACATTTACAATTCCTAATAATTTTTGTATTTTTGTTTGCACACTTTTTGTTTACAAATTATTCAAGAAACAATTTAGGGGGGCCAACTTCACACTGGCCCCCTGACTTTCAGGAAATTTATTTTAAACCGGCGCAATTAATACATCATCGTTTGCACATGTATGCACATCCACTATTTTTGTTTGCACACCTTTTGTTTAAAAGTTATTAAAGAAACCATTGTTGGGGGCAACTTCACACTAGCCCCCCGACATTCAGCAAATTTATTTTAAATTGACGAATTTGATAGATCTCCGTTTGCAGATGTATGTACATATATTATTTTTGTTTGCACACTTCCAGTTTAAAAGTAATTTAACTTCAGCTTCATAGTCTTCGCTATACGATAGCTACTGTTGAAAACGTGAAAACATTGTTACAATGAACCCAATTGATACCTTTTTGTTTGCACATTACGAAACACATCAACTTTTTGTTTGCACGCCACTGTAAGTCAAAAATTTTTGTAATTTAATCACGGATGCTAACTTCACACATGTCCAATATCTCATTTTTGTGCAATTCTACCATGTGATGACGGAAATCAAAGTATCTTCGATTGCACATCATGAATCAAGTCGCTTTTTCGTTTGCACACCTTTAGTTCAAAACTTATTTAACATTTACTTTCGTACTCCTTGTGATACGATAGCTACCGATGCTGTTTTAAAAAACCGGTACGAATGCCATTGTTTATAAAATGCTGTAAAAACCTGTAATACTGTTTAATTATCTAACTACCACTAGCATCAACTCAAGCGGGTGCATCTAACTGCAAATTAATAGTCAAAAATACAACAGAAATTTTAAGTTTTGCTTGAGGGGAAGTACATACCTCCTGTTGTCTAGTATTCATACGAGACAGTTGAAAACTAGCGACATCTTGTGGCGCTATATAATAATGTAAATACATAGGGCTATATACATTTGAAAACAATATTATAGTAAATTAACGGTATTGGTATATGTGTATGTCGGGTAATGTGCAAACGAAAAAGTATCAATTAGTGTCATTGTAATCCATTTTTGCACATTTTGAACGGTAGCTATCGTATAGCGGGTACTACGAAAGTAAACGTTAAATTAGTTTTGAACTAAAGATGTGCAAACAAAAAAGCGACTTCATTCATGATGTGCAAACAAAGATACCTTGATTTCCGTCATCACATGTTAGAATTGCACCGAAATGCGATATTTGATATGTGTGAAGCTAGCCCCCCGATTACATTTAAAATTTTTTTGACTTACAGTGGTGTGCAAACAAAAAGTTGATGTGTTTATAATGTGCAAACAAAAAGATATCAATTAGGCTCACTGTAATCCATTTTTGCACATTTTGAACAGTAGCTATCGTATAGCGGGTACTGCGAAAGTAAATGTTAAATAAGTTTTGAACTAAAGGTGTGCAAACGAAAAAGCGACTTGATTCATGATGTGCAAACGAAGATACTTTGATTTCCGTCATCACATGTTAGAATTGCACAAAAATGCGATATTTGATATGTGTGAAGCTAGCCCCCCGATTACATTTAAATTTTTTTTGACTTACAGTGGTGTGCAAACAAAAAGTTGATGTGTTTCATAATGTGCAAACAAAAAGATATCAATTAGGCTCACTGTAATCCATTTTTGCACATTTTGAACAGTAGCTATCGTATAGCGGGTACTACAAAAGTAAATGTTAAATAAGTTTTGAACTAAAGGTGTGCAAACGAAAAAGCGACTTGATTCATGATGTGCAAACGAAGATACTTTGATTTCCGTCATCACATGTTAGAATTGCACAAAATGCGATATTTCACATATGTGAAGCTAGCCCCTGATTAAATTAAAAATTGTTTTGACTTACGGTGGCGTGCAAACAAAAAGTTGATGTGTTTCATAATGTGCAAACAAAATGATATCAATTAGGCTCATTGTAATCCTTTTTGCACATGTTGAACAGTTGCTATCGTATAGCGGGTACTACGAAAGTAAATGTTAAATAAGTTTTGAACTAAAGGTGTGCAAACAAAAAAGCGACTTCATTCACGATGTGCAAACGAAGATACTTTGATTTCCGTCATCACATGTTAGAATTGCACAAAAATGCGATATTTGATATGTGTGAAGCTAGCCCCCTGATTACATTTAAAATTTTTTTGACTTACAGTGGTGTGCAAACAAAAAGTTGATGTGTTTCATAATGTGCAAACAAAAAGGTATCAATTAGGCTCACTGTAATCCATTTTTGCACATTTTGAACAGTAGCTATTGTATAGTGGGTACTACGAAGTTAAATGTTAAATAAGTTTTGAACTAAAGGTGTGCAAACAAAAAAGCGCCTTGATTAATGATGTGCAAACGAAGATACTTTGATTTCCGTCATCACATGTTAGAATTGCACAAAAATGCGGTATTTGATGGGTGAAGCTAGCCCCCCGATTAAATTTAAAATTTTTTGACTTACAGTGGTGTACAAACAAAAAGTTGATGTGTTTCATAATGTGCAAACAAAAAGATATCAATTAGGCTCACTGTAATCCATTTTTGCACATTTTGAACAGTAGCTGTCGTATAGCGGGTACTACGAAAGTAAATGTTAAATAAGTTTTGAACTAAAGGTGTGCAAACGAAAAAGCGACTTGATTCATGATGTGCAAACGAAGATACTTTGATTTCCGTCATCACATGTTAGAATTGCACAAAAATGTGATATTTGATATGTGTGAAGCTAGCCCCCCTGATTAAATTTAAATTTTTTTTTACTTACAGTGGTGTGCAAACAAAAAGTTGATGTGTTTCATAATGTGCAAATAAAAGGGTATCAATTATGCCCACTGTAATCCATTTTTGCACATTTTAAACAGTAGCTATCGTATAGCAGGTACTACGAAGGTAAATGTTAAATAAGTTTTGAACTAAATGTGTGCAAACAAAAAAGCGACTTGATTCATGATGTGTAAACGAAGATACTTTGATTTCCGTCATCGCATGTTAGAATTGATATGTGTGAAGCTAGCCCCCCGATTACATTAAAAATTTTTTTGATTTACAGTGGTGTGCAAACAAAAAGTTGATGTGTTTATAATGTGCAAACAAAAAGATATCAATTAGGCTCACTGTAATCCATTTTTGCACATTTTGAACAGTAGCTGTCGTATAGCGGGTACTACGAAAGTAAATGTTAAATAAGTTTTGAACTAAAGGTGTGCAAACGAAAAAGCGACTTGATTCATGATGTGCAAACGAAGATACTTTGATTTCCGTCATCACATGTTAGAATTGCACAAAAATGTGATATTTGATATTTGTGAAGCTAGCCCCCCTGATTAAATTTAAATTTTTTTTTACTTACAGTGGTGTGCAAACAAAAAGTTGATGTGTTTCATAATGTGCAAATAAAAGGGTATCAATTATGCCCACTGTAATCCATTTTTGCACATTTTAAACAGTAGCTATCGTATAGCAGGTACTACGAAGGTAAATGTTAAATAAGTTTTGAACTAAATGTGTGCAAACAAAAAAGCGACTTGATTCATGATGTGTAAACGAAGATACTTTGATTTCCGTCATCGCATGTTAGAATTGATATGTGTGAAGCTAGCCCCCCGATTACATTAAAAATTTTTTTGATTTACAGTGGTGTGCAAACAAAAAGTTGATGTGTTTATAATGTGCAAACAAAAAGATATCAATTAGGCTCACTGTAATCCATTTTTGCACATTTTGAACAGTAGCTATTGTATAGCGGGTACTACGAAGTTAAATGTTAAATAAGTTTTGAACTAAAGGTGTGCAAATAAAAAAGCGCCTTGATTCATGATGTGCAAACGAAGATACTTTGATTTCCGTCATCACATGTTAAAATTGCACAAAAATGCGATATTTGATGTGTGAAGCTAGCCCCTCGATTAAATTTAAAATTTTTTGACTTACAGTGGTGTGCAAACAAAAAGTTGATGTTTCATAATGTGCAAATGAAAAGGTATCATTTAGGCTCACTGTAATCCATTTTTGCATATTTTGAACAGTAGCTATCGTATAGCGGGTACTACGAAGGTAAATGTTAAATAAGTTTTGAATTAAAGGTGTGCAAACAAAAAAGCGACTTGATTCATGATGTGCAAACGAAGATACTTTGATTCCTGTCATCACATGTTAGAATTGACATGTGTGAACTTAGCCCCCCTGATTTAATTTAAAAAATTTTTTGACTTACAGTGGAGTGCAAACAAAAAGTTGATGTGTTTTATAATGTGCAAACGAAAAGGTATCAATTAGGCTCACTGTAATCCATTTTTGCACATTTTGAACAGTAGCTATCGTATAGCGAGTACTACAAAAGCGAATGTTAAATAAGTTTTGAACTAAAGGCATGCAAACGAAAAAGCGATTTGATTCATGATGTGCAAACGAAGATACTTTGATTTCCGTCATAACATGTTATAATTGCACAAAAATACGATATTTGACGTGTGTGAAGTTAGCATCTGTGATTAAATTTAAAAATTCTTGACCTACCGTGGTATGCAAACAAAAAGTTGATGTGTTTCGTAATGTGCAAACGAAAAGGTATCAATTGGGTTTGTATCAATTTTTTCACATTTTCAACAGTAGCTATTGTATAGCTAGGACTATGAAGCTGAATGTTAAATTACTTTTAAACTGGAAGTATGCAAACGAAAATAATACATGTGCAAATGAAGATCTATCAATTTCATTGGTTTAAAATGAATTTGCTGAACGCCGGGGGGCTAGTGTGGGGTTGGCCCCCACAATGGCTTCTTTAATAACTTTTAAACGAAAGGTGTGCAAACAAAAATAGTGGATGTGCATACATGTGCAAACGAGGATGTATTAATTCCGCCGCCCCCTAAATTGTTTCTTGAATAATTTTTAAACGAAAAGTGTGCAAACAAAAATACCAGATGTGCATACATGTGCAAACAATGTGCAAACGAATGAGCTATAGAAATTAATTTTTTTCAAAAGTTGGGGGCTAACTTCTTGCGTGTTTAAAAATGGTAGAAATTTTACAGAGGCTAGTATAAAAGCGGTACTAGATGTGTGAATAGAGCAAGAATTTTATTAGGTGATAACATTTTTGCATAAAAGTGTTTAATATGGTACATCATTGATCTTTTAATTTTTTGCTCTTTTTGACAATAATGGTCTAACAGTTTTCACTGAAGTTAAATGATAAGTATTTTTAGCAGACGATTTGGTTTGTGCAATACCCCAAACACTGCCATAGGTAGGTAGTGTTGTTCAGTCGATCTCTCAAACATATGAAATATCCATAGAGAAGAATCCTATTATGAAGAGTGTTTTGCAAGAAATATATATTCCATCAACATCTGAAAGTGGAGAGTAACTACACTTACCATTAGTTGATATGCCTGTCACTCTTACAAAAGGTAAATTAAATATATAAATTTAATGTTTTATTATGTGCTCTAATAGCATAGTATTATATTTTTTAATTTATATTCTTGTAGTTACTTGAAGAAAGAATATTTTGCTATCAATGGGATTAACTCCGCAATTACAGCTTACACCGAGAAAGAAGCATTTATATAAGCAACTTAATTGTTATAAGAGAATTGCTTGTTATTCAAAGAAAACAAAAAATGTTTGAAAGAGAGATTAGTTGAAGCTACAAAATTTTCCAAAGACAATAATTTTGAAAAACTTGTAGAGGATCTGACTCCAATTCAGAAACGTTTTTTGATTTCAATTACGCAAATGTAGGAAAACTGCAAAAGGTCGAAGATATTCAAGTGATGATAAGATATGGGCACTTGTCTTATTAAAACAAATGGGAGGTTCAGCATACAAGTATCTGTCGTATATTTTATTTTGCCCTCAAAACAGACCATTGCTAAATTTTTGAATAAAATGCATATTAAACCAGGATTTAACGACATTATATGTAAGGATCTTAATACTGAAGCTAATAATTTTAAGCACCGGCAAGACAAATACTGCATTCTTTTATTTGATGGATGTAATTTACAGATGTGTAAAATAACACTTGATAAAGATTTTTGGTGTTGAATTTTCTGTCTGAATAAATCGCGTGGTGAATTTCTGTAGTCTAGTTTTCTTTGGTAGAATAGTAGGGTAGTATTTTTTAGGTATAAGCAGCAGAGCAGCTGTGGCAAACTACATCGTTGGATTAATTACACAGGTAACTTCGCAGCATTTATGGCACTCAAATTCTGAAAACTTATTGCAAGGGTAGAGTACGCAATATTTATGACACCCAACGGTGGTGCTCGAGTTAACATACCCTTTACTTCAGAATATTTATGGCGACCCGAACTTGAGGAGCTTGAATTCAAATAAATTAAATTTTATTTCAGGAAACTGGCGACCTGGAGATTAGGGTTAAGTGTGTTGTAGATTTTCTGTAAATATTATTAATTTTTGTGTGAGTGAGCTGTGTTGTGAACGTATGTTGAGGAAAGAGTGTTTGGGGAGTCAATGAGTAGAAATTGTAAGCAGTGATAGTGCTTTGTTTAATAAACCAGGACAGGAAATGGGAGAAGCAGGAGGTAGTAGGGATCAGTCAAAAACGGAGTCGGGAGATCAAGGGAACGAATTAATAGTAAGAAGGTTAGAGAGAATGAATGAAACACTGAGTGAAAAAATAGATAAATCAGCTAAAAAATTCACTGACTTTAAAAATAGTTTGACGGCAGAAAGGGAGGAAGTTGAAACGAGAGTAGAGAGGAATGAAAGGAATATAGCAGGAATTAGACAGTAAATTGGCCAATTAAAAACCGAAGTTAGGATTTTTGTGAGAAGGAACTTGACGGTAATATGACTGAAGTGAGCGATTCATGTAGGGATCAATTAGTAAGGTTTGAGAGAGAGGTAAGCGGTATAAACAGAATATGACAGCTTTAACGGGAGATAGACCGAGATTTTTTACAAATAATGCATCTCTAGATCAACAGATGAAATTTTATGGAGATAATCGTGTGAACCTGTAAATATTCATTAATAGTATTAGGACTTTAGTTTATAATTTATATGATGAGCAGGCCAAGTTAAATATTGTAAAGGCGTTATTAAAGGATAATGCAGAGACCTGGTACAATTTAGTAAGTCAGGGCATATAATCATATAAGGACTTTGAGGAAAAATTCTTAAAACATTATTGGGGTGATCACAAACAAGACCAAGTGAGAGACGACTTGATCACTGGAAAATATCAGGGGGGATTTGCAGGATCTAGGGAGCAGTATGCTATAAGAAAATATAGTGTAGCGAAGCAGTTAAGTCCGCCTTTAACAGACTGACAAATAATTAAGTATCTATCTAGGCATTTCGAAGTAGAGGTTTGGCAACATGTGGCATTGCAGAATATAGTTGAAAGAGACATTTTTGGAATACCTCCAGAAATATGATAGTGTGAGTACGGGGAGGTCTAGAGAGAATAGGGACCGAAACGTGAATCAGGTTAGACTTGAGAATATGGGGGAGATCTTCAATAATAGACGAGGGATGAATTTCAACAAATTTTAGGAATAATTAGGAGCAAAGGAGTAACTTTTACAGAAGTAATAGCAGTACAAGAGGTACATGTCAGAGACCGGGAGTACAACGGCAAAACAGCTCACCAGAGATGACAAGAGCACAAACAGGTGCAAGTGTTTGTGACAGTGGAGTAAGAGATAGGCCAGACGTTACGAGGAGAACGTATGCGGAGGTAGTAGAGGGACAACCAGGACCAGTTAAAATTTGTAAATATGAACATCCGCGGGAATTTATGACTATTGAGAGGAGTTGGAGCCAGAGGTAGTAGAGAAAATTTGTTTGCCAGTTATCGAAATAAAAATTTTAAATTATATTGTAGGATCATTGCTCGATTCAGGAGCAGAGGCGAGTTTAGTGTTGGAGGAATTCGTTAGCGAAATTAAAGAAAAAATTTGTGATAGGATTATGCCAATTAAGAGGAGTCATTTGATAGCTCTAAATAAAAAAGGTTTACTGTAGTGAATGGCGTTGTGGTATTAAAGGTAGAAATAGGCTCGGTAAGCTGTGAACATTAATTTGTTATCGTTCCTGAACTTGAATTTAAAAATTCCATAGGTGTCGATTACATGGTGAAGTTAGGTTTAATAATTGATATGACGAGGAGATTGGTAAAGATTAGGGATATGGTATTGTCCTGGAAGGATAGTTACGATGTCACAGAAGATGACATGGGTTTGAGTGTTAATTTAATGGAGGTAGATGAGGGAGAAGTTAGAGAATTTGATACTGTTACATGTCTAGAGGAAAAGGTAGAAGAAGTTCAAGCATTGTTAAACAAGCATTCCGAGTTAGTAGGTGTAGAGGCAAACACAGTGTTAGGGTATGAGCACGTTTTGGAAATAGATAATTCCGAACCTTTTAATTCTAAGATATATCCAATACCTGCAGCATATAGGGAGCAAGTAAATCAGGAATTAGTAAAAATGTTAAGTGATGGCACACTTTTAACGAGGTTAAGTGACAAACTAATTTTTAGTAAGCTAGATTTGAAGAATTTTTTCTGGTTGATTTCGTAATATAAAAATTCAAGAAGGTACACAGGATTATGTGTAGAGGGAAAAGTTGATAACTTTAAAGTGGTTCCGTATGGTTTGTCTGAAGCAAAGATAGAGGAAAGTAAAATCAATGATAATTTAATGTTCCATGAAGTAGTTGTACAGATAGAGATAGAAATAGAGGAGAGATAGGTTCAAGTAATTAGTAGGGAATCGGTGTAAATAAAATATTGTTAAGAGTAGGTCTAAATAATAGGTGATATAGGTTGATACTGTTATAAATAATAATTGATATAGTTATAAATAAAATAATAGGTGATATAGGGATAAATAATAGTTGATAGAAATAAATAATGATCATATAGGTATCAATAATGATTGATAGGTATTAATAATAGTGATAGGTATGAATAATAGTTGGTAATAATAAGTGTACATACAAATAATTGATAGTTATGTAAGGATATCTAAATTCAAATAAAACACAAAAAAATGGTTGTTATTTGTATTCAAATGGGAGGATTATTCTGTGTAATTTTTAGGGTAAGATTGATGAGATAGGTCAAATAATAAGTTATTGCAGGTTTACTCATGTAAATACAAATCATTAAGAATTGGAGGACGATTTCCGAAACTCTAGTGTAGCAATTAACAATTTTTAGTAAGTTTAAAATGTAATTTTGCATCATTTTTAGAGTGTGTAAATATTCTCAAACGTTCAGGATGCTAGGTAACATAAGCTTTTAATTAGTAAATACTAATTGAAAATAACAGGGGTTATAAATGTAAATATTCTTAACGTTGAGTGGAGAAGCGAGCATCTTAAATTATAGCTGATTGGATGTGTAGTAGTCAAAAACTTTTCAGTTCCATTTAGCGTAAAAATCAATAATTCTGAGATCATAATCAAGGAGGGTGAAATATTAATGTTCATAAATTAACAGGAGTTATAGAAATAAATATTCTTTGCGTGCATATTTTAGTAGGGAACTTTAACATTTGTGTAACCTTTCAAAGTTATAACGGATATTGTTGAAAACAAGTTCCTAGTAGTAGTTCATTTCAAGGATTTCTCGATAGCATGGTGGTATTGAAAGTTTTCTGAATAGTGTTGTAAACAAGATAACCATTGCTAAATTTCTCAATAGGCAGACAGAAAATGTGCTCAAATAATATGTCTATTTTACGAATGGTAGTTAGTAGATAAACAGGCAGGGATTGATTTAAGATTTGAAAAGATCATTTTTAGCATGCATTAGCGTGGGATAAAAGATATCATATGTTAAGGGTGCGTTTGACTTTGAAAGAAACTGTGGGACAAGAAAAGAGTAAAGTTTATAGGTACGAATGAGATGCAGCATGTTTGTATATACATCGTTTGAAATGTGTTGAGCAGGTAATAGATATCGAGGTTATAGGCAAGCTTGCATATGAGGAACGGAGATAGATTATGGGATTTCATATATAGAAGGGAAACAGACCATAGTTTTAAGATTTTTTAGAGGGGATAAAGGTTATTGTAGGGATAAACAAACTTGTAAACATGGTGTAAAAAGGATAGAGGATGTAAAACACGGGTTAGACTGGGATGAGTTAACTCGTGGCCAGGATATGAAATAGGGTGTGAGTACAAAGTAAGAAAGGGAAATATTTATTTGTAGGATAGAATAAGACGACATAAGATCCGTTGTAAAGCTAAACGAGTATTTTTGTAGTAATTGTTTGTATCATTCAAAATTCCAAGAGTTCGAAGACGGTTGGTGCTCGGATAGAAAAATTACAGGGAATTGTTAAAGGTTAGCTTGTGTGTTGTAAGAATTGAGTGGCGGTTGAAAATTTAGTTTGGGGAAGTGTTGTGACCATTTAGAAAATTACCAAGAAGGCTAGTTTGTTGGTGGTGGTGTATTTACAAGAACTTTCAAGTGTAAGGGGGCAGATTTGGATATATAACCATGAGGAGGTGGTGATAGAGCTCTTTTCTTGGTCATCGACACGTACACTAGTATTGGTGAATAAAATTACTGTTGGTTCTTAACAAATGATTTTAGTATTTTAATTTGATAACAACATACACAAGTGGGTGTAATGCTGTACTAACAATGTGACAAATTGTTAAAATATATTTTGAAAAATGCGAAATTTGTGCCAGTAATGTAAGTACAGACTGCTTTATAATTTGGTTATTAGTGCAAGTTACGCACACAAATGGAATAGAGTTTATTGATCGATCGATTTGGTGGTTTACCCATGGTAAATGGACCAGTAGAGTAATTGGAGGAGTTTGATGTACCGTAAATTGGTTTGAGAGAATTGAGTAGCAGATTGCCGTCACGTATGGTGTGATTCAACTTGGGGGTGATTCCAGAAGGTGCAGTCATTGATGAGGGCAAGGTCATCGATGGCTTGATTGCTGATCCATGTGCGGTGATGCATTCCAGGTAACTGATTTTTGTGAACCATTGCTTTTATGTGTTTATTTGGTGATTTTTTTGTGCCTTATGTGTATATTTTTATAAACTCTGTGGACTAAAGGGTTACCTATTGAATATTGATGATTTATTATTGGACAAATGCTTCTAGGAATTTATATTCAAATTTTTATATTTGGTTATGTACAAGGTAAGAGGGACTTTTGGGTAATTTGCAGTGCAAAAATTAGTATAAGTGTTTAAAAGGTTTTACTATGAGCTCGTATTAAACCAGGATAACGTGAGGTTTTTGGTTAAGCCCTATTACTTTAAATTGTTTTTTATGAACAAAATGTTATTTTGAAAATATTTGAAAGAAAATGAACTATTTCAAAACCGAGGATGGATGTAATTTACAGATGTGTAAAATAACAATTGTTAAAGATTTTTGGTGTTAAATTTTCTGTCTGAATAAATCGTGGTGAATGTCTGTAGTCGAGTTTTCTTTGGGAGAATAGTATTTTTTAGGTATAAGCAGCAGAGCAGCCGTGGCAAACTATATGGTTGGAGTTATTACACATGTAATTTCGCAGCATTTATGGCACCCAAATCGTGGAACCTTATTACAAGGGCAGAGTACGCAATATTTATGACGCCCAATGGTGGTGCTCAAGTTAACAGACCTTTAACTTCAGAATTATATATATATATATATATATATATATATATATATATATATATATATATAGGTAGTGCACGTATATCTGTATAAAATCGAGCCCCACAAATTCTGTGAAATTACCTGTAGAACTCCACTAATCATCACCTAAATAAATTTTGTTTCTAATCTTTGGATCATGATATGTTCTAGTTGTGTACCCTCTGAAAATGCTCTTAAAATTGACACCACACGGCTAGCTCTGCTCACTGCTTCTCCAGGGATACTCACCACGACTGCTCATCTGCTCTACAATCCATACCTTTCTATTTAATAATAATAAAAAAATTAAATAATCCTTCTAACCAAAAATACAACCCTTTTTATTCTGAAAAATTAACATTAAAACCACACAATCTCAATATATACAAAACTGATCCACGTTAAATATTTCATGCTATTCCTCAAAATTAAATCTCATCAAGTTAATACAACAAAGATTACATGCTTGTCTATATTCAAATGCTCATTCTAAAGTAGATAGGCCTATCCCGGAACCTTACTTTATTTTCCCCTTGGTCTATGGCGAGCTCAGTATAAACCTTTTTTTATTTGCGTGCAAATTTTTAGCACTGAAAATTTTAAATAAAAGACCCGTTTATCTCTTACAAATATTCATAATTATATCATGTACATCTATTTACATCCTCAGATTTTAAATATTTCCTTTACAAAGGCAAATAAATTAGTTTTCTGTTCATAAATTCATCACAATATATAACCCAAAATCACTAATAGTTTAAAACAACAAATAAGCACCACCACAACAGTTTCAAAAAAAGTTCATTACCTGGAGAGTATTTTTCATCCAGATTACCATCTCTAAAGATGCTCTCCTCTACCGACTGCTCATACCTGGATCACTCCACATTGTTGCCTTCCAATAGTAACAGTAATTATCTCTCGAACTCGCTAGGCCTCCAAAATACCATACTCCAAAAACCTTCAGGACTGCCACTACAGATCCATAACAATCTCTTCTTACAAGCAAGTGCAACAAGCACCTTCGTCCAATTTACAAATAAGTTGCTATTTACTGTTCATCCTGCTTCAATTAAATCAAAATAATTTTATACGGTTTACTCCTTTTTAATATCGCGCCAACTTGTGCATTTAATCACTTGCAAATATATTGGACTACACTAGTCACGTATTTTGAAGCTAGGATGAAGTATTCAGCAGAATCGAAAACTAAGAGAGCGCCTACTGTCTCCAGTGTGTTTATATAACCAAAACCCCTCCCAAGTTGCTCGTATCCTTCACAATCATTCCTTGAAAACTTTATCCAACGGCTGCTCAATTCCTAAAATTTACGTGCACAATAATACAACCGTTGTCGAAAACCGAGAATTTTGAAACGTAAACACTGCTTTACTCAGAAAATATCATTAACTTTGTCAACCGTCTTAATTTTCTCTGAATCCTTAACGCTCCTATCACCCCCAACCAACTAAAATCACACCTCCCATATGCGCGTACATACTATGATCTCGCTTCTAATCTCATCATAACATCCTCTAGCCTTGTTTTTATACCCTTCCTAACTTGTCTATGTCATTTCTGGTTTCCTTGTTTACCCCATGCTTTCTATCCTTTGCATAGTCCCTCTATCACCACACTGTTCACAGTTGTTTCTTCCTACTTTTCTGTGCGCCTTGAAAATCAATATTTTCTCTGAACACGCTGCATCCTTGTCCCGCTTACTGCCTTTCAAAATATCTGCATCTTACCGACGTTTGAAAGTCACAATAACATGGCCATGTGTTATCTTCCCTCTGTGTCTATTACATGCTAAATATCGTCTCTCGCCTGATTTTATCGATCTGTTTAACCGTCTGTTGCTCTTATAGCCCTGTGTTTTCAGTTAACGATTTTTATCTAGAAATATATTCTCAACGTTTATAAGCTTTATTGGAATTGTTTATCTACTGCACGTTCGTTTCTTGAATTTCATAATCGTTGTAGCTTGTTTTCGAATATACCACCTTGTAAAGTTCCACAAATGTTTTAGCTTATGCTACGCTTACGAAATTATTGATTTTTATACTACACTCAATATGAAAAGCTTTCATAATAATATTTGTACCCGATTTCTGTTCTTGTTATCGATGTTATTAGTAATTAATTATTATCCTAGTCCTAAATTAAAGCATAAAAAAATTAAACCTACATTATCTTACCTAATCTTATGCCTATTTAATTATATTGAAACGATTTAAATTTATATATTGATTTCTACATACAGGGTACCTACACATAAATAAAAGCTTGACTTATGTACACCTGTCTAAGTTTTTAAACCACAGTAATATATATATATATATATATATATATATATATATATATATTGTAGTATAGCAGCTGTGTTATCGGACGTTATAAGTAATAATAATATAAAATTTTTAAGGTGTTAGAATCTTCTTTGTTTAGTAAGAAAAATCACAGGAGTTAATAAACCAATCGGATCGAACACTCTAGCAATATCTGATAAAATACCTCGTTTGGTACAAATTTGAGCTGAAGGTTCTACCTTATATTGAAAACAGTCTGTTCGAGGATCCCACTGAAGTCCCAATACCTTCACTGATAATGAATCTGAATCATCAAAACATAACGGTTGAAGATCTTCCACAGGAAGCGACGATAATAATTCACAATGATTACTAGCCCACTTACGGAGCGTAAATCCAGCACTGGATAACAAAGATATAAGTTGTTGTTGTAAGTTTAAAGCACTATCTATAGGATTACATCCAGTCACTACATCATCGATGTAGGTGTCAGACATAAGCACCTTAGCAGCTAAAGGATAATTTCTCCAATTATCTTCAGCAAGTTGCAAAAGAACACGAATTGCTAAAAAGGGTGACAAAGAAACACCGTAGGTTACAGTATTCAATTGGTATTCTCCAATAGAATCGCTTTTAGAAAATCTCCACAGAATGCGCTGAAAATTACGATGTTGTTCACATATTTCAATTTGACGATACATTTGTTTTATGTCTGCGGTCAGAACAAATTGATGTAACCTAAAGTTCAAAAGAATACCTGTTAAATCTCTCTGTAACTTAGGACCAACTAATAATATATCATTTAAGGATGTACCATTTGAAGATTTTGCAGAAGCATCAAACACGACTCTCAACTTTGATGTAGCACTATCAGGTTTGATGACACAATGATGAGGAATGTAAAAACCTGTCAATGGTTCACCACTAAATTTAGTCACTAACGACATATGACCTGAATCTAGATAATCTTTCATAAAGGCTTTATAGTTATCCGCAAGATCACAATCTCTAGCTAAACATCTTTCTAAGAATTCGAAACGTCTTAGCGCCATAGAATAGGAATCACCTAATTCCACACTTGTTTCACGAAAAGGTAAATGCAAAACAAATCTACCTTCTTTATTACGTTTATAAGTTTCTTTGAAAATAGCCTCACATTGACTATCTTCGGGAGAAAGTAACACTGTTTCTGGAACTTGTTCGGTTTCCCAGAATTGTCGAAGAACTGTATCCAATGGAACACTCACAGTTGTACACAATGATTTCACTTTTGCATTAGAAGAGCAACCAGTTTTTCCACCAATTACCCAACCAAAAACTGTATTCACTGCAGTAGGTTCACCAACATGTCCATGCCGTAAACCAGGTAGCAACACAGAAGAATAAATATCTGCTCCTAATAACAAATCTACTTCACGGGGGCGACCATAATAAGAATCGGCCAAAGATAAATCCTTAAGATGATCCCAACGTTTCGAAACTGGGGCAGACGGTACGGAATTAGCGATTGAAGGCACAATAATCACGTCAATTTCAAATTGAATATTAGAATTTTGTATAGGTTTTATAAAACATGAAGCCACACCACAACTAGACATAGTCATTGTGTTTAGACCATGAACATCTATTGAGAATGGAACTGCTTTTAGACCTAATCTTTTCACACATGTTCGAGTCATAAAACTTGCTTGACTTCCATTATCCAGTAACGCTCTACAAGTTTGAAAATTCCCGGCACTATCACGAATATGCAAAAGAACTGTGGACAGTAAGACCACGGAATGTTTGAACACTGTATTGGTTAGAACCGACAATTGTTCAGATGCACTAGATTGTTGAAAAACTTCCTTATCAGTAGAACTGCTAGGATGGGAAGATTCCGGTTTTGTAAAATGTAAGTATGTATGATATCGCTGTTTACATATACGACATCGAAACTTTGACAAACACTTCGCCAAAGCATGTCCACCAGTTAAGCAATTGAAACACAGATTAGAATCCTTCGCCAATTTGTGGCGATCAAAAGGTTCTAACTGCAAGAAGCGATCACACTTTAGAAGTGAATGATCTTCTTTACAACACACGCACTTAAAATTGTACAAAGTATTGCTATTAGAATTCTTTGCACTGGTCACAAATGTAAAAGATTGATTAGCACGATTTGCATTTTGACCACATTTCACTGATTGTTTTTGTTCTGGTTTTGATTTAAGAGATGATGTAGGCTGTCCTGTAATCACTAAATTAGTCTCTAATGCCTTACAATGTTTTAACAAAAAGGCATATAAATCTTCATACGTTGGTAGCTCCACATCATGAAGCTCAACTTCAAAACGCTTTCTAGTAATACTATCTAATTTTTGTAACAACAGATTTAATCGAGTAAAATTCCACATATCATAATTAAATTGCTCAAGTGCCAATGAATTTTCCGAGAAAATTGCTAGCAATGAACGCAAAGAAGTTGCAGAATCCATATTAGCTTTTGGAGCATTATATATGGACTGCCAATAACTAGTAAGCAGAAAACGTTTGTTCTGATACCTGTTCACCAATTGTTGAAAAGAAATTTTATAATTATCTGAAGTCAAAGCGAGTCCCTGAACCATCGCAAGGGCTTCTTTAGATAAAGAGGACACCATATACTGGTACTTCTCTATATCTGAAAGACTATTATTTTCATGAATTAAAGTACGAAACAAAGCATAGAATGTAGGCCAGTCTTTGAAATTGCCATCAAATTTTGGAATCACAATTTTCGGTAATTTAATTTTATTACAACTTGCATTAACACCACTTTTGTGCAAATTAGCATTTTCACAATTTGGATGAGAATGATTTGAACTTGCACGTGAACCTTTAGCACTAGATGGAACATCTACAAGTCTCTGTAGAGTCAAATCCCTATAAATCACTTTTATAGAATATTGACAATCATCAAATTCTGTTTGAATAGTTTCCTGTTCCTCAATCTCCTTATCTTCCACTTGAGATACAATTTCAAAATGAACCTCTTCAAATTGACCAACTAATAAAGATAAATCTTCTAAACAAACCTCAAAATCATTTAACTTTGAAACAGGATCTTGTTGAGCTACTTGCGCAATTTTTAACAAAGCTCGAACCTTGTAAAGTAACACCTTGCATTTATTTGCTAATTTTTCAATTTCCATTTTCACCATCGTAAACACAAAACACTCTAATGAAAATTGTATGTGCACAATGCAAATACACAAACAAGAAAATCACGAATTATTCACAAAATGTCCAATAAATGCTTTAAATAGCAATTAAATCAAAAATATATATAAATATTAATTTATACTTTCACCAAAAAATATCCCATCAATTCTCTTAAACAACCAATCACCTTTTAGCAAGAAATTCCTATACTCTTTGAAAGAATACCACAATCTGGCAACACAGCACCTAAAAGAGTTGGCAACACTGCACCGCTCACCATAAGGAAATATGAGAATGTCAAATTTATACCCATCTTTTAAAAGTGTAAACCATGTTTAATCTTATCAAATAAATAGCATTAATTTGTTCAAATTACCCAAAGTATTCACAATTAATAATAAAAATAAGCTATTTGGAGAGTTTAATGTTTAGGTTAAACCGATTTTCAAACACGTGCAAAGCATAAAAAATTTATCACTTGACAAAAACGCGTCAATTTTAATGAACTGTGAACTGTATATTTTAAGAACTAATTCAAAATTTGGATCGAAGGAACAAAATGTTAATGAATAACTATAGAAATTGTTTGAAAACCGCACGAAATGTGAGTACAAAATGTTTAACCTAATATCATGAAAATTGGTGTAGTTAAAACGAAAATACACTCACCTAAGGAACTGTTTCACTTTCAATACAAGCGACTTTCTGCAATTAGTCACCTCATAGATTGAAAATTGCTGGCCGCATTCCCTGAAGTTTGCAAGGCAGCACCTTTTATGTCCACCACGTTGTACACCGAAATAACAAGTGATAAGATGCACTTGGTTTTGACAAAATATGTTGGTGGGAGTGATAACGTCCCAACACACCAATTTTATAAACACGAAAAAATATTTGAATTTGAATAATGAAATTAATCAATCCCGAACAACCTCTAAAGCCTCTTAAAATTTTCAGTTTATAAATTTTTAAAATAAACCACTCAAGAGCACAAAAAAATAAAAAAAAAACAGCTAATAACTGCCACCAAATGTTTTTATCAAGTAAGTTGCCTGGTAACCGCCAACCAGCCTTGAAGTAGATGCCGTCACGTTAAGCTGTGGAACCGCTGCCAGGTCGAATTACCATCCCTTTCCGTCACGCTACTATCCAAATCTCTTTATTTACATTGAATCTAATTGCCTCCAACGTCCCAAAAATTTGCATCTTCTAATCATTTATAAAGCACCAATCAAAACTGCTGCATTCACCAATCAATCCCAAATTTTGACCAATTTGATACGTTCCAATCACCTAAATTAACAATGGTTAGTACTTACATACGCTTCGCTCTAACGATTTTCTATTCATTTCATAATTGTGCTTACTCAACTTCTCACAACAACTTGTGTTCACTACTAATTAAATATTATTAACTCAATTACTGCACTTGAATACGGGCGAAGGAGTTAAGAATAAACGAGTAAGCGAATAAGAGAATAAAAGAGTAAGATGAGCTTCTATCTCGTTGAAGATGGTTTTATAAGAACTCCTGGATCCCCCCCTGTTTTGAAGTCCGGCACGTATTTTTACCCCAAACCGACAAACATTCTGTGAAAAGCACCAACCGTCGTCCACTTCTTGTTAAAAATCTCAAACAGTTTCAAATTTTCGTCGAACTCCCCGTTCAAAACACCTAAATTCGTCAGAAAGTGTACGCAAACAGTCAACCGTCTTTGCATTTTCGCGAAAACTACTCCAACGGAAATCATTGCAATTTAAACTTACCACTAACTATTGCAAAGATAGCAACTTCACACTACAACAACAAAAATGGGAGTGCTCACACTATAAATGCTTGCATTTATCGCGAGGAATTATTCATCCCACTTCAAAAATTTTTTTTCAAAATATGAACCTCTTATTCGAAAAGTTCTAAACCCAATCTACAGTGCCATGCCGCACTTCGAAGTGATATGCTTAGTGAGCACACTGGTCGGCCGTCAATTACTAGCAGACTGTTAAATTCATGCTTCTGAGAAAATTCTTTTCATGCAAGTGCCAATATCTAATCATGATGCGTGGTCTTTAACCTGGTGGCGTCGCCGTGGATCAATGTAGTAAGCGTAAGACTACGGATCCCAAGGTCCCGGGTTCAAATCCCGACACGGCCGACTGCTTGAAAAATGGCAGGTGAGCATTTTTCACAAATATTACGCCCTCGTTCGGATGAGAGGTTCAATGGAGGTCCCGTGTGTGAGTGTTGTCACGCACGTTAAAGATCCCTACCTTGCCTAGAACGGCAAGGGTTCGGCAAAATTCTAAATTTGCAGGCAACAAAAAACTCGCCTCCTGGCCAATGTAGTACCTTCGGGTGGAGCATTGGAAATGTAAATGAACGGTCTTTAACCTGGTTCAGATTAGGTGTGTAGTATAATAAAATAAAAACATTTTTTCTATCACAAATTAATTACTGTTACAAAACTATAATATGAATTTTAATGTAAATCTTTTTAAATAACTACTTTATATTAGTAATTCATTATGACTTTTTATATTTAAATATAACATATAATGCAAACGGAAAATAACTGATATACTTACAAACAAATTCAACCTGATTTTAACAACGATAATTAAATTCATTACAACTTTGCCATAAAAACTCTCAACGAGTGATGTGTTTTATATAAAATATTGTCGTTCTAATATATAGCTGTTTTAAATATAAAGTGAATAATTTTTTCAGTACATTATAATAAATAACTAATATAGGTATTTACAATATAATTTTTACGTATAATGCTTGGTTTATTAGTGCATTGTGCTCAATAAGTAATAGGATCTGTATTGACTTTTTACAATCCTCAAGAAAATGTGCAAATCAAGAACTCTAAAGATGAATTTGCATTTCGCTGTAATGTACTGTTTTATAATATAATTCTAGTTTAGGTGTTGATAAAATATTAAAATTAATTTATTACACATTATAACATTTTTAAAGCTCAGAAAGGGCCAATGATTTGTACTTGCATGGGATCCTCGTCCTTCTAAGCTGTTACTGCTGCCTTTAAGTGATTGTCGAAATTTACATTGTTATTGTTTGACTTACCTTAATTTCATACACACATATAATCTGGAATTAATTTTTAAGATGAAATTTCACCAGAAAAAATATTTTTGTTCTTCATTTCAGAATAGTTTAAGAACATTTTGTTTCACGATTCTAAATTTCCATGGTTTTTCACAAAACTATTTACTGTAAGTACTCGTTAATTAGTTACTTATAGATAGATGCCTTTGCGCAGTTGATAGCTTAAAAATAATCAATAAACTACAATAGGAAAAAATGATTTTATTTTGTGCAACAATAAAGTGAAATGAAAAATGACAATCAAAATTTTAAAACAAGTTAATACTGCAATATAATAAGGGAGTGACGCTATCAAACTTTTTATCGTTTGATGCGATTAATAACACGCCTATTTTATTTCAATTGGAACTATATATTTCTATGTTATTAAAGGCACTATAAAATCATAATAATATATTAGAAGTTTCTCTAATTCAATAATTATGTTGGTTTAGGCTATAGAACAAGGCTTAATATGTTGCTTATAAAGACATACAAATCAATTAAACAATATTAATACAAAAACAAACAAATCTGATAACCAACAAAATGTGAATGGAGAAACTTCATTTTTTATTTCAATAAAACCAATATGCGATTAACTAACGTACATAAAAAGTGAAAAAATTATATAAAAACAGTCAAACAGTAATATTAATAAAAAATCTTATACAAAAAAAAAGAATCTACTTTCGTGTTGCAATACAGCTGGACAGCAATTCTAATGATCATGGAATAGCTGTCTAGATATTATTTATACAAGGAAAAATAATTACCTATACTGAAACCAGGCTATGACCCGGTATTGCAATAATGGTAACTACAAACCACGAAACGGAAACACGGGTATTCCGTTTCATACTACAGCCAGTTCTCAAAACTGTCAAAATTTACACATGGTAAATGTAATTATTAATTTTATGAGCAATATATTTCAAAACAATTATAAACGTAAAAAATAAACAACTTAAAAGTTTTACAATAAAGTGACTAATGACAATAAATACCATAGCAACAGTTTGACTGTATAAATGTTTAAACCATATAAATTGAAAGAAACAGTAAAAATATGGTAAATAGTAACACTAAATTTTATTTTTAGATGGGGAAACATAAACAAAAGAAACAAAGACAAATTCTAACAAAAATAAATACATATTTTGTAACATGTCATTAAATGGTTTTAATTTGGCATGGCTGGCAGAGCACCTGACTAAAGCAGCACTACTGCCTACAATTTATAAATGCACCACGCATAATATGCACTAAATCTATTATCTGGAAACCATTATAATCATTAAGTAATATTATTGATAGAACTCTAAAGTGAATTCATACACACATTATTGCGCCATTAAAATTAAGTTAAACTTGACGGTATCAACCCAGTTCCCCAACTCCAACGCAATTGTGGGCCTTCTTTTACTAACGGCTTATGATATTCTCGTCCTGGTCTTGAATGAATTGTAGCCCAACACTGCTCGCAATAATACTAAAAAATAACATATTAGTGCAGTCTAAATTGCAATTGAATATACAAGATTTTTGTCGCTATTTTTCATAAACTAAATCTACATATAGTAAAAAAAGATGTTTAAACAATTCTGTACGTTGTTTTTAATTCCAGATAGTGAGGCTTTAAGATCTGTTTACACTAGAAAAATTATAATACCAGGCTATATGGTTGACTATACTTGGTCCTTATAGTAATGCACTAACTCTAACAGTATGATATGTAGATTGTCTGACCAGTGATCTACCATATCATGTAAAGGCATAAATGAAATATTTTTATAAATGCAATTGGTACTCTTGCTGTGTTTACATAATGTAAAAGCAACATATTAATGTTTAAGTACAATTAAAATTATAATTGAATTATGAATCCAGATTAATAAATAGTATTGTCAACTAATCATGCAATGCGTGTGCTTGGAACTGAATATACATGGGTAAATTTTGCATAATGTAAATCCGACTTGCTGAGATCCAAATCATAAGTATGCATATTTGACCGGTATCTCTAATTAAAAATGTAGTATAGTGATTTTACAACTTGAGAAAGTATTTCATAACGTTTCTGCTTTTTATTCTTGTCTTTATTCCCTCAGTTCATATTATCACTTATTAGCAACTTCGAGTCAACGGACACTTTTCTTTTGTTGTTTGCCTCCAAATTGTATTTTTTGATTGTGAACAGTTGGAAGTCAATGCTGTCAGTGTATTCGTTATTATGGTTTAGTCTGTTACTCACTCAAATAGTAAAACGCAGAAACTGAGGCACACCGTAAGCAGTAAATACAACTAAAACTGGAATGTAGTTTCACAGACTTGCTATTAATGTTAAATATGTATTGCATTAACGGTCATTTTGACTGCATATGCATATAATGGAATCATCAGCGTTTAACTGCGCGATAATTTTAATTATTAGAAATGTTGTTGCCATTGTGGAAAATAATCAGTATTGTTATTTATGTGTTGTATCTGGAGCTGAATCTATGACGAACTCTGTTGAGCTTTACTGATGATGGTGGCAATACTTCATGTATGTCTTTCAAACCTCGAAGACCTTGCGCAGAAATGTCAAATATTACTAACAAAACTGAAGACGAAAATGAAAATATGGCTGTAATGTAATGTCTTCAACAGCGTTGACTTTACTGCAGTATTATTTTAAAATTGATGTTATGAGTACTTTCTATACATGCTTCAGACTGAAAAAAATTTGTAGGCATCTTATAACTTTTAGAAATTCCTCATTTCAAAACCGCCACAAAGTACAGAGCAAACAAATAACGAAATGATTGTGAAGTATTTGTAATACTCTATTATATATTTAAGTTTAAATTTGTCATTAGTTTCCAGTAATACCGTCAGCGTAAGATATATGTTACCACGTGGTAATATGGCCGCTGGTAATGTATCAGTTTAACGCGATGTATGCTATTATCAATAATATACTGATATAACAATTTCTAGATGATTATTATAACGAGCACTTCTCCAAGAAAAGACTGTTCATATTATTCACAAGGTTATGGGCCCAGACCAGTTCTATTGTGCGTAGTATGATGGTTTTTGAGAATATACGTGTTGTAAAAACATGGCAAAAAAGTGTGGAAATGTTACAATAATTGACAATAAATTTTGGAATGGATGTTGTCTGATAAATTATAGAAGCATGTAGTTTGTTGCAATAGTGGATATTAAAAAGAATTGTGTTAGTACTGTATTTCTAATAATTAAACTTTCATGCATATGTATTGCTGGATCGTTCGGCACTTTAGTAATGGCCAATCTTTACTGGCGAAGAGGTTATGTCATTCACCACGTGTTTTTCGTGTGCTAATTAAGTAAATATTAGAAGTGAAACTAAATTCTTGTGTAGTGAGATTGTTTATTTGGTTATAAATGGTGTATGCATACCATGAAAATAAGCACTCACTGGAATTTGATAAATTGAATGGTGCATCAAATTATCGAGAATGGAAAGTTAACGTGGAAATGTTATTATGTGAAATGGCGTTTATGGGTTTATCACTAACGTTGAAAATGATAAGGAAGTGCCACCGCCTGAAAGTGCAACCAAAGATAAAAATGATTATGTTCGAAGACGGGACAAGGCATTGTCAACTATTTATTTATTTTTGAATGCACAAGCAAAACCCATTGTTAACGGTCTGATTGACCGAAAAAGTGTTTGGTCCGCATTGGAAGCAAATTTCGAACCATCTTTAAAGGTATTAATCGGAAGGTTATTGTCTGATTTTTTAGCTGTGATGTTAGAAGACGAATCGATATCTTTGTATTTAGCTAAATTAAGGAACCTACAACGACGGTTGAATAATGCTAAGTGTGAAATAAAGGATCTATATATCGCGTATAAAATGATAAATGGACTACCCGAGCGACACAACGTAGTTGTTTAGCAAATGTACCAGTTACCTGATGATCAGTTTACCTTGGATGCAGTGGCAAAGACGTTATTATCTGAAGAAGGCCGCTTGGTAAATACTATACCAAAATTATCCAGTGATAATGTTTCAGGTGCGTTTGCGACTGGAGTTAAGAAAAGTACTACAGAATGGAATCGTAAACCTAAGGTTAGGTGCTACAGGTGCAGGGAATTGGGGCACATTTCAAGAAACTTTCCTAAATTAAATAGGGATAATTTCAGACAGTCTTCTTCAAATAATGTTACTGTTAGCAGTAGCAATCGCAAAGCTGAGTATGCATCTTTAGTGGGACAAGATACCTATGTAGAAGGGTCATGGTTTTTAGAATTACATAGTACTGAAGAAGATAAAAGCTGAGTATGAGTTTATTTTAGATACAGGTGCGACACACCATTTTTGTATTAGTAAAGAATTGTTTGTCGAATTTAAGGAAATACATAAACAGGTCAAGCAGGGCAAAGGTGTCTTTGAATCTAAAGGTGTAGGTAAAGTATATGTTAGATTAATTAATGGTAAGGGAACTGAAGCATGTGTTGAATTAAAAGACGTGTTTTGTGTTCCAGAGTTGTCAAAAAATTTAATCAGTCTTGGTTCTGTTGTTGATAATGGATTTTATTTCATTGGTAAGGACTAATATCGTGATGTTTATGCTCCTAATAATACTTTATTCATTCGAATCAACAAAAATAAACGACTGTATACCATGAGAGGTAGAAAAACAATTTTTGTCAGAAATTCTAAGCCATGCATTAATACTACTTCATTAGAAATTAATTCTCTTTCACTGTGGCACAAACGCTGTGCAAACTTAGTCTTTGAAGGCATTTTTAAGGCAATTAAAAATGGGGTATTAGGTGTCAACAAGATTAAGAATGAAGAGGTGATATGCCACCCATGCATCGAAGGAAAGCTTAAACATCAGCCTTTTAAGCGTTTAAGTGGTGTTCAATCTAAAAAGGCACTTGAACTTTTACATGTTGATCTATGGGGAAAGGCACCCACCGTTAGCACAGCTGGTGCTGAATATTTTTTATGCATAGTTGATGACTATTCACGCTGGATTGCAGTTTATCCGGTCAAAAGTAAAAATGATGCATTTGGTCAGATAAAGAATTTTATTGCTAGAGCAGAGCGAATATTAAATCTTAAGGTAGTTACGATTCGCTTCGACAATGGTATGGAGTTTTGCTTACAAGAAATGGATGAATACTTTGAAAGTGTGGGAATCAATCATCAACTAATGAGCGTATATTCACCACAATAAAATGGAGTAGCAGAAAAAGTTAATTATGATGCGGTAGATGCAGTCAGAACATTACTAATATCGTCTAATTTGCATGCGAAATTTGGGGGGAGGGGCTTTCCAGTATTATACACACACCAAAGATCGTGTTCCACATGCTACCAATTTACATACAATTCCGTATGAATTATGGACTGGGAGAAAGGCTAATATTTCGTATTTCAAAATTTTTGAATCACTGGCTTTTATACATATTCCTAAGCGCTATAGAAGCACACTTGAACCCAAATCAAGAAAGTGTATACTCATAGGCTATTTCACGTTTACTTGCGGCTATAAGGTTTTTGATCCGATTTACAATAAGATAATGGAGCTTAAATACATTAAGGTAGACGAATCAGTAACGGGATTAAGTAAATTAGGTAAGATTATAACTCCACTCCTTGAATCAGGCGATATAAATGATATTGTACAAATTCAACTGATTCAATTGCAAAGAATTATGATGATGATGAGGAGAATTCTGGTGTTCCATCCAATCAGGATGAATGGTTGAAGTTTGATAATACACCTAATATCGATGCAAAAGAGTCGTTAACATGGATTCGACAAGAAGTTCCAAGAAAAGAGGGAAGTTGAACTTACATTTATTACTGGTATGGTGAACAAAAATGCCGCTCTAAGAATGATGTACAAAGATTTTGTTCTGGACATGGTTTGGAATATAGCTCTGAAGATTTTGATTTTTCTGATCCCTCAAAAAAAGGGATCGCTAAAATTATGGAGTGTAGTGATTCCGAACCAATGTTAGCCTGTTTTGTACAAGTATTGAATACTTATGATGATGATGCCATAAAGTCAGATTATAAAAACGAGTGGAAAAAAGCGTTGAAAGAAGAAATTGTAATCAATGAAGAACGAGGTGTATGGGAAGTTGTTCCAAGACTACAAAACCAAAAGGTAATTACGTGTAGATGGGTCTACAGGATGAAAACTAATATTGATGGCACCGTCCAACAATTTAAAGCTCGCCTAGTAGCTCACGGCTTCAAGCAAACCTGTGGAGTCGATTACTTTACTACGTTTGCACACAGTTATTGAATTTAATCTGGTAAAATTATTTTTTGTTCTACTTGTAATTCAAGAAGATTAGATACATGCACATTGGGATGTGAAACGAGCATTTCTTTATAGCATATTGGACAAAGAAATTTATATGAAAATGCCTATAGGGTATGAAAATTTTAATCATGCACAGTATGTTTTTCGACTTAGAAAATCGTTATATGGACTGAGGCAATCTGGAAGAAATTGGTACTACCATATTTCTGATATTTTAAAGCAAAAAGGTTTTTTTGTCACGCAGTATTGTCCATGTACTTTTCGTTTAAATAATGAATATGCGATACCATTATATGTCGACGACATTGCTATCTTTTGTCACAATGGGGTCTTGTTAAATAGCATTTTCAATTACTTAAACACACACTGTGAAATTGCAGATCTAGGAGCTATCAGAACTTTTCTTGGAGTTGAGTTTGAACATGGGGAAATGGTTATTGTATACATCAAAGGAAATATAACTCAACCCTGATAAAACGTTTTCAAATAGATATATCAATTCCAGTTTACACTCCTATAGATATAGGTTTTATAATGAAAGTTGATTGTTTAGAACCTGAAGAGGTGCCATTTAGGGAATTACTTGGCTCATTATTGTTTGTAGCAAATCGAACCTGGCCAGATATTATGTTCTCTTCTCTGTAATTTATCTATCTCAATTTTCGCTAAAAGCAACAAAAGAACATTTTAGTTGCTTAATACGTATACTTAAGCATGTTGCCTCCACCTGTCAGTATGTAATTAATTTGTCATGTGATACCTCTTCAGATTTGGTAATATATACTGATGCCTTTTGGACATCTGCATTGGATTCACGTAGATCTATCAGTGGGTTCATTTGGTCATTAGATGGGGTGTTTTTAGTATGGCGTTGCTGCATACAGAAATGCATATCCAGAAGCGCCAGGGAGGCTGAACATGTAGCACTGGACTCTGCATGTGTTAAAATTTTATGGATTTCAAAAATATTATCCAAATGTAAAGGTTTTCCTTTCGTTAACATCAAACTATTAGTGTTGTGCGACAACCAGTCGGCTATTTGTTTTTCAACGACAAAAATTAATATTTCTCTCGAAATTCCAGCACAAGGTATTATGTTCTAAATGCGAATGAACAGTTTACTTAATTCTGTACAATTTTGATCTTAACTTTTTTTGTAGACCGCACAAGGACGGTTGTAGAACCTGGTCAATTGGTCTACATGTAAATAGGGTTATCTAGCATATCACATGCTGAAATTTAATGTTCTTGGAATCATTTAAAAGAGTATTTCTCAATTCAAGAAAAACAATTAACTTGATTTTCCTAGTGTTTCTAAAATTTGCTAGAGGATGCTTTTTCTGATACTATCAGTTGTTGTTCATTTACTTATAAAAATCAAATGCATATTAATCTGAAGGTAGTTGTATGAAGCATAAAAATAAAGAGTTTAGTATAAATCGCATCTCGATATCTTTGATGGTTCGTAAGTTGGTGCAAAAAATGTCTGCCACAAGAAGAAATATGTATTTATTTTGATTTTCTTGAATTTTCGGATCAGACTATTTTAAATTATTTAGTAATCCTTTATTTCAAAGGAAAGGAAAGGAAATAAAAAACAGTAATTTGGTGTATACACCATAAAAGAGTCTCAAAAACAATTACAAACAAATTCCCATTTCCTTATGACTGATTAAACATTAGTGATAATAAATCTGAGGAAAATGTGGGCGAGATTATTAAATAAAATTTTTATTACTGTAATCTATGAATAGTATTGATTCCAATGGCATATGCTGTAAATCTAAAAAGTGTAATTGTTGGGCACCAGTATTCATTAACTGACAAAAGTCAATATCTATTTAACATACACACAAAACAAAAGAACAACATCAAGCAATTAACAATTTAACATTATTATAGCACATGTTCAAAGTGCCTTCCATTACTGAAAATATATGTTTTCAACCATCGATGGGTGCTTGCCACAGCGGCTTCAGTTTCAGCTCTAGAAATGCTGGCTATTGTGTTTTGAATTTGAGCAATCATGTCCTCGCGATCGGTACGCCGTGTTTGAAAAACCATATCTTTTAGCCTTTCCCATAAACAAAAATCTAATGTAGTAAGATCTGGAGATCGAACTGGTCAAAGATATAAACTTCCTCTTCAAATCCAGCGATTTGGGAAAGTTTTTACTAAATAATTTCTATCTCTCAACGAATAGTGTGCCAGGCAGCCTTCATACTAAAACCACATATTTTTTCTAGTTTGTAGTGAAACATCTTCCAGAAGCTCTGGTAGGTTGTTGACCAAAAAATGTAGATACGTTAGTCCGTTCAAATTTGTATTAAAAATAAAAGGACCTATAATTCTGCTTTCCACAATTTCGCACCAAACATTTACACTCCATCAGTGTTAGTGATCAACTTGTAGCATCCAGTAAGGATTAGTTTCGGACCAATAACATATATTATGTAAATTTACTCCCCCATCACTACTAAAGGTAGGTTCACCTGTCCATAATATGCGGGACAAGAATAACGGATATTCGGCGCATATATCTCTCAACCAGTGACTATGGTTCAATCTTCTATCAGTATGGATATCTAGAAGGTCTTGGTCTAAAACCACATGATATGGATGCAATTTGTGGTTTATCATAATACGATACACCGATGTCGTATAGATACTCTAAGTTTGCAGAAATTTGCTTAGTACTTACATGAGAATCTGCCTCAATACATGCAAGAACGTTCATAGCATCGTTTTCATTTCTAATAGTACATTTTCTGATAGGAATTGGATGCACATGACCTATTTCTTTTAAACATTTCGCCAATCGTGTAAATACCACTTTGCTAAAATATTTTCTTTCAGGATATGCCATTGCATATTCACGTTCTGCAACAGCCGCATTTTCAATACATTGAAAGTAAATTCTAAGCATGTCTTAAGCTTTAGCATTGGAGAAAGACATTTTTGTAGTTGAAAATTGACAAATAAATTTACACATACAGAGCAAACGATTAACTATTGACAACAGCTAATATGACAGTTATTAACATATAATGAACGTTTTTATTTTCTTTGACAACTTGAGACATTTTTAACCTTTAACTACTCGCGCACTATATTTTCATGCTACTGATGACGTGGTTTATTTTGTACACCGTTGCATTTTATACGGTGAAGAAATGTTTTAGCATTTTGTATTTGCTTTAAAAATACACATATGAAAAAAATAGGTTAACAAAGTTGCAAACATGTTCATTGGCACAAAAAAAATGAAAAATACAGAGGAATACGTATCAAACATTTTTTAAAGGGAAAAAACTTACATTCTAATGAATACAAATAACTGTACATTTTTAATAGTTCCTATAAACATTTTGTGGAAGTAGCCCATTCACTAGAAGTACCATCTGCTTTACATTTCTGACATGTAAGAACAGTGTCTATATGCTCTTTACATACTGATTGATTGTAAGTGGTGCATATGATTGCAGTAACCTTCTTCTTTTTCTACCTTACATGTGATTTTCCAATGCACCACCCGAAGGCACTACATTGGCCAGGGAGCGAGTTTTTTTTACCTGGAAAATTTGGAATTTTGCCAAACCCTTGCTGTTCTAAGCAAGGTAGGGATCTTTAACGTGTGTGACAACACACACGGGACCTCCATTTTACCTCTCATCCGAACGGGGTGTATTTTTGTGAAAAATGCTCGCCTATCATTTTTCAATCGGACCGTGTAGGGATTCGAACCCGGGACCTTGGGCGTAGTAGTCACACACACCACTATGCCACGGAGCCGCCGTATTCTTTTTTCTACCACAGATGAAGCACCTGGCTCAAACTTTTATAGGTAGGGTTTGGTCCGTTAGTGCTTGAATTCACGATATCTAGACAGGAAAAGTTTGACGTCTGTAGGCAATGTGATTAATCAACATTCTCATTAAAGTAGAAAATTTAAATTTGTGTTAATTGCCGCCAATGGCTTTAATTAATATTTATATATAGAGCGCATGAGCGGTGGTGGCGGGGTGAGTGGAGGTTAAAAAATAAAGATGGATGTTGATTTGTACCGGCTTAGAATTAAATTTAGCTTTGTATTGAGTATAACATGCCATTTAGCTAACAACTAGCCATGTTACAACGCGTCCGCTTTTCATCTATTTAATTTGATCTTAGAACGATTAGAATTCTTATTCTGTCTATTCAGAATATCTTATATTACATAAATACATTGTTACCTGTTTATTATGTTTACCTAATTAGACTTACTAAGTATACAACCTGGTACTAAACTGTAAACTGAAGGTTTCATGAAACTTTTTGGGTACTAAAGGTGTAATTAATAATAACTTAATGTAAGTAGCTCAATATATCTTACTTTAACACTTAGAACAATTCATTTTATTTTGTCAAAACTTGTTTTAAGTTATATCCAATATATATTTACGTTGCTAGACGTGTTCCTTACCGTTGTCATTATAGTTTCTCAGTAAGTATTGGTATAAAGTAATTTAGTGAGTCTCCTCGCAACTAAGTCACTACTCCAAATCCCGATGATTTTGGTCTCTTGCGATCACCGCAACCCTGAAGGTCAAACTAGTTTTGCCAAAGTATGTCCTCATACTTTGTCGTATGTATTATATGTCCTCTAGTCATGTAGAAGAAGGAAAATGGCACAAGAGTAACGGAATTAAATTATGATACCTCTCATTTCATGTTGTGATGTATATTTTCAAGAAGAATAATAAATATTTCATAGTGGAAAACCTTCTTTTACCATTTATCACAGGCAAGCTTGTAATTGTAGCTTGTTTGGAAGGATGTGGTCTCATTAACGACAAAGAGAGTGTTTTCAGGTAATTTCTTCTGTATTTGTGAATAGAATTGGGATGAGTTGCATTATACAAAATTTGACTATTGATGCCTGCTATGTTTAGTAACTGGAAAAATACAGCTTCTTGTTGTTCTACCAACAGAATAGTTATTACACATCTTGTCCACAGTAGTATCAACACCCACTTTCATCATGTTAAAATCCAATATAATTTCAGGTTTATTGGTATCTGGATCAATGGCAAAGTCGTGCATAGTTGAAATTAAAATAACGGATCTGTTTTATTTTGGTACATTGGAAACTATCGTAACATTCTTCTAAAATGCAAAAATGGATGAACCAACCAATCTATCCTTATTTAGCAAAAATTTTTCCGGCAACTTCCGTTTATTGTTTTTCAGGGTTCCAATCATTGTGATTTTTTTTATAATAATTCTTGCAAAGGATAGCTTGAGTACCAGTTATTGCAAATTAAATTTCTGTTACTTTCTTTCAGTTTTTCAAGCAAGCGGTGAACTATAGCCATTGGTTTGTTTGGTTGATTGTATTGTCCATCTGGTTGTGTTCCACTATACAGTTCTAAATTACCCACGTAGAATGTTTTAGCATCACAAAGCACAAACGCCTTTAACCCATATTTAGCAGGTTTGTTGGACATGTACTGAACGAAACTACACTGTCCCCTGAATGTGCTATCAACATTTCATCGACTGTTATAAATTCACCCATGGAGTAGTTCTTTTGGCAATTATTTACAAAACCGTCGAAAACGTATCGTACTGCGGCCAACTTGTCAGTTTTCTTTCTTTCGTCCCTGGATGATTTGTTGTCAAACCTAATTACGGCGAGCAAAAAAAGGAATCGTTGGCAACTTATACAAGCTCTGAATATTTCCGATCCTGTTCCGTCATTGGTCCACAATTCCAAAAAATGAGTGTGGTTTTGTTTTTTACATCTAGATAGAAACAACAAACCTATAAAAGCTAGCATTTCCGTTTTTGTAACAGCCTTTGCATCTTGTTCTCGATCATAATTCAGTCGTACTCTTGAAATTTCAAAATTTGTGCCTGAATAATATATTCAACTATGTCATTATCAAATATTTTCGTAAAAGCGCTCATCTCATCAGTTATGTCACGAGCGCATTTCTGTGGTCCAGGTAGAATTTTTATCAAATTCTTTTTACTAGTTTTACTATACTTACTCTTAGGGTTACATTTATATCAAATAGTTTTTTATTCTCGTCTACATACTGATTTTCTTTTTTCTTTGAATTCGTCTCAAGGTAACTGAATCAATATTTGAGTCACTTATTTCTTGTTCTGAATCCGAGTTGTGTTCACTTTTCTGTTGAACATTTTCATGTTCTGAAGAATTCACTTCACCTCCCACCTCTTCCTCACTATACGTATCACATATAACTTGCGCAATAGCTTCCAACTCATCTTGTGTCAAGTTTTTATCGTCTCTAATCTATTTTATGCATGAAAAAGATTGTTGTTTTATAAAAAACAATACAGTTTTAAAATTTGCATGTTCACAAGTTTGTTACAAAATAATTTGTTACAGAAAAATAAAAAACTTAAACTTAAAAATATAGTTACGTAGTTACTCATGCTAGTGTATTACGTACACCATAACCAAACTTGCGGAATTTCTCACTTCTTTTCTCAATAGCCAAAGGGATACTGCAGGTACATCTAGATGACACATTGGACATGGGTTAGCTGGACCGGCGACGCAGAGAAAGCATTAGGAAAAATCGGCAGCTTACTATATACTTTTGGTATACTTTTTACTCCAGCGTGAATAGTTAAAGGTTAAGAAATCTAATAGCAATAAATTATGTATGTTGATAAACATCGTGAATAAATGTATTGTTAATAACGAAAGACACTTTTGAACAGGTTAGTGACTAAATAATTTAAAATGATATTCGATCATAAATTCAAGAAACTTAAATAAATACATATTTCTTCTTGTGGCAGACATTTTTTGCAACAACTTACAAACCATTAAAGATATCGAGATGCTGATTTCACTAAAATCTTAATTTTTTATGCTTCATACCTTCGGATTAATATGAAGACATGAAGATAGTTCAAAAGCTGATCGTTGGCATGTTAATGATTTGAAGCCCTTCCACGCGATAGACCCATCCTTGGATTAAAACGAGATATATTTTGTTTTTGATTTGTATAAAAACTTATATGATAGGAAAAAGCGCCCTCTATCAAATTTTTAAAACACAAGGAAAATCAAGTTAATAGTTTTTCTTGATCACTGAGAAATTCACTTTTGAATTATTTTAAGTACATTAAATTCCAACATGTGATATGCCATATAACCCTATTTACATGTAGACCAATTTGCTGGGTACTACAACCGTCTTTGGGAGATGTACAAAAAAAAGGTTAAGATCAAAGTTGTACAGAAATAGGTATACCGTTCGTTCACGTTTTGAACAAAATATCTTGTGTTGAAATTTTGAGAGAAATGTTGATTTTTATCGTTGACCATAGGGATTGCGCCTTTTTGCACTCAAATTTGAAACTTAAATATATTTTCTAACAATTTCTCATAGCCACTGTACTTAATAAATTTTTTCCGCAAAGCTCTAAGTCTTATTCTTTATGATATATGGCCGTGCGATCCGCTTGGTCAAACACCCGGTATATAAAAGATTATATATAATTGTAGTTCCATCCAAAGTGGTAGTGAAATCAATCACAAGTGTTTAGTCTTACCTGACATTTGCAAAGTCAAAACCAATTCCAAAGACTAATATTTAAGTAATACATGGATTGAAAGTTGGCTTGGTAATCGTCTACAATGTCAAGATAAAAAACTACATTTCATCCCCGATCATTGTCCCTTCAGGTGTTTTGCAGGGTCACATTGTGGTCTAATTCTGTTCAATTTATTTATTAATGACATATCAGAAACAGTATTTGCTTTTAAAATTTTGTTATATGCTGACGATGTAAAAATTTTTAGGTTATAAGATCCCTTTTACATATAGAGTAGTTTCAGTCCGATATCTTGAACGTTAGTACTTGGTGCAAGGCAAATATGATGACACTGAATATTAAAAAATGCTTTGTTATAACATTCTCATAGTAATCTTCACTATCTTGTATAATTACATTTTAAATAATAATCCTATAGAGTTGAGGTTATAAATGACTTAGGAGTATGGATGGACAGCAAGTTGACATTTCATCACCACATACATAGAACTGTAAATAAATCAATGCAAATGCTTGGAATTATTAACAGATACGCTAAGGATTTTTCTATTTACACCTTTCTTTATTGTTCATTAATTAGGCCACATATGGTGCTATAATTTGGTGCCCATTTTATTTGATACATATTAGGAACATTAAAAGAATTCAAAGGAAATTTGTGAGATGCTGTACTCATAAAATGCATATAAACAGAAAGGATTATAGTTATCAGATATTCTATCACTTTTAAACCTCGAAACTCTTGAAACTAGGCTTTTACACATAGACTAGATATATTTACATCAGCTTATATCAGGGCAAATTAATTCAAGTGCACTTACTTCAGAGGTAAAACTTCATTGTAGAAATTTTAATACACGTCATAAACCTCCACTTGCAGTGGACTTTCGTCGTACAAATTATGAGAAATGCGCTGCTCTGTCGAAAATTTTAATTCATGGAAATACGTTCAATGAACAGCTACACTTTTTTAGTTCTTCCACTACAAGTTTCAAGAGGTCATTGCGCTTACATGTAACTTCGTAAATTATTTGTAGGTTGTTAGTATTTTTAAATTAAATAAGATTGTAATACTTTTATGTAATGGGGTTATCCCGTATATTATTATTATTATTATTATTATTATTATTATTATTATTATAATCTTTATCCATGCCAAAATAGATAAATAATTCAAACAGCTGATAGTGACACATTGAAATGTGAATTCAATTGTGCAAAGTAAGAAACAACATTTGTGTTTAATTTCATAGCCACTCAGAAATACAGTAATTGATGGACGTCTGTTATATAGATACCACGCTTGCACACGCATGTGTGCATGTGCTTCGTGTACGTTTACATGTGTATACATGAATTTATCAAAGTCTTTAATCATACCTGCAAGCACATAACATTTGCACAAAAGAACGGTGCGAGCTTTCCACCACAGCGTTGACCTTGGCATTCATCGCACAATTGATCGTCCAGTGGAATTGGTTTTATTACAACTCTTTTATCCATATTACCATGTTGCAACTGTACAAACCGTGCACTGATGGCTGCAATGTAACTTTGTTGATTACTAAATGCAACTCGGCCAACACCTTTTGGATACTTTAGTTCTGGATCTGTGTCAATGCCAGCATAACACACACCACCATATAGTCTATCCATAATCATTGCCAGTTCAACTGAAAATAAATTTTTTGTAAACAGATAAAGTTTGCTCATACAAATGAACTTACCTGCTTTCAGAGGACTTGGTACGCCAAAAACAAATACTGTTTTACGGGGATCTAAAGGCATTGATGCATCTAGAACAAAGCCAGCATCTGAAAGCCTCCATGGTTTTATTTGTACAGGTTTATTTTTTATAGTATGAGAAGAAACACCAAAATATAGTTTGTTCGCATCAGTGATGCAAGCATTAATAAGACTTTGAACAGAATTTTCATCCTGAAATAAAAAGACACATTGCATTATAGAAATTGTTTATTATTTTGATTGTGCTTTATCAGGTTTAAATTGCAAAAATATTCAGAATTTGAATGTTGATTTTTAGCTTTATTGTTTTAAAAATTAGTTCAAGAATCATTACTAAGTGAAATTACTTTACTAAATAAACATGTAATGTAACTAAAAGAAATAGAACATCAACTTATTTTTTTAAACCATTAGTTTAAAACACCTTGAATAAAAATTCTTGCTTCGCCAAAAATTCAAAAATGCAAACATTTGAGGTTATACTAATATCGTTATTCTGATAAAATAATAAACAGGTTAGAAACCGAGTGATATATCTTGGCAGAAAGACGGTCATGCTACATAAGCAATCACAAATGAGACTTACGCATCTTTCTAAAATTAACTAACTTCTAAGAATGCGGTTTACTTTACTATGTCGATATGTTAGTTACCGGTAGTTATTTTATCTTTACTAAATGCAATACACTAAATTAGAGGTAACTACCACGAATATAATAAGTAAATTTATAGATACATTAAAGATCAACTGCTTGAACTGATTTCTCTTTGTAAGTCGTGTTTTTAATGTGAGCCATAGTACTTGCGAATATTAAAACTGTTGAAAGTTAGGTAAAAAGACAAAAATTTCAATTTGTGGTTCACGAAAGATTCTCACATTCCATCATACGTCATAAAAATGCACAATCAAAAGCTCTTGTCTCCGACAGAATCTAAACTTTCCAACCTCAGATGGTTTAGATTTTAATGGAAAAAGCTGTCGTCTGTACTACTCGCTTCTACACTTATTTAACGTTTCTGTTCAAAACTTAAACAGTTACAAATAGGAACAATATACAATATAAACCATATTCACAATTTCCTTCCACGTAAGAGCTTGATTTATCACATATTTGTCATTAAAACAAAACAAATACTTCGATAACTATTGCTTTTAATAAATGTTGAAATAGTCGAAATATCTGTTGCAAGTTGTAATATACTACGCATCGCTTTCTCTCAAATTTTTATAAAGTCGAGCACTTGTCAATTTGTTGAGCTTTAGGAAAATATAAGCATTTTAGCTCAAACGAATATCAAAGCTCTGCATATAACGATTTTGTTCGTAAAAGGTACAAATTAGGAGGTTATAAAAGAATTCCGAATTCAAAATTAAATCATAATTGAAGTATACGGGTATAAAGCTATTTCAATAAAAGCAGATATGATGGTAGGTTAAAGAATTTTACTCCAAACATGCTCAAAATGCTTTGCTCTGGCAATAATACATTCTTCGGTTTCTTTTGCGTGTTGCTTAAAATTTTTAGATATTTTTTTCTAGAACTCACATGCAAAATACATATAAATAACTTCATCAATTTGTTCTACAAACGTGATTTTTCATTTTTGTAAATGTTTATTAAATCCAAAATGCATTCAAAAATCAAAAACTAACCGATTATATGAATAAGGAAAGAACTGCAGTATTATTATTATTGTTTCTGTCATTAAAATATAAAATTAAACTGTCCTAGCTAAAATATTGCTGTAATGTTTCATGTGAAACTAGGTGTTTATTTTTTAATACTTAATAAGTAATTTAGTTAATAGCAAATTTATAGCTTGTAGGTAATAATTTGTTATGCGCATTGTAAGTGGTCTACTTAATCATTTTTATTGCGATTGGCCTAAGATTTACATGTATATAGTAAATCTGTTCATTCCGCATTGAGCTGTGTGTCGACTGGGTTATTGAAGGGACTTAGTAGTATCTTCGTTTGAAACCTGACCTCCACAGTGCTCCGTTCAAAGAATTACAAATTGATATTTAATTATCCGAAATGTATGTCTACTTTTTGCATTTTTGTCATTAAAGTTAATTGTTTTATATGCAAACAATTTTACCTGCATTTTGAGAGAGTTTGATTATTACCCTTGACAAGTACATGAATCACAGTAGGACCTTGAAAATTATTACGGTAAAACCATGGGTCAGGAAGAAAAGTAAACGTTGGGGACAAAAATGGTACCCGTAATACAAAAAAAGAACCGACGGCTAGCAGTAGTCATAGATTGGGGGGTGGGTAGGACTAATATAATCAAGAATTGACCATGAAACCATTTGTATCCCATAGGCCATAGTATACCATGACAGCACGAATTTCTATCTACCAACCTATAGGTAACAAAAAAAAAAGCACAGCATATTACTAAAGCTCGGTTTATTATTAACAGGTAGAAAATAACTCCTAAGTATGTTTTGAGTGTTTTACAAGTCACAAAAAGAAAAAAAAACGATCTTAAGACTTTAGTGCACACTCACAGTCAAGCGGAAATATCAGTGACTTAATGTTAAATATTACTAAAGTTTATAAGCTCCCTATCATGATCACGTAATACAAAATTATCCCTACCGGCAAATCTCTAAAAATAAGGGATTAAAAATTCTCATTTAGTACACCATACGTCCGGCAATTGGTACATAAGCTGTTGTTGTAAAAGCTATTTTCTGCTCTGGTTAGGCCCAAAAGCAGTAACTTCGGACAAAAAAATAAAACAGATGATAATACGTGGACTACAAAAGTACTAATTACGACGGCATATTCGCCACTAAGCTTTAGTAGTATCCTGCAGTACTAAATTTTAAGGACACAGATAAGCACTTGACAATGGTAACAGCAATACTTCCTGAAGGGAATGGTTAACTTATCAATAGCCACTGTTAGTAGGTTAATAGAATATTCACAGGCAGCCTCCGTAAAATCTTTAAGAGAGCTACCGCATTAGTGATGTATTAGAGCTTCAAAAGCTCACGCGGGGTTTCAAGTTCCTGTACTCAGTAACAGTAGAACGGACTTTATCCCAAGTATAATTTCGTATCCACTGAAGTCGTTCACCGGGTCATCGGTCTTATAAGCAAAGCAGAGTGTAATCCAATCAGCACCAAAACTAGTTACCATAAGCGATAAGATAAAATAAGACCAGTAAAAAAAGAACAAGCCGCAGGTGGTAAAGAGCTAGAAGTAACAATTATGTAACCAAACAGAAAATAGTTTTCACACTTACCAAATACACAGGAAGTACAGAAAATCAGCAAAACCACGTGTATTTGCTCTTCAGGACAGATTGAAAGTAACCATCGAGTGTTGTTCGCCACACAAAAATTCAGAAACGAGAGTGTTGTACTCGCTTGCTATTTTATTAGCACGTAATCTTCAGACCAATATGTTGATATCAAACATACGAAGGTGATAACCACTTCGAAACAAGCTGTTTATAATTTTCGATAAGTTGCGAAGTAATCACGAATAATCCAATTTAAAATTCATTCCTTGCAAATTATTTATTAATGAAAATCGGTCTTCAATTAATCTACCTTTAAATTAATACACACGAGTTAAAAATGCATACAAACGGCGATCCCAAAGAACGACGCAGTTTAAGTACGCTGACAGGAGGAGCGTAATAAATTAGTTTAACATACAGATGAATTTTGATAAAAGGAGACGTCCTACAAGTAGTTGCCCATATCAATTTAGTTTTATCTCACTCGTGTCTAAATCAGCAATCTTTTTTGCTAATAACCTCGTGAAAATCGTTAAGTAAGTACAAGGACAAATATTGAGGAATGCATGAACACCAAAATAAACCCTAAAAGCCACTTGGCTTTAAAATTTACCTACAAGTTAGAAGCTGTAACGGCTGTCACTGTTCGTGTATGTTTAATTTATTTCATATTCTTTGGTATTAATGTACTTGTTCCGTTTTACTTACATAATTCGAGTTAACACCTACTATTTATTAACATCTATCGTGAGGTGTCATTTGCAGTGCTAAAATCACAAGTATGGAATATCTAGGATTTGGAATGCGTTCTAATAATCCGCTTTCCTAGTGTGCAAATGCGAAAGTGTAACAACGTTTTATTTCCTATTAGTCTTCTTAACAGGATGCTTTTTGTTTGTAATGTCAACAGCAGTTTACATAAATTATTTTCGGTTTCACCTATATTCCTGTGATACCATTTTGTTTGTCTCCATGTATTCTTTCCAGCCAAATCCTAATTGTTGTCATTCAAATTTGATTCCTACTCGATAAGTTGTACCTTTGTTTAACGATTAATTTTTAATTCCCATGTTTATAATAACCAATCCATTATATTACACACCTGCGTGCTATTGATGTGTTACAAATCAAAACTACAACGAAGTTTGAGATTTAATATTAAAGTCTTTTTGTATATTTGTGCATTTATCCCAATAAAAACTTGTCCTTAATTTGTCACCAAAATTAATTCGCATAATCATACCCCAACACTATACAGTAATCGAAGAAATAAAATTTAAAACTAAAACTTTATAATAGATTTCGAAGTTACAATTAAATATAGTTATTGATCATCATCATCATTATCATTAGGATTCAGTCTTGAAGTGGTTAGACCCGTACCTCCATCGTTTCCTGTTCTGAACTAATCTACACATTTCACTGAAATTCTCTCAACATACATCTTTCACTATCTGTATGCAATAGTGTAATTTAGGTCTACCTCTCTTTTTCCTTCCTCTGTTTCTAATATATCTCACACTATTCTCTCTGACCATGTCCTATCATCGTATTTCTCATATTTTTACCGTTTTCCACATATTTCTTTCTTCCCCTACTATTGGCTAGAACCTCTTCTTAGCTTTGTCGGTTCATGATATCTTCATCATATGTCTGTAGCACCACATTTCAAAAGCTACTATCTTTTTCCTGTTCCCTTCTCCTACTGTCCACGTTTCACAGCCACATATGCTTTTGGCAGCTTTTCCTTATCTCCATGTTTGTTGTCTTTGAACATAGCAGTCGCCTTTTCTTGTTAAATACAGCGCGGACTTGTTCTAATCTATTTTTATTCTTTTGCACTTTTTCCACTTGCGTTATTTGACTTCCTAGTTTGCATAAATCCTTGATGTATTGTATATTCTTGCTTTCTATTTTTTGTTCTGGTTTTTGACGTATTTTCCGCTCCTTTACATACTAAAAAGTTATTGAAAGACAAAAATTGATACTCACTATCATTTTATTAAAATGAGTAATTGTGATGAGCAAAAACCGACGATATCAATATTTGACCAGTGTGGGTTTAATAAATAATTCCAGTTTTTGAAAAAGACTTTATTGAAAGCTAGTACTGCCTTGGTCTTATCAAGCAGACAAAGTTTTTTTACCCGACTTATGAGGAGCTTCATTTAGTTCTAAAAGTACTTCTATAGAATGCTGAACAAATCAATTCAGCTAATTTAGGCGACATTAAAAGCAACATTACAGACACAAATATTTATTTAAATTACCTTAAACAGCATACAAAAATTGTTAAAAAGTAAATTTTATGCACTCATTGTACAATCAGAAGATTAAAACAAGCACTGAACACATTTAAAATTGTGTATCTCCTAAATGAAATAGTACCTCATTTGAAGACAACGAAGTAATTCTTAATTTGATTGAGGTCAATTAGATTTTGGACTTTGCATATGAAATGTGCTTGATATCGTAATATAGAGTTAGTCGTATATTTGTCTTTAATATTAGGAATTGTTATTAGAAACTGAAGCAAAATCTAATGTTCAGCATGGACTAGAGATAGAAATTTCAATTATTCTAGCGCTACCAGCTGTAAAACCTTATCGTAGTTTGTCGTATATGGGTTTAATGCTGATTAAGCAAAGCAGAAACAGACTGTAACCACTAGTTTTCTGAGAGTGTTTCTAGAATTAGCAATGTTATCGAGTATGGCCTACAATACATTGTCTTTTATGCCGTGATACTAACATGATATTAGAATGTCCAGTCAGGACAAAATAAGGTTTGCAAACTTCAGTGTATGCAGCTAGCTTTATCGCATCGTTTTTGTATAAATTAAAATGGTGCATAAGAAAACTCAACAAACTTTGTAAACATGAATTTATTTTATTATTTCGAAATATATGGCATCGACAAATGTAATTGAGGCGATAGCTATTTTACTTGTAGCATGCACATCCTTCGCTAAGATATATCATGTGAACTAATTAACTAACAAAGCATATTTTTACTAAACATCATTGGTTTCCAAGTTGGTAAATTTGCATTCCAGTAAAATTGAATTAATCAAAATATATTTCTTTTCGAAACCATAATATGAAAGACTATAACAATACTGACCCAAAAAATGAAAAGGTTTTGTTGACAGTCAGGCGATCCATAATTAAATTTAACTTGTAAATACTCCCTGTATGTTTGTTGTGGTTTGTTTAGCATTCTTCTTAATCTTCTTTGGGAATGAAACCACTCATAGTTTTTAAAATCTATTTCATTTACGTTTCGATCCATGACCTAGGATCGTTGTCAAAATAATAAAAACTTCAAGTTTGACGTTTATGACACAAATTGAAGGTTTCTTTGATTTATTGATGTTTGAAATATTTGGTTTGAGTACACTAAGCAAAAATTTTTAAAGTTTAAAAGAATGATTGCCTTCAATTTGTGTTGCGACCTGGGATCGACTTTCCTATGGTAGCCAATACGCTTAACGTGAAATCAGCTTATTAATTTTTATTGGTGAATTTTATATAAATTCAATAATTTGGGAAACATTTTTTAACATGTTTCTATTTATACAATTGAGAGATTTCTGAATTTATGTCTTATTTTACCGAGATTCAGTGAAGGGGGTTAAGCAACCTGAGGCTACCAAGATCCCCCAACATTTATAATTTGCCGAAATAATGGTTTTCTAGTTAATATGCTTATTGTTATGTAATTAGTTATTGTATGTATAAATAAAAATCATGTATGTAGGCTGTATTTCATGTTAATATCGCAAGGAAAACCCAGGAAAAACTTGCAATGCTACCTAGATATTGTGGGCATTTACTGAAAGTCACGGATTCGTTTGCAACGCAGTTATTTTTATGTAGGGTTATATAGGCAGCTTCTTTGATTTTGCGTTTTTGGTGGTTTTCTTCTTTGTCGATAATTTTTGCATCTTCCCATTTTATTTTATAACTGGAGTCCCATGCATGTTGGCAAATCATGGATTTTTCAAATTTTCTATTTTTTATATATGATTTATGTTCTTTTAATCGAACTTCAAATGGTCTGGAAGTTTCTCCTATATAAAACTTATTACATTCGCAAGGTATTTTGTAGATACAGTTTTTTGAATTTTGTATTGCGTTTTTGGGTTTTGTTTTTGTTAATTGTGCTCTTAGTGTATTGTTGGTTCTAAATACTGTTTTAATTCTAAATTTGTTGCCTATTCTTTGAATTTTTTCGGAGAATCCTTTTATGTATGGTATTGAGAGCATTTTGTGGTGTGTATCGTTGTTTTGTTTTCTTTTCTTTATTTTTAGGGTTTTTATTCATTTCTTTCTCTATTATTCTTTTAGGATATTTGTTTTCTATTAGTGTACATCTGATTAGGTCTTTCTCTTTCTTTAAAATTTCTTCGTTTGATGATATTAATTTTGCTCTATCATACATGGTTTTGATAATTCCTCGTTTGACACATTGTGGGTGGTTTGAATCGAAGTTTAAGTATCTGTTTGTGTGCGTTGGTTTTCTATATACCGATGTATTAATTGTTGTATTGTTTTGCTAACTAGAATATCTAAAACGGAAGTTTTCCATGTTGTTCTAATTCATATGTGAATTTAATAGTTGGTTCTATTTCGTTAATTGACTGTACAAAGTTTTTAATTAATTCTATATTATGAGGCCAAATAGCATAAACATCATCAACGTATCTCCACCAGATCAATGGTTTCAATTCTTGTGTGAATATCACATCTTTTCGAATTCCTCCATGAATATATTACTGAAGATTGGGGATAGTGGACTTCCATTGCCATTCGAAGCTTTGTTTGTAAAATTGATCATTTATTTGAAAATATGTGGTATTTACGCATAAACCAAGTAATTCCATAATCGATGATATACTTAGTTTTGTTCTTTCTTTAAGATTGCCATCTTTTCGAGTTTGTTTTTATAATATTAAGCGTTTTGTTTATAGGGACATTTGTAAAGAGATTTACTACATCAAAGCTTACCATTGTGTGTGTATTTTCAATTTTTATGTTTGATAGTTTTTCTAAAAAGTGTTGGTTGTTTTTAATGAAAGAATCCGTTTTGCCTGCTAATGGATTTATAATTTTTAGTAGAAATTTTGCTAAATTATGGCATGGTGAATCTATTGAGCTTACGATAGGTCTTAGAGGAATGTTTTTTTATGAATTTTTGGTAGACCGTAAAAGTGGGGTGGTTTACTGTAATGTGGGACTAGTTTACTCCTTTCTTTGTCTTCGAATTCATTTTTAAATTTAAATAGAGTTTTGTATATTTTATTTTCAATTGATTTTGTTGGGTCCGTTTCTAAACTGGTGTAATTCTCAGTGTTCAATAGTTCGTTGACTTTTGTGTTGTAAACGTTTTTATTCATTATTACTGTTGCATTGCCTTTGTCAGCAAGTAGAATTATTATTGAGTTATCGTTTTTTAGATTGCGAATTGCTTTTATTTCGTTATTACTTACATTTGGCTTTATTTTGTGATTCTTTTCTATTTCGATTTTACATCGTATTCTAAATTCGTTTGCTTGATCTTCTTCGAGTTGGTTTGCTGTTTTCTCAATACAGCTAATTATTTCAAAGGTTGGTATTGATTTTGGTGTTACTGCAAAATTAAGACCTTTTGAAAGAATTGATTTTTCTGTGTCGTTAATAGTTCTGTTTGATAAATTTATCACGGTGTTTAGCATGGTGTTCCTGTTTTCTAACGTTTTAGTTTGTGTGTTATTTTTCTCTATAAATAGGTTATTAAATTTCTTTATGTGAATTTCTTTTTGTTTGGAAAATACTGATTCGTAGTAGGTTTTTGCACTAACGAGAATTTTATCAAAATCATATTTTGTTATCTTTATTCGTATGAAATTTATAATGCCCTCAATATCTTGTTTTAACTTATAAATAATGTGTCGGTGGTTTTGTAGTCTTTCCCTCATCATACTGTAACTTGCTCTTTCGAGAATTCTTGATAGCTTATTGCTTGTCTTTCCAAATTTGATTCTAAATCCTTTTGGTATTATTTCGTTGTTTCTGCACTTTATTAGGAATGTGAGTGAATTTTGGAATGCGATAGCTTTAGGTTTAGATTGTCCAACTGTCTAAAACAAATACAAATTTCAGGCCCATACCTGATTTGTAAATACTCCCTGTATGTTTGTTGTGGTTTGTTTAGCATTCTTCTTAATCTTCTTTGGGAATGAAACCACTCATAGTTTTTAAAATCTATTTCATTTACGTTTCGATCCATGACCTAGGATCGTTGTCAAAATAATAAAACTTCAAGTTTGACGTTTATGACACAAATTGAAGGTTTCTTTGATTTATTGATGTTTGAAATATTTGGTTTGAGTACACTAAGCAAAAATTTTAAAGTTTAAAAGAATGATTGCCTTCAATTTGTGTTGCGACCTGGGATCGACTTTCCTATGGTAGCCAATACGCTTAACGTGAAATCAGCTTATTAATTTTTATTGGTGAATTTTATATAAATTCAATAATTTGGGAAACATTTTTTAACATGTTTCTATTTATACAATTGAGAGATTTCTGATTTTATGTCTTATTTTACCGAGATTCAGTGAAGGGGGTTAAGCAACCTGAGGCTACCAAGATCCCCCAACATTTATAATTTGCCAAAATAATGGTTTTCTAGTTAATATGCTTATTGTTATGTAATTAGTTATTGTATGTATAAATAGAAATCATGTATGCAGGCTGTATTTCATGTTAATATCGCAAGGAAAACCCAGGAAAAACTTGCAATGCTACCTAGATATTGTGGGCATTTACTGAAAGTCACGGATTCGTTTGCAACGCAGTTATTTTTAAGTAGGGTTATATAGGCAGCTTCTTTGATTTTGCGTTTTTGGTGGTTTTCTTCTTTGTCGATAATTTTTGCATCTTCCCATTTTATTTTATGACTGGAGTCCCATGCATGTTGGCAAATCATGGATTTTTTAAATTTTCTATTTTTTATATATGATTTATGTTCTTTTAATCGAACTTCAAATGGTCTGAAAGTTTCTCCTATATAAAACTTATTACATTCGCACGGTATTTTGTAGATACAGTTTTTTGAATTTATTACGATTGGCAAACTTGCACGTGATAATGGATTCACCCGAAAAGTCAAAAGGAGAATGCCTATACGAGACACAAGATGGATATGATTGTAATATGGAGAGCTGTATTCAGCCAAATAGTGCTGACACCATGGTACAATGTTCCAAGTGCTCTCATTGGTACCACTTCCAATGCGTCGGGGCCAATGATTCTGTTCGTAGCATCGTATGGAATTGTAATAATTGTAAAAACTCTGCTGTATCCATTAGACCAAGCAGCAAAGTTAGTTCAAAAGCATCTAGTAGAAAGCGAAAGACTGATCTGGAGCTAAAGCGTTTGGAAGAATTAGCACAGGTTCAGTCAGATTTAATTAATGCGAAATATAAAAAACTACTGGAGGACGAAGCACAACACGATAAAGCCATACCCTTAGCGGATAGTGAAGTAAACTCAGTTAAGCATCAAAGAATTGAAGATTGGGTCAACTCAAAGTCGAGCGTACATAACACAATTTCAAAAGTAACCTTACAACCACAGCTTTTGAAAAAGGATCTAGTCATAGCAGGTCCAGACAAACTAGGTATGTCGAATTCTCGTGACATGTCTGGTTCGAGAACTATAGACTTAACAACTCCCAACATGGTAGCCCGTCAATTTCTACCAAAGGAATTGCCCTACTTTGATGGCTCAAAAAGGGAGCAGTGGCCCGTCTTTATTAGCAACTATCGGCAATCTACTCTACGGTGTGGGTTTTCCGATCAGGAAAACTTACTACGCTTGCAAAAGGCTATAGGCGGCGCTGCGTTAGAAAAGGTACGTGGTTCGTTAATCAGCTACAAATCTGTGTACTAAGAACGTTTAACAGCTGGCTTATGAAATTGGCAAAGAGTGCCTGTAAAGCGACGTCTGGCAATACAGATATACATACACCTGAAATCAAGGGTAACCCTAGAGGTCAAGACAAGGTACACCATAACTATCACTTGCAGTTTAAAAATCCTACAAATGATGGCGGTAAATCGCTACCACAAGTAGCCAGATCGCGTCCAAGTTGCATAGGTTGTAACTCGACTGAACATAAAATTTCTGCGTGTAGGAGCTTTACTGAACTAGCTCCAAGCAGTCGAATAGCCTATGTGATAAAACAGCGTCTGTGCCGTAGATGCCTTGGTCACCATCAAACTAATCGATGTTGGTCACGCAGGGTATGTCAAGTGGATGACTGTAAGATCAAGCACCACCCACTTCTACATCTTGCGCTGACCAGTAACCCGTCAACTACACAAAAATTAGAACCATCCGAAAATCAAACTCGTCCCGCAGTCGCATCAACAACAAAGGCGTTGGTTCATTCTTCTAGATTAGAAACCACGATAGTCCTTTTTAGAATTGTACCAGTGACATTATTTGGCCCAGGTACAAAACTTGAAACATTTTCGTTTCTAGATGAAGGATCTACTTCCACTCTAATCGACGAAGAAGCGGCAAAGTTTCTGGGCTTGGATGGGCCGAATAACAATCTTTGTCTGCAATGGACAAATAACGTTAAACGTGTGGAAGAACATTCTAAAACCGTCTCACTGGAAATATCAGGCGTGCAAGAATCCGCAAAGAAATATCGTATGAACGGAGTGCGTACAGTTAAATTTTTGGACCTTCCTACACAAACATGGTCTGTAACGTCCCCGCAAATGTATATGCACATCGAAGGTCTTCCTATTGTACAGTACGTTAATGCTAAACCAACAGTTCTGATTGGCTTAGATAACTATAAACTAGGCTTTCCTATCGAAACACGGGTAGGACGTTGGTCCGAGCCAATGACTATAAAAACACGACTTGGTTGGACGATTTTCGGCCAGACTAAACGACCTAATGTTTCAAATTCACGTCTGTTTTTTATTTGCGAATGTCGGGATGAAAATCTTCATCAGATCGTTAAAGATTATTTTGCGCTTGAAAATGTAGGCGTACAACAGTTGTCAGCTATAGAATCAAAGGAGGACCAACGGGCACGTCAGATAATGGAAGCGACTACTAAACGTATTGAAGGTCGCTACGAAACTGGTCTCATTTGGAAGTTTGATCATTTTTCGGTACCGAATAGTTATGCAATGGCACTTAGGAGATACCAGTGCTTTCAAAAAAAAAATGCTGAAGCATCCTGAGTTACGAGCTGCCCTAAACACACAAATTGCGCACTATATCAGCAAAGATTATATCTATAAATTGAACGCGGCCAAAATTGTAGGTCACTCAAGGGTCTGGTATTTGCCAATTTTTACGGTACAAAATCCCAATAAGCAAAAAAAAAGCCGCATTGTTTGGGATGCTGCCGCTTGAGTAAAAGGAGTTTCATTAAATTCTTTAATACTTAAAGGGCCTGACCAGCTCATGTCCTTACCAGCGATCTTAAATCGATTCCGCGAAAAAGCAGTGGCAGTTTGTGGCGACATAGCGGAAATGTTTCATCAGGTTAGGATAGTCGAATCAGATCAGCAATTTCAACGATTTCTTTGGCAGAACGACAATTCTCTCTCAACGCCGGATGTCTACGTGATGAAGGTAATGACATTTGGAGCAACTTGCTCCCCTTCATCTGCTCAGTACGTAAAAAACTTAAATGCAGATACTTTCATTCACACGCATCCTCGTGCTGTTCAAGCTATACGAGAAAATCACTATGCTGACGATTGGTTGGACAGCACTAATACCGAGCTGGAAATGATTGAATTAGCTAAAGCTGTAAAGTCTATTCACGTGGCAGGAGGCTTTCATATACGAGGTTGGCTGTCCAACTCCGCTCGTGTACTAGAAGCAATGGGCGAGACACCTTGTGAAAAAAGCAAAGCGATATTTGAATAGCAAGCATTTGTGCTTAATACATCTAGAGCTGGTATTGATGTCCTGACAGGAATACGGAAGCCTACAAAAAGGGAAGTGCTTCGAATCCTAATGATGATTTACGATCCGTTAGGGCCTATTTCCTTTTTTCTTGTATACGCGAAAATTTTGCTAAAACAGATTTGGCAATCTGGGATTGGCTGGGATGACGAGATTACTAGTGATCAATACGAAATGTGGGTGACGTGGGTGAAAGTTCTATTTTCAATTGACCAGCTACGTATTCCACGATGTTACTCACAAATAACAGAGCCACGAAGCATAGAACTCCACATATTCGTAGATTCTAGCAAAAATGCGTATGCCTGTGTGGCATACTTTCGTATATTCTCGGAGGAGCAAAACGACGTCGCCTTATAGTTGGAGCAAAAAATAAAGTCGCACCACAAAAACCGCTTTCAATCCCCAGACTTGAGCTCCAAGCTGCAGTTTTAGGATGCAGATTTGCACAATCAGTGGAGAAGTCCCACTCGCTTAAAATAAATCGGCGCATTTTCTGGACAGACTCCGCAAATGTACTCTGCTGGATACGATCTGAAGCCCGACGGTACAAGCAATTTCTAGCATTCAGGATAGGGGAAATTTTAGAGAAATCCAACATAAATGAGTGGAGGTGGGTACCAACCCAATTGAATGTTGCAGATGACGCGACCAAATGGCGAACTCCACCCAGGATCGACGCCAATAACCGATGGTTTAACGGCCCTGCGTTTCTAAAGGAGGATGAATCTGAATGGCCTGAAAATGCTCAAAATCTGCCCAGTCCAGAAATAGAACTTCGCGTAAACGTGACAAAGGCAGTCCTACTTAAGGTAGAAACATCAAGCCCAGAAAGAGTCTCGCGTTGGGTACGACTTGTGAATAGCCAAGTATCGTGCGTCGTTTATAAAAATATTACAAACCAGGAAATCTGGTTCTCTGAAACCTTTAGGCATGATTAGTGCGACTGAGAAAACAATTGGTGAAAATGACCTGTACCGACGCTGCCAACAGGACTGCTTTCCGATCGAATACGAAATTCTGAATTGTCATCCTCCCGGAGTCGTGGACAACTGTAGTAGGCTGTTTAAACTGTCACCGTATCTTGACGAGGAGGGTGTTATGAGAATTTCAGGCAGAATTGATAAGATGGAAGGCGTCGCATGGAACAGCAAGCAGCCAATAATACTAGGAGATCACGGAGTAACCAGACGATTAATCCAACATTGTCACGAACAATTCTACCACCAAAATCATGAGACGGTGATTAACGAGCTGAGACAATCCTTCTTTATTTTAAAGCTGCGGGCATTGCTTAGCAAGGTTCGTTCAAGTTGCAACCACTGCAAAATTAAGTCTGCCGTACCTACACCACCGTTAATGGGAAATCTTCCTAAAGCCAGGCTCACGCCCTTTGTACGTCCGTTTACACACAGGAATGGATTGCTTTGGTCCGCTAGAGGTTGTGGTATGCAGGCATGTAGAAAAAAAGTTGGGGTGTACTGTTCGCCTGTATGACGGTCAGAGCAATTCATCTAGAAATCGTTCGTAGTATGACTACAGATGCTTGTATTTTGGCCATACGTCGTTTTATTGCTAGGCGTGGTATTCCAGCCGAATTGCATAGCGACAACGGTACAAATTTTAGAGGTGCGGCCAATGCCCTGATAGCCGACTTAAAAGGTATTGACAATCAAAAACTCCAAGAAAGCTTTAACACCGTGAAATGGAATTTTATTCCGCAAGCAACTCCACACATGGGGGGCTGCTGGGAACGTCTGATAAGGTCAGTTAAATCTAACATTGTCGAAGCATTGCCAGATCGCAAACCTACAGATGAACTACTCTATACAATCTTTACGGAGATAGAGAATATAGTAAACGAGCGGCCGTTGACGTATATACCGTTGTCAGCTGAATGCGATGAAGCGCTTACACCCAATCATTTTCTTCTCGGTTCCTCCAGTGGTGTAAAATCGTCAGGTGACTTTGACAAAAGCTGCCTTGTGTCTCGAAAGAATTACCGCATTGCACAATACGTGGCTCAAACTTTCTGGAAACGATGGATAAGAGAATATTTACCCACGCTTACACGACGATCCAAGTGGCATCTCCCAGCTAAACCTATCAAACCGGGAGACATTGTGATAATCTGCGATGAAAATAGTCATCGTAGTTCGTGGCCGAAAGGGAGAGTTATAGATGTTACCTTAAGTAAAGATGGTCAAGTACGCTGCGCTGTAGTCCAAACTCCGTCTGGAGCAACTTATACTCACCTGTCAGTCAAGTTGGCTGTGTTAGACATAGCCGAAAATGAAAGTAAGCACTTACCGGGAGCATGCTTACTAGGGGGGAGTGTTGACAGTCAGGCGATCCATTATTAAATTTAACGCTGAGATTAGCCGGCTTTGCTTGGAGAACAAAAGGAACTATTGTCAAATTTAGGACTTTTGGTAAGAAAAAACTATTGGAAGCAAAGCAACATATAATAGTCAAGCAGCGTCTCAATTACGCTAGTTTATTGGTGACGTGAGTGGAAAAAAACACTTGTAAGCCACAATGATTTGTTATTAGTTTACAGTTTATAATTGTTATACTTAACAGGTAAACTTTAGCCTTACGGTGAATTTTAAAAATAAAGTTAAAATACACCTGCTCAAAGTTTTGTTACTCCACTTGCTGCAAAGACAGGTTTCAAAATATTTATATTATGCGTTAAGAGATAATAACAAAATTTAAAGTCTGCAAATCGAAAAGTGGTTTAGAATCTCCATGATTACACCAAAGTATGTAAACAGTTTAGCTGCACTAAAGAGGACGAATAAAGTTTTTGGCTCCAAGCTTTCAAAATAATCATTTGCCTGCAAAGGTATGATTAAAAACTTTAAAAATCTAGAAGTTGACATCACAAATAAAAAATTTACAACAAGAAATCTGGTTATCAAAAATGAAAATCAATATAAATAAAAATGAATAAAAACTCTTAACCACAAAAAAGCTTTAAAATACTGGATATGTATTTTGACCACTATGTGGTCATCATCAGTAGGAATTTGCAATTAAATAATAATTAGCTGTTGTTCAGGAAGACTTCAGAGGATATTTTCCTCACGACTTAGACTGAAGTGAACCTTCCCAACATACAATTTACTATAATGTTGCTTTAAACACTATCGAGGATATTCTCTTCACCCGCAGGCTGGTGTTGTTCACAACAAACAAGTGAATTGTGTATAACTAAAATCTACTTAATTTACACAATGCTAAATCTGCTGAAGCGGAACCAAATTAATCTTGCTTTCTCATTGGTTGTTGACTAATAGGGAAAGTAAGGCAGATGGCTGTATGGGCCCTTTATCAGTGTTTAAGAGGGGTCCTTTATGTTTAACAATTTTAATTGATTCATAGGCATTTAAGAAGGAAAACGATGGTACCGCTTTTATGAGGTGGCTCCGTGGCGTAGTGGTATGTGTGTGACTACTACGCCCAAGGTCCCGGGTTCGAATCCCAACACGGTCCGCTTAAAAAATGTTAGGCGAGTATTTTTAACAAAATACACCCTCGTTCGGATAAGAGGTAAAATGGAGATCCCGTGTGTGAGTGTTGTCACGCACGTTAAAGATCCCTACCTTGCTTGGAACAGCAAAGGTTTGGCAAAATTCCAAAATTTCCAGGTAAAAAAAACTCGCTTCCTGACCAATGTAGTACCTTCGGGTGGAGCATTGGAAAATCACAAGTAAGGTACCGCTTTTATGGCGGTTCCGTGGCGTAGTGGTATGTGTGTGGCTACTACGCCCAAGGTCCCGGGTTCGAATCCCAACACGGTCCGAGTAGGTAAATAAGGCCGGTCCTAATTCAAAATGCGACAGACGTATTTTCCATGTGTAAAATACGTCTGTCACGTTTTGAATTAGGATCAACCCTATATAATTTCAATGTAAAATAGTTGTGAAAACATTTCAATGTAAAATAGTTGTGAAAACATGAATTCTTATATACTTTCAATGTAAAATACTTGTGGGCACGTTTTGAATTAGGATCGGCTTTATATTACTTTCAATGAAACACACGTATGTTGAAAAATGTAAGTGCAGAGAAGAATGTGTGTAGCTGTTTTGAATTCGGTTTTCTAGCGAGAAGTTACAAGTGCACCGTTTTGAATTAGGATCGGCGTTATATACTTTTAATGTAAAATGTGAAAACCTGAATTCTTTTCAAATGTAAAATACTTGTGGGCACGTTTTGAATTAGGATCGGCTTTATATTACTTTCAATGGAACATATTTCAAACCACACGTATGTTGAAAAATGTAAGTGCAGAGAAAATGTGTGTTTTGAATTTGGTTTTCTAGCGAGACAGTATGACAGATGCAAAATATCGCATTCAAGTCAATTGTGTTTAATTAAAGTGGATTCTGATTTATGTTTAGAGGCTGCAAATACACATGGGCCGGTTTCAATTCAAAATGAGTTCACTCTTGTGATAGGTTGAAAAGTGGGTTGGCAAAGTACGCAGATGGTGGTAATCTGCTATATAAGGAGATTGCTCCTAATATTAATTTAATTAGTCGAAGTTTACTGCATATATTTACATACAAACATGTATATAATTGATATTCAGGGATTTAAATACAAGAAAAACGAGTTTGTGTGTAAAGAAATTGCGGTTTTGGACTTGTTGAAATGTGATGTTTGGCATCAAATTTTTAAACTGCCAATGCAGTCCAGTTGTTTGAGTCAAGATCATATAAAACATAACGACTGGGTGCCAAGGAATATTCATGGTATTTCTTGGGATGAATCTTCAACGGCTGGAATGGTGTCATCATATATAACGCTTTATTTGAAACAAATTATCCGACCCGGTGAAGAAGTATTTGTGAAGGGTCTAGAAAAGAAGAAATTGATTGAAACATATATAATGCAAAACTTTGTAACTGATATGCTTGCACTAGGTTGTCCTAAGCTATCGGAGATAAAAATCAACAATCGTTTAAAATATAACATCCATTGTTGTAGACACAGCAATAATAATTTGCAATGCGCTAAACAAAATATCTTTTTATTAAAAGAATGGCTTGATAATAATAATAATAAAAAACAATAGAAAGATTGTGTCTGTATTATTTATTTTAATATAATTTTACAATGTTAGCCTTACAAAATTCCTTTATAATAATAATAAAAAACAATAGAAAGATTTTGTCTGTATTATTTATTTTAATATAATTTTACAATGTTAGCCTTATTAACTATTATTATAACAACTTCTAGCAAACATTATTTTTATCGATCCAGCTATTGTGTACGTTAGAGAAGCCTAACCATTTTACAAATACTTTATTTCCACTCTTTCTTAGGACTTTTTCTACCAGGTAAATTCCTGGATGTTTAACCTTTGCAACTCAGTTTCATAAAATGCACCTTTGATTTCTTTCTCATCTTGATCTTCTAATATATATGTTGTAGGATTGGTTACGTTTACCTTTTAATCTTAAAATTTCATTTGACCAGTTTGGCGTGTAACCTTTCGTAAATGCTTCCATGTGTTTACTAATCCTCACACTGTCTTTTATTGAATATTTTGTATTTTGGTTGCAAGTTTGATGTGGGTAAATGATGATTTAAGAATAGTTTTTCATTTGATTTATCAACTTTTACAGGTTTGACTCCGATAGTATTGTGAACTGTATTGTTGTATTGTTTCACAATATCGCTTAAATTTTTATCCAATTGTAAGAACCGTTCAGGTTAAACAAGCGCCACATTTTTCCCTTTAAAGTTCTAATTACACGTTCCACAATGCATGCTTTCTTTGTAGAAAAACACTATAATGGTTTATGCCATATGTCTGCATTAAGGATTGAAAGTGTTTGTTATAATATTCTTTACCAAAATCAGACTGCAAATTTCTTGGCGGATTTTTAAATTTATTTAAAATTGTTTTCATTGCAGCAGTAACATCAATACCCGTTTTACTTTTAAGTGGTACAGCCCATACGTATTTGGAGAAACAATCAATAACTACTAAAATGTATTTAAATCCTTTGTTTGTTTGCGAATATGGTAGCATTTCAATCAAATCGGTCTGAAGAAGGTCATTTAAACCTTTTACTATCACTTTGCGTCTCTTGAAATTTATTCTTGCTGGTTTATGAAGTTCATTTACTATATCCTCTTTCACTTTTGATTGAGCAACTATCATAATACTTTTTTATAATCAGGATTTATTAAATACAATTAATGAAATACTTCTATGTTTGAATGTCGTGGGCTCCACTTGCTTTGAAAGGAACTTTTAATATAAAATCAAGAAACATTGTGGTATTGTTTATAATAGCACTGCTGTCACGAAAGCTGATTACATCCATACGTTTAAGCAAAAATCCTTGTAACTGTGCAATTACATTATTTTTTTCGTTTATAAGAATTTAAATGTCTTGCGGGTATCCTTAAATATTCTCAATGACTGCTTCCTCATAAGGAAATTCATAATTATGTTTAATGTTGAAAATAAGGAATGTCTTGTCACCGTCGAGGAATGTATTAGAGTAAAACGTTGCTACTACCGTGTAATGTAGCATATGTAACTTGTACTCAATCAAGGTTTCAAAACCTTCACTTTTGTTTTCATATTCCTGTTCACTTATATCTATTTTATGGTTATGTAAGTGCCTTCCAAATTTGTCAATTGTCATATCATCTAATTACTTTCGCCTCACGCAATTCTTCAATGATCGAATTTATTTCGTTGCCGTGACCTGTGTGTCCAGCAGTCTGAGATGAAACTAAAAGTCGTAATCTATCAACAAGTTCATTGGGATCATTCCAATATAAATAATCTATAGCGTTATTTGATACTTCCATTGTCATACCGTCTCCAAGACGCTTTCTATAGGGTAATGTTCTAGGTCTACGGGTGTTTGGGAAGTATGTTTAATGTAGATATTATATTTTGTACTTATATGAAGTATTACCCTGAATTTGTTCTGTTTCAGAATAATATCTTCTATTAGCATTTGTTCTTTTTACAATATCAAGATACGACTTTAGATCTTGATGACTGTACCCGACAGGATATTTTTTAAACAGTAGTTCGTATAATCCATGAGTACCTTTATATTTCAAATCATTTATTAGAACATTTTCATCATCCAACGCGAAATTCGAATTGCCTATCATAAGACCATTTGAATCAGGGTTAAACCTAATACCATATTTATGATCAAATTCATTCTTAACATCTTTAAACATTTTGTAAATATATTCTCGAGGTAGCGGATGTAGCTGTTCGAGATAATGTGTCATACCAGGTGAATCGGCAAAGCTTTCAATATATTCCTGGGCTTCTTGTGCATTTCGATTAATTTCTGCTTCGTATTCATTCTCAACATCATCATCATCATCATCTACCTCTATGGCATCATTTTTTATATTTGGTATATGCTGAGCAATAACCGGGAATCAATATAGTCAACGTTCCTTTCTAGCAATTTAGGTTTAATTTTTTACACTGCTATGAGGCAGTTCTTCTTCTTCTTTAAATTTTTCTTTCTTTACCGCACTTTCCCCATCCAGTTTATTAGCAATAGTTTCTAATCGTGATGTTATGGGTAAGATTGATTCCACTTGGACGACTTCATTATCTTTTAACTGACGCAATTTGTTTTTTACAATGTTTCTTTTCTTAATTAAAATTCTTTTAAGTTTTATCGCCTCCTTGTTCATTGCGTAAAAGTTTATTGTAGTAAAAAAAATTCTTCGATACTAACGATACTTGCGTCTCAAGGTTTAAATATGTATGAAGTGATCAAAACCTATTCGGTACCTTCCCTGATCTGGATCACTATCTTTGTCTACAACTAAGAAACCTTATTTGTCTTGCCAACAAGCAGCACATATTTCACGGAATTTATCATACTTCATGTCAGTATTGACGTGATCGTCATATATGTGTTTTAAGTTTAAATCATCTTGTTTAAATAAAACTAAAAGATTAGCATTATCACGTAGTAAGTGCTTATGTATACGAGTATAACTTTGACAAAGGTAAAAACTGTCTACTTGTTTATGACGCCCCATACTAAAGTATTCCCTAATGATACCTTGTTTATCGCAAGCTACATCATCAAAAACAAATATAGAATTATTTCGAGCATCAGATGGTGATATAATATTATCAGAACTGGAAAATGTATAATATTTGATCCCTTTTATTGGTTGCAGTAGACTTTCAAGGTATTGATACTTTGGTTGATAAAGTGATTTAGAATAAACATATACGTTTTCAAACTTTAAACCATTAGGATGTTCTATCAGCCCAATCATAACGTTTGTTTTACCGCAATTTGATGGACCAACAACTAGACATCGAATAGATGAAGGCAGAAGAACGCTATGTTTTTTCTTTTTAGCTAAGGATTGCACGCCAATGTCATTATTGTTTATGGTTAAAGGTGTTGATTGTTTCACAACACGCATGTTTGCAAGTACTAAATTCGATTTGTAAAAAAAAGTGGAATTATATATATATATATATATATATATATATATAAGAAACGGCGAGTATATAAAGAATCATTAATTCATAATATTTTATTTATTTACTGCACAGCTTGAGAGGATAGTTGTCCGCTAATGATTACATATAATAATTCTAAAACTACTGGGAACGGACTATTAAATACTGTAATTAACAATTTACCATTTGAAGCGCATATTCCGGGTTACAAATTTTGCGGTCCGGTACAAAACTAATCGAACGGTTAGCTCGGGAGACAAGGGAATAAACAAGTTAGACGAGGCTTGTAAGGAGCACGATATTGCATACACCAAAGAAAAGGATCTATCTAAACGTCATCAAGCAGATTCGAAGTTAGCTCAGTTAGCTACAGAAAGACTAAATTCTGGTGACTCGTCTTTAGGTGAAAAAGTAGCCGCATTTGGAGTAGCTACCGCAATGAAAGCTAAAGTAAAACTTGGTATGGGTGCCTGTGCATCACTGAGAACAAAAAATATCAATAAAATAAGAAAACTGATAAAGAAACGTAAAATAAGAAGTACGCTAGGTATTAAAAGTATTATCAAACAAGCACGTACAGCTTTAAAAAAGACTAAAGGATCTAATATTATGGATGCAATCAACATAGCAATTAAGGCCGCCAATACAGCAAAACAAAAGAAGCATATTAAATCAGCTCGTATTATATCAATTCCTAAAACAGGAGGTTTTCTACCACTAATACCAATTTTTGCAGGCCTAAGCGCTCTTGGTACTCTTACTGGAGGTGCAGCTGCTGTTGCAAAGCAGTTTCAGATACTAAAATAGCTAAAGAACAACTAGCGGAAAAACAACGTCATAACAAGGCAATGGAGGACATTGCAGTCGGAAACGGCATGTACATCATACCTTATAAAAAAGGTTTTGGTCTTTTTTTAGCCCCTGCAAAACCTCAAAGGAACGCAACTTGATTTTACCTAATCGAGCACTAAGCAATGTAGAATTAATAGAGTTTGTTAAGCAATTAGAAGTACCATATTTCCGTGGAGTGTTCATGAGAAACAATCTTCTCAAGAAAGTTAATTTAAAAGAATGTGGTATAATTAATTTAGATGGAATAGAAGGTTTAGGCACGCATTGGACCTCTTACAAAAAGTACGGTAGTAGCGCTATTTACTATGACAGCTACGGAAACCTGCGACCGCCAACAGAGTTGATAAGTTATTTGAATAGCGGGGGTAAATGTAAAATTCTTTATAACATTAACCAAGAACAATCGTACGGTACTGTGTTTTGCGGTCATTTATGCTTACAATTTCTAAGTAGTGCATAGAACTGCGTACGAAGTTGTTATGTCGTACACTTTTACTCTAACGGGAAACACTTCAGTTTTAACAAGCAATTTTAATCCGCCTATAAACTTGGATAATGATTCGGAGTAAGTATTAGGATTAACAAATTTTGAGTCTTATAACACAATTCCAAACGTAGAAAAAGGAATAAATAATAAATTTTATTATGGATCTAACGGAGAATTCATAGAAATACCTGAAGGTGCTTATGAGATTAGAGAAATTAATAAATATCTTCAAAAAGCTTTAGGTGATAAAAGATGGCGTGGTCGTATGGATCAATCACAAAGCGCTAGAAAGACGCCAGTGTATATAGAAATTACAGCTGACAATATTACACTTAAATGTTGTATTAAATGTAGTCTAGATGTGGATTTTACCAAAAAGGATTCAATTGGTTCTCTACTCGGTTTCAATCCGCGAAAATTGCTAGCATTTGTCACGCATCAAGCAGACTACGCGATCAACATTTGTAAAGTGAATGCAGTTTTAATCGATTGTAATATTGCAAGTGGATCCTATTTAAATAGTAAACCAGCCCATGTAATACACGAATTTTTTCCTCAAGTACCTGCAGGTTTTAAAATTGTCGAGTGTCCACCTACGATTATATATCTACCAATCAGGTCACGTATAATAAATGAAATAATAGTTAAAGTGTTAGATCAAGATGGAAATTTAGTTAATTTCAGAGGCGAACTGCTAACTGTAAGGTTGCATTTAAAAAATCTGCAATAGCCATGGGTATTAAGTATAATGCACGCAACATGTCAAGAATTGATATAAATGCTGGAAATTTCAAAGCAATCGACACTCGATTGATTGTTTCAAGACCGCTAACAACACAAAACCGGCAGTTTCTACAATCGTTAGGACTGCATTTAATTAAAAAAGTAGAATGAATAGTGAAATACTGAACGTGCGTGAAAAAGTTTACTTCGACAATGCAATTGTTAATATTGAAAACATACTCATCAACCTTATGCTAACACATCTTTAAACAATAATGATGAAATTCGAATCCTATACAACAACAAGATGTATACACCTTACCATCGAAGAGCATGCTGTACATAGAAGGCAAATTAATTAGAACAGATGGAACGCCGTCTCAGACAGCAAAGTTTGTAAATAATGGAATTTTGCTGCTTTTGATGAAATTAGATATGAGATTGGTGGTATCATTGTAGATCGTGTTCGGAATCCTGGATTAACGTCTATAATGAAGGGATATGTTTCATATAATAGCAATCAAAGTAAACATTTACAAAACGCTGGGTGGTTTCCTATGGATGATTCACAAATAGTTGATGCCAATGGGAATTTTAATGTTGCAATAAACCTTTCAATGGTTCTCGGATTATGCGAAGATTTTAAAAAAATTATTTTAAACCTCCGTCATGAGTTAGTCTTACTACGTTCTAGTTTTGATACTAATGCTATAATTAATCCTACACCCGATGAAGAAATAAAAGTTGTTTTAAACAAAGTTTTATGGAAAATGCCGCATGTAGCCGTTGATGATACTCAACGAATTAATTTAATAGAATGCGTTGCACAAAATCAGGATTTGCATATTCCGTTTAGAGGATGGGAGTTGCATGAATATCAACTTCTACAAGAAACGCAACGTCATACATGGAACATTAAAACAACAACACAATTAGAAAAATCAAGATTTGTGATTGTTGGTTTCCAAACCAACCGAAAAAATAGATACATGAGCAACTACAGTCGTTTTGATCATTGCTATTTAACCAACATGAAACTATATTTAAATTCAGAAATTTTCCCGTACGATAACTTAAATTTGAGGTTCAAGAATAAACAGACTGCGTTGTTAAATGAGATGTATGCTCAGTTTCAGCAATCATACTACGAAAAGGAAAATGAGCCACTTTTTAATCCTGAAGATTTACGAAGTATTCCACCATTAGCAGTCATAGATTGTTCTAGACAAAACGAAGCGTTAAAATCTGGTACTGTCGATATTAGATTAGAATTTGAAACTAGCAGAAACGTTTTGCCAAATACATCTTGTCATTGCCTTATACTTCATGATAAGATAGTCAAATACAATCCACTCTCAAACAGCATAAGAATATTATAATTACTTTATTACTGTACCTTTAGAAATTATGAAAAAGAAAAAACAATAAATCATTTAGCAATCACAGTCTATTTATTAATATTTTTACATGTTTTTACAATATCTTTCACATGTTTGAATTATTAAGTGATTTAGTAAACAGTCATAAACATTGACAATTTTAAATAAAAGTTTTGTTATACATTTCTCAAATAAACTAACTGGTATGTTAGTAACAAACTGGATTTTTTTTAAACAGAACGGTTACTACTACTATTTTTCTCTACAATACATTTATACTAATATATAGTTCAAAACTCGGGCAGATTGAAAGGTATCCTATTTTTAGATACATCCAAAAAACGAAAATCGGCGTACTTGTGCAGGTATAAACATAACACTGAAGTTTTATAACTAAAAAATATTATATGTTAATCTAGATAAAATAAATTGCATTCTTTATTTGAGCCAGTGGTTGAAGCTTTACAAGTCATTTCTGTATGTATGTATAGTTATACCCCCAAGGTTTAGTATCAGTGGTTAAGGTACTAAGAATTCTTTTATCATCACTTGGATTAAGAACAATTTTGTTTTGTTTAATAGTACAGACATCATGTTTGACTGATCTAATTAAACATTGCTGTTTCTGTACAGTCTGTTTATAAAACAAAGCATTCTTATAATCATCAAAAGAAATTTGCTTAATACTTGCTAAGGAAGATCCCTTTGACTTATTTATTATCCTATCCTGAACTCTGTAAGTGTACATTTTAGATCTAAGTCCTACAAACTCTAGCATGATGTCACCATTGTTTTCATCTTTCATAATACCAGGAACTTTTTTATTTGATAATGGAATATGATATTTGTTATAAGGATCGTAATCGGAAGTATCAAATCTATGAATATCTTGTTTGATATAAGAGTAAATATCTTCAACGCTAAACTCGTATATCAAACTATCCGTATCTGTGTACAGCAGCTTTGCTTTGTTAGCAAATTGCGATTTTATATAACTATAGTGAAATTCATATAAATAGGTTTTTGAAATATCTAGAATAGAGAAACCTACATAAATGGGTTTGTTTAAGTAAACCTCTAATTTATTCATTTCTATTAAGACTAGATCTTTGTCTAACACAGTGCAACTATGAAAATTAGGCTTCGCTATGTAACTACAAGCTCCAAACCGTCCTTCCCATTTGGTCACTAATTTCACATCTTTCCTTTTCCGTACGTTTTCCATCATCTTTCCATAAACCGAATTTATCATATTTTTATAAAAGCATATATCGAAACTGTTTTTGACTGTTGTCTTAATTTCGTATTCAAATCAATGTATTCTTTTAACCAAGGAGCTTGTTTAAACCGAAGAACCTTATGATTCTTTTTCAGTTCTAAACCGTAGCTTAAATACATTTTTAAATTCTTGTAGTGAATAATATAGTTGAGTTTTGGATATAAAGTTGTAAGTAATTTCTTTAAGTTTGATTTATTAGAAGGTACTGGTGGTATCATATGTTCAGGCGCCAAAGGTAAGTTACTGTGAATTTCATGTAAAGATACTGGATAGTGTAAATCGCATTCAAAAATATATCCTACATCAGAATCATCGGGAATATTAAGTATGTCTAAACATACTATATCTGGACTGGTACCATCTAAAAATTCAAATTCACCATATGGAAGGTATTCAGACATTGCAGCCCCATATAAATTATTAACATCAAAATACATTAAATATTTAGAATCGAAATTTGGATCATAATCTGCATTCATATATTTGTTATTTGCTTTAGCATATCTATTCAAACATTGAGAAACACCGCCACGAATTCCCGTTCTAAAAACATTATTTTTCAATATCAGTAAGCAGCTCGAGTTTAACGTTCGTCGTTTTTAACATCGCATCTAGAGCTAAACCAGGAGCCGTAAAGTAGTGAAGCGGATCTAACTTATACGTGAACATACAAGTTTTTCTAAAGTTTTCAAATATATCAGTCAAGAGCAATACATCTGTTTTTAAATATAGGTCTGAATAGTCCCCTAGTGTTTTTATATTAAATGTTTGCCAAACGTGTTTAGCATGATTGTAGTCTTCATCTGAGATTTCTTCATTGCGCAAACGATTAAAGAATGCTGTTTTACAGGGTAAATCGGTTTCATTGAGCCTATCCCAAGAGTTAATGTAATTATAGGGAAATATACCTTTACGCGTAAGTAACTGAAACTCATTATCGGTGTTACAATTTTCCCTGGTGATGGATTTTTTATTATCATCTAAGTATGAAGCTAATTTTTCGATGCTAGATGCCATAAACCTGAATGAATCGACAAATCTAAAAGTAACTTTCGTACCATTTACATATTTTGTAAAAGATATGTATTTTTCCTTATTTATTGGTAGAATACTTACCAAACCTGAAAACCCTAACGCAATTTTTTTAATAATGAAATGCGAATCGTAGCCTGATAAGTTATGAAAAACTACCGGTATCATATAAAAATTATGATAATTGATGTTGCAATCTTGATGAGCCGCTCCTCGAAATTCACCTGTAAAGTGACAGTGATCGCGAACTCTAATATCATCTATACTAAAAGGTTTATTGCAAATGTGACAGTGAAGGGCAAATTTAAATGCTAACTTTTGTTCTTCTGTTAAAGGATTCATAGGTTTTGGGTTACAGAAAATTTTATTAGTCGTTTCTGAAATCAGTTTCAATTGAGCAACAAACCATTCTATACAATCCTTTCCGCGATACAATTGAAATTTGGAATATTTATTATCATACGAGCATTTCAAATAATACGCTACACTAAAGGGTATATGCCTTTGGTAAGAGACTGTGTTTAGTATTACCTCCGACTCATTGCATGGTTCTAATATACATTCGAGATCTGCATAAACTACAAATGATACTTTTCTTGATAGTGAAAATGTTTAAACGTTAGATACTTTTCAGATTCTTCGGTAATCTTATTGAGCAAGTATTCTGTTTTTCGCAATAATTCGAATGACGCTTAAGTAATGCTGCTGTACTAAAATTATTTAAACATCTATAACAAAAAAAAATTTTCTATGTTTATGTGAAGACAACTGTTTTGCAAATAATTTTGACATATCCTTAATCCAAGTAAAATGAAAGTGATTCTCATTAGCATTTGTCGGACGAGAATATTGTAAGGAATCATTATTTAAAACTAACAGATTAATAGGTTCAATTTTTTTAAAATTTTCACTTAAACAAAATGGTAGTATTTTAGTATTTTCTATACAATATAGGTTAATTGCGAGATTGTTAAGCTTCTCCATTTTTTTTATGTCATTTAATGCGATTGGAAACTGAATTGAATTGTAGCGTAATACTGTATCAAAATGTGGATAGCTAGATATTCTCTGACTATTTTGTTTAGCAGGATATAAAGCGGAAACCAAGCTCCAAAGAATGCAATGTTGATCGTTATTTATTACATTTACCACAGATTTATTTTTTTTATAAAGTCCGGAACTGGTACAAACGTTGAACACCCTCCTTTAAGTGGATCATGATTGTTTATATTTACCTTCAAGTGTAAAACTTCTTGGATTGCCCAACCAGAATCTTTCTCGCAAAATTCTTCTAATCGCTTCAAAATCTTGTTCAATACGTTCTCCTTATACCACAGCTTGAGATTGGTATTTATATCGATGTGACGATTTGCAGTAGGAAACGTTTTCAAATCTATTTCGCCAGTTGTAGGCTTAACAAAGTTAGCGGTAAATATTACATTAACTTTCAACATCGACTTTTTTAAGCAAGCAACAATCTTGCGTTTAAAACTAGCGAACGCCTTGTCTAAGAACACTAGAGGATCTCTATAATTTAAATTGGTAATAAGTCCCGTAATTATTCGACTTCCATAACATGATTGTACATCATGCCAAATCAAATTTTTTCGAGTATGACCTCTAGAAAGCGTTGCATCAACACCTTTACCACGATATTCCAAAGTGCGTTTCAAGTGTCTCAATCGTACAAGGTAACTTTTAAGATGTGCTAAATTAGATTCCAGCCTACTAGGATTTTCTTGTTGATTGACTTCGTATACCTTATTTCTAATAGCAAGCTTCAATATACTAATATTTGCTTTGATAATTAAAATGTGTTTCGTTATTTCATTCACTGATTTAATTAGATTCACGCATTTTACAGTTAATCTCAAAATTGCGCTACTAATCTCGGATACGGTTTCAGCATTCATGATTCTATAGAAAATCAAAATACACTACTTAATAATACAAGTATTTTCTCTATTTACTATTTATATAAAATATCATCTGACGTAAGCAAAACAACTGCAAAAAAGGTTCATTCATCTGAGTTTACGGTAAACGCGTAAGCAAAACAACTGTAAAAGAAAATAGCATACAAATCGAAATAATTGCATAGCGAATTGCTTGAATGCAATTGTTAAAAAAATCGCCTTTATTTACGTTTTTTATTCAAGACGATTTTCAAGCTTGTGTCGTGCATGCAATCTAAAAAAAATTGCAGAGTTGCCTTCAGTATGTATCTATGACAAATAATTCGCTATGCAAGCATTTCCAATATTTACATACTGAATGCAACTCTGAGCAACACAACTGCAAAAGGAATGCATTCAACATCATTTTTCATTCCGTATGCGTTTACTACAAAAATGTTTTATACGACCTTTGATTTATTATGTGTACAGAAAATACATTATCATTACAGCGCTATTTTTTTATGATTACATTGAAATATTTTTAAATAAAAACAAAGCAAATTTGAAAAAAAATGTCTCAGATTAAACCGTCTTGTTTAATAATTTACACGCACTCATGGTTTTTAAAAACCCAGTATTAAAAATACATTCTGCAGTTTTATTATATAACAGTACCTTTAAAGAATTTTCACACAAATTACCTATATATATATATATATATATATATATATATATATATATATATATATGCATGTAAATTGTGTCAGCGGTAATATAAAAAAAACTTATTCTATAAATATTACTACTTAAAGGGATTTATTTGCATTGCATTATTTTTAAATGAAAAATTAATCTGAAGAAAAATATCATAATTTACACGCACTCATGGTTTTTTTTAAAACCCGTTATTAAGAAAAAACATTTTCCAGTACGTTGATAGTACTAAAGAATTTTTCTTATTCAGCACAAATCACTATATCCCTATATATGCATATAGTCAATTTTTTGTTAATTTTTTTATGGAAAATAAATTATGCTAGCAGTAATATAAAACGAAATTAATCTAATTTAGGTTTTATTATGCGCCTCCTTGCAATTTCTGTTTCAGTCAATGAATGTAATTCATTATTTCTGCTGAGCAGTACATTTAAAAAAATTTCTTATACAGCATAAAATCGCATAAACACACAATTACCTATATATTTGCATATAAATTATGTCAGCGGTAATCTAAACGAAATTAATCTAATTTAGGTTTTTATTATGTGCATTCATTGCAATTTCTTTTTCAGACAATGAATCTAATTCATTATTTCTGCTGAGCAGTACCTTTAAGAAAATTTCTTATACAGCATAAATTATGTCAGCGGTAATCTAAAACGAAATTAATCTAATTTAGGTTTTTATTATGTGCATTCATTTCAATTTCTTTTTTCAGACAATGAAACTAATTCATTATTTCTGCTGAGGTATAATTATATTCGCTTACATACTGTTTTGTTCATTAGAATAGATTACAGAGCTGAATTTTTTTTCAGAAAACAATGCAAATTTTTAATTTTTTTTCTAACACATCAGTTTATTATTTAATATAAATACTTCACGTAGATTTTACCAAGAGTATTCAATCAGATCTCTTGTATAATTATTAGTTACTATTACTAGCAACTTTTAAGAAATGAGTAACTTGTCATCAATCAAAAATTGTAATAGTACCAACGTAAAAGTTCTAGAGCAATTTATATTACATTCTGACGAAGACGTGATTAAAGAAGTTTTTGGTTGTTCTTCGCCTCAATTCAACACTGCTGCTATTTTTGATAGTGACGTAATAGATATATCACGGTAAGTGCTTTTTTCACATTTATACATGTGTTTTAAAACAGTACTAATTTATAAGTTACATTAGATCAAAAACCATTCTGGAAATTCTGAGGCTATCGTATTATCGTTGACACACTCTGGTCCTCTCAGAAACATCAGGTAGTATACAAAGAAAAGGTGAACCTACAATAATCTTTTATGTTATGCTCACAGATCAGGCAAAAACATGTCGACTATGAAAAAGTTATGTACAGAATCTAATATGGCTGTTTGCTGTGAAGATGACAAATCCTACGAAGATGACACAGTAGAGTTGCTTAACGCATTTAAAAAGCGTGGAGAGAAGCTACTGCGTCGTATAGATTTGGAACTAGAAATAATAGAGCAAAAAGAGAGGAACTAACAGCGGGGAGCAGCAGATACTTCAAGAACGGGAGTTAATAAATACTTTTCATTTATAAATAGTTAGATCAAAATATTCAACAATTTGTAAAATAAAAAAGGATTTTATAAAAGTTTCTCTTTTGAAACAAGACTTTCTCTAAACAAGGTAGTAAACTCAAAGTAAAACGCACATAAATAAGAACCCACTTTAATTTGATACATCATTCTTTATACAATCGACTTAGATGTGTTATAATAATAAACTAATTTCTTAAATTAGTGACATATTATTCTGAAAATTCTATGTTGACAGTTAGACCGATCGATCCCTTACTAGTAATGTATACGTGTTTGTTCGAGCCAATACTTTCATTTAATTGTTTCACTCCATGTGCTTGAAGGTATTCAAAATATCTCAATGGCAATATACTCTTGAACTCTTCTGTTTCCACTAATACTCTTTCTCCATATTTTGTCTTGATTGTTTCCACTTTTAAAACTTCAAACCTCTTATTCACTACAAGATCTTTTGAATTTACATAAGGTTTGCGATATGTGGTTTTATTAAGAGTATTAAAATCCATATTGCTTTTCTTTGACTAATTAAATTAATATTAGGAGCAATCTCCTTATAAAGCAGATTATCACCATCTGCGTACTTTGCCAACCCACTTTTCGACCTATCACAAGAGTGAACTCATTTTGAATTGAAACCGGCCCATGTGTATTTGCAGCCTCTAAACATAAATCAGAATCCACTTTAATTAAAACACAATTGACTTGAATGCGATATTTTGCATCTGTCATACTGTCTCGCTAGAAAACCAAATTCAAAACATCTACACACATTTTCTCTGCACTTATATTTTTCAACATACGTGTGTTTTGAAATATGTTCCATTGAAAGTAATATAAAGCCGATCCTAATTCAAAACGTGCCCACGAGTATTTTACATTTGAAAAGAATTCAGGTTTTCACATTTTACATTAAAAGTATATAACGTCGATCCTAATTTAAAACGGTGCACGTGTAACTTCTCGCTAGAAAACCGAATTCAAAACAGCTACACACATTCTTCTCTGCACTTACATTTTTCAACATACGTGTGTTTCATTGAAAGTAATATAAAGCCGATCCTAATTCAAAACGTGCCCACAAGTATTTTACATTGAAAGTATATAAGAATTCATGTTTTCACAACTATTTTACATTGAAATGTTTTCACAACTATTTTACATTGAAATTATATAGGGCCGATCCTAATTCAAAACGTGACAGACGTATTTTACACATGGAAAATACGTCTGTCGCGTTTTGAATTAGGACCGGCCTTATTTACCTACTGGTCCGCTTGTAAAATGTTAGGCGAGCATTTTTCACAAAAATACACCCTCGTTCGGATGAGAGGTAAAATGGAGGTCCCGTGTGTGAATGTTGTCACGCACGTTAAAGATCCCTACCTTGCTTGGAACAGCAAGCGTTCGACAGAATTCAAAATTTTTCAGGTAAAGAAAAAACTCGCTTCCTGGTCAATGTGGTACCTTCGGGTGGAGCATTGGAAACTCACATGTAAGAGTACCGCTTTTAACAATTTAACATTTTCTAGTTTAACGGGGTGGCTGCTTTCAAAAATATGTTTTTCGACCAGAGACCTTTTGTATTTATCATATTTCAAGCTGCTCTCAAAAATGTTTGGCGACCAGAGACCTATCGTATTTACCATATTTCAAGTGAGTAATGTGCTCTTTAAATGTTGTTATTATATTCCTCTTGGTCTAACCAATATACTTTTGAAAACACCCTGGCCCTGAACTAATTTCATAAATCCTCGACTTTTGCAATTTTTTCACCTTGTCTTTCGTATTACCTAGCAAATCTTTAATTTTATTTGTAATACTGAAAGCAATTTTGAAATTAATCTGTGTGAATATTTTATCAAGAACCTTTGTGGTTCTGTCAAACAGAAGTTTAACATATTTAACATTAACGTTAAAGGTGGTCGATTGCAAAGTCGTTGATTTACGAATGTTAATTCTATTTTTACACTTTCTAAAAATATTATCTAAAATATCAGAAGAGAAGCCATTACAATACGCTATTTGTTTAATAAGAGCAAATTCCTTATTAAATCTATTTTTATTTAAAAGGAAATTCAATAATCTATTAATTAAAAAGTTAAATGAAGCCAACTTATGTTGTTTGCTATGATTGGAGGAATACAAAATAAAGCGATTTAGATTGGTCTCTTTTCTATAAATGTCAAATTCCAATTTATTACCATTTCTAATTACTAATATATCTAAAAAGGGTAATTGTCCATTATTCTCTACTTCATACGTAAATTATATGCTTTGAAGTTTTGAATTCAATTCTTTAAGAAAACCATCAACATTTGATTTAGAAGGGTCAAAAACTACAAAAATATCATCCATGTACCTTAACCATATTCTTGGGAAGTATTTGGAGTTTTCCTTTAACTCGGTCTCAAAGCGAGGCATAAATAAATTTGCTATGAAAGGTGATAGGCTATTTCCCATTGCAGTACTTTCATTTTGTTCGTACAACTTGTTGTTGAATTGAAAACAGTTCTGGGACATGCAATGCGAAACAAGCTTGATATAGTTCTCAACTTTATCATTATCAATATCACTATCTATAAGAACATCTTTTAAATATGTTAAAGTACGTGGTATTGGAACACTAGGGAATAATGAATTGACATCAAATGAAATTAAGGTTTTGTTCTCTTCTAATGTGATATTTTTTGCTTTATTAATACACTCTAAAGAATTTTGTACAAACTGCTAAACTTTAAATTCTTACTTGATTTGACAGCCATCGTGATAAATAGTAAGTCGGTGAATTGATACCTGAAACTATTGGTCTCATCAGTTTACTATTTTTGTGAATTTTTGGTAAACAATAAAGTTTTGGCATTTCAGGATTTGAAATTGTCAATTTTAATTTTAGTGTGGGTGAAATTAGGTTTGGACATTCTTTCAAAACTGACTCTGTTGATTTAATCAATTTATTTAAAGGTACCTCATTTTTACGTTTTTTGACTATTGGTTTGTAAGGACCCTCAGACAGCAAAGTTTCTACTCCATCAACATAGTCTAGTTTATCCAGAATAACCAACCTATTTCCCTTATTAGCCTTTAAATAATAACAATTCTTTTGTCATAAATCTTTAATAATCAGATGATATTTCTTTGTTTGTTTTGAGGCATTCCTTGCGCAAGTGCGTAAGTTGTCCAAAAGTTGAATTTTGCATGCGTTTCTAATACAGTTTTTTGAATTTTCATCTAATTTTGAAATGGATTTTTCAATGTCAGCAATAATGTCTTCCAAAGGAGTTTTCAAATGATCTACTCCAAATTTTAGCCCTTGATCAAGGAAAGTCAACTTTTCATTATTAAAGATTTTCGATGATTTGTTAACAACTATTGACTTTAATGGAGGTGAAGTAATTTCCAGTATTTTAAGGGGTACATTGACATTGGGCGGCTGCATGGCATAGTTGGTATGCATGTGACTACTACGCCCAAGGCCCCAGGTTCGAATCCCGACATGGTTCGCTTGAACAATGTTAGGGGATCATTTTTCACAAAAATACGCCCTCGTTCGGATGAGAGGTAAAATGGACGTCCCGTGTGTGAGTGTTGTCACGCACGTTAAAGATCCCTACCTTGCTTGGAACAGCAAGGGTTCGGCAAAATTCAAAATTTTTCAGGTAAAAAAAACTCGATTCCTGACCAATGTAATACTTACGGGTGGAGCATTGGAAAATCACATGTAGGATACATTGACATTGTGTTTCTTGAAAAAGAATCTTCAACTTAGTGTTTTGACTATTGAAGTCAACAATCATAAATTGTTAGACAAAATTAATATTTAAAACACTAAGTTGAAGATTCTTTTAAAGAAACAATGTCAATGTACCCCCTAAAAACTGGAAATTACTTCACCTCCATTAGAGTCAATAGTTGTTAACGAATCATCTAAAACCTTTAATAATGAAGAGTTGACTTTCCTTGATCGAGGCCTAAAATTTGGAATAGATCATTTGAAAACTCCTTTGGAAGATATTATTGCTGGCATTGAAAAATCCATTTCAAAATTAGATAAAAATTAAAAACTTTATCAGAAACGCATGCAAAATTCAACTTACGCATTTGCGCAAGGAATGCCTCAGAACAAACAAGGAAAGATCATCTGATTAATTAAGATTTACGACAAAAGAATTGTTATTATTTAAAGGCTGATAAGGGAAATAGGTTGGTTATTCTGGATAAACTAGACTATGTTGATTGAGTAGAAACTTTGCTGTCTGAGGGTCCTTACAGACCAATAGTCAAAAAACGTTAAAATGAGGTTCCTTTAAATAAATTGATTAAATCAACAGAGTCAGTTTTGAAAGAATATCCAAACCTAATTTCACCCACACTAAAATTAAAATTGACAATTTCAAACCCTGAAATGCCAAAACTTTACTGTTTACCAAAAATCACAAAAATAATAAATGGATGAGACCAATAAGTTTCAGGTATCAACTCACCGACTTACTATTTATCACGACGGCTGTCAAATGAATTTAAGAATTTAAAGTTTAACAGTTAGTCTGTACAAAACTCTTTATTTCTTTATTTCTCTTAATTTCATTTGATGTCAGTTCATTATTCCCTAGTGTTCCAATACCACATACTTTAACATATTTAAAGGATGTTCTTATAGATAGTGATATTGATGATGATAAAGTTGAGGACTATATCAAGCTTGTTTCGCATTGCATGTCCCAAAACTGTTTTCAATTCAACAAGTTGTACGAACAATATGAAGGCACTGCAATGGGAAATACCGTATTACCTCTCATAGCAAATTTATTTATGTCTTGCTTTGAGACCGAGTCAAAAGAAAACTCCAAATACTTCCCAAGAATATGGTTAATAGTACATGGAAGATATTTTTGCAATTTTGACACTTCTAAATCAAATGTTGATGATTTCCTTAAAGTATTGAATTCAAAATTTCAAAGCATAAAATTTACGTATGAACTAGAGAATAATGAACAATTATCCTTTTTAGATACATTAGTAATTAGAATTAGTAATAAATTGGAATATGACATTTATAGAAAAGAAACCAATGTAAATAGCTTTATTTTGTCTTCCTCCAATCATAGCATACCACATAAGTTGGCTTCATTTAACTTTTTAATTAATAGATTATTGAATTTCCCTTTAAATAAAAACAGATTTAATAAGGAATTTACTCTTATTAAACAAATAGCGAATTACAATGGTTTCTTTTCTGATATTATAGATATTTTTTAGAAAGTGTAAAAATAGAATTAACATTCGTAAATCAACGACTTTGCAATCGACCACCTCTAACGATAATGTTAAATATATTAAGCTTCCATTTCACAAAATCACAAAGGGTCTTGATAAAATATTCAAACAGATTAATTTCAAAATTACTTTCAGTAATACTAATAAAATTAAAGATTTGCTAGGTAATCCAAAAGACAAGGTGAAAAAATTGCAAAAGTCGGGGCTTATGAAATTAGTTGTTCAGGGCCAGGATGTTTTCAAAAATATATGACCAGACCAAGAGGAATATAACAACAAGATTTAGAGAGCACATTGCTCACTTCAAATATGGTAAATGCGAAAGGTCTCAGGTCGCCAAACATATTTTTGAAACCAGCCACCCCGTTAAACTAGAAAATGTTGAATTGTTATAAGTGGTACTAACGTTTTCCTTCTTAAATGCATATGAATCAATTAAAATTGTTAAACATAAGGAACCCCTCTTAAACACTGCCTTACTTTCCCTGTGGGTCAACAACCAATGAGAAAGTAATATTAATTTGGTTCTGCTTCAGCAGATTTAGAATTAGTATAAATTAAGTAGATTTTAGTTATAAGGTCAGAATTCACTTGCTTGTTGTGGAAAACACCAGCCTGCGGGTGAGAATATCCTCGTTAGTGTTTAAAGCAACATTATAGTAAATTGTATGTTGGGAAGGTTCACTTCAGCCTAAGTGGTGAGGAGAATATCCACTGAAGTGTTCCTGAACAACAGCTAATTATTATTTATTTGCAAATTCCTACTGATGTCGACCACATAGTGGTCGAAATACGTATCTAGTATTTTAAATATTTTTTATGGTTAAGGGATTTTATTCATTTTTATTCAAATCGTGCCACAGTGTTCCTATAGATTATTGAAAATCAATACTTTGTTATTTTTCTATGATGAAGGTTATAAGGCCTTATTTATCCCCAAGTCAACAAATTTAAAAGAAAACTAATATTTGCTCTATATAATAGACTATTGAAAAATATCGAATTTCTTAAACCACCACCTTTGAAGAGATCTTGAACTATTTCAGCACAATGCAATACAGTAAAAGTGACTCCATTATCTCCTACAATTAACAAACAACTATACACTGCGCTTTCATAATTATCTTACTACTATATTAATAAAATAAGCACATATAATTACCTGAAACAACAGGAACGCATATGCGTTAGGTGGAAAATAAGGTTTTTCAGCTTTATGTGGCCAATCGACGACTAAAGGTCCAAATCGACAGAAGCTTGCAGTAATCATATCTTCGCCAATATGATGAGGGAGACCACCAACAAATACTTTACGTGAAAATCTTTCTCCACCTTTGGACCCTAGTGAATGTGGCAAACATCTAGACGGCAAACTTAACGGCAGTGAGAATCCCAACACAGGTTCTTCTAGTAAAACAGATGGATATTGGTTATCTATTCTAGGAACCGGGAAAAATAGCGGTGCCTGAAAAAAAGGAATTGTTTAGTATACATAACATACAAACATTAAACAACAGAAACCTTTTTAAAAATACACTTTTCTAAAAGATTACAGAACTTTAGAAACACAAACTTCATGTAGTGTCGAGCACTTTGCTTGTATCTTGGTGTTGTACCTTTATACAGAATAATCTGAAGCATTTTATTTTTACTTTTTCCAGGATTAAAAATTCACGTGGTCATTTATTTTGTAATTAGTTCACTAAACAAATTAGAAAGGGGACCTCCTCTAATTATGTCAATTATAAAAAATAATATTGTGTGAAAACGGCAGACAATACGATGAAAGAAGTAATAATATTTTTATTCCGCGACCGTATGTTCAACAGCACAGTTTATAAGTGAATTCGTTGATATAAAATACGACCTCGGAAATAATAATATTAGCAAGTGATAAAATCAAAACAGGTATTGTTTTCTAAACATTCCTCATCCTTTTATTACAACCACATTGAATAAACCAAACCCAAACCACTTTATCAAAACTATCTGAAAAGTATCCTTTACCAACAATAACACCCCCCTCCATAAATCATTTTATCAGACAAACAAAAAAACCCACTCATCCATCAGACAATAAAAGAAGGGACATATTCGAATGCAGTAATAGGTAATGCACCAAACAAACAAATATGTGCAAGCAGTTTCCATTCAAAAGAAAATGCGATTATATTAAATTCATTACCAAACACAAAGCTAGAAGATTATCTAAATGCAATCACGGAAATAATAGATCCTAAAAATATAACCTTTGCATCAAGAATAGCAAACAACCGGATCTGCATTTATTTAACTACAAAAGAAGACACCGACCGTTTGTAAATAATCACCCTAAAATAACAGTGAATAATACAGAAGTGGAAATAAGTAAACTACTAACGCCGAACATAAGGGTGGTTATTTCAAATGTTAGCCCATTCATACCACACAATGTAATAGAAGCGCACTTATAAAGCTAAATACACGAGGGTGGTTTGAAAAGTTCGCGAAACAAAAGAGAAAATGAAAAAATTTGTTTTTAAAATATAGTTTATTTCTCATTATAATCTCCGTTAAGTTGAATACACTTCATCCAGCGATGTTCCAAACCCATTATGCCATCACGAAAGTGCAATTCTTCAAGGCCTCCAAAATAGTCGTCGACAGCTGCTTTTACTTCTTCGTCCGTGGAAAATCGTTTTCCCCCAACGAAAACTTTTAGTCGTGGAAGTAGGTGGAAGTCAGAAGGAGCCAAATCAGACTAATAAGGTGGATGTTGCAACAGATCGTACTACAAATCATTCAATTTTTGCATTGCTACTGTACTTGTGTGTGGACGTGCATTATTCTGATGGAAAATGATCTTCTTCTTACGCAATGCAGGTATTTTTTCATGAATATTTTTATCCAGTTGGCCTAGAAGTTTAGCGTAATATTCACCGTTTATTGTTTGGCCCTTGGGAAGATAGTCAATTAGTAGGACACCTTTAGCATCCCAAAAAACTGATGTCATAACTTTTTCAGCCAACTTCACGGACATTGCTTTCTTTGGTGGTGGAGAACCCCTATGTCTCCATTGTTTAGATTGTTACTTGGTTTCAGGGGTATAATAGTGAACCCAAATTTCATCTGTCGTAACAAATCGTCGAACGAAATCGGTTTTATTAGAGTTAAGGCGATCTAAACTCTGTTGGCAAATTCTCTTCCTCTGAAGGTTTTCATCAATTGTCAATATGCGCGGCACCCATCTTGCCGAAAGCTTTTTCATACCTAATTCCGTAGTTAAGATATGAAATGCTCTTTCATCTGAGATACCTGCATCCTTAGCAATTTCGGAGATCCTTAATCGACGATCCTGCATAACCATATCATTAACTTTTTGGACGATTTCAGGCGTAGTGTCAGTTTTTGGTCGTCCGCTGCGCAGGTCATCTTCTAGGCTCTCACGACCACGTTTAAATTCCATCACCCACTTGTGCATAGTTGTAAATGATGGAGCGGAGTCTTCTAATGTATCCCGCATATCTTAATGTATTTTTGTTGCTTTCCAACCCTTTTTTACAAAATATTTGATAACAGCGCGCGCTTCAGTGTTATCCATTTTGAAAAACTCATAAAATTAATTTTACTTCATATAGCACCAAATTAATACTACTTGACAGAATAATGTCAAATTTAACATCTGCATACTAGATAGTTGGATCCATCAATTGCATAAATTTTATTCGAACTGATGCTGCCATCTGTGCTCCATTTCGCGAACTCTTCAAACCACCCTCGTAACTTTAACAGGCAAGATGTCATTTATTAAAGTTGCATTATCAGAAATAAAATTTAAACACATCCTAAGCTTTCGTAGACAAATCAATGTTAAACAAACTGCAAATTTAAACATCCCAGAATCAATAATAGTATTATTTGAAGAAACCCCATACAGACTATTTTATCTACAGAAACATACTGCTACACATGTAAACAAACTGGCCATTCAACCTCAAACTGCGAGGAACACAATATACAGAGTGAAACAAAACAACCTGAATAAATGATAAACCTAAATGAGACAATAAGAAATAAAAGACCAAATCAGTCATCCGAAAGTACACCTACAGAAGAACTAAATGAAACTTACATTGAACATCAAATAAGAAAAGCAACACAAAAGAAAAAACAAGAAACCAGCCAAGAATCAACACTGTCGAATTTATCACAAACCAAATGGACAAACAAAAAACAAAAAAAGGATCCTACAACTAAAAAAAAACTTTGAACAAACTAAATCCCCAAAACACAATATAATAAAAGAAATCATAGAAAGTGATCAGCGAAACACATTATCTCATTCAACAAATTTCAGGACTTTCTAGAAAACACTATCGGAACACAAGAAATACTACAATTAAGTAAAAACTATACCAAAGATACAAACCAACTTATACAAATGATGCATGAAATCCAAAACAATACTGATGACAAAAAAATAAAAACAACAATAACAAGAATAACTAAAACAATGGAGGAACAACAAATTGAGTCAGAATTGTCCGATTCCTCAGTCGATAATCAATAACGTGAACATCATCCAATGGAATTGCAATGGACTTCAATTCCATAAAGCTGATTTCCAAAAACTAATTGAAGAAACACAACCTCATAACATATTCTTACAAGAAACACGCTTCAAAGAACATCAAAACATAAATACATACAATTTTATACAATATCGCAAAGACAGACTAAACACACAAATAGCTAGCGGAGGGGGGCAATTCTAGTAAATAACAAAAAACATATACAGGAAATAGCCCTAACAACAAACTTAGAAGCAATAGCTATAAGAATCTTGACACTTAATAAAACTAAAGTAACCTTATGTAATATATATCTACCACCACAACCAAACTGCAATCAAGAGTCCATTGAACATTTATTAAAACAGTTATCCCCTCCAATCATTACACTAGGTGATATAAACGGGCACAATATAATATGGGGTTCCCAACAAACCGACAAAAGAGGAAAAATGATAGAGAAAATAATAAAGGAAAATAATCTCATCATACTAAATGACAACTCATCGACACATTTTTGCTCAAAATCAGGTACATTTTCAATATAGACCTAATGATTTGCGACTCAAAAATTACACCAAATCTAGAATGGAAAGTAATTCAAAATTTATATGGCAGTGACCATTTTTCTATACTTATTAGTACACAAGAAAGTCATACAAACCTCAAATCCTATACATCATACTCAAAATGGAGAATAGAAGAGAATAAGTGGCCCAATTCCAAACATTGCTTACCAACATTACCAAAAACAAACAATATTTCAGCATAAACCAAAACATAAACGAAATCATAGAATCTTTTAGCCAAGACATAATAAAAACAGCCAAACAAACATTCAAGTTATCCAATAGTAACAATAAAAAAGCAGTACCATGGTGGAATAAAGAATGCGAAAAAGCAAGCAAAGACAATAAAAGAGCAGTATACAAATATCGAAGAAACAAAAACAAAAAACCAAATAGAACTTAAAAGAACAAAAGCTATTAGCAGACGTACAATAAAACAGAGCAAGAAAAAAGCATGGAAAAACTGTGTTTCCTCCATAACCTGCGATACGCCTGATAACCAAATTTGGAACAAAATAAAAGCAATTAAGGGGATAAATAACATCCCACGTGCAACAGATGTAATATTCATGGGACCCACCAAAATTATTTTAGACCCCCAAGAAATAGCAGAAAAAATAGCAGACGAATTTACCAAAATATCAAGCAATTTAAGTTATAATAAAGAGTTCAATACAATAAAAACAAATACAGAATACAATCAAATTATCAAAATTGAAGAACAAAACAACCCATTAAACAAATCCTTTACAATGGACAAACTAGAAAACAGTATTTCACAACAAAAAAAAAGTTCAGGGCCAGACCAAATAATTCCAGAAATGATTAAACACCTACCAGATGAAAATAAGAAACACCTATTAGACACATATAACTGCATATGGAACAACAATGTATACCCTATGGAATGGAACAAAGTCATTACAATACTAATATTAAAACCATCAAAAGATAAGACAAACCCAGCAAACTATCGACCTATAGCACTGTCAAATGTATTATCAAAAATAATGCAAAAAATGGTAAATAAAAGACTAATGTGGTATATAGAAAATAATGACATATTAAGCTATACCCAAGCAGGTTTTAGGACAGGCAGAACAACAACAGATCAAACACAAACTAAAAATAGAAATAGAAAAAGCGTTTGAACTTAAACAACATCTAGTGGCAATATTCTTAGACTTACATAAGGCATATGACACAACATGGAAATATGCGATAATATAAGCACTAATAGAACATAACATACAAGGAAAAATAGTACGTTACATAAAATACTTCCTGGAAAATCGCTTTTTCAAGTAAAAACAAATGGATGCCTTTCAGAAGCAAGAAAACAAGAAAATGGAGTTCTATAAGGGGAAGTACTTAGTCCCACACTATTTCTTCTAATAATAAACAAAATAACAAAAATTGTAAAGAAACAAACACAAATACTACTTTTTGCTGATGACATCGTACTATACCACAAAGGCAAAAACATAAACAAATCTTAAATTTTGAATACTGCTCAATCGTAAGGTAGGCTCTGACTCTTTTATAATTTTTGCACCAGACTGTTTTATTTGCCGACTTTGAAAGCACACTTAATAATAAGCAAACATATACTGCAGTCCTTTGTAACTTTTCACTTCCTTTTGCAGACATTCGTAAGAAACTTCACGTTGGGTCTGCCTAATCGTAATGCAAATAATTACAATTTATGCGAGATTGAGCTAAGCTATGGGCAAAAGGATAAGACTGTTTCAGATATTCTGTTAAACTTGAACTCTCATGTATTTAAATATATTTATATTATGCATCTCGAAAATATCATCATTCACAAGTTTCAACTGTTTGTTGGGTTTCAATTTTGTGTTCCTAAAAATATGCGCATTGATGTAAAATGTTTGCAAAATTTGACTATGCTTAGTCCGCTTATTCGAAATACCGCTAGCATTCCAAAAATGCTGTTTCAGATTACGTTTTTAATGTTTAGCGATATATTTGTTGTAGTATTTCCATACATTTCAAAGTAATAACCGATAATTGACGCATTAAACCCGTAATTGTAATATTATCGTAATATCAGGACCTGCCCTGTGGCAGTTCGTAATCTTAGAAATAAAGGTAGCAGACAAAGGTAAAAGCCCGCCTTTTTAATGTTAAATATCGAATAAGTATCGAACAAAATAGATTCATTAAAGTACCAACATGTACTAATAGACTCCACAGATTTTGTTTTTTAAGAAAAAGATCAATCGTTTCATCCTTCATAGTTGTATACTAGTTAATGATGTTAGGGTAACTCGGCAGTGCCTTATTTAATTCATTTTAAAGTAATTTTTTAATTGAAATTTTTAAGAAATTCGATAGTCTATCCTGCTAGTGTATTTTGTAACTAGATTTTAGTTCTTTTCTAACAAAAACGACTTATCTCTACTGAAAGTGATAAGATGGTCATTATTCAACATGATAATTTGTTACCTTCTTTAAAAATGTTTCTTTTTTTTTGTTCAAATTCCAATAAATTTTGGGAATCACATCTTAATGTTGTTCATTGGCATAAATTGATTGCAGTTCATTTTTCTAGTGCTGTTTTTGAATAAGTTTGCATAGCACAACTGTTGCAGCCTTCATAGTCTCTTAGTTAATAGTTATAATTATAACGCCTTATATGTATTTTGTACATACTTTCGTTTGACATTGTGAGTGCAATAGTACAGGGATTGTGCACGTGCATTAATACTGAACCTTAGCTCATGCGAGTTAGTTGCGACTAGTTACAGTTAAGTTTTTAAGCATGTGGCTTCATTGATTGTATTTCTATCTCTATTATTACAATACTGTTTGGTGGTTACACTTGCAGCTGCATTAAGCTTTAATATTAAAAATATCGAATTTTATAATCCGAAGAAGAAAGCTCTTTTCCATCTTTAATAAAATATAATACAATTGCGGTTTTCAGTTTTCATAAGTTATAGGGCAATAATCTACAATTTCTATGTATGTATTCGTACTAAGTGTGAATATTTGAATCATTTTATTGCAAATATTTTTGTAATTCATTATTTGTATTTGCCGCCTTATCTTGTCATATGCTGATTTCGATGTTTTTAAAAATTTAAATAAAAATGGCAGTGGTAAATAGTTTTGTGTGTCAAGATGAAAAATTATGAAAAAGAATTATGTTTAATTTTGAAATCGTTTACCTTCTCATAAGTACTTAGAAGCATATTTAAACAGATATTAAACAACCTGTAGTTACAAGGTTATCAATAAACCAAATATCTATCTTAATTGTTGTACGTTTGATGGAAAGTTTTAAAAATTTTTCAGCCATTTTTGACCATACTGTCATATATTATGAAGAATTAGTTCCTGACTGTGTACATGAAATTTTTCAATAAATTCAAAAGAGAGTATTCTTGTGTAGAAATAGTATAATATTTACAAAAGTTTGAATAAACCAAATATCTATCTTAATTGTTTTTTTAAATATTCTATTATTTATACACGAGAATACTCTTTTGGATTTATTGGAAAATTTTGTGTACAGTCAGGAATTAATTCTTCATATTATATGACAGCATTGTCAAAAATGACTGAATAATTTAAAAAACTTTCCATCAAACGTACAACAATTAAGATAGATATTTGGTTTATTCAAAATTGCATCAAGGAGAAGGTTACTTTTCAACTTCATCAATGACGTAGACAAGATGTAATCCATATTTACTGGAACAATCAATAATTTAACTAGTCTTTATTGATGTGATGTAGTTTAATACTTAAAATGTCCTATATTTAATGTAATAGTTTGGATTTATTGGAAAATTTCGTGTACACAGTCAGGAATCAATTCTTCATATTATATGACAGTATGGTCAAAAATGGCTGAAAAATTTAAAAAAACTTTCCATCAAATGTACAACAATTAAGATAAATATTTGGTTTATAGAAGGTTATGGGCCCAGCATGCTAAAAAGATATATATGATAATTGTCTTCTGTGCAATGTGCTAATTCTAAGGTTATGAATTCTGACAAATCAATTAAAAAAGTTAAAGAAATTGACAAAAATATGAATACAGTGAACCATAAAATTTACTTGTTTATGTAAATCAAGGCAGATATCAGGATATTTTTGCAATTTAGTAGTTTTACTGATATTTTATGAATTTTCATAATACGTGGTAATGGAGTTGTCTATTTAATAAGGCAAAGACCTGTTGATAATCATTAAGATTATAAAATACAGCTTAGTTTTATTTTTACAGGTCTTATTTTTGTGAATAATGTTAACACTTAAAGGTGATAATAAAAGTGCCTTAGATTTTGCTAAGTTGCAAACTATCGGGAATGGCGAACAGATGTAGAGATGCTTCTACGAGCCCACAGTTTATATGGCTTTATTACTGATGTTGATGAGGAGAAAGAACCTTCTCCACCCCAAACCACAACATATAAAGATGAAAGTGATGATGTTCAACGTAGGGACAAAGCACTTTCAACAATTCATTTGTTGTTGAGCACACAAGTGAAACCAATCGTCAATGATTTAATTGATCCGCAACCTATATGGACGACTTTGAAAGCCAATTTTGGGCCCTCATCTAAAGTGATGATTGGAAGATTTGTAACAGAATTCTTCTTCTTCTTGAAGAGAAGTAAATTTCCTTGTATATTGCACGTTTAAAGTATCTGCAAAGACGACTTGCCACTATAAAATGTGAAATTAAAGACATACGTAGCTTATAAGATGATCACTGTATTGCCTGATGGGTATAATGTTATTGTCCAACATGTATACCAATTGCCGATGATCGATTCATGTCTGATGCTGTTGCCACCACTTTATTAGCTGAAGAAAGACATCTTCAAAATTCTTTACATGTATTATCAAATAATGGTTCTGTTTTAGGTGCATTTACTATAAGTAGTCAAAATAATCCAAAATTTAAAGAAAAACTTTAAATTTGATGTTTTAAATGTTACATAGTAGGGTATTATGCTAAAAATTGTTTTAAATTCAAAACTGGTGAAAGTAAACAGTCCGATATAAATAAACAAAACTATGTAAATAAAAATAGTAGTGGTGAGCGGGAAACTCAGGGAAGGTGGAGCGAAGTAGGCACCCCTTAAGTTCCACCTCCAGGAGCAGTGAACTGTAATCGTCGAGGGGGACAGACACTAGTGGAAGAAATGCGAAGATACGAAGGACCGAGATTTAGAAAATGAACACTATTGCAATATAACAACTCACAACGATAATCTGGTGAACTATATAGAGTGAGTAAATTAAACAATTAATCATACACCGTGTAGTAAGAGGATCATATATTATAACGTCAATAAGAATTAGAAATACAGCGAAAAGCACAATTTACAGTATATTAAATTTCTGAATTATTCGAACTTGTATAAACATAATACTTTTATCACACTATTAGGAATTCATAATACATATGCCGCGTATCAAGTTCACTAACGTATTTTGTATGATACGTCAATGGAAAGGGTCATTGCATTAATACCACGCAAGCACGAGATAACTTGTCGTGATACCAGATTAAGAAAAATGGTTATTATTTACTATTATAACCGGAAAGATCAATAACTATTACGATTGTAAGAACACGCACCTGTGTTGAGAATACAAATTACTATGCATAATGATCGCCTCGTATTTCAGTTAATCAATAACTATTACGATAGGAACGATTCATTACAATTTGCACACTAGAAATAATTTAGAACAGCGTTTTAGCATATAGAATAACAACAGCCCGCGCGAATACGTCTGTAAACTAGGAAAGTTGAAGCAAAACTCTGTTGTTTGTCTATTAAACGAAGGCAGGTGAACGATAGACCGCGCTGCACGTGCCCAAGGTTATCTTCCTGCCTGTAGGACAGACTATTTAATAGAATTGAACATTGATATGCTCTAAGAAATAATAATAGAGCATTTTTGAACGTAATTAATTTTATTGAAAGTAAAGAAGATTTTACGAATACGAAATAATTTAGGAAACTCCAACATACTCCCCCGCGTTGAAGCAACGCTTCAACAAAAAAAGAAACCAGAACAGAAAGGAGAGCAACGAAGGAGGAAGAAAGAAGAAAATGTTTTGTTCATTCGAGCCGGATCAGGGATCACGAGTCGAATCTTGACTTGAAGAATGAATTTGATTTGGCAAAAGACACAATTTAGTTATTGGTCTTATGTAGTCGCCAGTTGTTGTATGAATTTTGACAGCACGAACTTTTCCGTCGCAGCCAGGAATTGTCTCTAAGACACGGGCGAGAACCCATTGAAGAGGAGGAGTGTCATCTTCTTTGACTAACACTAGGTCATTTTCCTTTAAGTTTTCTTTTTCTTCAAACCATTTTGGTTTATTTTGCAAACGATTGAGATACTCTACAGACCAACGTTTCCAGAAGATTTGCTGAATCTGTGATATCTTTTGATAAAGTGAAAGTCTATTTTCAGAAATATTTGAGACATCTTTTTCTGGATAAGAAGTTAATGCAGAACCAATTAAAAAATGTCCAGGGGTTAAACAGCTCAAATCAGAAGCATCATTAGATAAGGGACTTAGAGGTCTAGAGTTCATTATAGCCTCTATTTGACATAATATTGTTAGAAATTCTTCATAGGTGAAACTTTGGTTACCTATGATTCGTTTCATGTGGTATTTCGCACCTTTATGGTGGATTCCATATACCACCCCAATGAGGGGATTTTGGAGGATAAATTTCCATGAGGTTTCATTTTGAGAAAGAAAATTAGAAATAATCAGAGAATTATTTTTATTTTTGAAAAATCATAAAGATCTTTGAGTTGGTTTTTGCACCTGAGAAATTTGTAGCGTGATCGCTATAGATTGTTGACGGATTTCCACGTCGCGAAATAAATCTTTTAATGTAGATAAAAAGGATTCAGTAGATAGATTTGTAACTACTTCGATATGTACAGCTTTTGTAGCCATACAAACGAATATTGCTATATAGGCTTTTATTTTGGGAGCTTTACGCAGCCCAGAAGATTTTAAGAGAAAGGGGCCACCAAGTCGACACCTGATTTGTGAAAGGGCCTCGCAACATTGACTCTGTCTTGAGGAGGTCTGCCATTATTTGTTTAGAAAACTGATTGCTAAATCTGAAACAAGTAATACAATTTCGAATTAGCCTTTTGGTTTCTCGTAAACCATTAAGTGGCCAAAATCTCAGCCGAACGTTTGATAGGGTTGTTTGAGCACCTGCGTGTCCTAAACGCTTATGCTCATACATAAGAATCAATTTGGTTATTTGATTTTGGAAGGCATTAGTAATGGATGTTTTGTTGATAAGAAATGCTAGCGTTTCCTAGACGACCGCCAACTCGTAGAAGTCCAGTGGAATCTAAAATGGAGACAAAGAATGCAACTGTTTATTTGACAGTTGCTTATTTTTGAGAGTTCCGACAGTTCTTTTGAGAAATATTTATTTTGTGTTTGTTTAATAATGAACTGTAATGATACCTCTAGTTCTTGAGGTGCTAGGGCACCGGAGATTCGATTGCCTTTGGCAATATCAATAAAACGAAATATGTACGCATAGGTGCGTAACAAACGAGAGAAATTAGAAAAACGCAAGAAAGTTTCTTCAATGTAAGTTAGGAGTTGTGAATCATCGTGAGTCACAAGATGCGATTTTCTTTCTTCAGGCAATTCTAAGGTAATTAAAGATTGATCTACTGTTAGATCTAGACAAGGATTTAACAAAAACTTAGGACCTTGCCACCACAAATCATTACTAAGAATCTCGCGGACAGACAAGCCTCGTGATAAAGGATCGGCTGCATTTTCGGACGATTTTACGTGTCGCCACTTAAAATCAGCAGTTGTTTCTTGTATTTGAGAAACACGATGTGAAACAAAAATAGACCATCTGCTGGCGTGACTTTTACACCAGGCTAAGGCTATTAATGAGTCAGTCCACAAATTTACCGAGTCAAAATTTATTTTATTTTTGAAAATTTTAATAGTAATCTTACGAGTTTTGAAAGAAGGAGCATAGCACAAAGTTCAAGTCTAGGAAGTGTAATTGTTTTAACAGGAGCTACCCTTGACTTGGAAGAAATTAACTTAGAGGAAATGGTGCCGTCTGCATATATAGCACGTAAATACACACAGCCACCGTATGCGGCTAAGCTTGCATCAGCAAAGCCATGAAGTTCAGTTTTTGAAATGGTTTTGTTTAAGAAATAGAACCTTAGAATGTTTTGTTCTTTCAGCAATGAAAGATTTTTGTAGAAATTGTTAAATTCGTCGAGCATTTTTGAATCTGAGATAATTGTGTCCCAGTCCAGTTTAAGAATCCACAACTTTTGTATTAATATTTTACCCTTTACTATAACAGGATTTATTAACCCAAGAGGGTCATAGCACTGGGCTATTGCTGACAGAATTTTTCTTTTGGTAAGTGGGAAGATTTGCTTATTTTCTGTTGTGGAAATGTAAAGAGAATCAGAATTAGGGTTCCATTTTAGCCCTAAAACTTTATTTGGAGCATCTTGAAAATTAATGTCGTAGTCCAAGGAATCGGATTTTTTAGCGATATTTTTTAGAAAAGTTTTGGAATTAGAACAATATTTGTGAGGTTCAAACCCATGCTTGTTCAGAACGGCTTTTAACTCAGTGTGAAGTTTGAAAAGAATGTCTAAATTTTGCGCGCCACACAAACCGTCATCCATATAAAATTGAGAAGAAATTGCTTTCGAAGCAAGTGGAAATTCATTTTTACTCAAAGATGCTATTTCTTTAAGCACTCGAGATGCGAGAAAGGGGGCACTGTTAGTGCCGTAGGTAACAGTGTCTAACTGAATACATTTAAGATCATCCTCAGGGTTTTCACGCCAGAGGATATTTTGTAAGAACGTTTGTTCGGGATTGATTAAAATTTGTCTAAACATTTTCTGTATGTCAGTGGTGAAGACAAAAGGGAACATTCTAAATCTACAAAAAATGTCGAATAAATCCGGATGAACTTGGTAACCCTTAAGAGAGATGTCATTTAAGGAGTAACCAGAAGAAGTTTTACAACTTGCGTCATACACAACGCGTAGTTTAGTAGATGTGCTACCTTCACGAATAACACACAAATGAGGAATGAAATATTTATTTTCTAGTTTGCAGTTTTGCAATACTAAGGGAACATATTTAGCATGTCCAAGAGAGACATACTCTTGAAGGAAATTTTTATATTCATGAAATAAAGTACTATTTTTTTGGAGTCTTTTTTCTAAACTCAAAAAGCGTTTTTTAGCAATGGTAAAGGAATCACCGAGCTTGCTAGGCTCTGACGAAGATTTTAGTGGTATATCTACCTGAAATCTGCCGTTTTCTAATATTTTTGTTGTAGAAGTAAAGATGTGTTCGGATAATTGGTGTTCTTCAGAAGGAATAGATATTTCGGAAATGTCTTCCATTTCCCAGAATTTTTTTAGAAAACAATCAACTTTTGAAGTCGCAAGAAAGGAAAATTTTGACTTATCTGAATTTTCGTTTTCAGACAGAGACATATTAGAATGAGTGTAGTTTTTTGGGACTGTACCTGCTACAATCCATCCCAAGTGGGACTCTTGTAAAACAGGAAGATTTTTACCTAGTTTAATGATATTTTCAAGAATTATATCATAGTAGCAATCTAGACCTATCAAAATGTCAATTTCTGATGGCATGTGATATTCGTCGTCAGCTAAGAAAATATTTTTAGGTATTTCTATTTTGTCATTCATTATCTGAGTTTGAGGAAGCTTGCATGTTATATTAGGTAAAACAGCACAAGTTATTTTGAAGGATTTACTTAGATCTTTGTTAGAGAATATTTTAATATTCACCAATTTATCGGCGATAGTAGAGCTTTCGTTGATGCCAGAAATATTCATAGTTGTGTTGTGAGTTTTGCACGGTAGTTGATCAGCTAATTTTGTGTGATAAATGAGTTTTGGCTACCAGTGTCAAACAACAGCTTGGCGAAATAATTTCTCCGTATTTAGAGCAGAGAGTTACTTTGGCCGTAGCTAGGAGGACATGGCAATATTTTACCGAATGGGCTGAATGGGTAATCAAATTAGACATATGCTTAGCATCGTCTTTAGAAATTGGTGCACAAGAATTTTCTTGCTGTGCGAAAGAATCATCATTTTGCGAACTCGGAACTTTCTTGTTTGTTTGTGAATTTTTATTTTGGAAATTAGATTTAGGAGAGAAGTTACTTTTATAACTAGAACTTGTAATCGGAAGAGATTGATCGCCCAATCCTTTGTCTATGTGTAACAGAGAATTATGCGATTTAGAACAGAAAGAACATTTTTGGGTAGAAGAACAATTTGCAATATTGTGCTTGCCTAGGCAGTTAAAGCACAACTTATAAGATTTAATGTAGTCAACTTTTTCTTGATATCTTAGATTTTTGAAGGAAATACAGGTGTAGATTCTATGACCTGCTTTTTTGCAAAAGGAACACTTAAGAACTTGTTGGAATTTTTCGTGATTGGCAACTGGAGCAGAGTGATAAACAGAAATTGATTTTCTTTGCAATTTAGGACTTGCAACATCAATATTTTCTAAGACAGAACTCCTTTTTTCTAAGAATTTTATAAAATTTTCCAAATTGGGAATTATAGAATGATCTCTTTCCATTTCATAAGCACGTTTTGTATTGAAATCCAACTTTTTGAAAAGAAATATTAAAATAATATTCCATAAATCTTCGTAAGAAAAATTTAAATTTTGAGAGATTGAATATTTTTCTGAATGGTAGCTGCGAATTCACGCAGTGAACTTGACTTACATTTTGTCATGATTGGAGATTCTAACATTGCTGATAAATGAGAATTGACTATAACAAATTTGTTTTCAAATCTACTTTTCAAAATATTTAAAGCGATATGGAAATTTTCATTTGTAATTGGCAAGGAGTCAATTAAATGCAAAGGTTCATTTTTTAAATAACTTTTAAGATATACTAAGCGCTGAATGTTTGATAATTGAGAATTTTTTATTATAAGAGCATCGAAAAGTTGATAAAAAGATTCAAATTCTTTTATATCTCCCGAAAAAGTTTGAATTTTGATTTCCGGCAACTTGACTGCCGTTGATTGAGGATTACTTAAAGAGGATTGAAAACTATCATCTTGATTTTCAATGGCTTCCGTTTGCTTTCTTCTTAAATTGGCAATACATTGAGTAAGATTGCTTGCAAGAGAGAAATATTTGTCTTCTATGACGGACCTGTCTTCTACATCAAGAACTTCTTCCGAACAGAGAATTTCTATTTCATCTTGAACTTTTTCGTATGAATTAAACAAAGAATGCACCCGTTGCAATCTGATTTCAAATTCGAGTGGTGTGTTACAAGTGTCCGCACTTTGAGCGAACCACGACTCTATTCGTGTAAAGGAGCCTTTGACCGAGGCTCTAGACTTTTTTAAATTTTCTAAGCTCATATTGAATTTTTTAGACATTAATGTTTATAGAAAAATCATGCACTTTTTGCACAACAGTTTAAGAGATAAGACAAGTAAAAATGGAATAAGCTCACCCAATTAATCGCTGCTTGTTGAGTTTCCAGGAATCTTCCAGAAATCTAGGCGAACTTGACAATGTGTGTTCAGGAACTAGTGTCTTCTTTCCAATAGAAAGGCTGGCTTCCAGGAATATCCAGGAAATCCGTCTCTGAAGGACCACTTTATGAGCGGGAAACTCAGGAAGGTGGAGCAAGTAGGCACCCTTAAGTTCCACCTCCAGGAGCAGTGAACTGTAATCGTCGAGGGGACAGACACTAGTGGAAGAAATGCGAAGATACGAAGGACCGAGATTTAGAAAATGAACACTATTGCAATATAACAACTCACAACGATAATCTGGTGAACTATATAGAGTGAGTAAATTAAACAATTAATCGTACACCGTGTAGTAAGAGGATCATATATTATAACGTCAATTAGAATTAGAAATACAGCGAAAAGCACAATTTACAGTATATTAAATTTCTGAATTATTCGAACTTGTATAAACATAATACTTTTATCACACTATTAGGAATTCATAATACATATGCGTATCAAGTTCACTAACGTATTTTGTATGATACGTCAATGGAAAGGGTCATTGCATTAATACCACGCAAGCACGAGATAACTTGTCGTGATACCAGATTAAGAAAAATGGTTATTATTTACTATTATAACCGGAAAGATCAATAACTATTACGATTGTAAGAACACGCACCTGTGTTGAGAATACAAATTACTATGCATAATGATCGCCTCGTATTTCAGTTAATCAATAACTATTACGATAGGAACGATTCATTACAATTTGCACACTAGAAATAATTTAGAACAGCGTTTTAGCATATAGAATAACAACAGCCCGCGCGAATACGTCTGTAAACTAGGAAAGTTGAAGCAAAACTCTGTTGTTTGTCTATTAAACGAAGGCAGGTGAACGATAGACCGCGCTGCACGTGCCCAAGGTTATCTTCCTGCCTGTAGGACAGACTATTTAATAGAATTGAACATTGATATGCTCTAAGAAATAATAATAGAGCATTTTTGAACGTAATTAATTTTATTGAAAGTAAAGAAGATTTTACGAATACGAAATAATTTAGGAAACTCCAACAAGTGGTATGGGTGCCTATATGTCCCAGGTACCACCAAAACCAACTTCAAGCATAGAAAGAGCCTGGTTCCTAGAATTACATAATACAGAGAAAATGGATATAATAGAGTATGAATTTGTGCTCGATACAGGTGCAAATCACCATTTTTGTAATTGCAAGGAATTGTTTTTAATTTAAAGGAAATTAATAAGAATATTAATCACGGCAAGGGTATAATTCAAGTCAAAGGAGTACGTAAGGTTTATATAGATATAATTTTCTGAAAAGGGTACAAGAGTTAAAGTACTATCAAAAGAAGCATATTATGTGCCTGATCTATCTAAAAATTTAATCAGTCTTGGCTCGGTGGCTGGCAATGGATTTTATTTTATAGGTAGAAATGACTTTTTTGACATGTATGACCCAAATAATACATTATTTGTACGTATTCACAAAAGTAAACGGTTGTATATTGTGAAGGGAATAAAGTCAAATCAGAATTATATCAATTCAGAAGCTAGTTCAAATATTGCGAATCAAGAATATAATTCATTAGCCTTGTGGCACAAGTGTTGTGCATATCTAGAATCAGAAAACCATTTGTAGGGCAATTAACGATAAAATTGTAGTAAGGGTTAATCAAATTAAGAGAGAAGAAATCAATTGCCACCCTTGTATCGAGGGCAAACTTAAACGAGGACCATTTAAATGATTGAGTGGTATTCAATCCTGTAGGCATCTAAAACTCTTGCATAGTGATCTCTGGGGACGCCTGTTACGAGTTCTGGTGGAGCTAAATACTTTTAAGGTATTATTGACGAGTTTTCACTTTGGATTACTGTTTATTTGGTAAAAAGTAAGACTGAGGCTATCAGTAAAATTAAAGATTGTATTGCTCAATTCGAGCATATGTTAGGATTAAAGGTATTTTCCATCCGTTCTGACAACGGAATGGAATTTTGTTCTGAAGAAGCGAACAGTATTTCCATAGCATTCGTATAAACCATCAGCTTGCAAGTACCTTTTCTCCAGAGCAAAATGGAGTTGCTGAAAATGTCAATTTTGATGCAGTGGATGGTGTTAGGACTTTGCTCATATCATCTAACTTGCATTCTAGATTCTGGGCTGAAGCTCTTCAATATTATGCTCATACGAAGAATAAGATTACCCATGCTACAAATCCTAATAAAACACAGTACGAATTATGGAAAGGCAAGAAGCGACATATTTCATACATTTGTTTTTTTGGCCCTCTTGCATTTATCCATATACACAAGCGTTACCATAATAAATTTGAGGCAAAATCTAGAAAGGGTATACTTCCTGGATATGGAAAGTCTACTCGTAGATACAGAGCCGTTGATCCAATACGGAATAAAATTATAGAACTCAAACACGTTAAAATGGATGAGATTTCTATGGGTTTGAATCATGTCAATAAAGTCTCTCTTAAATCAGAGACGTTTTATGAGGGTTATTTAGATTCAGGGAGTTCAGATAATGATTTTATGGGTGAACATACTATAGGAGAAAATTCTGGAAGCATTGAGCATGTTTTGAGATGTTTCATCTCATGTTGCGATAAACTGGAAACAATTGGAAGCATATTATTTGTATGGTCAGAAAAAGTGTCGCTCTTTAAATGAAGTTAAGAATTTTTGCACTCACAATGAATTAGAATATAATTCTAGTGAATTTAATTTCCCTGATCCCTTCAAAAGTACAGCTAAGTTTATGCATAGTGATGATGCCAAACCTTTGTTTGCATGTTTTATACAGATTCCTGACAATTATAAAGAGGTAGCTAATTCTAAGCACTGTGACAAACGGGAAAAGGCGATTAAGGAGGAAATTGCGACTAATGAAGAAAGAGGCATATGGGATATAATCCCTAGATTGCTAGGGCAAAAGGTAATTACATGTTGTTGGGTTTTGCCTTATTGATTATACATAGTAATTGGTGTTGTCAACATTAGGTCGTTAAGCTTGCATACCTATATAGCAACCTTAGTGAAGAGGTACTCATGAAAAATCCAGACGGTTATGAATGTCTAGATCACAATTCCTATGTTTTACGATTACAAAAATCGATTTATGGGTTAAAACAATCTGGAAGAAACAGGTATGTCCACATTTCAGAAATACTGCAAGGGATAGGATTTGTGATCTACAAACATTGTCCATGTATATTTCGAAGAGGTACAAATTGTATAATCCCATTGTATGTGGATGACCTTGCAGTTTTCTGCCAAAATAATAATTATATGAAAGAAATTTTTAATTATCTAAATAAGGTTTTTGAAATTATGGATTTTGGTTCTATAAGGGAATTTTTGGGTGTATAATTTGAATTCACAGATAATGATTATCATTTACACCAATAAAAATACATTACCAAGCTCTTTAACAGTTTCGAAATCAACTTAACTGTATCTGTACGAACTCCAATTGATATCGGAGTTATCTTTAATAATAATGCTGAGTTAGATGAGGAAATACCATTTAGGGAACTATTAAGTTCATTATTCTTCCTAGCGAACAAAACACGGGCCTGATATATTGTTTTTGATAATATATTTGGCACAATTCTCATTTAAACCAACAAAGGTAAACTTCAAGTCTTTGTTAAAGGTGCTAAAGTATATTGGGAGTACTATTGAGTATACTATTTGGTCTCTCTCAAATTCGTATAAATTAACAATGTATACAGATGCATCTTGGGCAACAGCTTTAAATTCTCAACAATCATTTAGTGACTTTATTAGGTCTTTGGGTGATGTCTTTCTAGGATGGTGTTGCTGCATTCAAAAGTATATTTTCCATAGTGCCATGGAGGTGGAATATATAACCTTTGATTTTGCGTGTATTGAAACTACATGACTGTCAAGAATTTTATCTGAATTTGATGATTTCCATTTTGAAAATACAAAACCAGTAGTTTTGTGGAACAATCAATCATTTATACATTTTTCAAAAAGGGAAATGGTGAATAATCGTACTAAACATATTGACATTATAAGTACTACACAATCAGGGAACTTTTGAACAAAAACAAGCTAGACCTTAAGTATATTAATACCATAGATAATGTTGCTGATTTAGTCGTTCTTACAATCCTACAAGAAAAATTTCCTTTCAAGTAGGTGATAGAGTATGGAGAGTTAATAAAGTCCTCTCTCATGCTGCTGATAAGTTTATGTCTAAGCTAGCACCTAAATTTGTATTGTGTATTGTTCAAAAAAATTTTGTAACCTCGAGTATAAATTAGAAAATGAAGATAGTTCAAAAACTGGTCATTGGCATGTTAATGATTTGAAGCCCTCCCACACGTTACACTCATCTGTGGGTTAAAACGAGATATATTTTGTTTTTGATTTGTATAAAAACTTATATGATAGGAAAAAGCGCCCTCTAGCAAATTTTTAAAACACAAGGAAAATCAAGTTAATAGTTTTTCTTGATCACTGAGAAATTCACTTTTGAATTATTTTAAGTACATTAAATTCCAACATGTGATATGCCATATAACCCTATTTACATGTAGACCAATTTGCTGGGTACAACAACCGTCTTTGTGAGATGTACAAAAAAAAAGGTTAAGATCAAAGTTGTACAGAAATAGGTATACCGTTCGTTCACGTTTTGAACAAAATATCTTGTGTTAAAATTTTGAGAGAAATGTTGATTTTTATCGTTGACCATAGGGATTGCGCCTTTTTGCACTCAAATTTGAAACTTAAATATATTTTCTAACAATTTCTCATAGCCACTGTACTTAATAAATTTTTTCCGCAAAGCTCTAAGTCTTATTCTTTATGATATATGGCCGTGCGATCCGCTTGGTCAAACACCCGGTATATAAAAGATTATATATAATTGTAGTTCCATCCAAAGTGGTAGTGAAATCAATCACAAGTGTTTAGTCTTACCTGACATTTGCAAAGTCAAAACCAATTCCAAAGACTAATATTTAAGTAAATACTTTGTTTTAATTTTAAATAAAAGTTTAACCCAAGAAATGTAAAACATAATATTGGCATAAGCTTTATCGATGCCAAAATAGATAAATAATTCAAACAACTGATAGCTACAAATTGAAATGTAAATTCAATGATGCAAAGCAATAAACAGTATTTGTGTTTAATTTCATAGCCACTCAGAACTACAGTAATTGATGGACATTCGTTATATGGATACCACGCTTATGCACGCGTGTGTGTTGTGTACGTTTACGTTAGTATATGTAAGAGTGTTTATACATACCTGCATGCACATAACATTTGCACAAAAGAACGGTGCGAGCTTTCCACCACAACGTTGAACTTGGCATTCATCACACAATTGATCGTCCAATTTGTATGGTCTTATTTCAATCCTTAAGCTTATATCACTGTGTTGCAACTGTACAAACTGTACACTGATAGCGTCGATGTAACTTTGTAGATTATTAAATGCAACTCGACCAGCACCTTTTGGATACTTCAGTTCTAGATCTGTGTCAATGCCAGCATAACATACACCACCATATAGTCTGTCCATAATCATAGCCAGTTCAACTGAAAATAAATTTTTTGTAAACAGATAAAGTTTGCTTATACAAATGAACTTGCCTGCTTTCAGAGGACATGGTACGCCACCAACAAATACTGTTTTACGGGGATCTAAAGGCATTGATGCATCTAGAATAAAGTCAGCATCTGAAAGCCTCCATGGTCTTATTTGTACACGTGTATCTTTTATAGTAGAAGAAGAAACACACACATATAGCTTATCTTCATCAGTAATACAAGCATCAATAAGACTTTGAACAGAATTTTCATTCTGAAATAAAGACACATTGCATTATAGAAATTGTGTATTATTTTGATTGTGCTTTATCAGGTTTAAACTGCGAAAATATTCAGAGTTTGAATGTTGATTTATAGTTTTATTGTTTTAAAAATTAGTTTAAGAATCATTACTAAGTGAAATTACTTTACTAAATAAACATGTTATGTAACTAAAAGAGATAGAGCGTCAACTTATTTTTTTAAACCTTGAATAAAAATTCTTGCTTCACCAAAAATTCAAAAATGCAAACATTTCAGGTTGTACTAATATCGTTATTCTGAAAAAATAATAAACAGGTTAGAAACCGAGTGATATATCTAGGCAGAAAGACGGTCACGCTACACAAGCAATCACAAATGAGACTTATACATCTTTCTAAAATTAACTAACTTCTAAGAATGCGGTTTACTTTACTGTGTCGATATATTAGTCAGCGGTAGTTATTTTATCTTTACTAAATATAATACACTAAATTAAAGGTAACTGCAACAAATGTAATAAGTAAGTTTATAGATACATCAAAGATCAAATGTTTGAAGTGACTTCTTTTTGTAAGTCGTGTTCTTAATATGAGCCATGATACTTGCAAATATTAAAACTGTTGAAAGTTAGATAAAAAGACTAAAATTTCAATTTGTGGTTCACAAAAGATTTTCCAATTCCATCATGCAATATGTCATAAAAATGCACAGTCAAAAGTTCTTGTCACTGACAGAATCTAAACTTTCCAACCTACGATGGTTTAGATTTTAATGGAAAAAGCTGTCGTCTGTACTACTCGCTTCTACACTTATTTAACGTTTCTGTTCAACACTTAAAAAACTACAAATAGGAACAACATACAATATAAATCATATTTGAAATTTCCTTCCGAATTCAAAATTAAATCATAACTGAACTATACCACAATAAAGCTATTTCAATAAAAGCAAACATTATGATGGTAGCTTAAAAAATTTTAATTTAAACACGCTCAAAATGCTTTGCTCCGACAATAATACACTCTCCTGTTTCTTCCGAGTGTTACTTAAAATTTTTTAGTTAACTTTTTCTTGAACACACGTGCAAAATACATCTAAATAACTTCATCAATTTGTTCTACAAACGAGATTTTTCATTTTCGTAAATGTTTATTAAATCCAAAATGCAATCAAAAATCAAATACGGACAGATTATATGAAGGAAAGAACTGCAGTATTTTTATTATTTTTTCTATCATTTAAATATAAAATTAAACTGTACTAGCTAAAATATTGCTGTAATGTTTCATGTGAAACTACGGTGTTTCTTTTTTAATACTTAATAAGTAATTTAGTTACTAGCAAATTTATAGCTTGTAGGTAATAATTTGTTATTCGTATTGTAAGTGGTCTACTTAATCATTTTTATTGCGATTGGCCTAAGATTTGCATGTATATAGTAAATCTGTTCATTCCGCATTGAGGTGTTTGTCGAGTGGGTTATTGGTGGGACTTAGTAGCATCTTCACATGAAACCTGACCACGATGGTGCTCCATTCAACGAACTACAAATTGTTATTTAATTATTCGAAATGTATGTCTACTTCTTGTATTTTTGTGATTAAAGTTAATTGTGTTATATACAAACAATTTTACCGGCTTTTTGACATAGTTTAAATATTATACGTGACAAGTACATGAATCACAGTAGGACCCTGAAAATAGTTTAACGTACAGATGAATTTCGATAAAAGGAGACGTTTTGTAAGTAGTTGCCCATATAAATTTAGTTTTAATTCACCGGTGTTTAAATCGGCAATCTTTTTCGCTAATAACCTTGTGAAAATCGTTAATCAAGTACAAGGACAAATACTGAAGACTGTATGAGTACAAGAATAAACCCTAAAAACCATTTGGCTTTAAAAATTACCTGCAAGTTAGAAGCTATAACGGCTGTCACTGTTGGTGTATGTTTAATTTCATTTTCATATTCCTTGGTATTAATGTCCATTTCGAATGGACCTGCACCTTGCCAAAGTTCTAGATTATTAGAACAGGTGAAATGGCTTGCGTGTTCTAATAAGCTAAGGAGCCAAACTACAGGTTCTACCAAAGTAGTAGGGTCGTTAGTGAGGAACCAGACTAAGACAGGTCACCGAAAGAGGGCAGTGGCTGTTTCGGTACTTAGATTTGGCAGAGACTATAGGGGTCGGTATGGCAGTCTAAGACACACTACCGCGAGGTGGAAAGCAACGGGAAACCACCACATTACCTCCCAAGTACACAGCGTACTTAAATTGCAATAAACATGATGGCATTCTCTGGGGTAAAAGATTCCGGAGTTAAAATAATCCCCATTCGGATCTCCAGGAGAGGACTACTTAGGAGGATGCGATTGGAAAGTCCAGAATAAAAGTCGAGAACATTTTGCGAGTCGTAGCGTGGAATGTTAGAAGTATGAAGCAACTAGGTAAGCTAGAGAACTTAAAAATGGAAATGAATAGTTTAACACTAGACATAGTAGGGATCAGCAAAGTTCGGTGGCCAGAGGCGGGGGATTTTTGGAGTGAAGACTTCAGGGTAATTCATACAGGAGCAGAGGAAGGAAATTTGGGTGTGGAGATAGTTATGTGAAAAAAGATAGGATACTGTGTAGAAAATTACTTACAAAAGAACGAAAGAGTACCCATGGTTAGATTAAAATCTAAACCGGTAAACACAGAAATAATACAAGTATACATGCCCACCTCTAGCTACAGTGACAAAGAGGTTGAAGTGATCTACAAAGATATCGAAGACATATTAAGATACGTAAAATGACATGGAAATTTAATAATTACGGGGGATTTTAATGCTGTGGTAGGTGTGGGTAGGAGAGGAGCGGTAGTAGGTTTATTTGGTAAAGGCACGAAAAACAACAGGGGAAATAGGCTGGTAGAATTTTGCGACAAGAACAATTTAATCATCAAAACACATTATTTCAACCTCACGCTAGAAGACGATATACGTGGAAGATGCCAGGAGATATAGGCAGATATCAAATAGATTACATTCTTGTTAGACAACGGTTTAGGAATCAAGTAAAAAAACTGTAGAAGCTACTCAGAAGCAGATATAGATACTGACCACAACATCGTAATTATGAAGGCCACACTAAAATTTAAAAATTTGAAAAAAGAAACGAAAAAAGGCACTTTAACTTTGAGAAATTAAAAGATAAAGATATTCAAGAAAGTTTCGAAAAAAAGTCAAATGAATTGCTGAAATATATCCTACATGTGACTTTCCAATGCTCCACCCGAAGGTAGCTGAAAGATATCGGGAAAATATCTGATACTAAGGAAGTAGAAACAGAATGGAATAACATTAAATCCAGCCTAGACATGGTGACCATAAATAGTCTGGGGTATACACAAAAAGGAAATAAGAAACCATGGATAACAAAGGATATCCTGATAATAGAAGAAAGACGAACGTACAAAAATAAATCAGACGAAACAGGAAAACAGAGATACAAAGCCATAAAATGGGAAATTATTCGCAAATGCAAGAAAGCTAAAGAACAATGGAGTGATGAAAAGTGCAAAAAGATACAAACTAAGATGGAAGTAGGAAAGGCAGATGAAGCATACAAAATAATTAGAATCAATTTTAGGGATATAAAACCGTATAGCAAAAATATAAAGGACGTGTCAGGAAATGTCATTATAGAAAATGTAGAGAAAGTGGGTAGATGGCAAGAATATATACGAAATTTATATGTAGGAGGGGAACTAGTAGCATTAGAACAGGAATCAGACACTGAAAATGATTACTTGGGATATCCTACACTTAGAGATGAGTTTGAATTAGCATTAAAAAGTCTGAAAAATAGTAAGGTGCCGGGTACAGATAAGCTGCAAGCAGAAACTCTAAAAGCCACTGGACAAGCAGTAACAGAACGTCTCTTCCAACTTGTAAGCTATATGTACGAGACAGGCGAGATACCCAAAGATTTCAAACGTAACATTATAGTAACTATTCCAAAAAAGAAAGAAGCGGATAGATGTGAGAATTTTCAAAAAAACAACAAGTTTGACAGCACACGTGTCAAAAATATTAATTAAAATTGTACAAAGACGAATGGAAAAACGAGTTGAAGGAATATTAGGAGAAGATCAATTTGGGTTTAGGCGAAACAGGGGAACACGGGAGGCTATTTTAGCTCTGAGAGTGATAATGGAGGAAACAATAATAAAAGGGGAAAGCATGTATATAGGGTTTGTAGATCTGGAAAAAGCATTCGACAATGTAAATTGGAAAAAAATGTTTGAAATACTCAAAAGATTGGAATGAGTTATAGGGAGAGACAAATAGTACATAGCTTATACAAAGAGCAAATAGCAGTAATAGAGTTAGAGCAGGAACGTAGAGAAGTAAACATTAGGAAAGGAGTGAGACAGGAATGTGCCCTATCCCCATTAATTTTTAACTTGTACATTGAAGAGGCAATGAATACTGTCAAATGCAGGAAAACATTTGGAATTATTATGTAGGGACAAAAAATTGATATGCTTAAATTTGCAGATGATATAACGGTATTAGCATCTAGCAAGAAAGAGTTAGAAGCTGCTCTTAATGAAATGGAAATAGTTCTAAGAGAAAGATACGATATGAAAATTAACTAAAATAAAACTAAAGTTCTAGTATGCAAAGGAGGGGAAAATAAATCAAAAACAAGAATACAAATAGGTAACAAGAACTTACAAGAGGTTAAGGATATCTGCTATAGTAGAAACCACGAAATAAGATATATAAGATATATGACGTAACCATATGTATTAAGTTAAAAATTACAAGTCAATGTAGCATCTAGTTCATAAATACCAAATTAATATCAGTGTGAAAAATATTTTATTTTCACACAAGTAGTTGCTGTTACTACTTTAAAATTGTCGTCTTAATACTTTAAGGGTTTAATGAATTCAATTAATATAAATGCAAGTACATTAAAATAAATATATATCAAATGCCCATTTTTATATTAGGATACAAACATATGTCCACATAACTCTCTGTCATTATTTTAAATAAACCTGCTCACGTATGCCGTTACTTAAAAGCACATAGAAATCATATTGCTATCTTTCTCGTATCCATTGGTAAAGCTTTAAAAGAATCTTAAAGGTATGTTGTGAATATCGCTAGGCGCCTGTAATGTAGATATCTTCTTTCATGGTTTTTAGTATACCTAGGAAGCCAAATAACGCAAGATGGGAAAAGCGCAAAAAACATAAAACAAAGATTAGCACAAGGTCGTGCTACATTTAACAAGAAAAAGCAACTACTGTGTTCAAAGACAACAAACATAGAAACAAGGAAAAGAATGTTTAAAACATATGTGTGCAGCACAGCACTGTACGGCTGTGAAGCCTGGACAGTAGGAGAAGCGGACAAGAAAAAGATAGAAGCCTTTGAAATGTGGTGCTACAGACGTATGATAAAGATATCATGGACAGACAAAGTTAAGAACGAAGATGTACTAAAAATGGTATATATTAGAAGCAGAGATAGAAAAAAAGAGAAGTAGAGGTAGATCTAGGTTAGATTACTGCATACAGATAGTGAAAGAAGTAGGCTGTAGGAATTTCAAGGAAATGTGTAGGCTAGCTCAGAATAGAAATCAATGGAGGTACGCATCCAACCAGTCCCAATATGGATAAACTAATGACAAAAAAAGTAATTGTACTTAAACATGATGATTATTATAAGTAACTGCAAGTATTGGTTGAGCAATATTCTCGAATATTGTTAGTTGTGTGTAAGGACTTACTGGAAAACTATTAATTTGGCAAATGCCTAAGTGTTGGGAGATCTTGGCAGTCACAGGCTGCTTAACCCTCCCTCACTGAATCTCGGTGAAATAGGGCATAAAATTATAAAACAATAGAAGGGAAATCGAATTGTATATAGACTGTGTGAGAATTTCAGGGAACTGTGTAGGCTAGCTCAGAATATAAATAACTGCAGATACGTGTCCAACCAGTTTTGAGACAGAAAACCTAATGACGAAAAAATAAGCGCAGATAAATCTGATGATTATTATAAACAACTACGGGTGTTGGTTGTAAAATATTTGCAACTAATGTTGACAGTGCGAAAAGATATATTGGAGAAAATATTAAATCGGCAAATGTCAGGTGCTGCAGGAACTTGGTAGCCACAGGTTGCTTACCCCCCTTCACAACCTTACATGTGATTTTCCAACGCTCCATCCAAAAGAACTACATTGGCCAGAAAACGAGTTTTTTTACCTGGAAAATTTGGAATTTTGCCAAATCCTTGCTGTTCTAAGCGAGGTAGGGATCTTTGACGTGCGTAATAACACTCACACACGGGACTTCCATTTTACCTCTCATCCGAATGAGGATGTATTTTCGTGAAAAATGCTCGCCTAACATTTCAAGCAGACCGTGTCGGAATTCGAACTCAGGACTTTGGGCTTAGTAGTCACAGACATACCACTACGCCATGGAGCCACTTCGCCCTTCACAACCAATGAATGTAGAAGAAATGGAGTATATAATTGTAAAACAATAGAAGAGCACCGAACTGCATCTAACAGAAAAAAAACAGCGCCAATGATGAAAGACAACAAACATAGAAACAAGAAGAAAATTGCTGAAAGCATATGTGTGGAGCGCAGCACAGTATGCCTATGAAATACGGGCAGTAGGAAAGCAGACAGAAAAACGGTAGCAGCCTTTTGGAATGCTGTGCTTCAGATGTATGAGGATGATCGCATGGACAGACAAAGTTAATAACAAATAGGTTATACAAATAGTAGGGGAACAAAGATATATGTGGAAAAAAATAGGAGAAATAGAAGGGCAGAATACGTTCTAAACCATTTTTTGGGGTATAGTATGGGATATATTACAAGCAGAGATAGAAAAAAAGAGGTAGATGTAGACCTAAATCAGATAGTGATAGATGCAGACTGCGCAAATTTCAGAGAAATGTGTAGATTAGTTCAGAATAGGAAACAATGAGGGTACGAGTCTAACCAGTTCCAGGACTGAAGATCTAATGATGATGATGGTATTAATGTACTTGTTCCATCGTGCTTACATAATTCGAGTTAACACCTACTATTCATTAATATCTGCCGTGAGGTATGTGATTTGCAGTGCTAAAATCACAAGTATGGAACACCTAGGATTTAGAATTCGTTCTAATAATCCACTTTCCTAGTGTGCAAATGCGAAAGTGTGATGACGTTTTATTTGCTATTAGTCTTTTTAACAGGAAGCTTTTTGTTTGGAATGTCAACAGCAATTTATATAAATTTTTTTTTGGTTTCACCTATATTCCTGTCATACCATTTTGTTTGTCTCCATGTATTCTTTCCAGCCGAATCCTAATTGTTGTCATTCAAATTTGATTCCTACTTGATAAGTTGTACCTTTGTTTAACGATTAATTTTTAATTCCCATGTTTATCATATCCAATCCATTATATTACACACCTGCATGCTATTGATGTGTTACAAATCAAAACTACAACAAAGTTTGAGATTTAATATTAAAATCTTTTGTATTTTTGTGCATTTATCCCAATAAAAACTTGTCCTTAATTTGCCACCAACATTAATTCTCATAATCATACCCCAACACTATACAGTAATCGAAGAGATAAAATTTAAAACTAAAACTTTATAATAGATTTTGAAGTTATAATTAAATAAAAATATTGATAATCATCATCAACATCATTAGGTATTCAGTCTTGAAGTGGTTAGACGCGTACCTCCATTGTTTCCTGTGCTGAGCTAACCTACACATTTCACTGAAATTCTCACATGCATCTTTCACTATCTGTATGCAATAGTGTAATTTAGGTCTACCTCTCTTTTTCCTTCCCCTGTTTCTAATATATCTCGCACTATTCTCTCTGACCCTGTCCTATCATCGTATTTCTCTTATTTATACCGTTTTCCACATATTTCTTTCTTCCCTACTATTTCTAGAACATCTTTTTTCTTAATTTTGTCGGTTCATGATATCTTCATCATATGTCTGTAGCACTACATTTCAAAAGCTACTATATTTTTCCTGTTCCCTTCTCCTACTGTCCACGTTTCACAACCGTACGGAGCTGTAATCCACACATGTGCTTTTAGCAACTTTTCCTTGTGTCCATGTTTGTTGTTTTTTGAACATAGCAGGCGCCTTTTCCTGTTAAATGCATCGCGAACTTGTTCTAATCTATTTTTATCTCTTTTGCACTTTTTCCCACTTGCATTACTTGACTTCCTAGTTAGCATAAACCCTTGATCTCTTGTATATTCTTGCTTCCTATTCTTTTATTCTGGTTTTTGATGTATTTTTTCCTTCTTTACATACTAAAAAGTTATTGAAAGACAAAAATTGATACTCACAATCATGTTATTAAAACGAGCAACTGTGGTTATGAGGAAAAAACGACGATAAAGATATTTGACCAGTGTGGGTTTAAGAAAAAAAAAATCCAGTTTTTGAAAAAGACTTTATTGAAAGCCAGTACTGACTTGGTCTTATCAAACAGACAAAGTTTTTTACCTGACTTATGAGGAGCTTTATTTAGTTTTATAAGTACTTCTATAGAATGCTGAACAAATCAATTCAGCTAATTTAGGCGACATTAAAAGCCGCATTGCAGATCCAAATATTTATTTAAATTACCTTAAACGGCGTACGAAAATTGCTAAAAAGTAAATTTTATACACTCGTTGTGCAATCAGAAGATTAAAATATGCACTGAACACATTTGAAATTGTGTATCTGCTAAATGAAATAATATCTTTTTTGAGAACTACGAAGCAATTCCTAATTTGATTTGAGGTCAATTAGATTTTGGACTTTGCATATGAAATATGCTTGATATCGTAATGTAAAATTAGTCGTATATTTGTCTTTAACATTAGGAATTGTTTATTAACTTTAGTTTCTGGTAAGAATTTAGTTTATTAAACAACATCTGTAATAGCATAGGTAGTGTGTTCGGTTTTGCCCCATCAGGCAGAAATACTTAAACAACATACTACTATATATTTCTTTTTGAAACCATAATATGAAAGACTATAACAATACTGACCTAAAAATGAAAAGGTTTGAGAATATTTATGTTATGCGTTAAGCGATAATAACACAATTTAAAGTCTGCAAATCAAAAAGTGGTTTAGAATCTTCATGATTACACCAAAGTATATAAACAGTTTAGCTGCACTAAAGAGGACGAATAAAGTTTTTGGCTCCAAGCTTTCAAAATAATCATTTGCCTGCAAAGCTATGATTAAAAAGTTTAAAAATCTAGAAGCTGACATGACAAAAACAAAATTTACACCAAGAAATCTGGTTATCAAAAATGAAATTCAATACTTTGTTATTTTTCTATGATGAAGTTCATAAGTCTCACTTATCTCCATGTCAACAAATTAAAAACAAATTTAAAAAACTAATATTTGCTCTATGTAATTGACTATTGAAAAATATCAAACACCTTAAACGACCTCCTTTGAAGAGAGCTTTGATCTATTTCAGCACAATGCAATACAATAAAAGTGACTCCATTATCACCTACAATTAACAAACAACTATACACTGAGTTTTCATAATTGTTACTACTATATTAATAAAATAAGGAAATATAATTACCTGAAACAACAAAAACGCATATGCCTTAGGTGGAAAAAAAGATTTACTTTCAGCTTTATCAGGCCAATCAACGACTAAAGGTCCAAATCGACAGAATCTTGCAGTAATCATATTTTCACCAAAACGACAAGGAAGACCGCCAACAAATACTTTACGTGAAAATATTTCTCCACTTTTGAACCCTAGTGAATGTGGCAAAGTTCTAGAAGGCGAACTTAACGGCACTGAGAATCCCAATCCAGTATTGACTAAACCACCAGGTTCTTCTAGTAAAACAGATGAACATTGGTCATCTACTCTAGGAACCGGGAAAAATAGTGGTGCCTGAAAAAAACAATTATTTAGTATACGTAACATACAAACATTAAACAATAGAAACCTTTTTAAAAATACACTTTTCTAAAAGACTACGGAACATTAGAAACACAAACTTAATGTAGTATCGGAGATTTTGCTTGTATCTTGGTGTCATACCTTTCGACAGAATAATCTGAGGCGTTTTATTTTTACCTTTTCCAGGATTAAAAATTCACATGATCATTTACTTTGTAATTAGCTCACTAAACAAATTTTTAATGGAAATCAGAAAAGGGACCTCCTTTAATTATGCCAATTATAAAAAATAATATTTTGTTAAAACGGCAGTCAATATGATGAAAATTTCCATAAAAACTTTGATAAAGTGTATCAAATTCATATAACCTTGTACACATTACATAATTTTTTTATATAAATTTTTAGAAAGAAGTAATAAAAATGTGGGTATCACCATTACATGCTATAAATACCACAAAGATTGTGTTTGTAAATCATAAATTAAATTTTGAATACCGCTCAATTGTAAGGTAGGTTCCGGCTCTTTTATATTTTTTGCACCAGACTGTTTTATATCTCAACTTTTGAAAGCACACTTAATAATAAGTAAACATATACTGCAGTCCTTTGTAATCTTTCACCTCCTTTTACAGACATTCGTAAGAAACTTCACATTGGGTTTAATCGTAATGCAAATAATTACAATTTACATAAGAAAGATAAACTTTTTCGAGATTGAGCTAGGATATGGGTAAAAGAATAAGACTTTCAAATATTCTGTTAAACTTGAACTCTCATATATTTGAATATATTTATATTACGCATCTCGAAAATATCGCCATTCACAAGATTCAACTGTTTGTTGGATTTCAATTTTGTCTTCCTAAAAATAGGTACATTGATGTAAAATGTGTGCAAAATTTGACTACGTTTAGTCCACTTATTCCAAATACTGCTAGCATTCCAAAAATGTTGTTTCAGATTACGTTTTTAACGTTTAGCGATTTATTTGGCGTAGTATTTTTATACATTTCGAAGTAATATTAACCCGATAATTGAAGCATTATACACATAATTGTAATGTTATTATTATATCAGGACGTGCCCAGCGGCGGTTCGTAATCTTAGAAATAAAAAAAAGAAGACAAAGATAAAAGCCCACTTTTTAAAGTTAAACATCGAATGAGTTATTTTCATGCCTTACAAATAAATATTGAACAAAATAGATTCATTAAAGTAGAAAAACACCATTAAAGATCAACCAACACATACTAATAGACTTCACAGATTTTTTTGTTTTTTAAGAAAAAGATCAATGGTTTCATCCTTCATAGTTGTAAACTCGTTAATGATATTAGCGTAAAACGGCAGTGCTTTAGTTAATTCATTTGAAAGTTCTTTTTTAATTAAAATTTTTGAGAAATTCGATAGTCTATCCTGCTACCGTATTTTCTAACTAGATTTTAGTTGTTCTTTTCTAACAAAAACATATTATCTCTACTGAAAGAGATAAGATGGCCATTATTCAGCATGACAATTTGTTACCTTCTCTAAAAATGTTTCTTTTCTTTGTTCAAATTCCAATACATTTTGGGAATCACATCTTAACGTTGTTCATCGGCATAAATTAGTTGCAGTTCATTTTTCTAGTGCTGTTTTTGAATAAGTTTGCGTAGCATAACTGTTGCAAACTTCATAGTCTCTTAGTTAGTAGTTATAATTGTAACGCCATGTGTGTATTTTGTACATATTTCCTTTGACATTGTGAGTGCAATAGTACAAGGATTGTGCACGTGCATTAATACTGAACCTTAGCTCATGCGAGTTAGTTGTAGTTAAGTTTTTAAGCACGTGGCTTCATCGATTGTATTTCCATCTCTATGATTACAATACAGTCCACTACAACACAAATAAATACCGTTTCGTGGTTACGCTTGCAGCTGCACTAAGCTTTAATATTAAAAATATCAGATTTTATAATCCGAAAAAGAAAGCTTTTTTTCATCTTTAAAAAAAAATACTATAATACAATTGCGGTTTTCTGTTTTCACATATTATAGGACGATAATATACAGTTTCTATGTATGTATTCGTGCTAAGTGTGAATATTCAGATCATTTTATTACAAATATTTTTGTAATTCATTATTTGTATTTGCCGCCTTTTATTGGCATGCTCGGATTTCGATGTTTTTAAAAATGGAAATAAAAATGGCAGTGGTAAATAGTTTTGTGTGCCAAGGTGAAAAATTAATTATGTTTAATTCTGAAATCGTTTACCCTCTCCTAAGTACTTAAAAGCATATTTAAACAAATATTAAATAACCTGTAGTCACAAGGTTATGGGCCCAGCATGCTAAAAAGCTATACATGATTATTGTCTTGTGTGAAATGTGCTAATTTTAAGGTTATGAATTCTGACAAATCAATAAAAAAAGTTAAAGAAATTGACAAAAATATGAATACAGTGAGCCAAAAAATTTATTTGTTTATGTAAATCAAGGCAGAAATCCGAATATTTTTGCAATTTAGTAAGTTTTACTGATTTTTTGGGAATTTTCATAATACGTGGCAATGAAATTCTTTATTTATTATGGCAACAACCTGTTAATAATCATTAAGATTAGAAAATACAGCTCAGTTTTATTTTTACAGGTTTTATTTTTGTGAATAATGTTAACACTTGAAAGAGATAATAAAAGTACCTTAGATTTTAAGTTGCAAGGAGTTGCAAACTATTGGGAATGGCAAATAGATGTAGAGATGCTTCTACGAGTCCACGGTTTATATGACTTTATTACTGATGTTGATGGAGAGAAAGAAACTTCACCGCCCCAAACCACGGCATATAAAGATAAAAGTGAATATGTTTAACGTAGGGACAAAGCACTTTCAACAATTCATTTGTCATTGAGCACACAAGTGAAACCAATCGTCAATGGTTTAATTGATCCACGAACTATATGGACGTCTGTGGAAGCAAATTTTGGGCCCTCATCTAAAGTGATGGTTGGGAGATTTACAACAGAATTCTTCTTAGCGGTAATGCTTGAAGAGAAGTTAATTTCCTTGTAAATTGCACGTCTAAAGTATCTGTAAAAATGGCTTGCCAATGTAAAATTAAAGACAAATAAGAAACCATGGATAACAAAAGACACGCTCAATTTAATAGAAGAAAGGCGAAAATACAAAAATAAATCAGACGAAACAGGAAAACAAAGATACAAAGCCATAAAATGGGAAATTATTCGCAAATGCTGGAAAGCTAAAGAACACTGGATTGATGAAAAGTGCAAAGAGGTACAAACTAAGATGGAAGTAGGAAAGACAGATGAAGCATACAAACTAATTAGAATCAATTTTAGGGATATAAAACCGTATAGCAAAAATATAAGGGACGCGGGAGGAAACGTCATAGAAAATGCAGAGAAAGTGGGTAGATGGCAAGAATATATAGGCAATTTATATGCAGGAGAGGAACTAACTGCATTAGAACAGGAATCAGACATTGAAAATGATAACCTGGGATGTCCTATACTTAGAGATGAGTTTGAATTAGCATTAAAGGGTCTGAAAAATGGTAAGGCGCCGGGTACAGATAAGGTGCAAGCAGAAACTCTAAAAGCCGCTTGACATGCAGTAACAGAACGTCTCTTCCAACTTGTAAGCAATATGTATGAGACAGGCGAGATACCCAAAGATTTCAAACGCAACATCATAGTAACTATACCAAAAAAGAAAGGCGCGGATAGATGTGAAAATTTTCGAACAATAAGTTTGACAGCACACGTGTCAAAAATATTAACTAGAATTGTACAAAGACGAATGGAAAAACGAGCTGAAGAAATACTGGGAGAAGACCAATTTGGGTTTATGCGAAACAGGGGAACACGGGAGGCTATTTTAGCTCTGAGAGTGATAATGGAGAAAGCAATAGAAAAAGGGGAAAGCGTGTATATAGGGTTTGTAGATCTGGAAAAAGCATTCGACGATGTAAAATAGAAAAAAATGTTTGAAATAGTCAAAAAGATAGGAATAAGTTATAGGGATAGACGAATAGTACATAGCTTATACAAAGAGCAAATAGCAGTAATAGAATTAGAGCAGGAACGTAGAGAAGTAAACATTAGGAAAGGGGTGAGACAGGGATGTGCCCTATCCCCATTAATTTTTAACTTGTACATTGAAGAGGCAATGAATACTGTCAAATGCAGGAAGACATTTGGAATTAATATGCAGGGACAAAAGATTGATATGCTTAGATTTGCATTTGATATAGCACTATTAGCATTTAGCAAGGAAGAGTTAGAAGCTGCTCTTAACGAAATGGAAACATTTCTAACGGAGAGATATGGTATGAAAATTAACAAAAATAAAACTAAAGTTCTAGTATGCAAAAGAGGGAATAATAAATCAAAAACAAGAATACAAATACGTAACGAGAACTTACTAGAGGTTAAGGATTTCTGCTACCTAGGAAGTCAAATAATGCAAGATAGGAAAAGCACAAAAAATATAAAACAAAGATTAGCACAAGACCGTGCTACATTTAACAAGAAAAAGCAACTACTGTGTTCAAAGACAACTAACATAGAAACAAGAAAAAGATTGCTTAAAACATATGTGTGGAGCACAGCACTGTACGGCTGTGAAGCCTGGACCATAGGAGAAGCGGACAAGAAAAAGGTAGAAGCCTTTGAAATGTGGTGCTACAGACGTATGATGAAGATATCATGAACAAACAAAGTTAAGAATGAAGAGGTACTGAAAATGGTAGGGGAAGAAAGAAATATGTGAAAAACGGTAAAAAATAGGAGAGATAGGATGATAGGACACATACTACGGCATGAGGGAATAGTGCGGAATATATTAGAAGCAGAGATAGGAAAAAAGAGAAGAAGAGATAGACCTAGGTTAGACTACTGCACACAGATAGTGAAAGATGTAGGCTGTATGAGTTTCAGGGAGATGTGTAGGCTAGCTCAGAATAGAAATCAATGGAGGTACGCATCCAACCAGTCCCAAGATGGATAAACTAATGACGAAAAAAGTAACTGTACTTAAATATGATGATTATTATAAGCAACTACAGGAATATGTTGGGCAATATTCTCGAATAATGTTAATTGTGTGAAAGGATTTACTGGGAAACTATTAGTTCGGCAAATGTCTAAGTGTTGGGGGATCTTGGCAGCCACAGGTTGCTTAACCCCCGTCACTGAATCTCGGTGAAATAGGGCATAAAATTAGGAAACAATAAAAGGAAAACTGTAAGGGGAGCTGTACATATGCTGTGTGAGACTTTCAGGGAGCTGTGTAGGCTAGTTGAGAATATAAATAAGTGCAGATACGTGTCCAACCAGTTTTGAGACGGAAAACTTAATGACGAAAAAGTAAGCACAGATAAATCTGATGATTATTATAAACAACTACGGGTGTTGGTTGTGAAATATTTGCAACTAATGTTGACAGTGCGAAAAGATATATTGGAAAAAAAAATATATATAAAAAATATATTAAATCGGTAAATGTTTAAGTGCTGGGGGAACTTGGCAGCCACAGGCTGCTTACCCCCCTTTACAACCACTGAATGTCGGGGAAATAGAGTATATAATTGTAAAACAATAGAAGGGGACCGAACTGCATATAACAAGAAAGAACAGCGCCTATGATGAATGACAACAAACATAGAACAAGAAGAAAATTGTTGAAAGCATAAGTGTGAAGCACAACACAGTATGCCTATGAAATACGGGCAGTCTGAAAAGCAGACAGAAAAACAGTTGCAGCCTTTTGAAATGCTGTGCTTCAGAGGTATGAGGATGATAGCATGGACAGACAAAGTTAATAACAAATAGGTTATAGAAATAGTAGGGGAACAAGAATATCTGGGGAAATAGAAGAAATAAAAGGGCAGAATACGTTCTAAGGCATTTTTGGGGAATAGTATGGGATATATTACAAGCAGAGATAGGAAAAAAGAGTTAGATGTAGACCTAGATCAGATGAGTGAAAGAATCAAACTGTGCAAATTTAAGGAAATGTGTAGGTTAGTTCAGAATAGGAAGCAATGAGGATACACGTCTAACCAGTTCCAGGACTGAAGACCTAATGATGATGATGATGATGACGTAGCTTATAATAGGTATAATGTTATTGTTCAGCATCTATACCAATTGCCCGACGATCAATTTATATCTGACGCTATTGCCATTACTCTATTAGCAGCAGAAAGACGTCTTCAAAATTCTTTACATGTATGTAGGCTGTTTTTACGTTGTCTAGAGGTTTATTACTTTTATACTTTCTTGAGATAATTCACTCGCATAATCATATAGATCATTTAATAAAATAAACAGGTATAATACAGTTTACGTGAAGTTATAAACACATTAATGTTAAGAACTATGTAATCTTACTAAACCGAAACTAATCACAACATGAAGAATTGAAAACACTTGTTAATAAATACAGGTAGTTAATAAACATGTAAATAAATTGCGGCTCAATCTAGCATTCGTCCTTAAGATATTATGTTCTAGGTTCGTCTTTCCCTAGGGCACACGTCTTAAGCTTGTCGTAGCTTAACTTCGAATGAATGATCACTTGCCATGAACCTCCCTTCCCTTTGTGTTCTTAAGATCAGGTAAATATTAAAGCAGTAGTGTTTCTTTTCTTACTACTCCATTCTTCAATCATTCGTCAACTTGTTTATCAACTTCTTCTTTTTCTGGAGGGGACAATCTGCACGGTCGTTGATATATCGGCTCATCCGATGTAAGTAAGATTTTCATTTTAATATCCGTAGTAGCAATTTTTTGTGGTTCATATTCTTCCATTAGCGTTTTAACTATCGACTTATGTTTAGAACTTTTTAGACGACTAACATCCACTTCGTCCCTAATTTTCAGTCTTTTTTATCTATAGTTATTCGCATTAAGAAGTTTTCTTCAGCTTTCTTGTGGAGTGCTATTCCGTGGCTTTCAATCTGAATATAGGCTTGTTCCAGCAAATTACTTCCAACTATTACTTGAAAATTAGATTGATTTTTAGGTATGATATGAAATAAAATATCAAAATTTTCAGAGTTTATTTCGACACACTTATTGAATGACCCCAACGTCTGTACTGTATTAATTCCCGATCCACGTAAAGTGATAATATTCGATGATAACTGTTCATCGTTGAAGTAACTTTCATATACGACTTGCCTTATGATACTTATATTGCTGCCTGTATCTAATAAAGTTGTCACTGTAAATTTATCAAATTTTAAAGCTATAGCGTTTTTTGGAATAACATTTATTGTGGTAACATTCGTTGAAGAACTTAGGCAAAAAATGTTTTGGGTTCTTTGGCATTGTGTACTTAAGTGTCCAAAACATTTACAGCATTTGATGCCTTTACCTTTATCAGGACACTCCCTAGATATGTGTCCCACTTCACCGCAGTTGAAACAATTAGGAAGTTTCCCTTTCCCTTTCCTATAGGATATAACAGGGCGGTTGTTTCCTTTTTGAATGGCGTCGCGTCTCGCTTCTTCTTTTACAAATTCCCTTCCTGGCTTTGAATTAATAGGCCCTGTTAATAAACGTTTTTTAAAAATACTTTCATAGACTTTAACCTTTTCTTTAAATTCAACAAAGTTACGAGCGCCATAAAGAACAATTTGGTTGGACGAATCGTCTTGTATCCCATCTATAATATACTGGATGATGTCCTCAGGTTCTATTTCTTCCTTCGATTCATTAACATCTTATGAACCTGCGCACTGTTTACTTTCGTAGCAAACTCTTGGATTAATTTATGCTTTAATACAGACTATGTTTTAATGCCTTTCTATGATTGAATATATAATTTCGCAAGGTCTTTTAATGATTTTTTGGCAAAGATAAGCTTTTGCAATTCATTCCAACCAGTGACTTCTGCAATTTTCTCAAAGTCTTCAATCCATCTGTTGATTGGATATTTGTCTTTTCCAGAGAACTGCTTTATACTGTTCTCCACATCTCGAAAGGTTAAAAAAAGCCCTCTTGCTCCCCATGTCTCTGGAATTCTACAGATTTTCTTAATTCTACGTCTGTCAGCCTTTCTTCTTTAGAACTGTTATCGTCTGAATTTTCATAATCTTCGTTTCCGTCTTCGTCTTCTGCCTCGGCATCTTCAGATTTCAAATCAATTAAGCCGTCATAGTCCAAGTCGAGAATACTACATATAGCAATTAAATCAGCGATTTTCATTTGTTTGGTAACATTTTAGTAGTGAGGTAAGGCCGGTCTGAATTCAAAACGGTGTACGCGTATGTTTTTTCCATGTAACATACACATGCACCGTTTTGAATTCAGACCGACCTTATATACTTTCAATGTAAAATACGTGTGGGCACGTTTTGAAGTCAGACCGGCTTTATATTACTTTCAATGGAACATACGTGTGTGACTTCAAAACACACGTATGTTGAAAAATGTAAGTGCAGAGAAAATGTGTAGCTGTTTTGAATTCGGTTTTCTAGCGAGAAGTTATAAAGTAGGCCAGATGCAAAATATCGCATTCAAGTCAATTGTGTTTAATTAAAGTGGATTCTGATTTATATTTTACTTATGTTTAGAGGCTGCAAATACACATGGGCCGGTTTCAATTCAAAATGTGTGTTCACTCTTGTGATAGGTTGAAAAGTAGGTTGGCAAAGTACGCAGATGGTGGTAATCTGCTATATAAGGAGATTGCTCCTGATATTAATTTAATTAGTCTAAGTTTACTGCATATATTTACATACCTACATATACAAACATGTATATAATTGATATTCAGGGATTTAAATACAAGAAAAACGAGTTTGTGTGCAAAGAAATTGCGGTTTTGGACTTGTTGTTAGGTGATGTTTGGCATCAAATTTTTAAACTGCCAATGCAGTCTAGTTGTTTGAGCCAAGATCCTATAAAACATGACTGGGTGACAAGGAATATTCATGGTCTTTCTTGGGATGAATCTTCAACGGCTGGAATGGCGTCATCATATATGGTGCTTTATTTGAAGCAAATTATCCAACCCGGTGAAGAAGTATTTGTGAAGGGTCTAGAAAAGAAGAAATTGATTGAAACCTATCTAATGCAAAACTTTGTAACTGATATGCTTGCACTAGGTTGTCCTAAGCTATCGGAGTTAAAAATCAACAATAATTTAATATATAACATCCATTGTTGTAGACACAGCAATAATAATCTGCAATGCGCAAAACAAAATACCTTTTTATTAAAAGAATGGTTTGATAATAATAAAAAACAATAGAAAGATTGTGTCTGTATTATTTATTTTAATATAATTTTACAATGTTAGCCTTATTAACTATTATTATTATAACAACTTCTAGCAAACATTATTTTTATCGATTCAGCTATTGTGTACGTTAGAGAAGCCTAACCATTTTACAAAGACTTTATTTCCACTCTTTCTTAGGACTTTTTCTACCAGGTAAATTCCTGGATGTTTAACCTTTTGCAACTCCATTTCATAAAATGCACCTTTGATTTCTTTCTCGTCTTGATCTTCTAATATATATGTTGTCGAATTGGTTATGTTTACTTTTTTAATCTTAAAAATTTCATTTGACCAGTTTGGCGTGTAACCTTTCATAAATGCTTCCATGTGTTTACTAATCCTCACACTGTCTTTTATTGAATATTTTTGTATTTTGGTTGCAAGTTTGATGTGGGTAAATGATGATTTAAGAATAGTTTTTTCATTTGATTTATCAACTTTTACAGGCCTGACTCCGATAGTATTATGAACTGTATTGTTGTATTGTTTCACAATATCGCTTCAATTTTTTATCCAATTGTAAGAACCGTTCAGGTTAAACAAGCGCCACATTTTTCCCTTTAAAGTTCTAATTAAACGTTCCACAATGCATGCTTTCTTTGTAGAAAAAACACTATAATGGTTTATGCCATATGTCTGAATTAAGGATTGAAAGTGTTTGTTATAATATTCTTTACCAAAATCAGACTACAAATTTCTCGGTAGATTTTTAAATTTATTTAAAATTGTTTTCATTGCAGCAGTAACATCAATACCAGTTTTACTTTTAAGTGGTACAGCCCATACGTATTTGGAGAAACAATCAATAACTACTAAAATGTATTTAAATCCTTTGTTTGTTTGCGAATATGGTAGCATTTCAATCAAATCGGTCTGAAAAAGGTCATTTAAACCTTTTACTATCACTTTGCGTCTCTTGAAATTTATTCTTGCTGGTTTATGAAGTTCATTTACTATATTCTCTTTCACTTTTGATTGAGCAATTATCAACTAGTTTGTATGCAAACATGAATGTAACATGTTTGCATGTGCTCTGTGCTTTTTAAATTAATTCTTAGAGTTAAACTGCAAGTTTTATAGTTTTATTTATACCATCTGAATACTAATCTACTGGGTTATCTGGTGTCATTAGTGTTTTTAAGTGCAGTGTTTTTATTGAAGAATAGTTCCTACTAGAAGCAGTTAATTTTTCTACAAAATTGCAAGGACATTCATAAAATTAGTTATCAATACACAGTGATATTCTTATCTTCAGGTGTTTTGTGATTTCTAATAAATATTGTTTGGAATTTGAATTCAAGACAGGGCTGTATTTAGCAGCATTCAACTTATTATTTATTTATGTTGGAAGGTATTTGGAGTTAATGTTTCAATCATGGGTGAAGATGGAGACAAACCTGTCACTATCTCTATTAATAAAAAGTGCAATAGTTGTCTTAGAGGTGTCAAAGGTGATGTGAGATGCATCTCCTGTGCTTCCTCTTTTCATCCTGGCTGTGCAGTAAGACTAAAAGGTACACTTATAATTGGATATGATAGATTGTTATGTGCTGAATGTGCTGCACCCTCCATTATCTCTGATGAGGAGTTTGGTGATGACTTCGGTCAAGATTCCAAAATTCTACGAGCAATCTTAAAATGTATGCGGCAAAATGCTGAATTTTTTCAAAATAAGTTTCTTTCGATGGAAATTGAAATTGCTGATTTAAAGAGCAAATTAGTAAGTTTTCAAAGTGGCAGTTCCATGGTGAACCATACTGCAAGTTCTCACAATCATAAACTGGGTACACAGTTAACACCTACTCAGGTTTCTAATTTACCAATAACTAATGACCAAGTTAGTAAGGCTATACATTCAGTAGAATATGCTGTCGCAGCAAAGAATAGTAGCAAAACTATGAATACGATTATTTCTTTGAATAGTGATTGCTCAGTTCCTGTGACTATGGCATCTAATGTGGAATCCGTTTCTAACACTGATTTATGCAATGAATCCAATTCAGAAAATTGTATGAATTCTGAGTCTTGGTTGGATGTTGCTAATAGGAGAAAAAGCAAATTAAAATCAAGAAACAAGGTTATCATTGGTACCCAAACTGTGTTACCCAATTCAGCTCTTTTTAGTGGTAGTGTAAAGAAAACTTGGCTGCATTTGAGTAGAGTTATGGCTAATGCACAAACTCCAATTGTGGAAGCCTCACATATTTTGAGATACATGCAGGAAGATGCCGCCAATGGTGTCTGCTTTAAGATCGGCACTAGAGGTAATTTAAATTCTTTTAAACTGGGAATTCCTGCTGATATTGTTGAAAAGGTCATGTCTCCTTCTTATTGGCCTTGCGGTGTTATGGTACGCTTTTTTGAATTTAAGGACAGTGATAAGGACAAAAGGGAATCTAAAATAATTGCTAAAAGTTCTTTGCAAAATACGACTGTGACAAACAAATTGCCTGATACTGAATTATCAGCTTCATGACTAACAAACCCACAAGTTAATAACAGACATTCATCATTCATCAACGTTTTTTACCAGAATGTTCGTGGTCTTTGTACAAAAACTGTTGATTGCTACCGTGCCACTTGTTCTTTCAATTTTGAAATTATTGTCTTGACTGAGACATGGCTGAACAATGATATTTCTAATTATGAGTCATTTCCTTCTACTTACACTGTCTTTAACACCAACAGGAACTATTCTGCACTCAATTGTGACCATGGTGGTGGCTCACTTGTTGCTATTACTTCTAATATTAATACTTCCCAGCTTCCTGGTTGTTCCAATATACATTTTGAGGACACCTGGGTAAAAATCGACCTATTTTCGCAGTGTATAATAATATGTGGAGTATATTTTCCACCCAACTCAAATTGTGAATTATATCAAGAATTTATGGACAATGCTGCAAGACTTCAAATGGCTCATAAAAATCCCAAATTTTTAATAATCGGGGATTTTAATTTGCCTAAAATTAATTGGGTACCTGATAAAAGTAGAGGTGCCAAATGCTTTAAATGTAACACTTTTGGACACTTAGGTACACAATGCCAAAGAACCAAAAACATTTCTAGCCCAAGTTCTTCGACGAATGTCACCACAGTAAATGTTATTCCAAAAAATGCTACAGCTTTAAAATTTGATAAATTTACTTTGACAGCTTTATTAGATACAGGCAGCGATATAAGTATCATAAGGCAAGACGTATATGAAGGTTACTTCAACGATGAACAGTTGTCATCGAATATTATTACTTTACGTGGATTGGGGATTAATACAGTACAGACGTTGGGGTCATTCAACAAATGTGTCGAAATAAACTCTGAGAATTTTGATATTTTATTTCATGTCGTACCTAAAAATCAGTCTAATTTTCAAGTCATAGTTGGAAGCAATTTACTCGAACAAGCCGATGTTCAGATTGGAAGCCACTGAATAGTAGTCCACAAGAAAGCAGATGAAAACTTCTTAATGCGAATTACTATAGATAAAGAGATGTTGAAAGTTAGGGACGAAGTGGAGGTTAGTCATCTAAAAAGTTCTAAACATAAGTCGATAGTTAAAAGTCTAATGGAAGAATATGAACCACAAAAAACTGCTACTACAGATATTAAAATGATAATCTTACTTACATCAGATGCGCCGATATATCAACGACCGCGCAGATTGTCCCCTCCAGAAAAAGAAGAAGTAGATAAACAAGTTGACGAATGGCTGAAGAAGGAATAGTAAGAGAAAGTTGTTCTGATTTTGCTAGCCCTATCGTTCTAGTCAAGAAAAAGATGGATCTACAAGGATATGCTGCGACTACCGTAAACTAAACAAAATATTATTAAGGACCGTTTTCCATTGCCTTTAATTGAAGACGTTTTAGATTCATTACAAGGTGCCAAGATATTTTCCACAATAGATTTGAAAAATGGATTTTTCATGTAGATGTAGAAGAAAGTAGTGTGAAGTATCGTCCTTTATTACCCCACAGGCCAATATGAATTTCTTAGGTGCCCTTTTGGTCTCTGTAACAGCCCTGCAGTGTTTCAAAGATTTATTAGTCACATATTTAGGCCACTTACGATACGAAATATTGTGATATATTATATGGATGACTTGGTAATCCCTAGCAATTCAATAGAGGATGGAATTGAAAGACTGAAAATGGTCCTAGCACTAGCTAAGGATTATGGACTTGAAATAAAGAAGTCCAAATGTCAACTCTTAAAGGAAGAAGTAGAATTCCTAGGATTTAAAGTGCGAAATGGTGAAATACAACCATCAGATGAGAAAACAGGTGCAATAAGAAATTTTAGCGAACCGATTACTAGTCGACAACTTCAGTCTTATCTTGGATTAACGGGATACTTTAGAAAATTTATCCCTGGTTATTCAGTAATTGCGAAACCATTGAGTGATTTACTCAAAAAAGACGTTCCATTTAAATTTGGACCTATGCAAGTGGAGGCGTTTCTTAAATTGTAAGAGCTGTTAACAACATACCCTGTATTGCACATTTTTGAAAGAAAACTTACCATGGAACTACACACAGATGCTAGCAAACATGGTTATGGAGCATGTTTACTACAGATATCGATCGAAGATTCAAAACTACACCCAGTTTATTTTTTAAGTAAAAAAACTACACCAGCCGAAGAGAAATACACGTCATATGAATTGGAAGTTCTAGCTATCGTTGTTGCTCTGAAGAAGTTTAGAATTTATTTACTAGTAACTAAATTCAAAATTGTTACTGATTGTTCAGCGTTTCAAAAGACGATGGAGAAAAAGGATTTAAATACCAGAGTAGCTAGATGGGCCATTTTATTGGAGGATTATGACTATGAAATAGAACATAGAAAGGGCGATAGACTTCCTTTTTTAGGCGGCTCCGTGGCGTAGTGGTATGTGTGTGACTACTACGCCCAAGGTCCCGGGTTCAAATCCCGACACGGTCCGCTTGAAAAATGTTAGGCGAGCATTTTTCGCAAAAATACACCCTCGTTCGGATGAGAGGTAAAATGGAGGTCCCGTGTGTGAATGTTGTCACGCACGTTAAAGATCCCTACCTTGCTTGGAACAGCAAGGATTCGGCAAAATTCAAAATTTTCCAGGTAAAAAAAACTCGCTTCCTGGCCAATGTAGTACCTTCGGGTGGAGCATTGGAAAATCACATGTAATGAAACCAAGTTTAGTTTCATCAAAGAAGCTTCTTCTAACCTTTTACACAAATTTACTAAGGTAGACAAATCTCGAATGTCCGACAATGCAAGTGCTGAAATATATTCAGGAACCAAATTTCTCCTTATCATCTTAACTTTAGTAACTTCTGCTGGCTCGTTGGTCAGTCTACTAAACAGGGTTTGCATATGCGCGACAAATAAAATAATCCTTTCGTCTTTACCTTGACGACGATTTCTGATCTTTTCCCAAATGTCATCATCTGAATAACCGGGTAGAAAATCTTCCCTTAAACGTTCTAACAAGGAGTTCCAGTCTCTCAATGAATTTTTTACTGTTCTACACCAAACTAAAGCGTCACCCACAAAAAGTTCACATGCTGATCCACAATAAATCAGCATCGGATACCTTACGAGATTGTGCTAAATCACTAACTCTATCTAAAAATAAATATAGTTGTTTGGGATCACCTGAGAATTTTACAGGCCATGAACCTATAGGTACGGAAGGCGTTACATACGAAGTCGAATGAATAGGTGCACTAGCAACTGAAGGAGATACTACAACGGACCGATCCAAATAGGTGGACTCTGTACTTTTATTGATTTTATCGTATAACTCAGCTTCAAGGGTTAATATCGTTGCTACGGTCTCATTTCTGAACTTACTTGCTTCCTCGGAATTTATTGAAGGAATTTTCATGCGCTTAACTCGCCCCGAAAGGTGGTTTAACCTTGAACAAGCTCTCCTAAAAATTGAGTCTGATGAGTCACCTTCAAATTCGGACACAACATTACGAACTGACTCGACTGAAACTGAAATTTCTTTACTTTCCGTTGCAAAGTCTACTTCATAACACGAAAGATCAATCAAACAACCAGGCTTATCTATTTCTTTAGCTAACAACCTACCTAAAATTTTCCTTTTCTCCAACACTGGTCTCTCACTCACCACTCCTCTGATTCTCAGCTCATACTCCAATTCTTCTTTAAGTAGACAAACAATTTGGAATTTTTCCGACATGATTACTCAAGCCTAATGGAATCAAACCGATAAATCTAACTGATCTGAACCTTACAAAAGTTATCAAAACAAATTCGTACTACTAAAGGCAAAAATCAAAAGGTGTTTTGGTAAAATAATTTTGCCAAAACAATATCAAAAAATTATATGGGGTCAAAATAGAACGAAAGTCAAAAATAAATTCGACCAAGTTAATCAATTGACTGTATGGGGGTTAATGTTACAACCAATCTTTCAAACAACCAAACTTCAGTGCAAAACAAACTTTGAACTAACCATTTTCAACGCAACCAAATTTTAAGTAAACTAATTTCGAAATACATTAAATTATGAACAAACAAATTTCTAGCTAAATCAAATTAGGAACAAACAAATTTCAAGTAAATCAAATTATGAACAAACAAATTTCGAGGTAAATCAAATTATGAACAAACAAATTTCGAGGCCCCAAACGTTGCCGGCGCCAGTGCTGCCGTTTTTTTCTTTTCTCCTACTTTATAATTACCACGCTCCAAGTTAGGTGTCTGCAAAACAAAGTCTTCCGGCGTAACTAGGGTCTATTCCTTGGGTAGAGCTATGAGCAATGGGGGTAAGTCGAAATCTGTGGGGGTCACACTCAAACTAAAACAAACAGGCGCCACCAAGTCCAGATTGATTCATGTTAATGGCATGGCAAATTTCTAAGGGCGGACGTGGAGACCCAAAGAAAAAAGATCGCCTTCGCTGACAAAAACCTGTCTTAACAGAATAAGACGCTGTTCCTGTAAGGATGAATAATAATTAAGTCACATAGAAAATGGGAACACTGTTTGTGTCCCTCAAATATGCCTAAAAATGCAAAAAGAATATTTTCTACATAAGGGTAGCATCAAAATTTAATTCTTATTGCTTTTTGGTTGTCAGGTCTGATCAAACTAGATCAGAATAAAAAGACTTTAAGCGTGGATTATTAATTTACTAGAAAGAATTTTTTTTGTTTCTGTAAATAAAATTCAATGCAATAAAATTAAATGAATACTTGAATTACTTGAAAAATTAACGTAAGGTTTATCAACTTGATTCTTACTCAAATATATTACAACACAGTGTGACTGGTTACACTAATGTTTTCTAACCCATTCAGATCTGTTTAGGTCAGTTACAAATTAATATACAAAAATTTCTCGTTAAGTTAAAAGTACTAAAATCGATTTGAAGTCGAAATGTTCACGAAGATATTCTCTTTTTTTTTTATCAAAGGTGGTAGTAATGTAATACTAAACATCTGCTTGCAATAGTGCAATTGTTGACAGCATATTTCAAACAAACAAATGACGTAGCCGCAGCTGTTATTTTATGCTGAAGCCACGTGTTGTCACATATCTACTAAACTAAGTGAAATTTAAATTTGATACTGGAGAAAACCAGCTTAGCAACAAATAAACTGAATAACAAATTTGTACTTCTATGTAACAAAACAAAATAACGTGCTTTCAGAATGAAGCACAGAAGAATTCATAAAGCTACTACGAACCAAACCCGGGCTGCTTTCCTTGGCTAGATTGGGAACTGCATCGCCGTGCGGAATCTGCAACTAATTATTCCTGCTTTCCATCCTCTAAATACAGGTGTTGAAGTGAAGTGGGTTTCTTAACATTGATTCAAATTTGTCTAATCTTAGTTGTAACTTTAAGTTTGCATTCCTAAGCCTTGCGTGTACCTAATTTTCTTTACGTAGTTTTATAAGTTTTCGTTGCGTAGTTTGTAAGTCTTCGTTGCGCTAAACAAATTTTCAAATTAGATACTATGATAATGAGTATACATTACCAACCGTTACTCAGAAAGTGTGTCTCACAATTAATGCGACCCGCAGGTCACTCGCCATTGTCTTCCTAAACATGTTGTTGCTGCTTTTACCTATCGACGAGTGCCTCTCCCGCGTTCTTGCATGTTGGGAGGGTCCCGAGGGGGGTTGTCAATCCTCTCAACGCGCGCGCAAGTGGCTGTGGAATACACCGACATCCAAAACAAATAGACTAACGAATTTAGATACTGTTTTAATGTAAAAATTTGATTGTTACCCGTATTACTACTTTAGTTAATAAAGGTGTTTTAATATTCGTTGTACCTTTAATGAAGGGATTTATTAATTCGAAAATAAAATTGTTACACCTTCATATACGTCTTGCCTTATGATACTTATATCGCTGCCTGTATCTAATAAAGCTGTCAAAGTAAATTTATCAAATTTTAAAGCTATAGCATTTTTTGGAATAACATTTACTGTGGTGACATTCGTCGAAGAACTTGGGCTAGAAATGTTTTTGGTTCTTTGGCATTGTGTACCTAAGTGTCCAAAAGTGTTACATTTAAAGCATTTGGCACCTCTACTTTTATCAGGACACTCCCTAGATGTGTCTCATTTCACCGCAGTTGAAACAACTAGGAGGTTTCCCTTTCCCTTTCCTATAGGATACTACAAGGCGATTTCTTCCTTTTTGATTCGTGTCGCTTTTCGCTTCTTCTTTTACAAATTCTCCTCTTGGTTTTGAATTAATAGGCCCTGTTAATAAACGTTTCTTAACAATACTTTCATAGATTTTGACTTTTTCTTTAAATTCAACAAAGTTATGAGCGCCATATAGAACAATTTTGTTGGACGAATCGTCTTGTATCCGTCTATAATGTACTCGATGATGACCTCAGGTTCTATGTTGGAACGGCTTCCTATTTCTCTCATCGTGAGCACACATTCCTGAACACTTTCATCATATTTCTTCCTTCGATTCATTAACATCTTATGAACCTGCGCACTGCTTACTTTCGTAGCAAACTCTTCAATTAATTTATGCTTCAATACAGACCACGTTTTAATGCCTTTCTGTGATTGAATATATAATTTCGCAAGGTCTTTTAATGATTTTTTGGCAAAGATAAATTTTTGCAATTCATTCAAACCAGTGACTTCTGCAGTTTCCTCAAAGTCGTCAATCCATCTTTTGATTGGATATTCGTCTTTTCCTGAGAACGGCCTTATACTGTCCTCTACATCTCGAAAGGTTAAAGAAAAGCCTTCTTGCTTCTCACGTCTCTGGAATTCTACAGATTTTCTTAATTCTACGTCTGTCCGCCTTTCTTCTTTAGAACTGTTATCGTCTGAATTTTCATTATCGTCGTTTCCGTCTTCGTCTTCTGACTCGGCATTTTCAGATTTCAAATCAATTAAGAAAGTGCATATTTTGTGGGTAACTTCTTGAAGCGAGCCGTCATAGTCCAAGTCGAGAATATTACATATAGCAATTAAATCAGCGATTTTCAATCGTTCGGTAATATTTTTGATTTTTTCGTCGTACTCTTTGGAATTGCTGTTGAATTCGAAACCTGTGAATTCACGTAATGCTTTTCGTTCTTTTCTAGGTATACCGTCATTCCCAAAACAGATTACATGTAGTGCTTTAACAGCGGTTACCTTAGCGCGCGAAATAGAATTTTTGATTGTGGGAATATCCCCTAACGTAGACATGGTTAATTATGATTACCTCAAACTTAAAAAAATTAATTGCACACACGTCACTAAGACTCAGGACCAGCGCTGAACAATCCGTAAAGTTTATTAAAAATTTTCTTAATCTGTCTATTATTTTTATTAATTAATTAAATTCGCAATTACGATATCTAGTTTGCAGAAATTTAATAAAAAGAAAGCGAGTCTCAATGCAGGTATAATCTTCTTAAAGAAATGTGTGACAAATACTTAAAAATTTTAAAAATTGCGCGTCTAAAGACAGCAGCCAAGGTTGAGAACTTTTTATAAACCTATCGTAGCCCTAAATTAAATAAAATATCAGATATTATCTTAACTTATACTTAAAAATCAGTTAACTTAAAAACAAAGCACATAGGCACGAAAATGCTATGCCAAAACAGTGATAAAAAATGTTTGTACGTCTTTTGGATTATTACAGGAACAACGCCACCCTTTATATTAGCACGCCCTTGAACAGCTACCAAAAAATTTAAGCAACATGCATCCTACCTTGTTTATGTTGTATGGTTGTCCTTGCTTACTTCTTTTTAATAACGGTTTATTACCTGGAGCTTTTCTTAAAATGTGTAGATGTACGCTGTTCGACCACTAAATTATGAAGACGATAATAAACCGGTTTTCCCACTTTATTCGACTGCAGGCTTAGCGTCGTCTTCCGTCTTTCAAAGCTGTATTAGCCTTTTTAATTATCCCGCGGCCGAGCCCTCAAATTGTAGACTGTTTTTTACGTTGTCTAGGGGTTTGATACTTTTATACCTTTTTGAGATAATTCACTCGCGTAATCATATAAAGCATTTAATAAAATAAACAGGTATAATACAGTTTCGTGAACGTATAAACACAATCAATGTTTAGAACTATGTAATTTTACTACATCAAAATTAACCGTAACATGAGGAATTGAAAACACATGACTAATAAATACAGGTAGCTAATAAACACGTAAATAGATTGCGGCTCAATCTAGCATTCGTCTTTCAAGAATGTTCTAGGGTCGTCTTTCCCTAGGACACACGTCTTAATCTCGTCTTAGCTCAACTTCGAATGAACGATCCCCTGCTATGAGCCTCCCTTCCATTTGTGTTCTTAAGGTCAGGTAAATATTATAGCAGTGGTGTTTGTTCAACCTTATCCTGTATTCTTATTACGCATGGGTGTATCTTAAAAGTTTAACTTACTTCTACTAAATTAATATTAAGGGTTATTCCTACATATATATATATATATATATATATATATATATATATATATATATATACAGGGTGAGTTTTTAGTGTGGCAACGGTCGATAACTCCGTTATTATAAAAGCTACGTAAACCAAATTTGGAGGCATATTAGGCATGCCTAAAGTGCACATTTGAAAAATATTTAAAAGCATACAGGGTGTTTCATAATTCCAGGGCATAATAAACTTATATTTTTTTAATGGAACACCCTATATATTACTACATTTTTGGAAAGCCCATATAAAGAGCTTTAATTTGATATCAAATTGTATTTGTCTATTCCTTTTAGTTTTTGAGATATTCAACTGTTTTTTAGAAAAAATGACCCTTATTAGATACATTGTCACTGCACTAATACACAACTTATGTTAATTTTCAAGATGCAGAAAATTTTACTATATACTATAGTATATTTGTAATTATCACTCTTTTGAAATTTCTTCACAGTATACAGGTTTCGCAAAATGCAATTCTTAAAATTTTTTTAAATGGTACCCTACCAATTTTATTGCTACAATGGATAGTTCATTAAGTGTCCTTTCATTTTTGTTAAGCATTCCCTATACCTAAATGCATTACTTTCTGAGATATTTTTGATTTTCTTCAAATTTTAAGAATGTTTTTAATTTACATAACTAAAAATAACTTACTATTGGAGAATATTATAAAACAATTAATACATTTTAATTAACAATTAACTATACTTATCCAATAACAATTTTCACTAAAGATATAACAACCTACAATAATACGCTACCAACAGAATTCTGCCAGATCAACAATATGCATTTTATAGAAAACGTTCAAATAGGAAATCAGGCAGGCTTTGAAAAAAATAACAATTACAATTAAAATGTCATTTAGGTTTATTAATTGTAGTGTGTTGTCATTTAACACATTATCAGCTCTGTTTTAAATGTAATCTTTAAAGGAGTTTTTAAAATGAATTTTACTGTGGAAGAACAAATAGATATGATTTGGGTATTGGAAGAAAGTTTAAGAAATTGCCTACTTGCATCAAGAATATACCAAGAGAAATATCCAGAGATTCTTTGGCTCAAAATAGATCGATTTGAGCCAAGTTACCTATTATACAAGTTGCTTCATTTAGCCGCTAGAGGGCTTCAAAAATCGTGAAAAATATTTGATATTTTTAAATAACTTGAAAACGCGTCGATTGATTTTGACCATTTTTGGGGTGCGAGTTTCTACTTTCAATTGACATCCTTTGGTGGTGTATGCAATAATTTTAAAAGCATACGAGTGTCCCAAAAATGATGCATTGTAAAAATATCCGACCATTACCTTTTTCCTGTTTATGCAATGACTACCAATTTTTTTTTATAAGTAGCCGACTTAATTTGGAAACTTTTTTATCTTTTGTAAAATTTTGATTAGACGAGCGGTTTGACAGAAAAAAATAATTTCAAATGTCGGCATACTTTCGTCATCATTGCTGCATTAACTGTAAAATGGGGCAAATAAAAGAACATAGTATAGTAGTAGGTTTTGCTTTTGATTTGTTATTTAATTTGACTGTCATTTAACCTCAGTTTGTCTGTTTAGTCGTGAATTTCTGTTTAATTCAATAAAAGTTTGCATCTTTCATCTTACATTATGAGTACTTACACAAACAATGAACAGGTGGATATGCTTTTGGTTTTCGGATTTTGTCAAGGCAATGGTCGTGAAAGCGTCAGACTCTATAGGGAAAGATTTCTTGATCGCCGAATGTCAAACCACCAAACATTCGCAAATATTGAAAGACGTCTTCGTGAAAATGGTAGCTTTCAGTCAAGAAATGCGGATCGAGGACGTCAACGTACCACAAGAACTGCGGATCTGGAGGAACAATTTTGGATAGAGTTGAAGAAGACCCAAAAATAAGCACCAGACGCTTAGGACTTGAACTACAAGTTCCTAAAAGTATTGTTCATGACGTTTTAAAGGAACAGTTATTACACCCATACCACGTTCAACAGGTACAAGACCTTTTGCCTATCGATCCTGAGAGGTGTCTAGCTTTCTGTCAATTTATTCAAGATCAGAGAATTCAAAATGCAAATTTCAGTCGCAAAATTTTATTTACAGACGAAGCTTCTTTTACAAGATCTAGTATTACTAACATACATAATGAACATGTTTACGCTGTAGAAAATCCTCATGCAACTAAAGTGACTCACTATCAACACGAATTTAAGATTAATGTCTGGAGTTATTGATAATTTTATTATCGGTCCTAGTGTGATACCAAATCGATTAAACAGAGACAATTACTTCAACTTTCTACAACAAACATTGCCGAATTAATTGGAAGATCTGTCATTGTTACTTCGCCAAGATATGTGGTTCAATCACGATGGTGCTCCTCCCCACTTTACTCTAGCTGTTCGACAACATTTACACGAAAAATATCCGGATCGATGGATTGGAAGGGGATATGATGCTCCTAGAAATTGGCCAGCACGATCGCCAGGACTTGACGGCCTGTGATTATTTTTTGTGAGGTATCTTAAAATCTAAGGTTTATTCGTCTCCACTTGATAGCGAAGAAGAATTATATAGACGAATTTTAAATGCAGCCAACTCTTTAAAAAATAATGCACAAACAATGCAGAGGGTTCAGTTAAACTTCTTACGAAGAGTTAATTTGTGCATTGAAGAAAATGGCGGCCATTTTGAAAATTTATTGTAATGGTCCAACACTTGTACCGCGGTGTTAATTTTCAATGATAGTAATCAAAAATAAAAAAAACAATAAAATAAAAATAAAAAACATCCATTTGAAATTATTTTTTTCTGTCAAACTGCTTGTCTAATCAAAATTTTACAAGAGACAAAAAAGTTTCCAAATTAAGTCGGCTACTCATAAAAAAAATTGGTAGTCATAGCATAAAGAGGAAAAAGGTAATGGTCGGATATTTATACAATACATCATTTTTGGGACACTCGTATGCTTTTAAAAATATTGCGTACACCACCAAAAGATGTCAATTGAAAGTAGAAACTCGCACCCCAAAAATGGTCAAAATCTATCGATGCGTTTTCGAGTTATTTTAAAATATCAAATATTTTTCACGATTTTTGAAGTCCTCTAGCGGCTAAATGAAGCAACTTGTATAATAGGTAAGTTGGCTCAAATCGATCTATTTTGAGCCAAAGAATCTCTGTTCTTACGTTGTACACGTATTTTCTGGACACCCTGTGTATATATATATATATATATATATCCATTTCGAATGGACCTGCACCTTGCCGAAGTTCTAAATTACTAGAACAGGTGAAATGGCTTGCGTGTTCTAATGAGCTAACGAGCCAAACTACAGGTCCAACCAAAGTAGTAGGGTCGCTAGTGAGGAACCAGACTAAGACAGGTCCCCGAAAGAGGACAGCGGCTCTTTTGGTACTTAGAGTGGCAGAGACCATTGGGGTCGGTATGGCAGTCTAAGACACACTACCGTGATGTGGAAGGCAATGGGAAACCACAATATTATCTCCCAAGTACACAGCGTACTTAAATTGTAACAAACATGATGGCTTTCTCTGGGGTAAAAGATTCCGGAGTTAAAGTAGTCCCCCATTCGGATCTCCGGGAGGGGACTACTTCGGAGGATGCAATCGGAAAGTTAAAAATAAGAGTCGGGAACATTCTGCGAGTCGGAGCGTGGAATGTTAAAAGTATGAAGCAAGTAGGGAAGCTAGAGAACTTAAAAATCGAAATGAATAGGTTATCACTAGACATAGTAGGGATCAGCGAAGTTCGGTGGCCAGAGGCGGGGGATTTTTGGAGTGGAGACTTCAAGGTAATTCATACAGAAGCAGAGGAAGGAAATTCGGGTGTGGGGATAGTTATGCGGAAAAGGATAGGATACTGTGTAGAAAATTACTTACAAAAGAACGAAAGAGTACTCATGGTTAGATTAGAATCTAAACCGGTAAACACTGTAATAATACAAGTATACATGCCTACCTCTAGCTACAGTGACGAAGAGGTAGAAGCTATCTACAAAGATATCGAAGACATATTAAGATACGTCAAAGGACATGAAAATTTGATAATTACGGGAGATTTTAATGCCGTCGTAGGTGAGGGTAGGGAAAGAGCGGTAGTAGGTTTATTTGGTTTAGGCACGAGAAACGACAAGAGAAATAGGCTGGTAGAATTTTACGACAAGAACAATTTAATCATCACAAACACATTATTTCAACATCATGCTTAGAAGACGATATACGTGGAAGATGCCAGGAGATATAGGAAGATATCAAATAGATTACAATCTTGTTAGACAACGGTTTAGAAATCAAGTAAAAGACTGTAGAAGCTACCCAGAAGCAGATATAGATACTGACCACAACATCGTAATTATGAAGGCCGCACTTAAATTTAAGAATGTGAAAAAAAGAAACGGAAAAAGGCACTTGGACTTAGAGAAACTAAAAGATAAAGATATACAAGAAAGATTCGAAAAAAAGTCAAATAAATTGCTCAAAGATATCGGGAAAATATCTGATACTAATGAAGTAGAAACAGAATGGAATAACATTAAATCCAGCCTAGACATGGCGGCCAGAGATATTCTGGGGTATACACAAAAAGAAAATAAGAAACCATGGATAACAAAGGATATCCTGAATTTAATAGAAGAAAGACGAAAATACAAAAATAAATCAGACGAAACAGGAAAACAGATACAAAGCCATAAAATGAGAAATTATTCGAAAATTCAGGAAAGTTAAAGAACAATGGATTGATGAAAAGTGCAAAGAGGTACAAACGAAGATGGAAATGGGAAAGACAGACGAAGCATACAAATTAATTAGAATGAATTTTAGGGATATAAAACCGTATAGCAAACATATAAGGGACGCAGAAGGAAACGTCATAGAAAACATAGAGAAAGTGGGTATATGGCAAGAATATATAGGGAATTTATATGCAGGAGAGGAACTAACTACATTAGAACAGGAATCAGACATTGAAAATAATGACGGGATATCCTATACTTAGAGATGAGTTTGAATTCGCATTAAAGAGCCTGAAAAATGGTAAGACGCCAGGTACAGATAAGGTGCAAGCAGAAACTCTAAAAACCGCTGGACAAGCAGTAACAAAACGTCTCTTTCAACTTGTAAGCTATATGTATGAGACAGGCGTGATACCCAAAGATTTCAAACGTAGCATCATAGTAACTATACCAAAAAAGAAAGGCGCGGATAGATGTGAAACTTTTCAAACAATAAGTTTGACAGCACACGTGTCAAAAATATTAACTAGAATTGTGCAAAGACGAATGGAAAAACGGGCGGAAGAAATACTAGGAGAAGGCCAATTTGGGTTTAGGCGAAACAGGGGAACATGAGAGGTTATTTTAGCTCTGAGAGTGATAATGGAGAAAACAATAGAAAAAGGGGAAATCGTGTATATAGGGTTTGCAGATCTGGAAAAAGCATTCGACAATGTAAATTGGAAAAAAATTTTTGAAATACTCAAAAAGATTGGAATGAGTTATAAGGATAGACGAATAGTACATAGTTTATACAAAGAGCAAACAGCAGTAATAGAATTAGAGCAAGAATGTAGAAAAGGGATGAGACAGGGATGTGCCCTATCCCCATTGATTTTTAACTTGTACATAGAAGAGGCAATGAATACTGTCAAATGCAGGAAGCTCTAAACTTCAAAACAGATACAAATAATTTGAACGCTGTGTATATGTATTTACTCAAGTACAAGAAATCAAACAACATAAGGTAAATACAGATAATCAACCATGCACTTTAATAATGTTATCGCACTAATTATGTTTTGGTTATCAATGGAATTTATATTTTAAAAGTCACATTTTATTTTAATTTGTAACGTGTATTGTGATAGATGTGAATAGTTGTTTCTTGTACTTTTATCAAATGTTTTATTTAATTTATTTATTTTAAGTTTTAATGATAATTCTTAAAGCCAAGATAGTTTTTTAACTCCAGTTTTTGTAAGTAATATTTTATAATTCTTATGTTAATGACACTCACAGTTACTTTACAGCACCCTGAAGAAGATTTTAAATAAATCGAAAGCTCGGTAAAAAACAAATAGAGTTTTATTACTAGAAGACCAAATAACCTGTAATTATTAATTGTATATATATATATATATATATATATATATATATATATATATATATATATATAAAAGGGTCACATAAAGTTTGAGACATTTTTGAGAAAGATCAGATAACATTTGACCAATTATCATTAAACATTAGGATTAGTTGTATATAGTGGTAAAATTTCACTGTACATATTAATTAATATTAGTTAGGGAACTTAAGTTTGTGAAGCATAAGTGCATAAATATATGTGAAACGTAATTTCGTTAAGCATATTTAAGATTTGTTTTAAAATAGCGCATGAATTATGTAAATACAAAAGCTTTCAGGTTTGTAACATAAAAATCAATAAAAAAAAGGGTTTAGTTAGTATAGCATATTCCAAGAGGCAGTTGTTTATTCGAGCTTGTGTGCGTGTTATAAATTCTAGGAAGGTTAACATTGTAAACAGATAACAAGCATAAAAGCTCGTCAACGAGTATTAAAATTGCCGGAAATAGTTGAGGGACAAACATAGGTCTATATTGCACATGCAAAAACAGATCGATATAAAGAGAAAGACTATAGTTTACATGATGTAATAAAGGAAGGAGAATTGCATGTGTTTAGTGAACGTTGACTTTGAAATGCATGCTAGACCAGAAAGTTAGAGGCTAACGAGGGGAACAAAGACGCGTTGTTTTCGGAAGATATCGATTAGAAAGGGAATAAGAAATCTGGGGTCGTTTTACAAACAGAGTACGAATGTTAGATTATGTAAACAAAAGTAGGATAGATGATCATATCGATTGGTTAGGTAGAACAGAGCTTGTGAATAGCGGGGGAACAACAACCAGAAATAACATAAGATGGGAGATTTTGAATACAAGTTGGAGTGAAATGAGAGATATGCACTTACACAGGAGACGTATTTAAGAGGTTAAAGTAAAACGACAGTTATCGGGTTTTCGTGGAAAGCAGCGCCGGTTGAAAATTTGTAATGAGAGTTTCTGCATATGGCGCTATTTCGACGACGGGTAACAAATTGTACCAAGAATATCTCAGGGATAATTGTTTGTTTTGTGGAATTGAGCGACCGTTGTGTTGTTTGTGCATTATTACCAAGAAAAGTGTTATAGGAGTATTGAAAATAAATGCAAAAAGGTGGTTTTGGAAGCTTATATAAACCAGAAGGAAGTGGTGGATGCTCTTTTTTACCTTCCATCTCCAACCAAGCTACTTACAAAAGTAATTAAGTAAAGTTTAGATCTTATAAAAATTTAATTAGCACAAGTGGGTGGCTTCTAACTCTTCCTTGATAGTTACTAATACCGCTATATCATCTGCAAATCTAAGCATATCAATCTTTGGTCCCTGCATATTAATTCCAAATCTCTTCCTACATTTGACAGTATTCATTGCCTGTTCAATGTACAAGTTAAAAATTAATGGGGATAGGGCACATCCCTATCTCACACCTATCCTAATATTTACTTCTCTACGTTCCTGCTTTAATTCTATTATCGCTGTTTGATCTTTGTATAAGCATGTACTACCGTATTTCAAACATTTTTCTCATTTTACATTGTTAAATGCTTTTCCAGATCTACAAACCCTATATACATGCTTTCTCATTTTTTCTATTGTTTTCTCCATCACCGCCCTCAGAGCTAAAATGGTCTCCCATGTTCCCCTGTTTCGCCTAAATCCAAATTAATCTTCTAGTATTTCTTCAGCTTGTTTTTCCATTCGTTTTTGTACGATTCTGGTTAATATTTTTGACACATGTACTGTCAAAATTATTATTCGAAAAATTTCACATCTATCCGCCCCTCTTTTTTTGGTATAGTGACTATGATGTTACGTTTGAAAACTTTGGGTATCTCACCTGTCTCATAAATATAGCTTACAAGTTTGAAGAGATGTTCTGTTACTGCTTGTCCAGCGGCTTTTAGAGTTTCTGCTTGCACCTTGTCTGTACCCGGCGCCTTACCATTTTTTAGACCCCTTAATGCTAATTCAAACTCATCTCTAAGTAGAGGATATCCCAAGTCATCCTTTACAGTATCTGATTCCTATTCTAATGCTGTTAGTTCCTGTCCTACATATACATTTCCTATATATCCTTGACATCTAACCCCTTTCTCTACATTTTCTATAATGACGTTTTCTACCGCGTCCCTTATATTTTTGCTGTATGGTTTTATATCCCTAAAATTCCTTCTAATTAGTTTGTATACATCGTCTGTCTCTCCTATTTTCATCTTAGTTTGTACCTCTTTGCACTTTTCATCAATCCATTGTTCATTAGCTTTCTTGCGCTTGCGAATAATTTCCCATTTAGGGCTTTGTATCTCTGTTTTCCTGTTTCATCTGATCTATTTTTGTATTTTCGTCTTTCTTCTTTTACATTCAGGATATCCTTTGTTATCCATGCTTTCTTATTTACTTTTTAGGTAGATCCCAGAATATCTCTGACGCCATATTTAAGCTGGATTTAATGTTATTCCGTTCTGTTTCTACTTCCTTGGTATAAGAAATTTTCCCGATATGCTTCAGAAATTTATTTGACTTTTTTTCAAATCTTTCGTGGATATCTTTATCTTTTAGTTTCTCAAAGTCAAAGTGCCTTTTTCCGTTCCTTTTTTTCAATTTTTTTAATTTAAGAGCGGCCTTCATAATTATGATGTTGTGGTCAGTGTGTATATCTGCTTCTGGATAGCTTCTGCAGTCTTTTACTTGATTCCCAAATAGTTGTCTAACAAGAATGTAATCTATTTGATATCTGCCTATATCTCTTGGCATCTTCCACGTATATCGTCTTCTAGCATGATGTTGAAATAATGTGTTCGTGATGATTAAATTGTTCTTGTCACAAAATTCTACCAGCCTATTTCCTCAGTTGCTTCTCGTGCCTAAACCAAATAAATCTACTATCGCTCCTTCCCTACCCTCACCTACCAATGCATTAAAATCCCCCGTAATTATTAAATTTTCATGTCCTTTTATGTATCTTAGTATGTCTTCGATATCTTTGTTGAGTTTAGTTTATCTGTCAAAACTTGACATTTTTATAATCGTTATCTTATATTTACTAATTTTCAAACCTTTTTGATAATGCTGTAGCCAAAGTACCACCAGGAAACTATAGCTCCGCTGTTACGTAACAGATATCTTTGTTGATCGCTGCTACCTCTTCTTCACTGTAGCTAGAGGTGGGCATGTATACTTGTATTATTACTGTATTTACCGGTTTAGATTCTAATTTAATCATGGGTATCGTTCTTTTGTAAGTAATTTTCTACACAGTGTCCTATCTTTTTTCGTATAACTATCCCTACACCTGAATTTCCTTTCTCTGATTCTGCATGAAATACCCTAGTCTCTACTTCAAAAATCCTCCACCTCTGGCCACCGAACTTCACTGATCTCTACTACGTCTACTGCTAACCTATCCATTTTAATTTTCAAGTTCTCTAGTTTACTTACTTGCTACATACTTCTGACATTCCACGCTACGACTTGCAAAATGTTCCCGACTTTTTTACGCCACAGATAAAATGATTTTGGTTGTGATCATGACGATTGCCATATACCATGCATACATAGCAAAATGTATCCTCTGAATAAGTTAGCTACACTATATTTTTATTTTTAAATAAGAAAGTCTTGTTGCAATTGATAAATTCTTAAATTGAAGATTGTTTTTAGTGATATTTCAGCCATAATGTGCAATTTACTTCAGTGAGAACCTTGAAACAATCAAAATTCATTTCTAAAACGTCATTAGAAAATTCTACAGATACGACTGAGGAGCTTCGGTATTCTCAGGCTGAACTGTAATGGTAGTTTTGTTATTTATAGTCTGTTTGAATTTATCATGTGCTGGAATCAGAATTTCATCTGCTACATTATAAGGTTCGAGTTCCTAACTCTTACTACTGATAATGAAGGATGTTCTTGAGTAGGCCCATCACTGGTGCTGAGTTGAGTATTTGAAGTAATAATGGCACTCTTGTTAGATTGCATTTCTTGAACAACTCCAGCCGACCCGCCTCCTTCGGTATCAGTAATTGTACTTAAAATTGAGTCGGTATAAATGTTATTGATTAGATTGTCAATTTCCTGTAACTTGAATATTGTATCTCACCCTACACATTTTTTCGCATTCTTTTCTGAATCTTTTATTTCTTTGCTTTGATGTGTCTTTTGGCGTCGCCCACTTTCTTCTTTAATGCTTTCTTCCTTTTTGTAACATTGCTCAGTTGTGCATATATTTTAAATTGGCACATAAATATATTAAAAACAGAAAAATACAGATCACTACCTTGATTGGTATGACAAGAGTTAGGCAAAATTATAATTAACAGGTAATAAAAAAATGGCATCTTGGCAGATGCCAAAATAAGTTGCTAAAGTGACCTATGTATGTGTGAGCAGTAGTTCTTCTACACATATCCAAATAAATATAAGCTTAAAAATTAAGAAATTAACAAGCACAAAGGCAAACAATCTGACAGCAGCAAATCAAATGCCAAACTGGTAGAAGTGAAATTGATGTATCTCTAATCCAGTGAGTTATTTGTCGATGTTTTTTTTAAATATATACACTTTACAAAAGTGCACTATATAACGTCATCATCAATTAGCCTTCTTATAATACACAAATGATTAATTATTTCATTTAAAGTAGCTGCATTAGTTTTCCATCCATGATGCCATTCAATTGCTTTGTGAAATAGAGTGTAGATTCATTGTTAAGATGATTAATTATATATAAATCTAAATCATGATCATTATGTGGATAAAAATCTACAGGATGTTAGATAAACAATGGTTTAAATTGAAAGGGAGTTGAAGGTGCTAATTAACAAGCAATATGATCGTAAACACATAAAACAAAAATTTTACCTACAGGGCTGGTACGTAACAACATGTTACTTCAGATTAAATTTAAATCAATTATTTTCGAAATTGTTACATACAGCAACTCATCAAATACATGACATACGAGTCAACGATATATAAAAAAAAAAGTATGACTTACTTAAATAAAATATTTAAATCGTGCCACAGTGTTCCTATAAATTATTATTATTATTACTTACTTGATGTTTATGTTCTAAAATTTTTCGAAATAGCTTTTTCGCAAAGATAATTTTCACACAAAGTCTTGTAATCAACAAGACTTTGTAGTGCTGAAAATAAATTCGATCTGCAATCATTTATTGTAATTAACTGTGTCTATTAAAATATTATATACCTAGCTCAAATATAAAAGTATCATACTCCATTAACTTCTTAATGCCATTTTTAGGAGTTAAAATATTCAATTCTTGCGCTATTGCTTCTCTATAAAATAACTTATGAGCTAGGCAGCTTATGAGATGTTTATACTCCGTATTGGTAACACCTGCCCGTGTGGCTTCCACAAACTTCTTTTTGTTCAATAAGCTTCCTTTATAACTACTCATATTAAACTGTTATCAAAAGTAAATATGTAAAACTAACACTTACCCCACTGTGTAAATAAGTCCAAAAGCCTCTTGTATATGGTTTACTCCTGCCATTGTTCTGTTCTGAAAACTATTAATTTAATTTTAATGCACTATTAATAAATAAACTCAAATTTGTAAATATAAGTAACTTCAGTGTAAAATAAACATCAATAATGTAAATATTAAACTCATGACATGCAAAATGCATCCACAAGCATAGTGAAATGCTACATATTTCGATGGAATTTTCAAATTCGAGAAACAATTAATAGTATGCATTCAAGAATTAAATAAAGTACATTAGAAAATTGTAACGATTTTTTTTCTCTCTAATTGGCTCCGCTAGCCTCACGCATGGGCGCTAGTGTAACGAATTTTCCTGGCCAATCCCACACATGGGTGCCAGTGAAATGTTTTCTATATTTCTCTGGCCGACACTACTTTATTATCACCATGCTCCAAGTCAGGTGTCTGCAAAACAAAGTCTTCCGACGTAACTAGGGGTCTATTCCTTGGGTAGAGCTATGAGCAATGGGGGGGTAAGTCGAAATCTGTAGGGGGGTCACACTCAAACTAAAACAAACAGGCGCCACCAAGTCCAGATTGATTTATGTTAATGGCATGGCAAATTTCTAAGGGCGGACGTGGAGACCCAAAGAAAAGAGATCGCCTTCGCTGACACAAAAACTTGTCTTAACAGAATAAGACGCTGTTCCTGTAAGGAAAAATAATAATTAAGTCACATAGAAAATGGGAACACAATTTGCGTCCCTCAAATATACCTAAAATGCATAGAGAATATTTTCTACATAAGGGTGTCATAAAAATTTAACTCTTATTGCTTTTTGTTTATCAGGTCTGATCAAACTAGATCAGAATAAAAGACTTTAAGCGTGGATTATAAATTTACTAGAGAATTTTTCCGTTTCTGTAAATAAAATTCAATGCTATAAAATAAAATGAATACTTGAAATACTTGCAAAGTTAATGTAAGGTTTATCAACATGATCCTTACTCAAATATATTACAATCCAGTGTGACTGGTTATACTAAGGTTTCATAACCCAATCAGATCTGTGTAGGTCATTTACAAATTAATATACAAAATTTTCTCTTTAAGTTAACGGTATTAAAATCAATTTGAAGTCAAAATATTCACAAAGATATTCTCTAATTTTATCAAAGGTGGTAGTAATGTAATACTAAACATCTGTTAGCAATTGTGCAATTGTTGACGGCATATTTCAAACAAACAGGTGGACGTAACCGCAGCTGTTAATTTATGTTGAAGCCACGTGTAGTCACATATCTACGAAACTAAGTGAAATTAAATTTGATACTGGAGAAAACCAGCTTAGCTACAGATAAACTGAATAACAAATTTGTGCTTCTATAAAACAAAACGAAATAACGTGCTTTTAGAAGGAAGCACTGAGGAAATCTTAAAGCTATTACGAACCAAACCCGGGCTGTTGTCCTTGGCTGGAATGGAAACTACATCGCCGTGCGGAATCTGCAGCTAATTATTCTTGCTTTCCATGCTTTAAATACAGGTGTTGAAGCGAAGCGGGTTTCTTACATTGATTCAAGGCTGCATAACTTTTGTAGCGTAATCTTCCGTTGTCTAATCTTAGTTACAAATGTAATTTTTCATTGCGTAGTCTATAAGTTAGAGTTTCTAAATTGTAGATTCTAAGTTGTCGTTGCGCTAAACAAATTGTTAAATTAGGTACTATGATAACGAATATACAATACCAACCGTTACTCAGGAAGTGTGTCACATAAATAATGCGACCGGAGGTCACTCGCCATTAATTTCAAATGCATGCTGTCGCTGCTCTTACCTATCGACGAGTGCTTTTGCCGCGTTCTTCTATCGTGGGAGGGTCCCGAGTGGGGTTGTCAAACCTCTCACGCGTGCGCCAGTGGCTGTGGAATACACCGAACTCCGAAACAAATAGACTAACGACTCTAGATACTGTATTAATGTAAGGATTTGATTGTTACACGTATTATTACTTTAGTTAATAAAGGTGTTTTAACATTCGTTGTACCTTTCATGAATAGATTTTTTACTGCGAAAATAAAATTGTTACAAAATTACAAATAAAAATTAGACAGTCGATACCAAACAATTATAATTCATGTAGATCTGAAGTAACATTTATAATTTGCAGACAGAAAAAGTTTTCATAATGCATATGAATAAGCAGGTGACACTGATCAAGTAAGAAGAATTTGTGATGTTAATTATTTAAATGCAAATCCCAGTAGCTATGACCAGGGACAGGATTTTAAGTTTTTTGCTTCTTGTAATCATTATAAACAATTAGAAATGTGTTCAAAATTTGTGTAACTTAATCGCAAAATAATCATTTGACATCGACTTTTTTAAATTTATTTTGCTTACTTCTTTTTTTATATTTTTTTCACATTTATGCTTTTTTGAAATTTTTAGATAAAATTAATTTAACGTAGTACAAATCATTATTTAAGATACTCATCTTGCTACAAAAGAGACGCTATCTTAGCTTCTAATCTTTTGGGTATTTGTACATAACGGTGTAGGTAGTTCTACCATTGGCTTTTGATCTCAAACAAATTTATTTGTGTTTTACCAATTTCTATGTGAAACCATGCTAGCAGCTAAACTAATCAAGTAAAAGGATTTAATCTGTTTTAAAAAATAAATTCCATGACAATAAACTGTGCTGTATGTTGTTAATGTATAATGAGGGCATTTTTCTTTTTTTTTTTTATTTGTGACTTCATTATTTAATACAGAATGCCAACACCTAAGCCTGAAGTGAATGGCCAGATTAAAAACTATTCAAAATTTAAAACTGCTTTACAAAAACACCGCACACAAAAATTTAATTGTTAAAAATCATTTCAGGATCCCTTCAATTATCCTCTGGGCATCAATAACAAAAAGATTTTAATTTTGCAAATCAATAATTGAATCAAGAATTACATAGTTTTCAAACATTTTGTAAAAAAGCATTGTCAAATACTTATATCAAGCAAAAGCACTTTAAGAAAACATTGTGCTAGTTTAGTTTTTCAAGATACTATTCATCAAAATTTGACAAACAAAAGGGAACCATTTTATTTGGTTTAGCATTGATGAAACAAGCCAATAATTGTGGAAGATATGTTGCTAATTTGACTATTGGCATGCTAAACATAGATTTTCAAATTAAGGGATATTTAGTTAGCACTACTCATTGCGACCTCCAACTTAATAACTATACAACATGGTCTTCTGGATACTGGCAATGGCACTTGGGGATAATTTTACTGTACAGGCTGATGCTTACTTGCAGTCTTCTACATGTCTTCAGGGGTACTAACTAACCACTATTTATTCAAATGGAAACTTCTCATTATATAAAGTAATAATGAGTGAAACAAGCTATTTGTTAATCTGACTTTGAAAGACGGTATGCAATTATTTCCATAGTTTAATATACTAGATCGACTTTCTTTGTATTTTGTAAAACAATACTATTTATTTAACTTATTAAGTGTTGACAAAAAGTTTTTCAATACTATTAAGATTAAAATAATAAAAAAACTGTACCTTGTTGCTAGTTATATGCATCACATCTATCTATTCGTCTGTCTATTTAAAAAATCTTACAGAAGTATTGTTAGAGTTTATTTTTACAAATAATCTTTTTTGTTTTTGATATACTCTCAAGCTACAGATATAAACACGGAATTAAACTGTTAGAAACAAATTTTCCACTTACATATCTTGTATTTTAACATAGCAAAGGTGTGCATTCTGATAAAAGTAACAAAGGGTTAATATTATTTTTACACTTCCCATTCGAATGTTTATATTTTAATTCTTACGTATTTCATAGAATTGCTAAATGAATAATTATTAGATTATTAATGTATAAATAACAGTAATCACTTCTCTAGATAAAGCCACATGCATAAAACATTCCTCTTTGTTTAACAAGTAGTTAAAATGACGTGTTCAATAAAAATGTTTACAATAAATAGACTAATAATTTTTGGCTTTTGTCATGGACTTAAAGAATAATAAATGTGGGCAAATTTACAGAAGTAATATGTTTTAGCAGTAAATAGATACAGGTGCACACTTAAACATTAGCTAATCTTGGGTGCATTGGTAAAAGAGCCAATAACACTCTTGATAATTTTGTTACACAAGCGTTAAGAAGAATCTAGGATGTATTACAACAAACAAATCAGTAAAAATGCATTGATTGTGTAGCTATACTATTGTGTATTATACTTGATATAAAAAATTGCATTGTTGAAAGTAAGTAATAATATTTAGCTACTGCTTGTGACATAAACTTAATCGAAATATTTTATTCCTGTTATTTCCTAGCCCCGTAGTAAGCAAAATAAATATAAGTATATAATCCAGGATATTAAGTACTTAACCTATTATATTTTGCTTTATGGATTAGTATTATATAGGAAGAAGTAAAAAAAACAAACACTTTTTAAAATATATTAAAAGCGAAAATATGTAAACATATCTAAGGAATTGAAATATATTTAATTTTGGGGCATTTGCATTTATTGCATTTCTCAGTAGTGAAATTAAGATCCTTAGTTTTAATAAAAAATACTATAGTTTGCGACTTTTCAAATATAGGAAATTCCTCGTGACATCAAAATACCTTGTTTAATACGTCTGCAAGTATTCGTAACTAATCTCAAAATTTTGTTTTGTACGAGTTTTACAGCTATTGCTAACCCAGAGAGTTGATGTTGCTTTGTAATTGGTATACAGAATGAACCAACGAAACTTATTATTTATTAGAAAATTTAAGTTTTCTTGGTCATTTTATTTGTATAATTTGATGCTCATTGACCTTTTAAGACCTCCTTATCACATCAATACACACGCACGCACGCACACACACCTTTACAGATACATCATACTTCATAGGGCGAGAAACTAATTCGCTCTGATGAGGGTTAACAAAGCCGAAACCGTCGGTAAGTGGATGCTTCCTCCCCTGTGAAGTAATAAAGCTATTGTTTTGTTAATGGCTATATAACTACTAGCCCGATTTGTATATATACATATATATATATATATATATATATATATATATGTGTGTGTGTGTGTGTGTGTGATAAAAACAACGAGCGGTCATTGAACACCTAAATTCTATGAAAAATTACCAACCAAAAGGAAAATGAGAAAAATTAAAATTTCCCAATATTTAGCTTTGCTACCCTATATAAATTTCCCATGTATAAATAACATTTAAATTCATTTGAAAGTTTCAAATAAAGCATAAATTCCAAAATCTTCTTTGTTAATAAACAAGTACGTCAGTTACTAAGAAATGTTGTATAAGTTAATTAATGAATAAACGCCCCAGTTCAAAGAACTCGCACGACTATAAGAAGCGGTGTAATAGCCTTACGTATTACAAAGGAGACCATGATCCGTTAACTTCATGCGTTAGAAGAGGATAAACGATGCTTTTACGTTAAACATAAAGCACGACAATTGACACTAGTTGGATCGTTAAAACGCGAAATCGGTGTAAGTTCTTACGTCAGCGGTGACATCCTTCCAAATGAATCCGGAAAACTCTGGAAAATGACGAATAGATATAATTTTTGTGTATAACAGGATCTGAAGAGGAACGGATGTGATTCTTTCCTAAACCAAACAATATGTAACATTCGACATTCAAGATTTGATTCGACATTCATCATGTAAGATTTAAAGCAGAGTTGCCGGCTTTAAATTAGTTTACGACATGAAACTTATAAGTTTGCGTAGTTTGAAACAGAAGTTCTCAAACGCAATTATTTGATGAAAAATAATTGTTTGTAAAATACTAAGAAAATTGAACATTCTTTGATACAAGAGCTACTGCTGAGTTAAATTGATGAAAATGCATTTTGTAAACTCATATTCTAAGTGGAGGCAATAAATGAAAACAGGAAGTATTTAATACCGTCAATTGCGATTTGGATAAGTGCTATTTCACATTGCAAGTATAAAATTTTTGTTCTTTGTTTGTTAATTGATAAGAATATTTGAATATTTTGTAATTTAAATTAGAATAAGCTCTCAATTTTGTTGATTATGAAGCGAATAGTTTGCAGAAAAATTTGAGGTCGAAGTTCAAAGCATTTTGACATTCAATAAATTATCTGTGAAGAGTTATTAGCTAATCACGCTCACAAGCATGGTAATAAAAGAAAGGTAAATTACCCACCTATTTACTAAAGAGGATTATTGTACCTGTTAGAGGAGATATGTGAGTTTCTGTTAACAAACATTAGGTAATGATTATTTTAGTAATAGTTTAGGAATAAGATTATGTATGAGCTTAACCTGTAAACTGTTTTATTTCATTTTCAAAAATTCCACAGTATAATTTCCGTTGGGCTAGTCAGACAAAGAAAAGGAACAGAGAATAATTTCATATTTTCCAATGCATTCTCATTAATACAGTTTGTTGTACCTAACTCACTGCATTAATCAGTGGCTCTCCTACTCACAAAGGTCACAGCAATATATATATATATATATATATATATATATATATTATGTATGGTCTGCTGTGTTTCCTTATGTCTCCACGCACCACATTGGGTTTCGACAAAAATATATAGTGTATGGTGATATCAAAAATTATAATTCAAAAATAGGAGTTAAAGTATTAATATTTGCAACCCTAAATGTGGTGTTGGCCCTTTAAATGATTTCAATAAAGAAAAATTTCCTGATTTATTTATGCCACGGCTTTTAAAGACTCGTTCAGGGATAATTGAATCTAGCAATTTTTACTCTGTAAGAAAACGTGAGTTCTTTGTCCTCTTACAGGTATATAAAACACATGCGCATAAAGCGTCGTTTAGTCAAAACCACTTAACCTCTTTTAGTGCTAGTATCTCGTGGTTATATTCAAAGATTGATAAATAAACTCAACAATATTTAATTTAGGTAAGCGTTTGAAATTCAAATTATTCACAAATTACTTTAAATGATGTGCATATAAAGATAACTTCAAATACCTGCAACTCCTCTGAATGTGCCTGGGTTGTACATGGACCTTGATACAGGATACAACAAGATCGCCTTGAATGCTTGCAGTGAATACCTGTTAAAAGTACGTTTTAGTTTTATGTTCAATTGGAATTAACTTTTGTTTTAACTTCTACAAATAAACTACTAATTCGTCAACTGTATGCTCATATATGTCTCTATTACTAAGAACACTTTCAATACTTCACCAATATGAAATGGACCGGAATCCTATACGACTGGACCCTGCTGCAAAATATCTCAATATCACTGGTGCAACTCTTCTCTAACACAAGAGATGACCCGATGTCTGCTTTAATTGGAATTCCTTCTCTGGAACTTGATTGGTTGTATAACCCTTATTACTTATTTTCTGATACACCTTTTTATAAACATGAAACTCAGTGGAGTATTATTTCTGATAACCACTCAAATAAAAAACATACACTTTAAACACATATATTACTATTATCAATTTAATTACAGGCTCTTAAAGCCAAAACACATCTATACAGTATACAAATTTTTAATCAACTCCTTTATTCTAAACATTTATCACCTAGGAAATCTAAAACATTTACATCTTGCCTACTATATAATAATTACAAGGAATACATTCACTACTTCATCCTTAACTGTACTTAATTGCTATTTTGGAACAGATTTGGTATTATTTGTATTAAATTTCATTTGTTGACATTTCATAAATTTTCATCACTTTATAATTAAAATATACTAAACTACTTTCATTTACAGGTACATGAAATAATTAATGGAATAGAGTATCCTGAACAATTACAAACAACATTTCTATCAACAAAACCTATACACATTCAGTTGAAGTTACATTAGATACCCTTCGTATTGAAGAACAGTGAAAAAATGCTTTTTTTAAACCTCAAACGCTGCATCACTAGTACATAACATTCTATATCTGCGTTTAACAAGTAATTATTCATCAATCTTTGTTTTATCGTAGTGTTTTAAATTTAGAATAGCTTGATAGGAGTGGTAAATTAATGTTTTTAGCCTCAGTACTAACAACTACCTTTTTTTAAACCATTTTATAATGTCGAATACCAATATATATATATATATATATATATATATATATATATACTCATATTTAGACCAGGGTAGAAAATTAAATAATCACATCAAATAATTTTAATCACCGTGCATAAGGAATTTTATTAAATAATACGCTTTATTAAAACCATGAAGCATAAATAAATTCGGTCGTTTCAGTAAAAATAAGAAATTTAAATCATGTACAAGACGCTTTATATCAAAAGAAACAGTATTAAAAAAAAGCTCTGCGTGTAATTTATTTATTCCTAATAAAGAAACAAAGAGAAATTACATGCAAAATTTATCTTAATTAACTCTATTTCAAGTAACCGGTATTGAACAAAACGTACAGATAATAACTAATATTTAGTTAGGATTCACTAAAAATTAAAGGGTATTATTTTTAATTGAAGTTAATTGAATCGTTAGTAACAGATAATATCTATAGAAACTTGTAAAAACCCAATAAAATGCAAATCCTAGAAGTGTTAGTTAGAAGTAGGATGTTTGAACACACCTGCGTATTTTAAAAGGCAATTTCAGTTTAATTTGTTTAGATAAACATGTCGATTCTAAGGATATTGGAAACGGTCAGATGCTTTAGCACGAAATACAAAACAGGGTTTATTTAAAAAGCTCATTCGGCGAAAATTTTGCAGATAATTAATGTTTACAAAGAATCTTGGAGAAACCGGGGCTTAATAGACGGGAAGGTGCGATACGGGGTTATTTAACCCAGATAGTCCACATGGACTGGAAAATAATCGATAATAAAGAATATCAATTTGCACCAATACGAACAGGTTAGAAAAGGAAAGAGAAAATGCGTCAAGCAAAGACACATATAGTAAAAGGCGTGATTTAAGCAACGTCACGAGGGTCACAATTGGTTGAAAATAGGATGCAAATATCAGAGGTAGAAACAACAATTTCTGTACAAAATTAATTAGTTTTTCTCGGACATGTTTAGCGTGCCGTGTGAGAATTTCTGAGATTTAAATGGGGCGAGTACAAAATTCGTAAAACCGACGCACAGGCTACGGACTGGGAACATAGCATGAGAAATTCTTAAGAATTGTCTGTTTTGAGGACAAAAGCGACGTGCGGCTATTCGCTATATATACCGGTGGTAATATGAATTTGGCTCTCTTAGACTTTTGACTATTCGATGCGTTAAAAGCTCTTACATCCGCGACTTGATTCAAGATGTTAAACAGTGCATTTTAGTTTGATAAAATAATTTAAAGTTTGCTCGTATATTTTGGTGATTTAAAACAGTTTGTTATTTACGTGCTAACATGAATGTACTTGAGTGCACTTAGATACAAGGTAATAAAATTTAGTATCACTGTACTAATTAGTCAAAATTTGCAACAACAAATGAATACCCATTAGTAGGCAGTTTTGGCGTATTTTGGTGAAAGAAGTATGAATTTCTTTGCTATTTTGCGGGGGTGAATAATTAAATGGTTCATAAATGTGTCTGGATCCACAAACAAGGGTCAGATATACACAGATGAGTTCCGGAAAAGCCCAGAAACAACTTTAAATAAATGGTGATGGAGAAAATTTGAAAAGCGTTGAGAATCAGAAGTTGTAAATATAATCCAGTTGGAATGGTGTGATTAACAAAAGGGACGATGTACCTTGAAGCTACGAGTGCAGTAACCTTCAGGTAATTTATACTATTTTGGTTGAACTTTGATATTTTTGTGTGTGTTGAATAACTTTATAATTGATTTACTTTAAATGGACATTAGTGAAATTGTACTAACCATAAAATTTTAATTTTAAGATGAAATTTGCTTGTTTAAGTAGAAAGGGGTATTTAGTATTGATGTTCTGGATTATGATGAAATTTTGGGTATGTCTTTGAGCTCAATTAGACGAACCTGGTTAATTAACGTAAAGGGGTGGTAGATGCTCCCTTTATACTCAGACTCCGGTCTGCTTATATTGTTATATTAATTAATAGGCATCCAACAAGGACTTTAATTCTGGATGCACATTAAAATGATAATAAAATTAATCTTGAAATTCTTTTTAAAACTTAATTTTATGCTGAAATTTAATTTGAAAATTTAATGTATTCTGAATATTGATGTAAATAGAGTTAACGTTGATGTTTGTGGTAGGAATGTGTTGTTTAATTTTATGAATGAGGAGGTTTATAAAATTAGGTGAGCAGCCGAGGCGAAAACAGGATCACAGCAGTTTATGACGCCCAATCGGTGGGACTAGAATTTTTTTGTTGAAAGGACCCAGTTCCCGCATTCACAGGAGCATTTCACAGCATATATGGCGACCACAACGTGAGGGCTCGAGGTCCAAATAAAATTTTTGTGATTTTATTCCAGGAAACTGGCGATCTGAGAGAGAGAGTTTTTGTGTGTGTATAAATTTAGGAGTATTTTAGAGTGTGTGTGAGTGATTTGAACGTATGCAGAGAAAGGAGTGGTTAAGGAGTCAAGGAGTGGAAATTGGAAGTGACGATAGTGCATTGTGTGAGAAAATTTCGAAAATGGAAGAAGCTGGAGGCAGTAGAGATCAGTCGAGGACGGAATCAGGAGAAACAGGAAATGAGTTAATGATGAGAATGTTAGAGGAAATGCGATTAGCTAGGAAGAATCGAATAGAGCGATGGAGGAGTCTAACAGAAAATTAGAACTGCTAGCGATGAATCGAATAGAGCGAGAGAGGACTCAAATCGGAAATTTGACCAATTAAATCAGGAATTAGGGATAAAATAGAAAAATCGACGAGAGAATTTACAGAGTTTAAAAATAGTCTTACCGTAAAGATGGGGGAAGTTGAAAATAGGGTTGAAAAAAATGAGCGTGATATTACAGGTCTTCGACAGGAAATGGAACATTTAAGGTCCGAAGTACGCATTTTTTGTGAAGAAGAGATTAATATAAAAATGACTGAAGTAACGGACTCATGTAGGGATCAGTTAGGCAGGGTAGAACGCGAAATTAGTAGTATTAAATACAACATGTCAAATTTAACGGGATGGTCCCAGATTTTCTACAGGTGGAGTATCATTGGACCAACACATGAAGTTTTATGGCGATAACAGGGTAAATCCACAAATTTTTATTAATAGTGTAAGAAATCTAGTGGGAAATTTATTTGACGAACAGACTAAACTGAATACGATAAAGGCTTTATTAAAGGACAACGCGGAAGCATGGTACAATTTAGTAGGACAGGACATAGACACGTATCAGGACTTTGAAAACAAATTTTAAAGCACTACTGGAGTGACCACAGACAAGACCAGGTACGAGACGACTTAATCACAGGAAATTTAAGGGAGAATTTTCAGGAAGTAGGGAGCAATATGCTATACGCAAGTATAGCATAGCAAAGCAACTGAACCCACCACTGACGGACCGACAAATTATTAAGTATTTATCACGACACTTGAGGCAGAAATAAGACAACACGTAGCACTACAGAACATAGTGGACAGAGAAATGTTTTAGAATACCTGCAGAGGTACGACGCGTAAGTAGTAGACGACCTCGGGATAACAGGGAAAGACAGATCAACACAGTTAGGTTTGACAATAGACGGGACAACTACGCTAGACGGGGGAATAGTTACGGATACCAGCGACAGAATTGGGAACAGAGAAGACCATACGTTAGAAGTAATAGTTTAGGAAGGGGACCTGCACGAGACCGGGACCTACCAGAATGAATAGTTCACCAGACATGAGCGGGACTGCTAATACAGACACGGAACGAGTGGAAACGCCTAGGACATACGCTGAGGTGACGGCTAGACCAGGACCAAGTAGGAAAACAGACCTGGACAGGATTTTTAGAACGCGACAGACCACTAGATTTCAGTGTAAATGTATATGAACATCCACGTGAATTTTTCAAAATTGAGGAGGAAGTAGAGCCAGAAACTAAGGAAAATGTATGTTTGCCAATTATTAATTTAGAAATTTTGAGAATAATGTAGAAGTATTACTTGATACAGGGGCAGAGGCGAGTTTAATATCGGAGGAATTCGTCAGCAAAATTAGGGATAAGGTTTGTGATAGAATTATGCCTATAAAGCGTAGCCATTTAGTAGCTCCAAATAAAAGAAGTTTGCTGTAGTAAATAGTGTTGTGGTGCTTAGGATAGATATAGGAGGTTTAAGCTGTGAACAGGAGTTTGTAATTGTACCTGGACTGAAGTTTCAGAGCATTTTAGGTGTTGACTGTATGATGAAGTTAGGGGTTTTGATAGATATGGAAAGGAAGGTAATAAGGATTAAGGATAGGGTAGTGCCATGGAAGGGCAGTTATGAAGTCACAGAGGATGACACGGGGTTGAATATTAATGTAGTAGAGGTAGAAGATGATGAAGGTAAACAGATCAACACAATAAGATGTCCAGAGGATAGGAGAGTAGAGGTTCAAGCTTTAGTACAAGAAAATGCAGAATTAGTGGGGGTAGAAGCAACAGCAGCATATCAGGAGCAGGTGAAGGCAGAATTATTTTTGACGAGGTTAAGTGGCAAGTTTGTTTTGAATAAAGTAGATTTAAGGGATTCATTCTGGCGGATTCCATTACATAAGGATTCTAGAAGGTACATAGGATTTTCCGTAGAGGGAAAAATTGATAATTGTAAAGTAGTATCGTTTGGTTTGTCGGCAGAAAGGGAAACAATAATAAATGAGAAACAGACAAGTGTAGGGACTGAAGAAGAAGTAATATTTAAAAGTCAGGATAATAGGGATGATAAGTTTAGTTTATGTGAGATAACAGGGATGTTAAGTATAGATATAGAAGGGGGAGAGATAGGGATGAAGAGTATTAGCATGGTAAGAAGAAAGACTTGGAGGGTCAAGAAGAGAGTTAGATTTAAATAGGATAGGGATAGCATAGGTGTATATAAAAGAGTAGAAGTAAGTGGTTATAGAAAATAAAGTTAGGTATAGGATAAATATGGGAGATAATTAGGAATAGGTTTAGGATGAGAATAAAGAGTAAATGTAGGAAGAAAATAAGATAGGTTAAGTGTAGATATTTCATAGAAGATTAGTGGAGAGTTAGGAATAGAGTAAGAGTAGGATAGGCATATAGGATTAGGTAGGGGGAAGTAAAGTATAGTGAAGATTAGTTAAAAGTTAGGAATAGGATAGGTATATAGGATGTATATAGGATTAGATGGATGAGTAGGATGAAGTTAGGGATAATTTCAGTTTATAGAATTAGGTGAGAGTTAGGAATAGGATAGGGATATAGGATAGGTGTAAATATTTTTTTTTGAATTGGAGATAAGGTAGGTAAGTTAGATAGATAAGGGTAGAGAGAGATAGGTAATTTTTTTTGTAATTTTTTTTTGGTCTAAATGCTTAATATTTGCATTCAAATAAGTGGGATTATTTGTATTCAAATAGGGGGAAAATACTCATATTTAGACCAGGGTAGAAAATTAAATAATCACATCAAATAATTTTAATCACCGTGTATGAGGAATTTTATTAAATAATACGCTTTATTAAAACCATGAAGCATAAATAAATTCGGTCGTTTCAGTAAAAATAAGAAATTTAAATCATGTACAAGACGCTTTATATCAAAAGAAACAGTATTAAAAAAAAGCTCTGCGTGTAATTTATTTATTCCTAATAAAGAAACAAAGAGAAATTACATGCAAAATTTATCTTAATTAAATCTATTTCAAGTAACCGGTATTGAACAAAACGTACAGATAATAACTAATATTTAGTTAGGATTCACTAAAAATTAAAGGGTATTATTTTTAATTGAAGTTAATTGAATCGTTAGTAACAGATAATATCTATAGAAACTTGTAAAACCCAATAAAATGCAAATCCTAGAAGTGTTAGTTAGAAGTAGGATGTTTGAACACACCTGCGTATTTTAAAAGGCAATTTCAGTTTAATTTGTTTAGATAAACATGTCGATTCTAAGGATATTGGAAACGGTCAGATGCTTTAGCACGAAATACAAAACAGGGTTTATTTAAAAGCTCATTCGGCGAAAATTTTGCAGATAATTAATGTTTACAAAGAATCTTGGAGAAACCGGGGCTTAATAGACGGGAAGGTGCGATACGGGTTATTTAACCCAGATAGCCCACATGGACTGGAAAATAACCGATAATAAAGAATATCAATTTGCACCAATACGAACAGGTTAGAAAAGGAAAGAGAAAATGCGTCAAGCAAAGACACATATAGTAAAAGGCGTGATTTAAGCAACGTCACGAGGGTCACAATTGGTTGAAAATAGGATGTAAATATCAGAGGTAGAAACAACAATTTCTGTACAAAATTAATTAGTTTTTCTCGGACATGTTTGCGTGCCGTGTGAGAATTTCTGAGATTTAAATGGGGCGAGTACAAAATTCGTAAAAACCGACGCACAGGCTACGGACTGGGAACATAGCATGAGAAATTCTTAAGAATTGTCTGTTTTGAGGACAAAAGCGACGTGCCGGCTATTCGCTATATATACCGGTGGTAATATGAATTTGGCTCTCTTAGACTTTTGACTATTCGATGCGTTAAAAGCTCTTACATCCGCGACTTGATTCAAGATGTTAAACAGTGCATTTTAGTTTGATAAAATAATTTAAAGTTTGCTCGTATATTTTGGTGATTTAAAACAGTTTGTTATTTACGTGCTAACATGAATGTACTTGAGTGCACTTAGATACAAGGTAATAAAATTTAGTATCACTGTACTAATTAGTCAAAATTTGCAACAACAAATGAATACCCATTAGTAGGCAGTTTTGGCGTATTTTGGTGAAAGAAGTATGAATTTCTTTGCTATTTTGCGGGGGTGAATAATTAAATGGTTCATAAATGTGTCTGGATCCACAAACAAGGGTCAGATATACACAGATGAGTTCCGGAAAAGCCCAGAAACAACTTTAAATAAATGGTGATGGAGAAAATTTGAAAAGCGTTGAGAATCAGAAGTTGTAAATATAATCCAGTTGGAATGGTGTGATTAACAAAGGGACGATGTACCTTGAAGCTACGAGTGCAGTAACCTTCAGGTAATTTATACTATTTTGGTTGAACTTTGATATTTTGTGTGTGTTGAATAACTTTATAATTGATTTACTTTAAATGGACATTAGTGAAATTGTACTAACCATAAAATTTTAATTTTAAGATGAAATTTGCTTGTTTAAGTAGAAAGGGTATTTAGTATTGATGTTCTGGATTATGATGAAATTTTGGGTATGTCTTTGAGCTCAATTAGACGAACCTGGTTAATTAACGTAAAGGGGTGGTAGATGCTCCCTTTATACTCAGACTCCGGTCTGCTTATATTGTTATATTAATTAATAGGCATCCAACAAGGACTTTAATTCTGGATGCACATTAAAATGATAATAAAATTAATCTTGAAATTCTTTTTAAAACTGAATTTTATGCTGAAATTTAATTTGAAAATTTAATGTATTCTGAATATTGATGTAAATAGAGTTAACGTTGATGTTTGTGGTAGGAATGTGTTGTTTAATTTTATGAATGAGGTTTATAAAATTAGGTGAGCAGCCGAGGCGAAAACAGGATCACAGCAGTTTATGACGCCCAATCGGTGGGACTAGAATTTTTTTGTTGAAAGGACCCAGTTCCCGCATTCACAGGAGCATTTCACAGCAATATATATATATATATATATATATATACTGTAGTGGATTTAAAGGGTTAAATTTTGGGGTCAACAATGCAATTTTCTAACACCCTGTATTTAATTTAAATTAACAAGTATTGACATAATTTTATAATTAGGGATTAAAAGGTAATAGATTCATAAAGAAAATCAATTGTATAAGCCAATAGAAATTATTAATTAATTTAATTTATTTTAATTTAAGGGGTTATAACGTCAGAAAACGCAGCAGAGCATGAAAAATCAATAATCTCAAGGCGAAAAGCTTTCTTAACAGACAGACAGACGTCGGTTGTATAAAATACTGTGAAATGTAAACTCCGAGAAGTGTTATTTTAAACGATCATTAATTTAGCACGCCTGCATGTTGGAAAGGTCACCTTCCGGTTATTTGTGTAGATAACAAGGCGAGCTTCAAGGAAATATTGTTCAACCGTCGGTGGTTTCGCATAAACGCTAACAAAAGCTTCTTAACAAGCAGCAAGGATGCACAATTAATAATATGTTACAGAATGAGACGGGCATAAAAGCATTTGATTGAGAACTCACTTATTCGATCCACGTGGAGTCCTTAAAACGCGAGCAGCGATATCGATTTTCTACCACACAAGCAAGGTTAGAATGCGACATCAAATATGCATAAGACGGGAATAGAAATATTACAGGCGGAGTTTTAAGACGTCACTGAAATGTATGATTGGTCGAAATAGATAGTTTTAGAACAGACGAACACGCGACAGGTGAATGTGATAGTTATGATATAGCGGTTTGACGAGGAATATTTCTAGAAGTTTAAAACGATTACACAAAATTTGCGAAAATATTATTTTGCAATTAGGTATTTCGCGTAAAGTGTCGCCAAGAGGGGCCTGATTTTAGGAAATAAATACTTTGGAAAAGTTAATAGAGCTCTCTTTAATTTTGCATCGCTTAACGACGTACAAAAATCAACTGACGAGGCTTGTATTAAAAATTTTGCACATTCCACGGCAATTTATATATATATTGCTATGATAACAGGGTCATTTAGGGGTATATAGGATCACTAGGATAGTGCACTTTATGTAAACATCATGAGAATCCAGAAAACAAGACATTTTACAAAGAAAATGCAAAAATACAAGAAATCCTATTTAAACAATCAGGTTTGTAAGGGTGTAAAACAGAAAAACGCATATAGTTTCATACATCAATAAATATAAAGCTAGGTGACCAAGGAGGTATAAAATCCAATACCTTGATAGATAGGAAATAATTGCAGAATGGTGTTAAGCAAAGTTCATCAAATTACTACACAAACAAGACCTACGTGATTTGAAAGACCATGGAAGATTTGAAAATCCAACAAATCCATACAAATAACTTGAAATCCTATGTGCAGGGACAAGCATCTCGACTTCGTTGTACTTGCAAAATTCGTAGAAACACCCAAGCCTGCATGTGAAGATTAAGGTACAAGGCGGTAATTATTGGACTACGCGCTAGACCGACCAATTGTAGACAGATAGGCGTTTTCTTTAATTACAATAGAATTTCGTAAACAAATCAGTTTGAATTAAATGAAGGTATGGTACGCATCAGCTGAAATAAGATATTGACGTAAAAGTATTACAAGTGATTTTATAATTAATAAATTTTCATGTGGTGATAGTGCATAATTGTTATAAGGTTCGTCGTTTAATCCTCAAAAACGTAAGTAATAAAAGGTTGCTTTTAATAGATTTTAAGATTTATATTAACAAAGGACTCTAAATAATTCCTAGATCCTACCTGGATGTCCAAACAATTTCTGGATTAACCAGGAGAAGTGAAACAAGAATATCAAAACAATCTCTGGACCTACCTGGAAAAATTATATAAGAATATGCAAACAATATCTAAACAATTTCTGGATACAACCCGGAGAGGTTAAATAAGTATATCTGGATCCAACCTGGAATATTTAAATGAATAAGCTGAAGCTGAAACGACAAATAGTTGGAGCAGAAACTGGTCTGAATTGGAGGAACGGGACACGCCAAAAAGTGGACAACAGGTTAGCCATTCTACATATTTTGTTGCATTTTATTTCTGAATATTTTTAAATATTGCATTAATGAAAATTTTACGTGAGGGTCATCAAAATTCGTTTTAGCACACGTTATAATTTACGTATAGAACTAAGGAAGACTGTTGCACATGCATAGGGCTTTACGTAATAATAATAAAGGTAATTTTTGCTGGCTTTTTGTTCATTGAAAGGGAATTATAGTTATTGAGAGAAATTAATTCAATTATTTAAAAGAGGTTCTATTTACAGACATTATAAACACTTTGTACATGTTGAAAACATTATAGTAATTGTGGTTAATTGTGTTTTGCTTAAAAGGCATAGGAAGTAGAGATGAAAGGAAAAATTAAAAATTCTTTGTTGTCGTATTGTCGCAAGCTCCGTGCGTGGTTAAAATTGAGCTAGCCGAGGTATTAAAATTAAAATTGAAATTGACAAAAAGAAATTTTTTAACCTTTTATTTCACAAAAAGGGAGCACGGGTTATTGCAACGATATCACAGCAATATATATATATATATATATAATATATATATATATATATATATATATAATCTTGAGGTTCCTGCAGACGTAGTCTGCTTGGTAAATTTTCCAGGTGCACAGCTGGATGGTTTTGAAGTTAACTGCTATGAATTTGGCAATGTTTCAGCAAAATCGCATCTGCCATCTTCAGACTCTGTATGTTGACAAGCAAATCAAGAAGCATTCCTTTGTCCTACTATGTACACTACATGGAGGTCTTGCTCCCTTGAACTTGCTTGATTTCTGGTGTGGCCCTGAGTCATTGGATCTAGTGCATGTTGTGTAATTGTTCTGCACGGCTGATTTAGCAAAATATTCCTTTCCGATTGTTTAACGAAGCGTACACTAGTAGTTATTGGTTTCCATGCCTGCGGTGGTCTTTGGGAGCAATATCTTGTGTCGAGGCTATGTGGGCGCCTATCTATTTCAATTACCTCTCAGATTATTCTAGATGTGTAGTGTTCAATCTTAGCTAACATTCTAGTTTTCTTAAAGTCAATGTTGTGTTCTGTAGTGCTAAGATAGGGGTGAATTTTTTTGTTCTTTATTATGTTTTTATGTTTACCTTCAACAAACAACGATAGAGATAAGTTGAAGAAGCACCTATGGAATAACCATTATCACCAGTGACTGACAATTTATTCATGTACGATATTTAGGTGCATGTAATAGAAACTGCGACATATAAGCCCAAATTATGGTTAAGATATGTTGATGATACGTTTGTAATATGGACATATGGAAGAAAAAAACTCAACGGTTTCCTAAAACACCTCAATGGTTTACATCCAAAAATGAAGTTTACTATGAAAGTAGAAGAGAATAACCCAAGTACCATTTCTGGGTGTACTAGTGAAGAAAAAGGACAACGAACAACTTAGCCACATGGTCTACAGAAAGCCGACTTATATGGAGAAATATTTAAATGCTAGGTCATATAATCAATCAACACAACTCAACTCTGTTGTGAAAACCTTAGTTACACCATCCCAAAGCTAGCAGACATCGCAAATAAACAAGAGGAAATATGAAAACCACCAGAAACACTCTTAAAGATTGGATACTCACATCAAATCATTCAAAAGTCACTAACGACTATCAAACCTAAATCAGAGCTGGAGTCACCACTAACCACTGCATACTTACCATTCATTAAAAGGACAACAAATAGAATCAGCAGAGTTCTACAGAATACAAAAGAGCTACCACATTCAACACTGATAGAGAAATCGGCGCAATCCTAAGGAATGCCAAAAATGAGATCCCATTAGAAAACCAAGGAGTATACAAAGTACCCTATTCAGACTGAAACAGATCTCACATTAAGCAGACAAATAAAAAAATTAGTGTTGGGAAGCAAAAATATAAAAACACAATAAAGAAAAACAAAAAACTTTATCGGCAGCTCAGCACTACAGGACACAGCATCGACTTCAAGAATACTAGAAGGCTAGCTAAGATTGAACACTACACCTCGAGAATCATCCGTGAAGCTATTGAAATAAAAAGGCACGCACAAGGTCTCAACACAAAAGATGATTCCCAAAGACTAGCGCAGGTATGGAAAGCAGCAGTTACTAGTGTGCGAATCATTAAACAATCAGAAAGCATTATTTCAGAAAAAGCAATGCAGAACAATTATGTAATACACACAAGGACCATTGACAGGGATCCGCAACAGAAATCAAGCAAGTGCAACAAACCTTGTTCTCTAAGTAGTACATATAGTAAGACAAAGGAACATTTCTTCATTCGCTGTTCGACATACTGAGCCTGTAGATAGCAGATGCAATTTTGTTGAAACGTCGCCAAGTTGACAGCAATTCACTTTAAAACCAGCCAGCTATGCGCAATAATACCCGGAAAATTGACGAGGTATATATTATGCTGTGATAAGGGATTGCTTAAGGGTGCACGTTATAGTAAAGGTCGTTCGTGAATGAATAATTAGAATAGTCAGCAGAAAACTACACTTATTTAAGGAGATAATTAAAAAATAGACATAGTTTGTAGATAGTAAGTAGTCAACACCCTGTATATAGAGTAGAGATAGTTTTGGGCGACGCAGGTAAACATAGGAAGACGCATAGTTGGCGTAGGAATGAGAAATACATGTATTAAGTAGATAGTAAATATTAAATACCCTGTAGATAAAGTTTAGTTAATTTAGGTAAAACAAATAAGGATATATCTAGAGCAAACCCACGGATGGAGTGGGAATTCGAAATTATATTAGCAAGCACCTTGATAAGAAAGGCAGTGTTGAACTCAATGAAGGCCGAAGTGCATTGCCATTAAACAAAGTAGTACGTAATAAGTATAAAAGTGAAAAATAAAATGAGTGCGAATATGAAGATTACAATTGCCGTTTAAACGGTTTCGAGGTCTGAGGGAAATAGACTAGGATTCTGATGTTAAGAAAAAAATACAGTAATACAATTTAAATGTCAAGGGGAAAAGAAGAATAATACAATCTTGAAGTACCGGGGTGAAACAAACTACAATTTTAAGTCTGGGGCAAGAATGATGAAAGTCTAAGTTTGAAGAATTGAAATAAATTGGGGAATATAATTTAATGGTGGTGGTCCATAGTGTAATAATTTGAATGGAATCCAGAATTGGGAAGATCATTTTATTGGAAGCGTCGATGTGAAAAGATAAAACCAGGTCAGATTTTTAGTTATAAGACATTTGTTTCTCTATATGAATTTTTTATTTTATTTTAATATTGAATTTGCTAAATATGATATGCTTGTGAAGAAGTCAACAAAAGAGGTTGCATACGCATTGAATGAGTAATATGAAAACAGGTTTAGAATATTCTACACTTTGTTAGTAAAGATAATAAATTTTCTTTGGTGACTTTGGGTTTTTGAGTACATACTAGATGGTTGTTAATAAATGAAATTTATAAGAAATGTATTACAAATAATTTCAAAAGCTGTACATAACATATTGGTTTCATTATATAAAATCTAAATTTACTGAATTTTATAATTGCAAATAAATGCTAGCCGAGGTCATAAGATTTAAATAGTAGAAAGGCGGAGCCACAAGTTGAATAGGAAAGAGATAACCCGTAAGGCGGTAACGTATCGAATTTTGCCATTGGTAGATAGAGTTGTTTAAAGATAAAGTCCAGTTGATAGCAATATTAAGAAAACAGCTGGAGGAGGAGATAATTACACTTAATCGTGAATATTAAAATGGTGGTCCAATAATTTAGAGTACGTAGCAAATAAATATAACAACCCAACGTAGTGCATGATGAGTATTTAATATCATAGCAAATAAAGATCGCTACCCAAGTTGGGGCATAAATTAAACCACAATAAAATAACTTGAGATTAGGAGGCGCGAATTAAATTAAAATAAATTTTAAAATACGATTGCGAGATTTCAGATAAATTAATTAAACTAAACCGGGGGAGTTTCAATTAAAGGAAAAATAGAGAAATTTGAACAATATTTAAAGTTAGGTAGATTTATTTAGTATTTAAAAGTTTAGAGTAAAAATAGTAATTTCAAAATGGAGAAAGGGTCCCAAGAAAACATAACATTGGAGAGAAGTTTGAGTGAAGAAAGGCGAACTTTACAAGAAACCAAAATGTTGGATATCTTAATAGCATTAAATGATAAAATGGATAAGCGTGAACAAGCCATAAATACAGTTAAAACAAAAATGGAGGAATACAACGAGAAATTTGAGAGTGAAATTAAGATTCTTAGTAATGGTTTGCAAGATACAAACCACACTATCGCGGAGATTAAAGCACAAATGAATGTAAAAATTGGGAGAGTTTCTGAGGAAATAAACGGTTTATGGGATCATATTTCTTTAATCAAAACGAAACGCGAAGAGTACTAAAGCGAGTCCAACAATAAAATCACGAATTTAAATATTAAATTAGGAGAAATGGAAGAAAATTGCGAAACGGAATTCAGGACAATAAATCAAGAAATAAATAATTTAAAAGGTAATCCAATAAATTTTAATAGAGAATCAAATAGGTTAATTCAAACAAATCTTTCAATTGAACAGTTTACCAAATTTTACGGGGACGGAAAATTAAATCCTAAGATATTTCTGAAAAATTTTAAAATGTTGATACAGGGATCTACAGATGAATTATTGAAATTAAATTTAATTAGGGCAATATTAAGAGGGAATGCTGAAAGATGGTACAATTTAGTTGAGAGTGAAATAGAAACGTTTGAACAGTTTGAAAGCAAATTTTACGTCAATTCTGGAATGACAATCAGCAAAATCGAATTCAAGTAACTTAATTATGGGAAGATACGATTCGGCGAAAGGGATAACGCGAGAATCATATGCGATTGAGAAATTTACTGTAGCGAAGCAATTGGATCCTCCTTTAGAAGATAAAATTATTATAAGGTATTTAGCAAGTCATTTTAACGCTGAAGTAAAGCGATACATAACGACGCAAAATATAGTGGATAGAGATACGTTTATTGATTATTTGCAGAGATATGATGATTTGGAAAATGATTATGAAATTGAAAATAATGTTAGGATCGACGACGAATTTTATAAGGAATACGGAGACTCGGAATAATTATCGAAGGAACAATTATAATTATGATCGCGGAAGAAATTTTAATAGGGGAAACTATGGCAACTTTAATAATGATTTTAGGCAAAACAGGAATAATGGTCAGATACCAAGGCAACGAATGGAGAGAACGAATCATGAGGGAAATAATAGAGTAATAAATAGACAGGAAATTGATGATCGACGGACGCAAGCTAAAAATATTAATAGTATGGAAATAAGAAATACAAATTGCACAGATACAGGGATAATGAGTCAGGCAGGACCTTCGACGCGAAATCAGGATTTTTGAGTACGGACGAACCAAGGAAAATTCTACGAATTAACGGATATGAACACCAGCGCAAGTTTATTAAATATGAAATGGATAATGAATTAGGAAGATTTGAAAAAAACTTATTACCAATAATTAATTTAAAGGTGGAAGATAGAATAGTTAAAGTGTTAATTGATACTGGAGCAGAAGCATCACTTGTTGCGGAAGAGTTTGTTAAACGAGAAAAATTGGGGGATAAAGCGATAGCTATAGCAAGGTGTAATTTAGTGGCACCAAATAATAAGAAATTTAGTGTAATAAATGAAATGGTAATTCTGAGATGTGAAATGGGGGATAAAATATGGGAAAATGAGTTTATGGTAGTACCTGGACTGAAGATAGATGTTATATTTGGGATGAATATGATAGATAAGTTGGGGTTGAAGATAAATGCGGAATGCAAAAAGATTGAGTGTAATAGGAAATATATTAAATGGTATGAAGAGGGGAATATAGTAATAGAAGACGACTGCGTAAATATTAATCAGTTTAGTGAAGAGATAAATAATGGGTGTAATGAAAAGGAAGATATTAAGTGTCCAGATGATTTAAGAAATAAGGTGAATATATTATTGAATAAGCATTCAGAATTAATTGGGTCGAAGTCGAGAATTGCCACGGGTTATGTGCACAAGTTGGAAGTAACGAATACAGAGCCGTTTAACAATAAAATATATCCTATTCCAGTAGCATATAGGAATAGAGTGAAGGAAGAAATTGAGGAGATGTTACGTGAAGGTGTTATAGAAAACTCCAGTACACATTTTGTGAATCCATTAGTCGTCGTGAAGAAAAATGATGATAGCATTAGGTTATGTTTGGATGCAAGAAAGATAAATAAGCGAACGAAGCCGCAATACAATTGTCCACCAACGATGGAGAGCATATTAGCAAGAATAGGTAACAAGAAAATCTATAGCAAATTAAACTTAAAGAATTCATTTTGGTTGATTCCATTAGCACGAGAACCAAGGAAATATACGGGTTTTTCTGTAGAAGGAAGAATATATCAATTTAGGGTGGTCCCGTTTGGTTTGTCCTCGAGTACGGCTGCATTGGTGAAGGCGATGCAGAATATTTTGGGACCGTATGAGGAATTTTGTATCCACTACGCGGATGACGTGTTAATATTTAGTGATAGTGTGGAACAACACTTTGTTCATTTAGAAAAAATATTATTAGAATTAAATATAGCAGGTTTAAAGTTAAATTTAAAGAAGTGCGAATTCTTTCAACATAAAGTTAAATTTCTGGGATATCAAATCAGCACGAAGGGCATAGTTATAGATAAAAATATGATTGAGAAATATAGATTAAAAGGACCCAGATTTAAGAATAGAAAGGGGGAGGCTAGAAATAAATAAGCTTAATTGACCCATGCAAAGACAGATGAATAGATAAAAGGAAATGTAAAATAAATTATGAATAGGTATACATAGAAAAATAGAATAGGATTTGAATATAAGAATAGGTATAGGTATAAATAGTAGAGTATAATAGGACATAGACATGAGATAGATAAAATGTAAATATGAGTTTAATAAAGAAAAAGAGTTGGATTTCAGAATGGAAACAAAAATATAATAATTTCATACCAATGTGAGTCTAAGTTCACGTTGGGCGCCAAAAAGGACATTGATATGAAATTCTATATTTTAATTTGGGGGAATTATGCTGTGATAAGGGGTTGGTTAAGGGTGCACGTTATAGTAAAGGTCGTTCGTGAATGAGTAATTAGAATAGTCAGCAGAAAACTACACTTATTTAAGGAGATAATTAAAAAATAGACATAGTTTGTAGATAGTAAGTAGTCAACACCCTGTATATAGAGTAGAGATAGTTTTGGGCGACGCAGGTAAACATAGGAAGACGCATAGTTAGCGTAGGAATGAGAAATACATGTATTAAGTAGATAGTAAATATTAAATACCCTGTAGATAAAGTTTAGTTAATTTAGGTAAAATAAATAAGGATATTTTTCAGTAGAAGCACGCGTATATTGAGAAATAAATGATAAAGTGTAATTAGACACGCATTAAGAAGAAGAGTTCCAGACGATTAAATTGGTACGGATATAGAAATAGAGTTTCAGGTAGTTAATATAAATGCGTACAAAGATCTAACCATTTTGATAAGAGAAATGATTAAAAATTGTGTGAATCGTATGTAAACATGAAAATTTAAAGTCGGGTTGCATCAGTTGTTTATAGAAAAGCAAGTAATCTATCAAAATACAGCATGTTGACAATGAAAGACAGCTGCGGGCAGGTTGTGATTATGGGAAAACGTGGAGCATTACATCAGAAACTGCTCGAAATAAAATTATTTGATTGGTCAGAGACAAGCGACGAGTTCTAGACCAAACCCACGGGTGGAGTGGGAATTCGAAATTATATTAGCAAGCACCTTGATAAGAAAGGCAGTGTTGAACTCAATGAAGGCAAGTGCATTGCCATTAAAGAATGTAGTACGTAATAAGTATAAAAGTGAAAAATAAAATGAGTGCGAATATGAAGATTACAATTGCCGTTTAAACGGTTTCGAGGTCTGAGGGAAATAGACTAGGATTCTGATGTTAAGAAAAAAATTCAGTAATACAATTTAAATGTCAAGGGGAAAAGAAGAATAATACAATCTTGAAGTACCGGGGTGAAACAAACTACAATTTTAAGTCTGGGGCAAGAATGATGAAAGTCTAAGTTTGAAGAATTGAAATAAATTGGGGTATATAATTTAATGGTGGTGGTCCATAATGTAATAATTTGAATGGAATCCAGAATTGGGGAAGATCATTTTTATTAAAAGCGTCGATGTGAAAAAGATAAAACCAGGTCAGATTTTTAGTTATAAGACATTTGTTTCTCTATATGAATTTTTTATTTTATTTTAATATTGAATTTGCTAAATATGATATGCTTGTGAAGAAGTCAACAAAAGAGGTTGCATACGCATTGAATGAGTAATATGAAAACAGGTTTAGAATATTCTACACTTTGTTAGCAAAGATAATAAATTTTCTTTGGTGACTTTGGGTTTTTGAGTACATACTAGATGGTTGTTAATAAATGAAATTTATAAGAAATGTATTACAAATAATTTCAAAAGCTGTACATAACATATTGGTTTCATTATATAAAATCTAAATTTACTGAATTTTATAATTGCAAATAAATGCTAGCCGAGGTCATAAGATTTAAATAGTAGCAAGGCGGAGCCACAAGTTGAATAGGAAAGAGATAACCTGCAAAGCGGTAACGTATCGAATTTTGCCATTGGTAGATAGAGTTGTTTAAAGATAAAGTCCAGTTGATAGCAATATTAAGAAAACAGCTGGAGGAGGAGATAATTACACTTAATCGTGAATATTAAAATGGTGGTCCAATAATTTAGAGTACGTAGCAAATAAATATAACAACCCAACGTAGGTGCATGATGAGTATTTAATATCATAGCAATATATATATATATATATATATATATATATATATATTGCTATGCACTAACTGGAACTCTCGATCCCCGATGTTGTTCCGTCCAATAAATACTTGAGATGATAACGCCGTACTCGGTATCAATGGCGTATTCTACTTAACTCCACCTAATCAAATTTCACTCCCACTAATTTTATTATTCTACCACGGCTAGCTTTTATTTAAATTATAAAATGAAGTTAAATAATTCCATATAATGAAAAGAAATATAATGTACAGGTTTTGAAAATTATTAAAGTACACTTTTCAATCAATCAATATTGTAAGTCTTATTTATCTCAAAAATCATATGCTTTGCAATCAATCTAAAGTCACCAAAAACTATTCTTTTTTTTTTATCAAAGAAGCCTGGAACGTTCAAAACCCCTTTATTATATTACGTACTTCCAACGTATGCAAAGTTCGTTTCTGAATCTATTACACTAGTTTATCTTAATTAGGCAAATTCAATATTCAAATTCAAATAGAAAAAAAAAGTCTTACAACTAAAAAGATCTAACCTGGTCTGTTTACTTCGTGCTTCTTTATTTCTTTCTTGCAACTCAAAATTGTACCAAGATTATCAACGCATCCATTATCAACTAACATCAATTAGAATTTTCCATGCATTATTATACCATCCATTTGGATAATTAACATCGTATTCGAAATTATCCTCCACCAATTCGAAATTATTATATACCCATTTTGAAATATTATCTACTGAATTATGCACCCCTTTGGCATTTATCTATCCTCAAATTATTATTTATTGTCATCCGCCTCAGACTTAGATTTATCCTCGTCAAACTTAGAATTATTGTCATCCGCCTCAAACTTAGATTTATCCTCGTCAAACTTAGATTTATTATCGTCCAACTTAGAGCCCTATTATTATTATATTTTAGTTTAAATAAATTCCCCAAATTCTACTTACGTTAATCGGCAATAGAAATTTTCATATTCGTAGCACTATCTGTCACTATACAATTTTACTATTAAAATATTATTATTACGCGTTACTCTTAGATTCAGAGTAACACAGTTTTGGCCTTGTTGAGTTGAAACTGAGCCACGTTATCATTGCTCGCTGTTAATATATGGGTATATCCCCCTTTGTCTGTGGGCTTGGCTTACAAGTCCGTTGCTAATCTTAACCAATAAAGTCTTTGTATTTCCTACACTTAAAGTGGTTTTCTGATGTAGCATTCTTGGCTTTTCGAGTAATCGTTATTTGCTACAGATGCTTTGTTATCAGACCATGCGGTGTTTTGAGTAAATAATCGCTTTTCCATATTATACCAAAATACCTGATGCAATTCGATTTTCAAGTATATTTATTTATCTACGCATCCTTGATTACCTTTACTATTAAAAATTGTTAATTGTTTCTACGCACTTACAAAGCTTTGCTAAGCTTTATCTCTTATCTCCGTATTATGTTACGATTAATTCGAATCCTTTTCAATGCGTGTTTAATTACATGAACTATGCATACTTCTAAATACGTGTGCTTCTACTGAAAAATATCATTGTTTGCATTACCTAAAATTACTAAAGCTCTATATACCGAGTGTTAAATATTTGTTATTTACCTAATGCATGAATTACTTATTTCTATGCTAACTATGCGTCCTATTGTTATAAGATGTGTCTATTTGCGTCGCTTAAAACTACTTATACTCTATATACAGGGTGTTAAATGCTTACTATTTACAAACTATCCCAATTACTCAATTTTCTACTAAATAAATGCAGTTTTCTGCTTCCTATTATAATTTATGGTTCCTGCACGACCTTTGCTATAAAATACACCCTTAAACAACCCCTTATCACACACACACACACACACACACACATATATATATATATATATATTTATATATATATATATTTGTTGTAGTTGCCCCCTCACTTGTTGTAGTAGGATGTAATAAACGTTCTACTTAACACCACCGCTCTATGTTTCTCTCAAATTAATCTTTTACTTTTATTATTATGCCACGGCTACCCCTTTTTAATTTACACAGAGTGCACAACGTTACGATAATCAATTTTCTTTTAACCCCTTTATGATTACCTGTTTGAATTGATAAAACGAAGTCAATCAACATTCATATAATGAAAGGAAATAATATTTAATCAATTAATATCATATGGATTATTTATCCCAAAATTTATGTACTTTTAATTCAATACAAAGTCACCAAAAACAACACCTTTTTACAAAAAATCAGGAACGTTCGAGACCTTTTTATGATTTATTACTAAGTTTAAACATATGCAATGTTCCTTGTTGACTCTTTACAAGTTTTGGATAAGTTGAATAAATTCAGTACTAAATTTTAAATTGAAAAGATGCCTTAAAACTAGGTAGGTCTGACCTGCTTTGTTTCGTGTTGTGGATCAACACCCCTTTACTGTCTTTAATCGAATACCGATGCTCTGCTTTGTCGAACCAATATTTTAGTACAGTTACCAATTGCTTTCCAAAAATCACCTCTGTGCTTTGTTGTATATCTCTCTGCCTATGCTTTGAATCTCTTAACCAATTTCTACTCACGTTTTCTAAAAAAAAACGGCAAAAACTCTTAACACAATTTTCATGTAGCACTGTTTTCACTATATTATAAATTTAGTTTATTTGACGCATAGATTTCTGGTTAAAAGTGATGTGAATTCAACCTGCTTCAAGTGGAAACTGAGCTGTCTTATCACCGGTGGGCGTTAAATAGCTTTTCCCACTACCTCCAGATTGGGTTTCCAAGCAGTTTTGCAGATTGTCGCGGCCAACCAGGTTTTCTTTAATATTCCCTGTATTTTTAAGCTGTTTCAGATGAAATTCCTTCAGATTTCCATGTGATGGTGTTTATTTGCGATCTTTGATACATTATAATTTGTTATCGTGGCCAAACTTTCAACTTACGTTTGTTGTTTTGTATAGATAACGCTTTTGGATAATTGTACAAAAATAAATGATGTAACTCTAGTGCTGTTTTCGTTCATGTATTTATTTATTTATTTATGCGTTTTCTTATCAAAGCGCTCATGATTCCAGCATAATTGCATGGAGATTTATCAGGTTTCATCTTATCTTCTGCGTATTTTATCTTATAAACTTGTAAAACACTTCTCAACGTCGTTTAATTACATGTACGGTTATTTCTTTGCTGAATACGCATTCTATTGTTGAAAGATATGCTTACTGGCATCGCTTAAAGCTAATTACGGTCTATATACAGGGTGTTAAATGCTTGCTATTTACATAATGTACGAATTACTTATTTTTCTGCTAAATAAATGCAGTTTTCTGATTCCTATTGCTATCTATAGTTACTACACGACCCTTACTATTCAATACACCCCTAAACAACCCCGTATCACAGCAACATATATTGCTATAATAATAGGTTAGTTTAGGGGTAGGTTAAGTTATAGGGGTCGTAGAATAAATAAAAACAACTTCCAGTTTAAGAAAAGCACATAATTCCAGAAATTATAAGAGTAAATCGGTCACTCTACATATTGTTAATTGAGAGCACACTGTATATAAAGTACACGGGATAAAATGCATAAAAACAGAAATATCTAAGAGTAGTTTATAAGTAAAGATAAGATTTGAAAACGCAACAAATTGCATCAAAATTAAATCACCGAGAAACCTATATGAATTGTCATTACAAATATTTAACAATTGCGTTAAAAATATCATCATACACGCAATCTAAATTATTAATTATTAGAAAATCGTACGTGACAGGAAGAAATCACATTTGTCAAAAATCCAATATTATGTAGAAATAAACAAGCACCAGGCTATTCAGTTTAGATAATAATAAATAACAAACATTCAAATACGTGAGTTAATAAAAGGTGAAAGTTGGAAATTACCACGATATGCGGGAGGAGAACGTGACTGGCAAGGCATGCATTCGAATATTTGAACTAAATAATTGGTGAAAATTCCAAGGTATGCGAGATAAAGCCGAAGTGTCATCCCAGAACGTAAATAAGCCAATGAAAAGCAGGTGGAGGTACGGCTTTATATACGATAATGATGAAGCAACAAGTTAGTATACATTCAAACTGGGCTACAACTATGTTCAAAAGTACTACGAATTTACGGAACCAGTGAAGTAAAATTAAAGTAAAATTAGATTTGAAAAGTGTGTGAATTTATGCAACGAAAATAAGCCGATCTATTAATAGACGTAAGTAAAACGACTTAATTAAAAATCCATTTCTAATGTTAATAAAACAGGGCTTTAATACCTACATTTAAATTGGATTCTAATACCTACATCGAAATTGTTCTAATACCTACATGTAATTTGGATTTTAATGTCAATCTGGATTTTCATACCTACATTGAAATTGTGTTAATACACATGAAATTTGGAGTGGAATTTCAATCTGGATTTTAATATCGATTTTAATTTCAATCTGGACTTTAATTTTGGTTTTGATTTCGATTTTCAATTGAAGATAGTTTTAAAATCAAAGTACTCTAATTTGGACATATTCAAACTTGGTACGAAACAATTCATGGGGATGCAGATCACAGACTAGGAAGGAACTACAGAACCCATTCCAGGTTAGCAATCTTAATACACTTTACTATTGAAAACTGTTTCTAATTCAATATTTATCATTTTTGTATTTGTAAGAGTCAACAAAATATAAAAGGGTCATTTAACAATTTATGATAAAGAGAATAGGTATCTTGGAACGTTCAAAGGTACCTAAATAAGTAAAAAGATAGTTTTGCTATATATGTAAATATTCTGTAAAAAGGGGAAAATTTTGAGAGTTTTAAATATTTAATCATTATATTGTGTATTGTAGAATTGCTTTATTTAATTAAATAAGCTAGTCAGGGCAAAAACCCTAATTTAACATTTCACATCATAGGGGCTTGATTGTTCAGGGGGAATATCACAGCAATATATATATATATATATATATATATATATATATATATACAGGGTGAGTTTTTAGTGTGGCAACGGTCGATAACTCCGTTATTATAAAAGCTACGTAAACCAAATTTGGAGGCATATTAGGCATGCCTAAAGTGCACATTTTAAAAATATTTGGAAGCATACAGGGTGTTTCAGAATTCCAGGGCATATTACACTTATATTTTTTTAAATGGAACACCCTATATATTATTACATTTTTGAAAAGCCCATAAAAGAGCTTTAATTTGATATCAAATTGTATCTGTCTATTCCTTTTAGTTTTTGAGATATTCAACTGGTTTTAGAAAAAATGACCCCGATTAGATACATTGCCACTGCATTAATACACAACGTATGTTAATTTTCAAAATGTAGAAAATTTTACCATATACCAGAGTATATTTGTAAATATCACTTTTTTGAAATTTCTTCCCAGTATACAGGGTGTGTCAGGTTTCGCAAAATGCAATTTTTTATTATTTTTTTTTAAATGGCACCATACCAATTTTATTGCTACAATGGATAGTTTATTAACTGTCCTTTCATTTTTGTTAAGCATTCCCTATACCTAAATCCATTACTTTCTGAGATATTTTTGATTTTCTTCAAATTTTATGAATGTTTTTAATTTACATAACTAAAAATAACTTACTATTGGGGAATATTATAAAACAATTAATACATATTGATTAACAATCAACTACACTTATCCAATAACAATTTTCACTAAAGATATAACAACCTACAATGATACGTTATCAACAGCATTCTGTCAGATCAACGATATGCATTTTATAGAAAATGTTCAAGCAGGAAATCAGGCAGGCTTTGAAAAAAATAACTATTACATGTAAAGTGTCACTTAGATTTATTAATTGTAGTGTGTTGTCATGTAACAGGATATCTCTCTTGGTATATTCTTGATGCAAGTAGGAAATTTTTTAAACTTGCTCCCCAAATCATATTTATTTGTTCTTCCACTGTAAAATTCATTTTGAAAACTCCTTCAAAGATTACATTTAAAACAGAACTGATAATGTGTTAAATGACAACACACTACAATTAATAAACCTAAATGACATTTTGATTGTAATTGTTATTTTTTTCAAAGCCTGCCTGATTTCCTGTTTGAACATTTTCTATAAAATGCATATTGTTGATCTGGCAGAATTCTGTTGATAGCGTATTATTGTAGGTTGTTATATCTTTAGTGAAAATTGTTATTGGATAAGTGTAGTTGATTGTTAATCAATATGTATTAATTGTTTTATAATATTCTCCAATAGTAAGTTATTTTTAGTTATGTAAATTAAAAACATTCTTAAAATTTGAAGAAAATCAAAAATATCTCAGAAAGTAATGGATTTAGGTATAGGGAATGCTTAACAAAAATGAAAGGACACTTAATGAACTATCAATTGTAGCAATAAAATTGGTAGAGTGCCATTTAAAAAAAATTTAAAAAATTGCATTTTGCGAAACCTGACACACCCTGTATACTGGAAAGAAATTTCAAAAAAGTGATACTTACAAATATACTATGGTATATGGTAAAATTCTCTGCATCTTGAAAATTAAGATAATTTGTATTAGTGCAGTGGCAATGTATCCAATTGGGGTCATTTTTTCTAAAAACAGTTGAATATCTCAAAAATTAAAAGGAATAGACAGATACAATTTGATATCAAATTAAAGCTCTTTTTATGGGCTTTTCAAAAATGTAATAATATATAGAGTGTTCCATTAAAAAAAATACAAGTTTAATATGCCCTGGAATTATGAAACACCCTGTATGCTTCCAAATATTTTTAAAATGTGCACTTTAGGCATGCCTAATATGCCTCCAAATTTGGTTTACGTAGCTTTTATAATAACGAAGTTATCGACCGTTGCCACACTAAAAACTCACCCTGTATATATATATATATATATATATATTTTATTGTAACGGCCTTCTTTTTATACGATTGTGTTGAAATTAGCAGGTTTTAGGTCGGCTGGTAATAAAGAAAACTCTTTTTAATGGCCTAAATTTTCGCATATATTTTTATGCTTGATCACAGGCAATAACTAAAATGTACAAACTATTAACAAACTACTAAAGTGAATAAAATAACTACTTACAGTGAGGGTATTTACATTAGCTTATTCTGAAGAATTTTTAGAACAATTTTCTTTAATAATTAAAAAGAAATAATGTGTATATATAAAAATTTGATGAAATAAAATATTGGTTTGATAGAAGTAAAAGTCAATTTTGATTAAATGATTTTTATATATATCTTGATCTTTTTTGTTTAACTTGCATGTGTGTATGTATGTTATGTATATAATAATTTTTTTTTGTTTTAATTTTTAATATGATACATATAATAGCGTCCTCATGTGTATGTTTATATTAGGAGGAGGGTGAATATTGAATGTATCATATTGTTTGGTGTTTTGTGTATTGTGAGTATTTGTTTTGTGTGTGTGTGTGTGTATGTGTGTGTGTGTGTGTGATGTGTGTGTGTGAGAGAGAGAAAGGGAGAGAGAGAGAAGTAGTGGGTTTGTAGGTGTGTGTGTGTGTGTGTGTGTGTATGTGAGTGTGCTTTTTATTATAGTTAGATATACTTAAGAATGCACTTGTATTTATTTTGTGTGTGTGTGTGTGTGTGTGTGTGTGAGAGAGAGAGAAAGGGAGAGAGAGAAGGAGTGGGTTTGTAGGTGGGTGGGTGTGTGTGTGTGTGTGTGTGTGTGTATGTGAGTGTGTTTTTTATTATAGTTAGATGTACTTAAGAATGCACTTGTAAAATCAATTCTTAGACTTATTGTTCTTTATATTTTTCTTTAAAGTTTAAAAGGTATGAGTATATACTGCTCAGATTATCAATATCACTTTTTGTATTTAATGAATTTGAATTTCTATAAATATGGCACATTTCTAAAAATGTTCTTTTAAATGAATTTGAATTTCTATAAATATGGCACATTTCTAAAAATGTTCTTTTAAATTTGTTAATTTCTATTTGTAAAATTTGTGGATTATTGAAATTTATTTTATGTTCATCATTAAGTGTGTGTATTGCAAGGGCACATGCTTTAGGTTTAACTTTTATATCGCTTTTATGTTGTATGATTCTTTGTTTTAAATTTTAAGATGTTTGGCCAATATATGAACGATCACAATCTAAACAATTTAATTTATAAATTACATTTGTTTGTTGCAATTCATTGGTTTTGTCTTTAAGTTTGGAAAATAATTTATTTATAGAATTTACGTTTTTTTTTAGTAATGTTGATATTAAGGTTTTTAAAGATGTTAATAATTTTATGTCCAATGGGATCCAACTTAAGTCCGATCATAGCAGAAATTATAATGAATACACTTTTAGATAAAATCATACCTAATCTTACATTTAAATTACCATTTATCAAAAAATTTGTAGACGACATACTAACCGCTATTCCAAAAGATAAAATAGACTACACCTTAGAAACATTCAACAAATATAACGAAAACATAAAATTCACAATAGAAACTGAAAGTAACAACTCGGTACCATTTTTAGATACTCTTGTTATCAGACAAAACAATAATCAAATAATTACTGACTGGTATATCAAACCCACTAGCTCTGGACGCTATATAAATTATCACTCTTACCACTCATTTGATATAAAAATTAACTTTATTTTAGGATTAAAAAATAGAATTAAACATATATCACATCCTACTTTATACCAAAAGAATTTAAAAATACTGAATAAGCTTTTAAAAAATAATAACTACCCTAATTCTTTAATAAACAATTTATTATACAACCAAGGACATAGACAAATTACCAAAAATAAAGAACTTGATAATACAAACAACAACATCCATAACCAAATCTATAAATCTCTTCCATACATACAAGGACTGACACATAAAATTATTAACATATTTAAAAACCTTAATATCAACATTGCTAAAAAAAACGTAAATTCTATAAATAAATTATTTTCCAAACTTAAAGACAAAACCAATGAATTGCAACAAAGAAATGTAATTTATAAATTAAATTGTTTAGATTGTGATCGTTCATATATTGGCCAAACATCTCAAAATTTAAAACAAAGAATCATACAACATAAAAGCGATATAAAGTTAAACCTAAAGCATGTGCCCTTGCAATACACACACTTAATGATGAACATAAAATAAATTTCAATAATCCACAAATTTTACAAATAGAAATTAACAAATTTAAAAGAATATTTTTAGAAATGTGCCATATTTATAGAAATTCAAATTCATTAAATACAAAAAGTGATATTGATAATCTGAGCAGTATATACTCATACCTTTTAAACTTTAAAGAAAAATATAAAGAACAATAAGTCTAAGAATTGATTTTACAAGTGCATTCTTAAGTACATCTAACTATAATAAAAAACACACTCACATACACACACACACACACACCCACCTACAAACCCACTCCTTCTCTCTCTCCCTTTCTCTCTCTCTCACACACACATCACACACACACACACACAAAATAAATACAAGTGCATTCTTAAGTATATCTAACTATAATAAAAGCACACTCACATACACACACACACACACACCACCTACAAACCCACTACTTCTCTCTCTCCCTTTCTCTCACACACACACACACACACACATCACACACACACACACACATACACACACACACACAAAATAAATACTCACAATACACAAAACACCAAACAATATGATACATTCAATATTCACCTCCTCCTAATATAAACATACACATGAGGACGCTATTATATGTATCATATTAAAATTAAAACTAAAAAAAAATTATTATATACATAACATACATACACATGCAAGTTAAACAAAAGATCAAGATATATATATAAAATCATTTAATCAAAATTGACTTTTACTTTTATCAAACCAATATTTTATTTCATCAAATTTTATATATACACATTATTTCTTTTAATTATTAAAGAAAATTGTTCTAAAAATTCTTCAGAATAAGCTAATGTAAATACCCTCACTGTAAGTAGTTATTTTATTCACTTTAGTAGTTTGTTAATAGTTTGTACATTTTAGTTATTGCCTGTGATCAAGCATAAAATATATGCAAAATTTAGGCCATAAAAAGAGTTTTCTTTATTACCAGCCGACCTAAAACCTGCTAATTTCAACACAATTATATATATATATATATATATATATATATATATATATATATATTTCAGGTAGTTTTTTACACAAGGTAAGTTGATAAATATTAACGTATTACAATTAATAAGAAGAAATAATTCAGACTTTTATGCAAAGCCAAAATGATAATTTCAATTCGAGCTAGTAATTGAAAGCAGGAAAATATAAGGTCTTGGACAGGATTTGAACCTGCATCTCAGTCTTGCCGGGACCGTGCGTTTACCAATTACGCCACCGAGACCGATGACTATAATTGGGAAATTTACAAATCTAAATCGTGTACAGAACCATACATAAACCTAACTGTCAATTACGTTTAGCATTTTTGTCAATCAGATCTGACATTGTCAAGTTTTTTGACTTATGTCAGATATAGACAGGAAGCAACGCTTAAAATTACGGCTATAAGCCAAGTATTAAATATATAAATATTTTAGGTAGTTTTTTTTACACAAGGTAAGTTGATAAATACTAACGTATTACAATTAATAAGATGAAATAATAACTTAGACTTTTATGCAAAGCCCAAATGATCATTTCAAATCAAGCTAGTAATTGAAAGAAGGAAAATATAAAGTCTTGGACAGGATTTGAACCTGCATCTCAGTCTTGCCGGGACCATGAGTTTACCAATTACGCCACCGAGACCAATGACTATAATTGGGAAATTTACCAATCCAAATCGTGTACAGAACCATAAATAAACCTAACTTTCAATTATGTTCAGCATTTTTGTCAATCATATCTGACATTATCAAGTTTTTTGACTTACGTCAGATATAAACAGGAAATAACACTCAAAATTAGACTGTATGCCAAGTATTAAATATATAAATATTTTAGGTAGTTTTTTTTATACAAGGTAAGTTGATAAATACTAACGTATTACAATTAATAAGATGAAATAATAACTTAGACTAGACTTTTTTATGCAAAGCTCAAATGATCATTTCAAATCAAGCAAGTAATTGAAAGAAGGAATAAATATATATATATATATATATATATATATATATATATATATAGACACACACACACACACACACACAGTGCGACCGCAAAGTCCGGATCCCTAATAATAAAAGAAAACAACGTATTTTTAGGAAAACTCCAAAAGAACATCAATTTTAGTTTTTTCTTGCGATTTTATTGCTTCTAGTTTTAGCTCTGTAGATTCATCCCCTAAGGTAGGGTAAAATCATTAAATAGCAATAGGTTCAAGTGACATATCATTAGAAAGCCTATTTTATCGTCTTTTCAAAAATGTCGTTTTAATCTTCCTCGATTAGTTTCCGAGAAATTAATTTTTTGAAAAATTAAGTTTACTAATGCAATAAATAAGTACAATCACAAATTATTTAATCAATCATCAACCAAATACGTCTCAAGAAATTAAAATTAAATTAAATGTTCAAATTGCCACTCATTTACTTCTTGACAGTAAGCAATTCTATTTAAAAATTCCTGAAGAACATTGTTTATTGTATCTGCCTCTATAAGACGAATTTCTTGAGTTATTCGCCGTTTTAAATCGTCAAGATTTTCTGGCCTTGTGATATAAATTTTAGATTTTAAATAACCCCACAGAAAAAATCAAGTGGGGTAAGATCTGGCAATCTAGCTGGCCACTCTATTGGCCCTCGCCTGCCAATCTATCTACCTGGAAGGTTAGCATCTAGAAATTCACAAACATAACGTGCGAAATGAGGCGGTTCACCATCTTATTGAAACCAAACCCTATTAAGGAGATCAGGATTCTCTTCATCGGGTTCAAGTGTAACAAGAGCAGGTAGTAAATCAATTTGAAGGAAATTGAGGTATATTTCTCTAGTGAGGGTGCTATCAAAAAAGCATGGTCCTAGTATCCTTTCACCTGTTATTCCTACTCACACATTTACCTTTTGAGGGTATAGAGTGTGCGTTCTCGCATCCAGTAAGGGTTCTCTCAACTCCAGTAATGACAATTTTGTCGATTAACGTCTCCATTTACAGTGAAAGTTGGCTCGTCGGAAAATACAATGAGATGATAAAAATTCGGATTATTTGCTTGCATGTGCATAACCACTTCACAAAATTACAGTTGTCTATCACAATCGTCTTCGTTCAGTTCTTGAACTGTTTGAATTTTGTAGGGATGAAACTTTTCCTTCTTTAGAATCTTACGCACTGAACTCTGGCTAATTTCGTTTTCCACAGCAAGTGATTGTGTCAACAAATGTGGATTCTCTTCTACTTTCAAAAGAACTAACTTAATATCATTATTGGCTTTTGGACATACCAGTTTTAGGCACATCTTTTACACTACCAGTTTCCAAAAAATTTTTGGCTATTTTTCCAACCGTTGAACGCGTTATTTGACAATTTGAGTATTTTGCATTGAACAATGTGCACACATCATTGTGAGTCCTTGTAAGATTATCATAACCAAGATAAATTAAAATTTCAATCCTTTGAGTTTCGGTTAAATTAACCATAATTTCGAAACATCAAACTACACTGAACGAATGCAAATTCTACGAATTTTAACAGTTTTGTTGATGATCTGTCGTTTATTGAAACAACTAGTTTAACAGTTAAATGCAGTAGGTAACTAGACATTTTTTGAATAAAAGGTTAGTATTAAATGCAAATGGAGGGTCAGATCGGTTTTTATATTAGTTAACTTAATTCTTAGAAAAATCAATATCTCGTAAAGTACTTGACGAAGATTAAAAAGTAAGACATTTTTGAAAAGAGGACGAAATAGGCTTTCTAATGATATGTCACTTGACACCAATTGCTACTTAAGATTTAAAGGGTTGATTTCACCCTACCTTAGGGGATGAATCTACAAAGCTGAAACTATAAGCAATAAAACCGCAAGAAAAAACTAAAATTGATGTTTTTTGGAGTTTTCATAAAAATACGTCGTTTTCATTTTATTATTATGGATCCGGACTTTATGGTCACACATATATATATATATATATATATATATTTAAAATTATATAATTTATTGAGGATTGCAGCAATTATGGAAGTCTACTCTTTATTCTATAACTCGAGCTTTCGAGAATTTATTTTTTTTTTTTGAAGATTATATATATATATATATATATATATATATATATATATATATACATCATTTGTACAATTCTACAAAATATTTTCTAGCATTCTTGGAAATTTAGATTTATATAAATACACATTACATCAATAAACTGTTTCGTATCTTGCAAATTAATATAATTTATTTTTCTTCCAGATGTCTCAACCCTACACCTTGGGTCTTTTATCATGGTTAGCTATAACAGAAAGATACATAGATCTATATTTACGTATTTTTACTATTACCTTAAAACGAAATATTCGCACACACAATTAATTTTCAAATACGTATTGATTACACTGTATCAGTAATTAGGATATTTATCAATTAAATTTGTCAACACTATTTAAAATTATAAATAACTCACGTACACTATACATTAAATTATTAATGTTTTTTACAATACCACCAATTTAGACAAATTTATTTACATATAGGTAGGCTAATATTGTTCGTCACAAACGTTAAATTAATATTCATTTTATCCGAAACGATTGTTACAATTTTAGCAAGATAATCGTATGGTTGTTATCTGTTTTAACCAGTTAATTACACTGAAACTTATTTCTTAGAATTAATATTAATACTATATGTAGAAATTATGAATCAGTGTTTATTGTCGTGTTTTATTTAATTATATTATAGCATATTTTACTTATTTTTTAATATCAGTCTTTTCATTAACTGCAATAGGGGTTTTTGCTATATAAATCATTTCAAGTACTTCTCGTTTTTTTTTTAAATTTCAGTTTTTAAAATTTTTGTTTGGTTAAAATCAAAATTATGCTTGGCTGTTGTTGCATCATGCTTAGTAAGTACTGTCTGATTTTTCTTAACGTATTTATAACTATTAAGGCGTTTTTCAAGGTGTTGTGAGCTTTGTCCAATATATACATGTTTACAGTTTGTCTGAGGCGGAATTTTATATATGGAGTGTTTTTCTATTTTTCGGTACTTGATCTTTCAGTTTATTAAATAAATTATTGATCAAATTAAAGCTTTTGTGTGCTATTGCTAGATTAAATTTTTTGAACAGATTTTGTAATTTCTCTAAAAGCTCGGGTAAATATGGTAGTGATATGTATTTTAATTTTTTATCATCTGCTATATAATTCTCAGTTGAAATATTGTTGTAGAATTTACATATACGTTTTTTAAAAATTTTATTAATTAAGTTTTGCGGATAGTTATTATTTTGAAGTGTGTTTTTAGCTTTCTTAATAGCTTCATATCTAAATTCCGCATATGATAATTTGATTGTACTATCTGCTAGACCAATTATGACCAATTTTTTTTTTGAGCTAAAGGTTTGGTAAAAAGTTTATGTACCTGCCTGACCACATTGGTTTTGTATACCATTTGCTTTTAATTTTGTTTTTATTTCGACACAATGTCATATCTAGGAAATTAGATTTTTCATTTATTTCGTATTCAATTGTGAACTGTAATTTGCTAGGGTAGTTAATAAAAAAAATTTAAAAAAGAATTAAGATTATGTTGAATTCACACAAATGTGAATATTTCATCAGAAATGTCCTGGCAGTACAAAAATTCCCCAGTAAATCTTACCAAAAGCACATTTTTACACCAACATAGTATTTTTAAAGGAGCAGGAGTCTTTAACTAAAGTCATCATTAGATATTGTTGTGTATTTTAATAAAAGACAATTCATTGAATACAGTTTAATGAATATTTGAGACCGATAATTACATAAAGAATGTGTGTAATACATACCGGTGTGAAGTTAGCAATAAAATTCTAGCAGTAATTTTTACGAGTAAGAAGATGTATAACTGGCAGTAAAATCCCAGCAGTAAATTTTTCATGCAGACCTTAATGAATACACAAAATACGATTTCAGAAATGGAGTTACACTTACACCTTCCGCCTTCGCACAACTATTGAAATGACCACTCTTAAAGCCCCGGTAGATCCAAATTAATTTTCGACCCGTATGGGTTTTAAAAACCCCCCTTAAATAATAAAGCAAAACAAATCAAATGGCCGAAGGCATCCAATTTCCACTTTAGCACATATATTGTTAAGACCTTCCTTAATCCACCTGCAATAACCAAATTTACTTGCGACCCGTATGGGTATCAAAATCGACGCGTGTACGCTTCAAAAACCATCTTTTAATGATATAAATACGAAAAAAGACAGAAGTGGCAAAAGGCCATCGAGTTACAGCTTCTGCTGTGGCACATATATTGTTAAAACATTGCTTAATGCACTTGCAAAAACCAAATTTACTTGCGACCCGTTTGGGTATCAAAATCGACCCGTTCAAGCTTGAAAAACCATCTTTTAATGATATAAAGAGGGAAAAAAATCAGAAGTGGCAGAAGGCCGTCGAGTTACACCTTCCGCTTTGGCACATATATTGTAAAGACCTTCCTTAATGCACCTGCAATAACCAAATTTACTTGCGACCCGTATGGGTATCAAAATCAACCCGTGTAAGCTTAAAAACCATATTTTATTGATATAAATAGGAAGAAAAATCAGAAGTGGCAGATGGCCATCGAGTTACACCTTCTGCTGTGGCACATATATTGTTAAAACCTTACTTAATGCACTTGCAAAAACCAAATTTACTTGCCACCCGTTTGGGTATCAAAATCGACCCGTTCAATCTTGAAAAACCATCTTTTAATGATATAAAGAGGAAAAAAGTCAGAAGTGGCAGAAGGCCATCGAGTTACACCATCCGCTTTGGCACATATATTGCTAAAACCATCCATAATGCACCCGCCAAAACCAAATTTACTTGCGACCCGTATGGGTATCAAAATCGACCCGTGTAAGCTTCAAAAACCATCTTTTAATGATATAAATAGGAAAAAAATCAGAAGTGGCAGAAGGTCGTCGAGTTACACCTACCGCTTTGGCACATATATTGTTAAGACCATCCTTAATGTACCTGCAATAACCAAATTTACTTGCGACCCGTATGGGTATCAAAATCGACGCGTGTATGTTTCAAAAACCATCTCTTAATGATATAAATAGGAAGACAAACCAGAAGTGGCAGAAGACTATCGAGTTACACCTTCCGCTTTGGCACATACATTGCTAAAACCTTGCTTAATGCACTTGCAAAAACCAAATTTATTTGCGACCCGTTTGGGTATTAAAATCGACCGGTTCAAGCTTGAAAAACCATCTTTTAATGATATAAAGAGGAAAAAAATCAGAAGTGGCAGAAAACCATCAAGTTACGCCTTCCGCTTTGGCACATATATTGCTAAATACATACATAACATTTTCCCCTTTCTTATTAAAGATCTAGTTTCCTAGGAGGCTTTATAACTCTGCCACAACGAGTTGTAAGAAAAAGATAAGGTAGGTGCAGAAGTTGAAATTAAGCTCTGACTGGCTTAATACCATTAGCTTGGCAAAAGGATATAAATTCATTAGAATTAAATGGTGGTCCGTTATCAGACACCAATTCTACCGGTATACCAAATACATAAAAGATATCTTTTAGTTTAGCTATAGTTTCTGCTGCATTAGTATCAGCATTCATTATTTTAACCTCCGCCCATTTGGAATTTTGGTCTACTAATATTAAAAATACAAATTGATGTTTTATGAAGAAATCTATAAACACTCTAAAAAAATTATGCGGGGCTTTACCCCACGATAACTTTATTTTATTATTGGTTGTAAAATTTTGAACTTGTTGACAAGCGTTACATAATGCAATGAATTTTTCTATATCTGCATCCATGTTAGGCCACCAACAATAAGAACGCATAAGCATCTTACTGCGGACAATACCAATGTGTTGTTCATGGAACAATCTTAAGATTTCATCTTGTAATTTTTGTGGTATAATTACTTTATTTCCCCGCAGAATGCAATTCTGCTCGACTGATAGTTCATTGCATCTTTTAAAGTATGGCTTTAGGCTTTCGTCTGAAACCGAATGAGGCCAACCCGAGAGGGTAAGATCAGCTACTTTAACTAGTACTGGATCTCTTTGCACCGCATGAGCAATATTCTCTGTGTTTAAGGAAAATACATTAATTAAGTTGAACGAGTATACAAAATCCAGAATTTCAGATTTATCATTGCACAGTAAGCGAGACAGCCCATCCGCATGGCTGATTGATAATCCTTTTTGTATAGAATATCATACCGATACCCCGAAAGCATAATTGCCCAACGAGTAACTCTCGCTGCTGCCGACGTTGGAATGCCTTTGTCTTTACCGAAAATAAATTGTAACGGTTGATAATCCGTTATCAAGGTAAAGTGACAACCATATACATATTTATGAAATTTTTTTAATGCAAATATTATTGCTAATGCTTCACGTTCTACATTACTATACTTTTTTCAGTAGCCGACAATGTCTTAGATGCAAAAAGTACAGGATTTTCTAAGTTATTTATTTTATGACTAAGGACGCATCCTACACCGTAACTACTAGCATCACATGTGACATATATAGGAAGTTTCGGGTTGTAATGTGTTAACACGCTATCTGATGTTAAAAAATCTTTACTTGCTTGGAAGGCATCTTCGCAATCTTTTGACCAACTACTGGAAAAATTGACACCGGCTTGACACAAATCGTAAAAGGGTTTTAATTTTGACGATAACATGGGAACAAATTTCCCATAATAATTAACTAACCCAAGATAAGCTTTTAATTCCGTTAATGTTTCCGGTACCGGTGTGCTTTTAATCGCACAAACTTTTTCATCTGTTGGTTGAATTCCATTAACGTTAATGACATGGCCTAGGAATCGCACCCTATTTTCAAAGAATCTACATTTTTGCATTTAATTTGACATTAAACTCATCGAGTCTTTCTAAAACTTTTTTTACATTTTCGTAACATTCTTGTAATGACGACCCAAAAATTAAAATATCATGAAGATAACATTTAGTCTTTTTTAATCCTGATAATATGCTATCCATCACCGCTTGGAAGTTCCCTGGCGCTGAGCTAACTCCATAAGTTAACCTTGTATAAACAAAAAGTCCCAAATGAGTGTTTATAACCAACATAGCTTGTGACCTTTCACTAACCTTTAATTGTTGGTAAGCACTCTTTAAATCTAAATTAGTGAAATATTCATGACCACTAAGGCATGCAAAAATACCTTCCGGTAATGGTAATACGCAATGACCACTGTCTAAAGCTGGGTTTAAGGTTTTCTTAAAATTTACACAAATTCTTATTTCACAAGAATTCCTTTTTGGAACCACCACAATGGGACTTGCCCACTTACTAAACTTGATTTTTTTTATTATACCGGACTTTATTAATTTTGACAATTCCAACTTTACTTTTTCTTTTAAATCAAAAGGCATATCATATGCTCTATGAAATACTGGTTGTGCTCCATCTTTTAATTTTAATTCTATTTTGAAATTATTGATGCACGAGTTTGGTTGCTCATTAAAAACATTTTTAAAATCTTCTTTGATTTTTGATTTTAAAGCGACACTTATTTTTTCATTAGATTCATTTATAAGATTCTTTTAATTTAGGACTAGTTTCTGCCATCAACTGACAAAAATCTTTCAACTTGGTTTCTATTGACTGTGACAGTACTAAAATTAATATTTTGTCTCCATCCTGGATTTAATATATTTAACCAGTTTCTACCTAACAATGGAATAAATTTATGACTACTTTTTAGCACTACTAGAAAAACATTTACTACGACATTTTTAAACCTAACAAAAACATCTGTTTCACCTAAGATGATAAATATTTACTAAAATCTTTAACATGCATTACATGCTCCGCAATCGATTTCAAATTGTATTTTGTTACCTGCAACTTCTAATCCCACTTTTTCCGGCTCAATCCTATCTGGTTCTAATGATGACAAAACTCCTAAGACCAAGGAATCAGTTTTATCACTTGACTGATTTTTTCTTCCTCTAATTTATAGACTCTTGAACTTCGACATGCACGACTTGTATGTGCAGATTTTCTACATGTAAAACATTCCCAACCCTTAGCAGGACATTTGCTAGGATCATGTTTGCATATACGACAAAAACAAGGTTTCCAATCCTTTTTTAGACTAATGGACAAATCATTTTGTTTATTTGAACCAGAGCCTTGACCACTGTTAGAGGATTTCTTGACACACCTTTTGACTGACAGCTTATCTAAGCTTTCGTTGACATCCGCCAAATTACTTTCAGTACTTATGGATTTGACTTGACCCTCGGCCAATTCCATTGACAGGATCGTTTCATATGCTTTTTCAAACGTTAAATTTTCTTCGGATAGCAGCTTCGGTTTTATACCATACGACCGTACACCACATACTAACCGGTCTCTTAAACTTTCTGAAAAAAAAAACTACCAAAATTACAGTATTGTGAAAAGTTTTTCAACTTCGCAGCAAATGCTTTTATGTCCTCATTCTGCTCTTGCACAGCATTATAAAATCTATACCGTTCTGAAATTACTAACCGTTTAGGACTATAATAATCAATGAGTGACTTTTTCAATACATCAAATGACTTCGTACTTGGTAGTTCAGGTGCCAGTAAATCTTTTAACACACAATATGATTCGCTCCCTATTAAAGTTAACAAAAGCGGTACCTTCTTATTAGTTTCTATACCATTACAAATGAAGAGTTGTTCTAATCTTTCCATATAAGATGTTATATCTGACGCTTTGGAATTGAACTGTTCTATAGATCCATTCAACAACATTTTTGTTCTGATCACCTTCTAAGCATAAAAATATTTGATCCAAGACCGACTTTACCACAAAAAGTTTTTTTTTTTGAGGTTATGTGCACCACGTTTTAGTAACCTACAAGCACTTGCGTTGTTCGAATCTGGACTCGTCGCCAGTTATACTGTTGTGTATTCTAATAAAAGACAATGTATTGAATAGAATTTAATGAATATTTGAGACCGATAATTACATAAAGTATGTGTGTAATACATAGACCTACAGCCGTGACATTTGACCGTAATTGACACACACGTCTGTTCAGAAACGAACTTAAAACTAAGCATGTTCAGAAAACTATCCTACATACATAACAGATATGTTTATGGAATAGTGCCACCTTTAATTTGAATTTAAATGCCTCTTTAGCTTAAAACCTCCTTGACTTAAATATACTTTTGCGGGGAGCTTCTAAGCTTAATGAAATTTTCAGGAATAGTGCATTTTGGGCTGAAAATGACGAACTGAAGTCAGTTTTGGGCGGCAATAAATAATTGTTGCTAAAATTTTGGTAATAAAAAGTGAGGTTATTTTTTTTCACACCCGTTGTTTTCAGTACGCAATAATATTTAAAGGCTAAATATATTTTCATTCCATGCAGGGTGATCGATATTATTCTAATTCTTGTTAATTTGCAAATAACGAACACATGAAATACTTTGACAGTTACACCGATTTCATAGTATAACTGCATTTTCATGAAGGAAACAAACCACATGCTGTATTTGTTTTTTTACTGCTACTATTTTTATTATTAATGTATACGAAAGAAACTTTTATAAATCGAAATAATTAAATATAAATTTAAAACTTACCCAATCTTAAGATGACAGTGGATGTCAGTTGAAAAACACTATTTGTAGGATGCACAGATCAGTAAGTTTGGATACATCAGAGCTTGCGCACTCCTGGCACTTGACAGTTGCTTGTTTTACCACATATATACTTGCTACACGGAAGCATAGCTGTCGCTAATTATAATAAAGGGTTAAGGATAAAAACGGCTTTACCGGCAAATCTGTCATCGGTCATATGTTTGACAAACTTCATTTTCCATATGAATAATATTTAGAATTTGTGATCACTGTGGTATTAATTTATGATTTGAGTTTAAGATTCAACATTAAATAATGGTGTTTCAATGTTCCATTACTTGTTGTAGTACTAGTGTCACTGTAAAAACTCATTGTTTACCAAAGGATCCTGAGGTAAGTTCTTCAAACATTTCTAAATGATTATAAATTTTAACTAAATGCTAAATTATCCGCAATACACTCTTATTATCATCATAGATGTTAATTTATTTTGGTGTAAGGCTTTAAAATGTTTACAAAATTGTTTGTAATGTGAAGTTAATTTCAATAACAAATATATAGGTTGGTCCATTTCAGTATTTCCAAAGCTATTCTGAATCGATTACTTACATTCTTAAAATTGATTTGCATAAAACCAAACAAATATATCAATACTTAACATTAAAAGTTAAATATCACAGTAAAATTAACTATTGAATATATAACTCTTTTATTACTTATTCAAGAGGTTGACCTTCACCTCGTGCTGGGTTGGATTGAAAAGGATATACATAAGAGCGTAAAGAGTGTAAAATAATTACGCCATTACATATGTCAGGTGATCAAGATTGATAATAAAACTTGTCAATCTTTCTATATATTGAGTATATACCGATTGTCTTAGTTGGTTAGTGGTTACTCCTCCCACTTCGAATATCTTGTAGATGTAATAGGTAGGTATATATGTTACTAAGTTGTTGTGTATCCATTTTCTTATTTATTTCAGCTTTCTGTTTCCGTATATGGTACATTTCTAAAATTAATCTCTTATTATAATTGATTTGTTCTGACAGGATTTTTGGGTTATTCCAATCAATCGTATGATCGAGATTACTCAAAACATGTTCTGCTAATGCGCGGCAATTTTTGTTTCTATGAATATCACTTTCGTGACATGACAGTCAATGTTTTAATAAGATCCTAGTATGTCCAATATCTTTTTGATCACAGCTAAAAGTTAGCTGGTATACCAAATTTGATTGATACAATTTCGGTGTTTTGCTCTTCAATTTACTGTACAATAATGATCTAACAGTATGGTTGTATTTGTATGCTACTCGTACATCGTCTTCTTTAAACTATTTCCCAATTTTATTTGATAGTCCTGTGAGATACGGTAAAACAATATATTTGGTTTCTTGTTGTTTTGGTGTCTGTTAATGCACTGTGTGTGTGTTATATTATTTTCTTGGAGTACGTTATTGATTACTTTATTTGGGTAGCTATTTTGCAACATTATCCATTTTTAACTGTTTTAGGTTTTTTGTATGATGATCTGGGTGTGAGATTTTTAACATTCTATTTCTCATTTGTTTTATTAAATTAATTTTCATTTTATTGGTGTGATCTGATTCATAGTGCATGTATCTATTAGATGCTGTAGACTTTTAGTACCAGTCTAGCTTGATTATGTTTTTTCCCTTATTACTAATGTGTCAAAAAACGGTTCACTGTTGTTGGTTTCTTCTTCAATTGTAAACTGAAGGTATTTGTCATAACTGTTCATAATGTTAAATATTTCTTGACTTCCTCCTTCGCTGGGTACAGCTAGGATTAGGTTATCGGCATACTTTTTAATGAACGGTACTTGGAAACTCAATTTCGGTAGGTTAGTGTCTGATAAGTCATTCATAACAAATTGGGTTAAGATTGGTTTTAGTTTAGACCCCATTGCACAACCAAACGCTTGTATAAACAGTTCTTCATTAAAGACGAAGAAATTGTTATCCATAATAAATTTTATAATGTCCACAAATAGACTTTTACTTCCCTTAAAAACCCTTTTTATTAAGTCCCACTTTTTCTCTAACACCTTTATCACTACTTCTTTTGAAATATTCTTAAATAAATTAACCACATCTAAGGAAATCACTTTAAAACCCTCAGGTATTTTAAAATTGTTAATTAGTTCTGCAAAGTCAAAAGAGTCTTTTATGTAATATCGGTTGTCTTTATTATAAGCACTTTTTAATGTATCAGCCATAATTTTTGCAATGTTGTTAGTTGGTTCTTGTACATCTGCCACGATAGGTCTCACGGGGCACCCTTGTTTATGAATTTTTGGGTTACCGTATAATTTTGGTGCTTCCGAATTATATTGTTTGGCTAGTTTGGCCTATTGCTTATTTAAGTGACCAGATTTTTCTTAGGATGTGATATAGCTATTATTCTTTTTTTCTATTGTTTGGGTTGGATGCTTGTTTAGTTTTTTAAAATTATTAGTGTCTTGTAGAATTACATTCATTTTTTCAATATAATCTGCTTTTTCCATGACTACCGTGACATTGCCTTTGCCCGCTTGTAGGACTATAAGATTGTCATGTGTTTCAAAAACATTTTAGCTTTGTAAATCATTTTATGTAAATCATGTGGTATGTCATTGTAGTTATGGATATGGTTTGTTATTATAGCAGTGATTTTTGATCTATACAAATCTCGTTTAGTTTCATCTATTATCGTTACAGTGTTTTCAATTTCTGGTATTAATGTTTCAAAAACATTTTAGCTTTGTAAATCATTTTATGTAAATCATGTGGTATGTCATTGTAGTTATGGATATGGTTTGTTATTATAGCAGTGATTTTTGATCTATACAAATCTGGTTTAGTTTCATCTATTATCGTTACAGTGTTTTCAATTTCTGGTATTAATGTTTCTAGATTAATATCTTTCTTTGTAGTACTTATACTAAATTTAGGTTCTAGAGATAGCACAGTTTTGACTTCAGCTGGTAGTTCTATGTTTGAAATATTTCTGATCCAATTTTTATATGTTAAAATGGGTTTCTTTTGTATTGCTTCTAGTCTGCTGATTTTGTTTAAATTTTCATTCTTAATTTTTTACAGATTTTGTAATGATATAAACTGTCTGAAATCATATTCTATTATCATGTGTTCAGGTAATATAGTTAGACAATAATTTTTGTAGCTCTAATTTTATTCATGTAACAAGTCATTTGACGATTTGTCTGTGATATCTCTACTCCCATTAATCTAAGTACTAACCTGTTGTTGAATTCGTTTATTTTCCTGTGTTGTTCCAGGCTTTGTATGTGGTCTAAATTATTGACATTATTTTGTATATGTTGTAGGTGTGCTGGCACTAGTTTTTTCCTTTTATATTCCAGTAAAAATATCCTTCTATTTTTTAGTGATGCTATTTTCTTGTTTAGATTTTTCCATCGTATCAATTGGTTAGTAACTGCAGCTCCATAGGCGTTGTTAATGTAATAAAAGAACCTCATCTGTAACATAAATGCAAGGGAAGTCACGGTCGTAACTTTATTAGTACTTAAATTTTCTCAGGGGTTTCGACCTAATTATTAAATATTCAAACAAATTTCTATAACATTTGTTACAGGCGGAAAAGCTACTAAGTATATATTTTTTATTAAAATTATAAAATGGGGGTGGCCTGTAAAACAAAAATTAAAGGGGGGTTACCGGCACTAGCTATCGGAAGGTCGTTGATCATATAGAGGGTTAAAATTTTGCAGAAAGGGCTAAACTAATATATATTATACAACAGAAAAATTTGGCACTTACCTTTCATAAATATTGTGGCTTAATGATAATTACCAAGGGCGCCAGGCAAGTCAAGAATGTCCAAATGTTCGTGCAAAACCTTGAGAGACTTGTCATCCCAAGGAGGACAATTGTTTCTTTTAATCAAATCCTAACTTTTTGACTACTTATGCAACTTTCATGATAAAAACAATAAAAAACTATTGACTTAATCAACGACAAACAAAACTATTTAATTAACAGAGCAATAAACGTGAATCTCTTACATTCGGAAATTCATGGATTTTACTTTAGAAATTTAGATTAAATGGTTGATATGGAATTCTGATAATTTTATGTACATAAGTAATTCCCAAACATTTTATATGGAAGAAAACTTATACTAAAAATTTTACACTAAATTGATCCTACGGTTTATGACCAAAACGTCCTAACAAATAAATTAACTAAAAATTGGTCATGCTACTAACTTAACTATAAAAACTTACTTACTAAAAATCGTCAATTATTTGATGACTTGCCTTCCAATGCAAAACAGCTCTTAAATTGGGGGGAGAATCTCGCTTGTTGCTCTGGATCTTCGCAACTATTAAATAATTCAATGGCACACGAACCCGGCAGAATCTTGTTGATAATATAACTTAACTTGTGCGTCACACACATACAAGCTTTTTATTCTATACTTTATATCACTGATAAATCTGCGAACACATGGGCATCAACTCTCGCAAACTGGAAGAGTTAATTACTTCTTTCCAATTTCACTATCGTGATACTAAGTGCAATATCATATCTGTGATGCCGGAGAACGCTACCCGCAAACTTCTCTGACTACGTTTCTTTCTACCTTTTTACAACAGACAACCCCATTGAAATCTCCGTCTTTTGGTTAAAGCCTTAAGTTATATATTAATCCCTACTCTAACCATTATTTACGTCATATTTCTGTTATCCAATGACTATTAACAGAACCTCCCAAAAACAAGATTTCAGAAACCAAATCCAATCCCTTTCAAGATGAGGGTCACGGATGCAATTATTTTTCTAAGGGTTTAAATATTTTGTATCTTCCTGGAATTTTAATTTAATTGTGGACCATACTTATTGGCGACAGTCGTCTGCCATTAACAAAAGACCGGTTAACCCACTTGAGCCGAAATGGATTTTTAATACAATAGTTGTCCCCAGACTACTTAAAATTACTTGCAATCTTTGAACAAATCAAATTGGAAAATAGTTTAGCTATTTATAATGTTTTATTTCTATAACCCTTGTCAATCAATGAAATTATTAAGAAAACTAAGTTTTACAACTGAAAATTGCTCTTCTTTGTTTACGTTAAAAGGTACTATCCCATTTAAATTTATCAGATTTGTCAATCTATAATCGACATAAGTTCTAAAAGGGTTATTGTATTTGATTTGCAAGGTTGGAGCTTTAAATTATGATGACAGCCGCTGGAATTTATAATATTTAAGCCTAAAGCAATTTCTAAACCTGGTCTTTATTATAAGGGATGCTAACTAAAATATAAAAGTAATTTATTATGGAATTTTTTCTATAAGTTATGCAAGTTATTGAAATTTAATTAATCAATTAATCTGTTTATAAGTTAACATTTCAAAATAATGTTACACATTATTTTATTAATGCTATGTTAATATTCCAAGCTTTCGTCGTCTGTTGGGCAACTTCATTAGGGATCTAAAAGTTGTGATACAGTGGAAAACGCTATTCTGAAACGATTACTTGCATTCTTAAAATTGATTTGCATAAAACCATACAAATATATCAATACTTAACATTAAAAGTTAAATATCACAGTAAAATTAACTATCGAATATATAACTCTTTTATTACTTATTCAAGAGGTTGTTGTTCACCTCGTGCTGGGTTGGATTGAAAAGGATATAAATAAGATGTAATTTTTAGTGTAAAATAATTACGCCATTACATATGTCAGGTGATCAAGCTTGATAATAAAACTTGTCAATCTTTCTATATATCGAGTATGTTCCGATTGTCTTAGTTGGTTAGTGGTTACTCCTTCTCTCATTTCGAATATCTTGTATATGTAATAGGTAGGTATATATGTTACTAAGTTGTTGTGTATCGGTTTTCTTATTTATTTCAGCTTTCTGTTTCTGTATATGGTGCATTTCTAAAATTAATCTCTTATTATAATTGATTTGTTTTGCCAGGATTTTTGGGTAATTCCAATCAATCATATGATCGAGATTACTCAAAACATGTTCTGCTAATGCGCAGCGATTTTTGTTTGTATGAATATCACTTTTGTGACCTGACAGTCGTTGTTTTAATAAGATCCTAGTATGTCCAATATATTCTTGATCACAGCTAAAAGTTAGCTGGTATACCAAATTTGATTGATACAATTTTGGTGTTTTGCTCTTCAATTTACTGTACAATAATTATCTAACAGTATTGTTGTATTTGTATGCTACTCGTACATCGTCTTCTTTAAACACTTTGCCAATTTTATATGATAGTCCTGTGAGATACGGTAAAACTATATATTTGGTTTCTTGTTGTTTTGGTGTCTGTTGATGCACTGTGTGTGTTATATTATTTTCTTGGAGTACGTTATTGATTACTTTATTTAGGTAGCTATTTTGCAACATTATCCATTTTAACGGTTTTAGGTTTTTTGTATGATGATCTGGGTGTGAAATTTTTAACATTCTATTTCTCATTTGTTTTATTAAATTAATTTTCATTTTACTGGTGTGATCTGATTCATAGTGTATGTATCTATTAGATGCTGTAGACTTTTGGTACCAGTCTAGCTTGATTATGTTTTTTCCCTTATTACTAATGTGTCAAAAAACGGTTCACTGTTGTTGTTTTTTTCTTCAATTGTAAACTGTAGGTATTTGTCATAACTGTTCATAATGTTAAATATTTCTTGACTTCCTCCTTCGCTGGGTACAGCTAGGATTAGGTTATCGGCATACTTTTTAATGAACGGTACTTGGAAACTCAATTTCGGTAGGTTAGTGTCTGATAAGTCATTCATAACAAATTGGGTTAAGATTGGTTTTAGTTTAGACCCCATTGCACAACCAAACACTTGTATAAACAGTTCTTCATTAAAGACGAAGAAATTGTTATCCATAATAAATTTTATAATGTCCACAAATAGACTTTTACTTCCCTTAAAAACCCTTTTTATTAAGTCCCACTTTTTCTCTAACACCTTTATCACTACTTCTTTTGAAATATTCTTAAATAAATTAACCACATCTAAGAAAATCACTTTAAAACCCTAAAGTATTTTAAAATTGTTAATTAGTTCTGCAAAGTCAAAAGAGTCTTTTATGTAATATCGGTTGTCTTTATTATAAGCACTTTTTAATGTATCATCCATAATTTTTGCAATGTTGTTAGTTGGTTCTTGTACATCTGCCACGATAGGTCTCATGGGGTACCCTTGTTTATGAATTTTTGGGTTACCGTATAATTTTGGTGCTTCCGAATTATATTGTTTGGCTAGTTTGGCCTCTTGCTTATTTAAGTGACCAGATTTTTCTTAGGATGTGATATAGCTATTATTCTGTTTTTCTATTGTTTGGGTTGGATGCTTGGTTAGTTTTTTTAAATTATTAGTGTCTTGTTGAATTACATTCATTTTTTCAATATAATCTGCTTTTGGGATGAGTAAATATTTCAAATGATTTCTAGGTAAATTTAATTTTTGTGGTTTTTTGCAATTGACAACTTTAATTTTAAAATATGGTATATGTAGAGCTTTATTGACTATTTATACAAAAATATCATCTAACGTAAGCAAAACAACTGTAAAAGAATTAGCATACAATCAAAATAATTGCATAGCGAATTGCTTTGAATGCAATTGTTAAAAAAATCACCTTTATTTACGTTTTTATTCAAGATGATTTTCAAGCTTGAATGGTTTAATTCTTAAAAGAATATTCAGCAAAAAAATTAATACTGAATTTTAATTTCCAACAACAACAAATCCAGTTTAATAAGCGAAGTATCTGATTTTTGCGTTGTTTATTAACACTTGCATTGACACAACAACTTCGCATCATTTTCATTCAGCTGTGTTTACGGAAAAAATTTGCTTGCTCGTAGTATAGTAATAAAATGTTCTTATACGACCTTTGATTTATGCTGTGTGTACAGAAAATACGCTAGCATTACAGCGCTATTTTTATGGTTACATAAAAAAAAAATTCAGAAAAATAAAGCAAATTTGAAAAAGTCTCAGATTAAACTGTCAATGTTGTTTAATAATTTACACACACTCATGGTTTTTTTTTTTAAAAACCAGTATTAAAAAAACATTCTGCAGTTTTATCATAATACAATTAACATCATGCAATTTAATTTATTGGAAGCTATATATAGCAGTACCTTGATAATTAAAGAATTTCATTATGCAGCATGAATCATGTAAACGCAATTACTACATACCTATATATGCATATAAAAGTCAATTTTGTTAAGCTTTACTGAAAAATAAATTATGCCAGCAATAATCTAAAACTTATTCTATATATTACTGTATTAGTTAAGGGCCATTTGCATTGCACTATTTTAAACGAAATTAAACTAATTTAGGTTTTTTATTTTTTACTATGTGCCTTCATTGCAATTTTTTTCAGACAATGAATCCAATTCGTTATTTCTGCTGAGGCATAATTATATTTGCTTACATACTGTTTTTTTATTCATTAGAATAGATTACATAGCTGAATATATAACATTTGCAATTTATTTAATATAAATACTTCACGTAGATTTTACCGACAGTATAGAAAAAAAGTCTATGATATCGATTAAAAAATGTATAAAAGTCAAGTTCTTTCAGTTGTACAGAAAAAAAGTATGCAATTTTTTCAGAAAACGATGCAAATTTTTAATTTTTTCTAACAGGTCAGTTTATTATTTAATATAAATACTTCACGTAGATTTTACCAACAGTATAGAAAAAATCTATGATATCGATTAAAAAATGTATAAAAGTCAAGTTCTTTCAGTTGTACTGAAAAAAAGTAAATATTTCAAATGATTTCTAGGTAAAATTTAATTTTTTTTGTGGTTTTGCAATTGACAACTTTAATTTTAAAATATGGTATATACGCGTGTACCGTTTCGAAGCCAGACCGGCCTTCCATTAATGCTGACTGAGTGGATTTATTTATTATTCTGCTGATGTTAGCATTAAATTTCTCGCTTTTATTTTTCTGCGGATGTCAGCATTAAAATTTATACATGAGTGGATTTACTAAATTTTCTGTAGATTTCATATTTCTACAATTGCTATCTAGACAAAACCTTAGCATTAAATTCTTGCTGATATGGGTTGAATTTTCTGCTGTTCTTGTTGTTTAATATCCTTATATACTCAAGATATGTGTGTGATAATTGCTCAATCTTTATTGTCAAGTTGTAGTTGTGTTCTATAGAACAAATCAAAAATGAAAACTTTTTTTAAAATTGCCCTTGTCAGGAAAGAATAATGATAGTGGTTAGGTTAAAATTATTGAGTAGTTTATAGTCAATCCAAATGAAGTGCTGGAAAAAAATTGTTGACTCCGTGAGCAGATCCACCAATTGCAACGTTAGCATATATTTCAATAGATTTATTTCTACTTTTTTTTAAAGTTGGAGCATTTCATAAATTTCCACGTTTATATATTTCTTGCAGATAAACTGAGTTTGCGATTTAAATAACTACGACTTGTTATTCTTTAAAAGCGAGAATGAGAAAATTGGTGCAGTCAGTCTGTCTGTCTGTCTTTGGCAAATTTTTCGAGATATCTGTACAATTTGTTAAATGTTGTAAAACCAGTAAAGAGCTATTGCGTTGATCAATTATAATTGCTTTCAGGGTTGAGAGTCCCATTTGTGCTGACTGAGTTTAATTGTTTTTTTTTTCTGCAAACATCAGCATTAAAAATTTCTTACTGACCACAATAATAATACAGACACAATCTTTTCTATTGTTTTTTATTATTATCAAACCATTCTTTTAATAACAAAGTATTTTGTTTTGCACATTGCAGACTATTATTGCCGTGCCTATAACATTTTGCAATAGATAGGTTTCCATCCATTTCTTCTTTTCTAGACCCTTCACACATACTTCTTCACCGGGTCGGATAATTTGCTTTGGCTAACATTGTAAAATTATATTAAAATAAATAATACAGACAGAATCTTTCTATTGTTTTTTATTATTATCAAGCCATTCTTTTAATAACAAGGTATTTTGTTTTGCACATTGCAGATTATTATTGTTGTGTCTACAACAATGGATGTTATATATTAAACGATAGTTGATTTTTAACTCCGATAGCTTAGGACAACCTAGTGCAAGCATATCAGTTACAACGTTTTGCATTAGATAGGTTTCAATCAATTTCTTCTTTTCTAGACCCTTCACAAATACTTCTTCACCGGGTTGAATAATTTGCTTCAAATAAAGCGCTATATATGATGACACCATTCCAGTCGTTGAAGATTCATCCCAAGAAAGACCATGAATATTCCTTGTCACCCAGTCGTTATGTTTTATATGATCTTGGTTCAAACAACTATAAAAATTTGATGCCAAACATCGCCTAACAACAAGTCCAAAACCACAATTTCTTTGCACACAAACTCGTTTTTCTTGTATTTAAATCCCTGAATATCAATTATATACATGTTTGTATATGTAGGTATGTAAATATATGCAGTAAACTTCAACTAATTAAATTAATATTAGGAGCAATCTCCTTATATAGCAGATTACCACCATCTGCGTACTTTGCCAACCTACTTTTCAACCTATCACAAGAGTGAACACACATTTTGAATTGAAACCGGCCCATGTGTATTTGCAGCCTCTAAACATAAGTAAAAAACATAAATCAGAATCCACTTTAATTAAACACAATTGACTTGAATGCGATATTTTGCATCTGGCATACTTTATAACTTCTCGCTAGAAAACCGAATTCAAAACAGCTACACATTTTCTCTGCACTTACATTTTTCAACATACGTGTGTGTGTGTTTTGAAGTATGTTCCATTGAAAGTAATATAAAGCCGGTCTGACTTCAAAACGTGCCCACACGTATTTTACATTGGAAGTATATAAGGCCGGTCTGAATTTAAAACGGTGCACGTGTAACTTCTCGCTAGAAAATCGAATTCAAAACAGCTACACATTTTTCTCTGCACTTACATTTTTCAACATACGTGTGTGTGGGTTTTGAAGTATATATGTTCCATTGAAAGTAATATAAAGCCGGTCTGACTTCAAAACGTGCCCACAAGTATTTTACATTGAAAGTATATAAGGTCGGTCTGAATTCAAAATGGTGCACGTGTAACTTCTCGCTAGAAAACCGAATTCAAAACAGCTACACATTTTTCTCTGCACTTACATTTTTCAACATACGTGTGTTTCGAAGTATGTTCCATTGAAAGTAATATAAAGTTGGTCTGACTTCAAAACGTGCCTACAAGTATTTTACATTTGAAAGTATATAAGGGCGGTCTGAATTCATGTTTTGCCATTGAAAGTAATATAAAGCCGGTCTGACTTCAAAACGTGCCCACAACTATTTTACATTGAAAGTATATAAGGCCGGTCTGAATTCAAAACGGTACACGTGTATTTTACATATGTAAAATACGTGTGGGCGTTTTTGAATTCAGACCGGCCTTACCTCACTACTAATGCTGTTACTACGTTACATTTTCAAGGTACCTAAAGTGATTATTGCTTTTACTTTTATAGTATGTTGTACTACAGCAGATGCTTTTGAAAATTTTGGGTTGTCTGAAAATTCTGCTCCTGCTGTTGAAGTTGGTGACCAGAATAAATCGATTGAATTGGTACTATCTAAAACTATTGTTCTTGGGCAGCTTGATCCACCAAACCATCTACAAGTGCCGTTTTAACTAATAATGGTAATTACTGAGACTGAATTTATACCGATAACTATTGATTAACTAATTTTCATTTATTACTATCGATTAATCAATTACCATCATGTAACTACAAAGTATATTTTGCTTATTTTTCAACAGTCAACTACAAATTTTTATATTATTAAATTTGTATATTTGAATAGAAGTGTTTATAATAAGAAACAGTCTCCAAAGCAATTATTGCTTATTTTAGAGCAAAAGTTATGACATTGTTTTTGCTAATAATTCTGTGTACCTACTTTTTGAATATCTAAAAATGTATTTTTTGAATAATTTTGAAACGAAGGTATTGCTTTTATTTTTCTATTATGTAATTTTATTATTTTATAGAAAATGCTTTTGAAATATTTGGATATTCTGCTCGTGCTTTTGAACTTGGTGACCAGAATGAATCAATTGGTTCTACCTCAAACTACTCTTCTTGGACAGCTTTATTCACCAACACCATCTACAAGTGTCATTTTAACTAATAATGGTAATTACTAAGACTGAATTTTTACTGATAACTATTGATTAATCGATTGACTAATTTTCATTTATAGCTATCGATTAATTAATTATCATCATGTTAACCACAAAGTATATTATTCTTATTTTTCAACAGTCAACTACAAATTTTTATATTATTTAATTTGTATATTTGAATAGAAGCGTTTATAATAAGAAACAGTCTCCAAAGCAATACAGTATCGTAAATAAACAATGATCGCAAAAGATTTCAAATAATTTCTTTTTTCCAAGCTACGGTTATGCCTGAAGGACAATTTGAAGACAGTTTTAATTGCAACTAGGTTACGATAAGATTGTGATACAACCGGTAAAAACCAATCCCAAAATTATTGGTGTTGGGAATAATAGATTTTGCATGCGAATCATTTATTTGGTTGAATTCCTGAAATTTAGTAACTGATGGTATTATCACCTCCAAAATGAACAAGTATCACCATAAAACATTAAAATTTTTAAAATCAAGAAATTATTGGAAATTCGCTACTATAAAGAAAATAAAGGCAATTCCCGCATTAGACAAAAAGATGCTTTTAATTGCGGCTCATTCGTAATCTATTATTTTCAACAATTGTTAAACTGTTTACATTTATGCCATTCATCTAGCAAAACTTGAAACAAATGAGAGGAAACATAAGAATGCAAATTCTGGAAAAAAGAAACTGTATAAATGTCAGATATTATTGACAAAAATGCTAAACGTAATTGAGAGTTAGGTTTATGTATAGTTCTGTACACGATTTAGATTTGTAAATTTCCCAATTATAGTCATTGGTCTCGGTGGCGTAATTGGTAAACGCACAGTTCCGGCAAAACTGAGATGCAGGCTCAAATTCTGTCCAGGACCTTATATTTTCCTTCTTTCAATCACTATCTCGATTTGAAATGATCATTTGAGCTTTGCATAAAAAAAATCGAAGTTATTAATTCACCTTATTAATTGTAATACGTTAGTATTTATCAACTTACCTTGTGTAAAAAAACTACTTAAAATTATTATATATTTAATACTTGGCTTCTAGCCGTAATTTTGAGCGTTGCTTCCTGTCTATATCTGACATAAGTCAAAAAACTTGACAATGTCAGATATGATTGATAAAAATGCTAAACGTATTTGAAAGTTAGGTTTATGTATAGTTCTGTATATGATTTAGATTTGTAAATTTCCGAATTTTAATCATCGGTCTCGGTGGCATAGTTGATAAACGCCCAGTACTGGCAAAACTGAAATGCAGGTTCAAATCCTGTCCAAGACTTTATAAATACTCCCTGTATGTTTGTTGTGGTTTGTTTAGCATTCTTCTTAATCTTCTTTGGGAATGAAACCACTCATAGTTTTTAAAATCTATTTTATTTACGTTTCGATCCATGACCTAGGATCGTTGTCAAAATAATAAAAACTTCAAGTTTGACGTTTATGACATAAATTGAAGGTTACTTTGATTTATTGATGTTTGAAATATTTGGTTTGAGTACACTAAGCAAAAATTTTTAAAGTTTAAAAGAATGATTGCCTTCAATTTGTGTTGCGACCTGGGATCGATTTTCCTATGGTAGCCAATACGCTTAACGTGAAATCAGCTGATTAATTTTTATTGGTGAATTTTATATAAATTCAATAATTTGGGAAACATTTTTTAACATGTTTCTATTTATACAATTGAGAGATTTCTGATTTTATGTCTTATTTTACCGAGATTCAGTGAAGGGGGTTAAGCAACCTGTGGCTACCAAGATCCCCCAACATTTATAATATGCCGAAATAATGGTTTTCTAGTTAATATGCTTATTGTTATGTAATTAGTTATTGTATGTATAAATAGAAATCATGTATGTAGGCTGTATTTCATGTTAATATCGCAAGGAAAACCCAGGAAAAACTTGCAATGCTACCTAGATATTGTGGGCATTTGATCTTCATTTGTTATTTCTTTTGTTATTTCTTTTAGTAATGGAATCCATTGTTTACTGAAAGTCACGGATTCGTTTGCAACGCAGTTATTTTTATGTAGGGTTATATAGGCAGCTTCTTTGATTTTGCGTTTTGGTGGTTTTCTTCTTTGTCGATAATTTTGCATCTTCCCATTTTATTTTATGACTGAGTCCCATGCATGTTGGCAAATCATGGATTTTCAAATTTTCTATTTTTATATATGATTTATGTTCTCTTAATCGAACTTCAAATGGTCTGGAAGTTTCTCCTATATAAAACTTATTACATTCGCACGGTATTTTGTAGATACAGTTTTTTGAATTTTGTATTGCGTTTTTGGGTTTTGTTTTTGTTAATTGTGCTCTTAGTGTATTGTTGGTTCTAAATACTGTTTTAATTCTAAATTTGTTTCCTATTCTTTGAATTTTTTCGGAGAATCCTTTTATGTATGGTATTGAGAGCATTTTGTGGAGTGTATCGTTGTTTTTGTTTTCCTTTTCTTTATTTTTAGGGTTTTATTCATTTCTTTCTCTATTATTCTTTTAGGATATTTGTTTTCTATTAGTGTATATCTGATTAGGTCTTTCTCTTTCTTTAAAATTTCTTCGTTTGATGATATTAATTTTGCTCTATCATACATGGTTTTGATAATTCCTCGTTTGACACATTGTGGGTGGTTTGAATTGAAGTTTAAGTATCTGTTTGTGTGCGTTGGTTTTCTATATACCGATGTATTAATTGTTGTATCGTTTTTGCTAACTAGAATATCTAAAAACGGAAGTTTTCCATGTTGTTCTAATTCATATGTGAATTTAATAGTTGGTTCTATTTCGTTAATTGACTGTATAAAGTTTTTAATTAATTCTATATTATGAGGCCAAATAGCATAAACATCATCAACGTATCTCCACCAGATCAATGGTTTCAATTCTTGTGTGAATATCACATCTTTTCGAATTCCTCCATGAATATATTACTGAAGATTGGGGATAGTGGACTTCCATTGCCATTCCGAAGCTTTGTTTGTAAAATTTATCATTTATTTGAAAATATGTGGTATTTACGCATAAACCAAGTAATTCCATAATCGATGATATACTTAGTTTTGTTCTTTCTTTAAGATTGCCATCTTTTCGAGTTTGTTTTTATAATATTAAGCGTTTTGTTTATAGGGACATTTGTAAAGAGATTTACTACATCAAAGCTTACCATTGTGTGTGTATTTTCAATTTTTATGTTTGATAGTTTTTCTAAAAGTGTTGGTTGTTTTAATGAAAGAATCCGTTTTGCCTGCTAATGGATTTATAATTTTAGTAGAAATTTTGCTAAATTATGGCATGGTGAATCTATTGAGCTTACGATAGGTCTTAAAGGAATGTCTTTTTATGAATTTTGGTAGACCGTAAAAGTGGGGTGGTTTACTGTAATGTGGGACTAGTTTACTTCTTTCTTTGTCTTCGAATTCATTTTTAAATTTAAATAAAGTTTTGTATATTTTATTTTCAATTGATTTTTTTGGGTCCGTTTCTAAACTGGTGTAATTCTCAGTGTTCAATAGTTTGTTGACTTTTGTGTTGTAATCGTTTTTATTCATTATTACTGTTGCATTGCCTTTGTCAGCAGGTAGAATTATAATTGAGTTATCGTTTTTTAGATTGCGAATTGCTTTTATTTCGTTATTACTTACATTTGGCTTTATTTTGTGATTCTTTTCTATTTCGATTTTACATCGTATTCTAAATTCGTTTGCTTGATCTTCTTCGAGTTGGTTTGCTGTTTTCTCAATACAGCTAATTATTTCAAAGGTTGGTATTGATTTTGGTGTTACTGCAAAATTAAGGCCTTTTGAAAGAATTGATTTTTCTGTGTCGTTAATAGTTCTGTTTGATAAATTTATCACGGTGTTTAGCATGGTGTTCCTGTTTTCTAACGTTTTAGTTTGTGTGTTATTTTTCTCTATAAATAGGTTATTAAATTTCTTTATGTGAATTTCTTTTGTTTGGAAAATACTGATTCGTAGTAGGTTTTTGCACTAACGAGAATTTTATCAAAATCATATTTTGTTACCTTTATTCGTATGAAATTTATAATGCCCTCAATATCTTGTTTTAACTTATAAATAATGTGTCGGTGGTTTTGTAGTCTTTCCTCATCATACTGTAACTTGCTCTTTCGAGAATTCTTGATAGTTTATTGCTTGTCTTTCCAAATTTGATTCTAAATCCTTTTGGTATTATTTCGTTGTTTCTGCACTTTATTAGGAATGTGAGTGAATTTTGGAATGCGATAGCTTTAGGTTTAGATTGTCCAACTGTCTAAAACAAATACAAATTTCAGGCCCATACCTGACTTGTAAATACTCCTGTATGTTTGTTGTGGTTTGTTTAGCATTCTTCTTAATCTTCTTTGGGAATGAAACCACTCATATTTTTAAAATCTATTTTATTTACGTTTCTATCCATGACCTAGGATCGTTGTCAAAATAATAAAACTTCAAGTTTGACGTTTATGACATAAATTGAAGGTTACTTTGATTTATTGATGTTTGAAATATTTGGTTTGAGTACACTAAGCAAAAATTTTTAAAGTTTAAAAGAATGATTGCCTTCAATTTGTGTTGCGACCTGGGATCGACTTTCCTATGGTAGCCAATACGCTTAACGTGAAATCAGCTGATTAATTTTATTGGTGAATTTTATATAAATTCAATAATTTGGGAAACATTTTTTAACATGTTTCTATTTATACAATTGAGAGATTTCTGATTTTATGTCTTATTTTACCGAGATTCAGTGAAGGGGGTTAAGCAACCTGTGGCTACCAAGATCCCCCAACATTTATAATATGCCGAAATAATGGTTTTCTAGTTAATATGCTTATTGTTATGTAATTAGTTATTGTATGTATAAATAGAAATCATGTATGTAGGCTGTATTTCATGTTAATATCGCAAGGAAAACCCAGGAAAAACTTGCAATGCTACCTAGATATTGTGGGCATTTGATCTTCATTTGTTATTTCTTTTGTTATTTCTTTTAGTAATGGAATCCATTGTTTACTGAAAGTCACGGATTCGTTTGCAACGCAGTTATTTTTATGTAGGGTTATATAGGCAGCTTCTTTGATTTTGCGTTTTTGGTGGTTTTCTTCTTTGTCGATAATTTTGCATCTTCCCATTTTATTTTATGACTGGAGTCCCATGCATGTTGGTAAATCATGGATTTTTCAAATTTTCTATTTTTATATATGATTTATGTTCTCTTAATCGAACTTCAAATGGTCTGGAAGTTTCTCCTATATAAAACTTATTACATTCGCACGGTATTTTGTAGATACAGTTTTTGAATTTTGTATTGCGTTTTTGGGTTTTGTTTTTGTTAATTGTGCTCTTAGTGTATTGTTGGTTCTAAATACTGTTTTAATTCTAAATTTGTTTCCTATTCTTTGAATTTTTCGGAGAATCCTTTTATGTATGGTATTGAGAGCATTTTGTGGAGTGTATCGTTGTTTTGTTTTCTTTTCTTTATTTTTAGGGTTTTATTCATTTTTCTCTATTATTCTTTTAGGATATTTGTTTTCTATTAGTGTATATCTGATTAGGTCTTTCTCTTTCTTTAAAATTTCTTCGTTTGATGATATTAATTTTGCTCTATCATACATGGTTTTGATAATTCCTCGTTTGACACATTGTGGGTGGTTTGAATTGAAGTTTAAGTATCTGTTTGTGTGTGTTGGTTTTCTATATACCGATGTATTAATTGTTGTATCGTTTTTGCTAACTAGAATATCTAAAACGGAAGTTTTCCATGTTGTTCTAATTCATATGTGAATTTAATAGTTGGTTCTATTTCGTTAATTGACTGTATAAAGTTTTTAATTAATTCTATATTATGAGGCCAAATAGCATAAACATCATCAACGTATCTCCACCAGATCAATGGTTTCAATTCTTGTGTGAATATCACATCTTTTTCGAATTCCTCCATGAATATATTACTGAAGATTGGGGATAGTGGACTTCCCATTGCCATTCCGAAGCTTTGTTTGTAAAATTTATCATTTATTTGAAAATATGTGGTATTTACGCATAAACCAAGTAATTCCATAATCGATGATATACTTAGTTTTGTTCTTTCTTTAAGATTGCCATCTTTTTCGAGTTTGTTTTTTATAATATTAAGCGTTTTGTTTATAGGGACATTTGTAAAGAGATTTACTACATAAAAGCTTACCATTGTGTGTGTATTTTCAATTTTTATGTTTGATAGTTTTTCTAAAAAGTGTTGGTTGTTTTTAATGAAAGAATCCGTTTTGCCTGCTAATGGATTTATAATTTTTAGTAGAAATTTTGCTAAATTATGGCATGGTGAATCTATTGAGCTTACGATAGGTCTTAAAGGAATGTCTTTTTTATGAATTTTTGGTAGACCGTAAAAGTGGGGTGGTTTACTGTAATGTGGGACTAGTTTACTTCTTTCTTTGTCTTCGAATTCATTTTTAAATTTAAATAAAGTTTTGTATATTTTATTTTCAATTGATTTTTTTGGGTCCGTTTCTAAACTGGTGTAATTCTCAGTGTTCAATAGTTTGTTGACTTTTGTGTTGTAATCGTTTTTATTCATTATTACTGTTGCATTGCCTTTGTCAGCAGGTAGAATTATAATTGAGTTATCGTTTTTTAGATTGCGAATTGCTTTTATTTCGTTATTACTTACATTTGGCTTTATTTTGTGATTCTTTCTATTTCGATTTTACATCGTATTCTAAATTCGTTTGCTTGATCTTCTTCGAGTTGGTTTGCTGTTTTCTCAATACAGCTAATTATTTCAAAGGTTGGTATTGATTTTGGTGTTACTGCAAAATTAAGGCCTTTTGAAAGAATTGATTTTTCTGTGTCGTTAATAGTTCTGTTTGATAAATTTATCACGGTGTTTAGCATGGTGTTCCTGTTTTCTAACGTTTTAGTTTGTGTGTTATTTTTCTCTATAAATAGGTTATTAAATTTCTTTATGTGAATTTCTTTTTGTTTGGAAAATACTGATTCGTAGTAGGTTTTTGCACTAACGAGAATTTTATCAAAATCATATTTTGTTACCTTTATTCGTATGAAATTTATAATGCCCTCAATATCTTGTTTTAACCTGACTTGTAAATACTCCTTGTATGTTTGTTGTGGTTTGTTTAGCATTCTTCTTAATCTTCTTTGGGAATGAAACCACTCATAGTTTTTAAAATCTATTTTATTTACGTTTCGATCCATGACCTAGGATCGTTGTCAAAATAATAAAAACTTCAAGTTTGACGTTTATGACATAAATTGAAGGTTACTTTGATTTATTGATGTTTGAAATATTTGGTTTGAGTACACTAAGCAAAAATTTTTAAAGTTTAAAAGAATGATTGCCTTCAATTTGTGTTGCGACCTGGGATCGACTTTCCTATGGTAGCCAATACGCTTAACGTGAAATCAGCTGATTAATTTTTATTGGTGAATTTTATATAAATTCAATAATTTGGGAAACATTTTTTTTTAACATGTTTCTATTTATACAATTGAGAGATTTCTGATTTTATGTCTTATTTTACCGAGATTCAGTGAAGGGGGTTAAGCAACCTGTGGCTACCAAGATCCCCCAACATTTATAATATGCCGAAATAATAGTTTTCTAGTTAATATGCTTATTGTTATGTAATTAGTTATTGTATGTATAAATAGAAATAAATAAAATAAATAAATAAAAATCAGATATACACTAATAGAAAACAAATATCCTAAAAGAATAATAGAGAAAGAAATGAATAAAACCCTAAAAATAAAGAAAAGAAAACAAAACAACGATACACTCCACAAAATGCTCTCAATACCATACATAAAAGGATTCTCCGAAAAATTCAAAGAATAGGAAACAAATTTAGAATTAAAACAGTATTTAGAACCAACAATACACTAAGAGCACAATTAACAAAACAAAACCCAAAACGCAATACAAAATTCAAAAACTGTATCTACAAAATACCGTGCGAATGTAATAAGTTTTATATAGGAGAAACTTCCAGACCATTTGAAGTTCGATTAAGAGAACATAAATCATATATAAAAATAGAAAATTTGAAAATCCATGATTTGCCAACATGCATGGGACTCCAGTCATAAAATAAAATGGGAAGATGCAAAATTATCGACAAAGAAGAAAACCACCAAAACGCAAAATCAAAGAAGCTGCCTATATAACCCTACATAAAAATAACTGCGTTGCAAACAAATCCGTGACTTTCAGTAAACAATGGATTCCATTACTAAAAGAAATAACAAAAGAAATAACAAATGAAGATCAAATGCCCACAATATCTAGGTAGCATTGCAAGTTTTTCCTGGGTTTTCCTTGCGATATTAACATGAAATACAGCCTACATACATGATTTCTATTTATACATACAATAACTAATTACAGAACAATAAGCATATTAACTAGAAAACCATTATTTCGGCATATTATAAATGTTGGGGATCTTGGTAGCCACAGGTTGCTTAACCCCTTCACTGAATCTCGGTAAAATAAGACATAAAATCAGAAATCTCTCAATTGTATAAATAGAAACATGTTAAAACATGTTTCCCAAATTATTGAATTTATATAAAATTCACCAATAAAATTAATCAGCTGATTTCACGTTAAGCGTATTGGCTACCATAGGAAAGTCGATCCCAGGTCGCAACACAAATTGAAGGCAATCATTCTTTTAAACTTTAAAATTTTTGCTTAGTGTACTCAAACCAAATATTTCAAACATCAATAAATCAAAGTAACCTTCAATTTATGTCATAAACGTCAAACTTGAAGTTTTTATTATTTTGACAACGATCCTAGGTCATGGATCGAAACGTAAATAAAATAGATTTTAAAAATTAACAAGACTTTATATTTTCCTTCTTACAATTACCAGCTCGGTTTGAAGTGATCATTTGGGCTTTGCATAATAAAAACATCTAAGTTATTATTTCATCTTATTAATTGTAATACGTTAGTATTTATCAACTTACCTTGTGTAAAAAAGCCACTTAAAATTATTATATATTTAATACTTGGCTTCTAGCCGTAATTTTGAGCGTTGCTTCCTGTCTATATCTGACATAAGTCAAAAAACTTGACAATGTCAGATATGATTGATAAAAATGCTAAACGTATTTGAAAGTTAGGTTTATGTATAGTTCTGTATATGATTTAGATTTGTAAATGTATATGTATAGTCATCGGTCTCGGTGGCGTAATTGGTAAACACACAGTTCCGGCAAAACTGAGATACAGGTTCAAATCCTGTCTAAGACTTTATATTTTCCTTTTTTCAATTACTAGCTCGATTTGAAATGATCATTTGGGCTCTGCGTAAAAAAAGATCGAAGTTATTATTTCATCTTATTAATTGTAAGACGTTAGCATTTATCAACTTACCTTGTGTAAAAAAACTAATTAAAATATTTATATATTTAATACTTGGCTTATAGCCGTAATTTTGAGCGTTGCTTCTTGTCTATATCTGACATAAGTAAAAAAACTTTATATCTGACATAATTAAAAAAACTTGACAATGTCAGATATGATTGACAAAAATGCTAAACGTAATTGAAAGTTAGGTTTATGTATAGTTCTGTACACGATTTAGATTTGTAAATTTCCCAATTATAGTCATCGGTCTCGGTGGCGTAATTGGTAAACACACAGTTCCGGCAAAACTGAGATACAGGTTCAAATCCTGTCTAAGACTTTATATTTTCCTTTTTTCAATTACTAGCTCGATTTGAAATGATCATTTGGGCTCTGCGTAAAAAAAGATCGAAGTTATTATTTCATCTTATTAATTGTAATACGTTAGCATTTATCAACTTACCTTGTGTAAAAAAACTAATTAAAATATTTATATATTTAATACTTGGCTTATAGCCGTGATTTTGAGCGTTGGTTCCTGTCTATATCTGACATAAGTCAAAAAACTTGACAATGTCAGATATGATTAACAAAAATGCTAAACCTAATTGAAAGTTAGGTTTATGTATAGTTCTGTACATCATTTAGATTTGTAAATTTTCCAATTATAGTCATCGGTCTCAGTGGCGTAATTGGTAAACGACAGTTTTGGCAAAACTGAGATGCAGGTTCAAATCCTGTTTAGGACCTTATGTTTTCTTTCTTACAATTACTAGCTCGATTCGAAATGATCATTTGGGCTTTGCATAAAAAAAAATCGAAGTTATTATTTCATCTTATTAATTGTAATACGTTAGTATTTATCAACTTACCTTGTGTAAAAGAACTTCTTAAAATATTACTATATTTAATACTTGGCTTATAGTCGTAATTTTGAACGTTGCTTCCTGCCTATATTTGACATAAGTCAAAAACTTGACAATGTCAGATATGATTGACAAAAATGCTAAACGCAATTGAAAGTTTAGTTTATGTATAGTTCTGTACACGATTTAGATTTGTAAAGTTCCCAATTATAGTCATCGGTCTCGGTGGCGTAATTGGTAAACGCATAGTTCCGGCAAAACTGAGATGCAGGTTCAAATCCTGTCCAGGACCTTATATTTTCCTTCTTACAATTACTAGCTCGATTCGAAATGATCATTTGGGCTTTGCATAAAAAAATCAAAGTTATTAGTTCATCTTATTAATTGTAATACGTTAGTATTTATCAACTTACCTTGTGTAAAAAAACTACTTAAAATATTTATATATTTCATACTTGGCTTATAGCCGTAATTTTGAGCGTTGCTTCCTGTCTATATCTGACATAAGTCTTTTGACTTAAATAACAAATGAATGACAAATGAATGAATAACAAATGAAGATCAAATGCCCACAATATCTAGGTAGCATTGCAAGTTTTTCCTGGGTTTTCCTTGCGATATTAACATGAAATACAGCCTACATACATGATTTCTATTTATACATACAATAACTAATTATATAACAATAAGCATATTAACTAGAAAACCATTATTTCGGCATATTATAAATGTTGGGGGATCTTGGTAGCCACAGGTTGCTTAACCCCCTTCACTGAATCTCGGTAAAATAAGACATAAAATCAGAAATCTCTCAATTGTATAAATAGAAACATGTTAAAAAATGTTTCCCAAATTATTGAATTTATATAAAATTCACCAATAAAAATTAATCAGCTGATTTCACGTTAAGCGTATTGGCTACCATAGGAAAGTCGATCCCAGGTCGCAACACAAATTGAAGGCAATCATTCTTTTAAACTTTAAAAATTTTTGCTTAGTGTACTCAAACCAAATATTTCAAACATCAATAAATCAAAGTAACCTTCAATTTATGTCATAAACGTCAAACTTGAAGTTTTTATTATTTTGACAACGATCCTAGGTCATGGATCGAAACGTAAATAAAATAGATTTTAAAAATTAACAAGACTTTATATTTTCCTTCTTACAATTACCAGCTCGGTTTGAAGTGATCATTTGGGCTTTGCATAATAAAAACATCTAAGTTATTATTTCATCTTATTAATTGTAATACGTTAGTATTTATCAACTTACCTTGTGTAAAAAAGCCACTTAAAATTATTATATATTTAATACTTGGCTTCTAGCCGTAATTTTGAGCGTTGCTTCCTGTCTATATCTGACATAAGTCAAAAAACTTGACAATGTCATATATGATTGTCAAAAATGCTAAACGTAATTGAAAGTTAGGTTTATGTATAGTTCTGTATATGATTTAGATTTGTAAATTTTCCAATTATAATCATCGGTCTTGGTGGCGTAGTTGGTAAACGCACAGTTCTGGCAAAACTGAAATGCAGGTTCAAATCCTGTCCAAGACTTTATATTTTCCTTCTTACAATTACTAGCTCGATTTGAAGTGATCATTTGGGCTTTGCATAAAAAAAGTCTAAGTTATTATTTCATCTTATTAAGTGTAATACGTTAGTATTTATCAACTGACCTTGTGTAAAAAAACTACTTAAAATATTTATATATTTAATACTTGTCTTATAGCCGTAATTTTGAGCGTTGCTTCTTGTCTATATCTGACATAAGTAAAAAAACTTTATATCTGACATAAGTAAAAAAACTTGACAATGTCAGATATGATTGACAAAAATGCTAAACGTAATTGAAAGTTAGGTTTATGTATAGTTCTGTACACGATTTAGATTTGTAAATTTCCCAATTATAGTCATCGGTCTTGGTGGCATAATTGGTAACCGCACAGTTCCGGTAAAACTGAGATATAGGCTCAAATCCTGTCCAGGACCTTATATTTTTCTTTTTTCAATTACTATCTCGATTTGAAATGATCATTTGAGCTTTGCATAAAAAAAAATCGAAGTTATTAATTCACCTTATTATTTGTAATACGTTAATATTTATCAACTTACCTTGTGTAAAAAAACTACTTAAAATATTTATATATTTTATACTTGGCTTATAGCCGTAATTTTGAGCGTTGCTTCCTGTCTATATCTGACATAAATCAAAAAACTTGACAATGTCAGATATGATTGGCAAAAATGCTAAACGTAATTGAAAGTTAGGTTTATATATAGTTCTGTATATGATTTAGATTTGTAAATTTTCCGAATTATAATCATCGGTCTCGGTGACATAGTTGATAAACGCACAGTTCTGGAAAAACTGAAATGTAGTTTCAAATCCTGTCCAAAACCTTATATTTTCCTTCTTACAATTACTAGCTCGATTTGAAGTGATCATTTGGGCTTTGCATAAAAAAAGTCTAAGTTATTATTTCATCTTATTAATTGTAATACGTTAGTATTTATCAACTTACCTTGTGTAAAAAAAACTACCTAAAATATTTATATATTTAATACTTGGCTTATAGCCGTAATTTTGAGCGTTGCTTCTTGTCTATATCTGACATAAGTAAAAAAACTTGACAATGTCAGAAATGATTGACAAAAATGCTAAACGTAATTGAAAGTTAGGTTTATGTATAGTTCTGTACACAATTTAGATTTGTAAATTTCCCAATTATAGTCATCGGTCTCGGTGGCGTAATTGGTAAACACACATTTCCGGCAAAACAGATGCAGGCTCAAATCCTGTCCAGGACCTTATATTTTCCATCTTTCAATTACTATCTCGATTTGAAATGATCATTTGAGCTTTGCATAAAAAAATCGTAGTTATTAATTCATCTTATTAATTGTAATACGTTAGTATTTATCAACTTACCTTGTGTAAAAAAACTACTTAAAATATTTATATATTTAATACTTGGCTTATAGTCGTAATTTTGAGCGTTGCTTCCTGTCTTGATTCTTTTATAAGTAAAAAAACTTGACAATGTCGGATATGATTGACAAAAATGCTAAACGTAATTGAAAGTTAGGTTTATGTATAGTTCTGTACACGATTTAGATTTGTAAATTTCCCAACTATAGTCATCGGTCTCGGTGGCGTATTTGGTAAACGCTCAGGCTCGGCAAAACTGAGATGCAGGTTCAAATCCTGTCCAAGACATTATATTTTTTTTTTCAATTACTAGCTCGATTTGAAATGATCACTTGGGCTTTGCATAAAAAAAATCGAAGTTATTATTTCATCTTATTAATTGTAAAACGTTATTATTTATCAACTTACCTTGTGTAAAAAAACTACTTAAAATATTTATATACTTAATACTTGGCTTATGGCCGTAATTTTGAGCGTTGCTCCTGTTTATATCTGACATAAGTAAAAAAACTTGACAATGTCGGATATGATTGACAAAAATGCTAAACGTAATTGAAAGTTAGGTTTATGTATAGTTCTGTACACAATTTAGATTTGTAAATTTCCCAATTATAGTCATCGGTCTCGGTGGCGTAATTGGTAAACACACAGTTCCGGCAAAACAGATGCAGGCTCAAATCCTGTCCAAGACCTTATATTTTCTTTTTTTCAATTACTTGCTCGATTTGAAATGATCATTTGGGCTTTGCATAAAAAAAATCGAAGTTATTATTTCATCTTATTAATTGTAAAACGTTATTATTTATCAACTTACCTTGTGTAAAAAAACTACTTAAAATATTTATATACTTAATACTTGGCTTATAGCCGTAATTTTGAGCGTTGCTCCTGTCTATATCTGACATAAGTAAAAAAACTTGGCAATGTCAGATATGATTGACAAAAATGCTAAACGTAATTGAAAGTTAGGTTTATATATAGTTCTGTACACGATTTAGATTTGTAAATTTCCCAACTATAGTCATCGGTCTCGGTGGCGTAATTGGTAAACGCTCAGTTCCGGCAAAACTGAGATGCAGGTTCAAATCCTGTCCAAGACCTTATATTTTTTTTTGAATTACTAGCTCGATTTGAAATGATCACTTGGGCTTTGCATAAAAAAAATCGAAGTTATTATTTCATCTTATTAATTGTAAAACGTTATTATTTATCAACTTACCTTGTGTAAAAAACTACTGAAAATATTTATATACTTAATACTTGGCTTATAGCCATAATTTTGAGTGTTGCTCCTGTCTATATCTGACATAAGTCAAAAAACTTGACAATGTCAGATATGATTGATAAAAATGCTAAACGTAATTGAAAGTTAGGTTTATATATAGTTCTGTACACGATTTAGATTTGTAAATTTCCCAAATATAGTCATCGGTCTCACTGGCGTAATTGGTAAACGCACAGTTCCGGCAAAACTGAGATGCAGGTTCAAATCCTGTCCAAGACCTTATATTTTTCTTTTTTCAATTACTAGCTCGATTTGAAATGATCATTTGGACTTTGCATTAAAAAAATCGAAGTTATTATTTCATGTTATTAATTGTAAAACGTTATGATTTATCAACTTACCTTGTATAAAAAAACTACTTAAAATATTTATATACTTAATACTTGGCTTATAGCCGTAATTTTGAGCGTTGCTCCTGTCTATATCTGACATAAGTAAAAAAACTTGACAATGTCAGATATGATTGACAAAAATGCTAAACGCAATTGAAAGTTAGGTTTATATATAGCTGTACACGATTTAGATTTGTAAATTTCCTAACTATAGTCATCGGTCTCGGTAGCGTAATTGGTAAACGCTCAGTTCCGGCAAAACTGAGATTGTTACGTGCCAAGGGTCACTTTAACATTGTTATAGGTTAGTTTTTGATATACGGAAGTTTCCCGCCATATTTTCAAATACGCGGGAATGTTTAAATAGACTAGGCGGTACTTCCGTACGTCAGAGTAGTGTGTTTGCGTAGTGTGCTTATCCCTAGAGGGATAGGGCAATACTAGAGAATGGGGTAGGAGAGTTCTCCGTTTCTCTCGCGATTACGTGGCTTTTTTCCTGGTATCGTCGTGTTAAGTGCACGTTTCTATCTTTGGTAACGTATCGTTAGGGTTTACCTATGTAGTTCCCTACCTAATTATCTTTTGTTTGTCTGCCTCTACCTCTTTCCCGCCAAATCCCTACATAGGTACGAATCTGCCGCCACCTAAGGACTTTCGAATCTTCATGCCTGTGGATGACCTCATGTCTACCGCATTACATGTGATTTTCCAATGCTCCACCCGAAGGTACTACATTGGCCAGGAAGCGAGTTTTTTTTACCTGGAAAATTTTGAATTTTGCCGAACCCCTGCTGTTCCAAGCAAGGTAGGGATCTTTAACGTGCGTGACAACACTCACACACGGGACCTCCATTTTACCTCTCATCCGAACGAGGGTGTATTTTTGCGAAAAATGCTCGCCTAACATTTTTCAAGCGGACCGTGTCGGGATACGAACCCGGGACCTAGGGCGTAGTAGTCACACACATACCACTACGCCACGGAGCCGCCCTCATGTCTACCGCAGCTAGCCGAAGCTGCTCTGCACGCATTTGGTAGCGTCGACGTTCATCTCTAATTCCTCCGGGAGGAGCCCGACTGGAGTGGTTAGAGGCCTACCGAGTGAAATTGCAGTCGGAAGCAGAGTACCTGATGTGAGTAATCTTTTACGTATTTTTATTTTGTGCATGCCTTATTTTTGGTGTTAAAAATGTAGTAAATTTGCGTAGGATTGCGTAATATTGATGACATCATTGATAGTTGACGCGCCCTAAATCTGTATAAGAATAAGTGCAGCCAACTGTTGATAGTGTCTCTTAACCCACGCTACCGGTGTTGCATTTATAGAACTTTTTGGTATATGTACCGTTTTAAACGTAAGAATATGGCGCCCAACGTGGGGCGCCAAATTCTTACGTTAAACATGGTGGTTAAAATTAAAAGTTCGATAATTACAACACCGGTAGCATGGTGTAATAGACACTATCAACAGTTGGCTGCACTTATTCTTATACAGATTTAGGGCGCGCCAACTATCAATGATGTCATCAATATTACGCAATCCTACGCAAATTTACTACATTTTTAACACCAAGAATAAGGCATGCACAGAATAATAATAAGTAAAAGATTACTCACATCAGGTATCCTGCTTCCGCCTGAAATCGCATCGGGTAGGCCTCTAACCACTCCAGTCGGGGCTCCTTCCGGAGGAATTAGAGATGACACGTTGACGTTACCAAATGCGTACGGAGCAGCTTCGGCTACCTACGGTAGACATGAGGTCTCTCCATCTACAGATGTGGAGGTCGGTAGGCCCTAGGTGACGCAGATTCTTACCTATGTAAGGTTTGGACAGGAGAAGGTATGCGGTAGACAAACAATAATTAGGGAAGGAACTAAATAGGTAAACCCTAACGATACGTTACCAGAGATAGAAACGTGCACTTGACACGACGATACCAGGTAAAAAGCCGCGTTATCGCGAGAGAAGCGGAGAACTCTCCCACCCCATTGTCTAGTATTGCCCTAACCCTCTAGGGATAAGCACACTACGCAAACTCACTACCATGACGTATCGGAAGCACCGCCTAGTCTATTTAAAAATTCCCGCGTCTCGCGTATTTGAAAATTATGGCGGGAAACTTCCGTACACCAAAAACTAACCTATAACAATGTTAAAGTGACCCTTGGTACGTAACAAGATGCAGGTTCAAATCCTGTCCAAGACCTTATATTTTCCTTTTTTCAATTACTAGTTTGATTTGAAGTGATCATTTGGGCTTTGCATTAAAAAAATCGAAGTTATTGTTTCATCTTATTAATTGTAACGTTATTATTTATCAACTTACCTTGTGTAAAGAACTACTTAAAATATTTATATACTTAATACTTGGCTTATAGCCGTTATTTTGAGCGTTGCTCCTGTCTATATCTGACATAAGTAAAAAAACTTGACAATGTCAGATATGATTGACAAAAATGCTAAACGTAATTGAAAGTTAGGTTTATATATAGTTCTCTACACGATTTAGATTTGTAAATTTCCCAACTATAGTCATCGGTCTCGGTGGCGTAATTGGTAAACGCACAGTTCCGGCAAAACTGAGATGCAGGTTCAAATCCTGTCCAAGACCTTATATTTTCTTTTTTTCAATTACTTGCTTGATTTGAAATGATCATTTGGGCTTTGCATAAAAAAAATCGAAGTTTTTATTTCATCTTATTAATTGTAAAACGTTATTATTTATCAACTTACCTTGTGTAAAAAAACTACTTAAAATATTTATATACTTAATACTTGGCTTATAGCCATAATTTTGAGCGTTGTTTCCTGTCAATATCTGACATAAGTAAAAAAACTTGACAATGTCAGATATGATTGACAAAAATGCTAAACGTAATTGAAAGATAGGTTTATATATAGTTCTGTACACGATTTAGATTTGTAAATTTCCCAACTATAGTCATCGGTCTCGGTGGCGTAATTGGTAAACGCACAGTTCCGGCAAAACTGAGATGCAGGTTCAAATCCTGTCCAAGACCTTATATTTTCTTTTTTTCAATTACTTGCTCGATTTGAAATGATCATTTGGGCTTTGCATAAAAAAAATCGAAGTTATTATTTCATCTTATTAATTGTAAAACGTTATTATTTATCCACTTACCTTGTGTAAAAAAACTACTTAAAATATTTATATACTTAATACTTGGCTTATAGCCGTAATTTTGAGCGTTGCTCCTGTTTATATCTGACATAAGTAAAAAGACTTGACAATGTCAGATATGATTGACAAAAATGCTAAACGTAATTGAAAGTTAGGTTTATATATAGTTCTGTACACGATTTAGATTTGTAAATTTCCCAAATATAGTCTTCGATCTCACTGGCGTAATTGGTAAACGCACAGTTCCGGCAAAACTGAGATGCAGGTTCAAATCCTGCCCAAGACCTTATATTTTTTTTTTCAATTACTAGCTCGATTTGAAATGATCATTTGGGCTTTGCATAAAAAAAATCGAAGTTATTATTTCATCTTATTAATTGTAAAACGTTATTATTTATCAATTTACCTTGTGTAAAAAAACTACTTAAAATATTTATATACTTAATACTTGGCTTATAGCCATAATTTTGGACGTTGATTCCTGTCTATATCTGACATGTCAGAAAACTTGACAATGTCAGATATGAATGACAAAAATGCTAAACGTTAGTGAAAGTTAGGTTTATGTATAGTTCTGTACACAATTTAGATTTGTAAATTTCCCAATTATAGTCATCGGCCTTGATGGCGTAATTAGTAAACGCATAGTTTCGGCAAAACTGAGATGCAGGTTCAAATCTTGTCTAAGACCATATATTTTCCTTCTTTCAATTACTAGCTCGATTTGAAATATCATTTGGGCTTTGCATAAAAAAAGATCGAAGTTATTATTTCATCTTATTAATTGTAATACATTAGCGTTTATCAAATCACCTTGTGTAAAAAAACTAATTAAAATATTTATATATTTAATACTTGGCTTATAGCTGTGATTTTGAGCGTTGGTTCCTGTCTATATCTGACATAAGTCAAAAAACTTGACAATGTCAGATATGATTGACAAAAATGCTAAACGTAATTGAAAGTTAGGTTTAGGTTTATGTATAGTTCTGTACACGATTTAGATTTGTAAATTTCCCGGCAAGGTGCAGGTCCATTCGAAATGGTATTATCACTTATTTATTTAATAATTTATTATATTACTCATTCACTATTTATTTATAATAATAACAGAATAAAACTCAGAAACACTGTAAAATACAATAAATATATATAATGCAAAGCGTTGTAATAACTATCCGAGTGACGTCATGTGCACGAGTGCTTCAAACCCGACAGCAGATATATCATACCTCTTCAGTTATTGTATCATGGGCAGCCATTACGTGAAGTTCTATATAAGGTTGTTTGTCTTCGCCAACGCTTCACTCAAGACTAATATTCTAACAGAAGTGAAAAGCAATAATTGAGACTCAAGATCTGTCACAAGATTGTTTCTGTTTTATTTCTAAGGTATATGCTACCAAGTATTTGTATTTATGTGAAGTTAGCAATGGCTTCTTCTGTGATGAGTTTTGTAAGACTGGCGTGCATGAAATGACGTGAAGAAAGAATAAGGCAAAAGGCATTGCTGGAAAGTCAAAATATAAATACGACTACTGTTCTACTTACTCGAATCGCAAATTTGAATGGGGAGTCGTGGGGAATAGACGTGTGTAGCTGTGTGCTCTGTGATATTAACACGATACGGTGATGTGGCCAATGTAATATTTATATCATTCATTGTTCCCTTCTGGCTGCTTTACTGGTGAGTTACTTAAAAGTGTTAAATTGAAATATATTTGAAAATGCCTTTTACCCATGATCAACTAGAAGACATTAACAAAATAATATCAGCAACAACAAGTAAATTGCTAACAGACGATAACTTTATCAAAGTTGTTACTGATACGGTTACACATGCAGTGTTAGAACAATTAAACATCAAGGTAAATGTGCAAAATGAAATGATTTGTGAATTGAAGGTTGAGGTTGTTAATCTAAAGACAGCAAATGCTGCATATGTAGAAGAAAACGACAAGCTGAAACAATACACGCGACGTAATTCTCTTAGAATCTACGGTATGGCAGAAAGCAGTAATGAAAATGTTCTAGAAAACGTTTTAAATATGTATGCGGGGAAATTAAAAATTAATTTAAGAATGGACCACATCGACAGAATTCATCGGGTAGGAAAATTGAACAGTAATCAGGGAGTAAACTATCTATCAAAGAAGATCTTACGAGTTACCGTGTTCAACTTCTACGCGCTGCCTCCGAAAAGTATACGTTCAGAAATGTGTGGTCCAGAGATGGAAATATCTACTTGAAGGCAAACGATGTCATAAAACAAGTTAGTTCAGTGAATGATATCTAGTTGCTTAATTTAATTATTGTTGATAAAAATTATATATTTATATTTTTATGTTTTTTGCATTACATATCACATAATGCAAAACTAGAATTACATATATTTTTGGGAAATTGCTCGTTATAACTCAATTCACTATATCGCCCGTCATAAATTAAATTGTATAAAATTCTTCTTTACGGAGCACGCACACAACACGTGAGTAGGAAGTTGCAATCTATTGTAACTATAACTATTACGTGGTATTGTAATAAATCATTATTGTCTCTTTAAATATTATTGAACTTTTGTGTATTAATTACAGTTTGCAAAAGTTTTAAATTTGATTATTTAAGTGTTGTAGCAAATAAGCTATATAGTAGTTTGTGTATTTTCTATCGTATACTTTTTGATTTTGGAAACATTAATTAATTAATAGTGATTACACAAGTGAAATGATGTATTATTACTTATAACAGTTATGTTTAATAGTTATACATAACAGGATAGCAAAAAATTGGCCTAAATGTTAAACATGCGTTTATGCTATTTTGATCTTGAGTTTTGATAATAACCTTTTGTTATGACTGAAGTAGAAATAAAGTTTGCACATTTAAATGTCAGATCGTTATTTAATTGCTTAGTGCCCGTGAAAGAGTTAATGGAAAGTTATAATATCGATATTTTAGCAATTTGCAAATCATGGTTGCACTCAGGTATTAATGACGCTACTATTATCATACCAAATTACCGCCTTGTACGTAGGGATAGGGTGGGGTTGCGTGGAGGCGGATTAATTTTTTATATTATTCAATCAATTCAATTTAAAAGTATAGACATTAATTCAAACATTGAGCAATGTTGGATATATTTTACCATATCAAATAAAAATATCTGCATAGGGTTATGTTATAGATCGGAACTATATAACTATAATGATTTCATAGACGAACTAGAAGGTACTTTTTCAATTTTAGCGCCAAGCTATGATGAAATTATCTTAGTGGGAGATTTCAATATAAATTTTTTTAATTTGCATAATACCTCTACAAGTGCGCTTCTAGATATGACAAATTCGTTTAATCTATCGCAAATTATTGACAAACCAACTAAAATTACAGCTACAACTGCAACACTTTTAGATTTGGTGTTCATCTCGGATACACAATTAGTTAATCGTGTCGACGTAATTAGTGTTGAAAACATTGCCGATCATGAACTTGTGTTATGTGAATTATCCCTTAAAATACCGATAATTAATGTCTTTCGTACTTACAGATTATACAAAAATATAAGCATTAAGTCATTTCTCATAGATCTTCTACAACTGCCTTTACCCGAGATATACTATATGCCTAACATTAACGATAAAGTAAATTTTTTCTCTGAATGTCTATCGTTCTTAGCATACACCCACGCACCACCTATATGTCGTCGCCTTACAAAAAACCTGCACCATGGTTGACCGACACGTTACGATGCATGATCTCGTTAAGAAACTCTGCGTTTCGAAGATATAATAAGAGTAAGGCGGAAGATCATAGAAATTATTACAAACACTTACGCAATTTAACCAATAAAGCCGTAATTCGGGAAAAAAGTCTTTATTGAAAGTAATTTAACTTCTGGGAAGCCAATGTGGCAAATGTTAAAATCTCATTCTTTAATAAAAACTAAGTCATCAACTTTACCAGATTGTCTAAAACATCCAAATGAGATTAATACGTTTTTTGTAAGATCGGCGTCCAAATCATCTTTAGTCCCTAGCACTGTCCTTCTCAATTATTATAGTATGCATAAATTTGATATTACTAATTCATTTTCTTTTTCGTGAATTTGTGATGCAGATATAGCAAAGGTCGTTAACTCTGTCAGTACGTTAGCTGAGGGAAGTGATAATATTAATATACATATAATAAAAATCAGTTGTCCGCATATTATTCCATATATACTTAATATTATCAACTCGTGTCTACTGGATGGTGTCTTTCTGGAACTGTGGAAACAAGCTCTCGTACAACCAATACCAAAAATTCAAAATCCATCTAGTTTTAACAGTTTACAACCTATCAGCATATTATGTGCGTTCTAAGCTATTAGAACGAACAGTCGAAAAACAATTAAGGGAGTATATTGAGAAAAATAGTATCCTTCCTATGAAACAATCTGGGTTTAGAAAGGGCCACAGTACTGAAACAGCGTTAGCTACTCTTGTAGATGATATAGTCAAAGCTACAGATGCTGACATGTTAACTATAGTGGTATACATTGATTATTCAAAGGCATTCGATACCTTGAACCACGACATGCTTATAGCAATTCTTAAATTTATTGGTTTGGATGAAACAGCCTTAAAGTTCTTTGTTGATTATCTTAAGTGCAAAACCCAAAGAGTTAAGATAATTAATGACATATTTGATGCCATAGATTTAAGTTCGGGTGTACCCCAAGGGTCAATATTAGGTCCTTTACTGTATGCTGTTTATACGTCTCGTTTTAATACTGTTTCAAAATATCGTTCTTATCATTACTATGTTGACGATACACAACTTTACATTTCATTTCCATTAGAGACTGCGCACGTAGGCTGTTCACAGTTAAATGCAGATTTAAATAGATTGTTTCAATTTTCACTTCAACACTGCTTAGAAATTAATCCATCTAAATCACAAGTAATGCTTTTTGAGCCAAAGCATTTGAAAGCACTATTCTTAGGATTAAATTTACACATTGTTATTGATAATAATGAGCTAATTCCTGTAGACTCCGTCAATAGTTTGGGTGTAATCATAGATACGGATTTGAAATTTAATTATCATGTTAATAAATGTTTGCAGAAAGCTTACATTGCATTAATATATATATATATATATATATATATATATATATATATATATATATATAGTAATCGGCAATACTTATCCATAAAGGTAAAAAAGTATGTTTGTGAGGCTCTAGTGTTATCGCATTTCAATTATTGTAGCGTTATCTATGATTCATTTCTTGATTTTAATAATAAAAGAAAAATACAGAAAATGCAAAACTCCCGTATGAGACATATTTGGTATTCGCAAGTACCAACATGTTTTTCACAAACTACTAGAACTGAAGTGGTTAAATACGAGTTCCAGATGACTGTTAAGATCTGTATGTTTTTATCATAATATTATCTACTCTCAAAAGCCACCCTACCTGTACAATAAAATTGTATTGAGATCTGATGTGCACACTATAAACGTAAGGTTTAAAGGCACCCTCACACCGCCAGTACATCGCAAAGAATTCTACAAAAAGTGTTTCTCCTACAAAATTACCAAAGTGTATAACAGTGTCCCTGATCAATTTAAAGCACTTCCATTAAATCAGTTTAAAACCAAATACAAGAGGTTATTATTAAAAAACAATATTGGCCAATAAAATTAGTTTAAAAGCTTTTATGTTACTCTTGTTTTGATATTGTAGGAATATACTTAATTTACACACACACGTCTTGATTTTAATTTTATATTAGCAAGGATTAAGTGGTAGAGCAGCGAGCTCTGTTTATAGAGCCTTGGGATTGTTCTTTTCTGTGAAAAGTATATTAATTTTCAGAAAATGTTCAATAAAGACAATAATAATAATAATAATAATAATAATAATAATACTAATAATAATAATAATAAACAAAACATAATTATTAGCATAAATATTAGATTATATTTATAGGTTCGAGTTTTTTTACACAAGGTAAGTTGATAAATACTAACGTATAACAATTAATAAGATGAAATCATAACTTAGACTTTTTTATGCAAAGCCCAAATGATCATTTCAAATCGAGCTAGTAATTGAAAGAAGGAAAATATAAGGTCTTGGACAGGATTTGAACCTGCATCTCACTTTTGCCGGAACTGTGCGTTTACCAACTACGCCACCGAGACAGGTGAAATGGCTTGCGTGTTCTAATGAGCTAAAGAGCCAAACTACAGGTCCAACCAAAGTAGTAGGGTCATTAGTAAGGAACCAGACTAAGACAGGCCCCCGAAAGAGGGCAGCGGCTCTTTCGGTACTTAGATTGGCAGAGACCATAGGGGTCTGTATGGCAGTCTAAGACACACTACCGCGATGTGAAAGGCAACGGGAAACCACCACATTATCTCCCACAGCGTACCTAAATTGTTACAAACATGATGGCATTCTCTGGGGTAAAAGATTCCGGAGTTAAAAAAATTCCCCATTCGGATCCCGGGAGGGGACTACTTCGGAGGATGCGATCGGAAAGTTAAAAATAAGAGTTGGGAACATTCTGCGAGTCGGAGTGTGGAATGTTAGAAGTATGAAGCAAGTAGGTAAGCTAGAGAACCTAAAAATCGAAATGAATAGGTTATCACTAGACATAGTAGGGATCAGCGAAGTTCGGTGGCCAGAGGCGGGTGATTTTTGGAGTGGAGACTTCAGGGTAATTCATACAGGAGCAGAGGAAGGAAATTTGGGTGTGGGGATAGTTATGCGGAAAAAGATAGGATACTGTGTAGAAAATTACTTACAAAAGAACGAAAGAGTACTCATGGTTAGATTAGAATCTAAACCGATAAACACAGTAATAATACAAGTATACATGCCCACCTCTAGCTACAGTGACGAAGAGGTAGAAGCCATCTACAAAGATATCGAAGACATATTAAGATACGTAAAAGGACATGAACATTTAATAATTACGGGGATTTTAATGCCGTGGTAGGTGAGGGTAGAGAAGGAGCGGTAGTAGGTTTATTTGGTTTAGGCACGAGAAACAACAGGGGAAATAGGCTGGTAGAATTTTACGACAAGAACAATTTAATCATCACAAACACATTATTTTAACATCATGCTAGAAGACGATATACGTGGAAGATGCCAGGAGATATAGGAAGATATCAAATAGATTATATTCTTGTTAGACAACGATTTAGGAATCAAGTAAAAGACTGTAGAAGTTACCCAGAAGCAGATATAGATACTGACCACAACATCGTAATTATGAAGGCCGCACTTAAATTTAAAAATCTGAAAAAAAGGAACGGAAAAAGGCACTTGGACTTAGAGAAACTAAAAGATAAAGATATTCAAGAAAGATTCGAAAAAAAGTCAAATGAATTGCTGAATGATATCGGGAAGATATCGGATACTAAGGAAGTAGAAACAGAATGGAATAACATTAAATCCAGCCTAGACATGGCGGCCAGAGATATTCTGCGGTATACACAAAAAGAAAATAAGAAACCATGGATAACAAAGGATATCCTGAATTTAATAGAAGAAAGACGAAAATACAAAAATAAATCAGACGAAACAGGAAAACAGAGATACAAAACCATAAAATGGGAAATTATTCGAAAATGCAGGAAAGCTAAAGAACAATGGATTGATGAAAAGTGCAAAGAGGAACAAACAAAGATGAAAATAGGAAAGACAGACGAAGCATACAAATTAATTAGAATGAATTTTAGGGATAAAAAACCGTATAGCAAAAATATAAGGGATGCACAAGGAAACGTCATCATAGAAAACATAGAGAAAGTGGGTAGATGGCAAGAATATATATGGAATTTATATGCAGGAGGGGAACTAACTGCATTAGAACAGGAATCATACATTGAAAATGATGACTTGGGATATCCTATACTTAGAGACGTGTTTGAATTGGCATTAAAGAGTCTGAAAAATGGCAAGGCGCCGGGAACAGATAAGGTGCAAGCAGAAACTCTAAAAGCAGCTGGACAAGCAGTAACAGAACGTCTCTTCCAAGCTATATGTATGAGACAGGCGAGATACCCAAAGATTTCAAACGTAGCATCATAGTAACTATACCTAAAAAGAAAGGCGCGGATAGATGTGAAATTTTCGAACAATAAGTTTAACAGCACACGTGTCAAAAATATTAACTAAAATTGTGCAAAGACGAATGGAAAAACGGGCGGAAGAAATACTAGGAGAATACCAATTTGGGTTTAGACGAAACAGGGGAGCACGGGAGGCTATTTTAGCTCTGAGAGTGATAATGGAGAAAACAATAGAAAAGGGGAAAGCGTGTATATAGGGTTTGTAGATATGGAAAAAGCATTCGACAATGTAAAATGGAAAAAAATGTTTAAAATACTCAAAAAGATTGGAATTAGTTATAGGAATAGACGAATAGTACACAAATGCAGGAAGACATTTGGAATTACTATGCAGGGACAAAAAATTGATATGCTTAGATTTGCAGATGATATAGCGGTATTAGCGTCTAGCAAGGAAGAGTTAGAACTGCCCTTAATGAAATGGAAACGGTTCTAACAGAGGGATACGGGATGAAAATTAACACAACTAAAACTAAAGTTCTCGTATGCAAAGGTGGGGAAAATAAATCAAAAACAAGAATACAAGTATGTAACACGAACTTACAAGAGGTTAAGGATTTCTGCTACCTAGGAAGCCAAATAACGCAAGATGGGAAAAGCACAAAAATATAAAACAAAGATTAGCACAAGGTCGTGCTACATTTAACAAGGAAAAGCAAATACTGTGCTCAAAGACCACAAACATAGAAACAAGGAAAAGATTGCTTAAAACATATGTGTGGAGCACAGCACTGTACGGCTGTGAAGTCTGGACAGTAGGAGAAGCAGACAAGAAAAAGGTAGAAGCCTTTGAAATGTGGTGCTACAGACGTATGATGAAGATATCATGGACAGACAAAGTTAAGAACGAAGAGGTACTAAAAATGGTAGGGGAAAAAGGAATATGTAGAAAACGGTAAAAAAGAGGAGAGATTACAGGCCACATACTACGGCATGAGGGAATAGTGCAGAATATATTAGAAGCAGAGATAGGAAAAAAGAGAAGAAGAGGCAGACCTAGGTTAGACTACTGCACACAGATAGTAAAAGATGTAGGCTGCAGGAATTTCAGGGAGATGTGTAGGCTAGCCCAGAATAGAAATCAATGGAGGTACGCATCCAACCAATCCTAAGATGGATAAACTAATGATGTAAAAATAACTGCGCTTAAACATGATGATTATTATACGTAACTACAAGAATTGGTTGAGCAATATTCTCGAATAATGTTAAGTATGTAAAAGGATTTACTGGAAAACCATTATTTCGGCAAATGTCTAAGTGTTGGGGATCTTGGTAGCCACAGGTTGCTTAACCTTCTTCACTGAATCTCGGTGAAATAGGGCATAAAATTAGAAAACAATAGTAGGGGAACGAGCTGTATACACATGCTGTGTGAGAATTTCAGGGAATTATGTAGGCTACCTCAGAATATAAATAAGTTCAGGTACGTGTCCAACCAGTTTTGAGACGGAAAACCGAATGATGAAAAGTAAGCGCCGACAAATCTGATGATTAGTATAAACGAGTTGTTGGTTGCGAAATATCTGCAACTAATGTTGACGGTGCGAAAAGATATATTGGAAAATATATTAAATCGGTAAATGGTTAAGTGTTGGGGGAACTTGGCAGCCACAGGCTGCTTACCTCCCTTCACAACCACTGAAGGTCAGAGAAATAGGGTATATAATTGTAAAACAATAGAAGGTGACCGAACGGTATCTAACAAGAAAGAACAGCGCCTATGAGGAAAGACAACATAGAACAAGAAGAAAATTTGTGAAAGCATATGTGTGGAGCACAGCACAGTATGCCTATGAAATACGGGCAGTCTGAAACGCAGACAGAAAAACGGTAGCAGCCTTTTGAAATGCTGTGCTTCAGATGTATGAGGACGATAGCATGGACAGACAAAGATAATAACAAATAGGTTATAGAAATAGAAGGGGAACAAGGATATCTGGGGAAAAAGATAAGAGAAATAGAAGGGCAGAATACATTTTAAGGGATTTTTGGGGAATAGTATGGGATATATTACAAGCAGAGATAGGAAAAAAGAGGTAGATGATGACCTAGATCAGATAGTGATAGATGCAGACTGTGCAAATTTCAGGGGAATCTGTAGGTTAGTTCAGAATAGGAAACAATGATGGTACGCATCTAACCAGTTCCAGGACTTCTTCAAGAAATAAACAACATTATACTCCATATATGTAATGACCTATTTCCGCTATTTCTGGTGGACACTAAAACGTATCAACTTTGTAAAGATGCAGAATTGTTAGCAGGATGTATATATATATATATATATATATATATATATATATATTACTGTGTTAACTCGCTCCACGGCTTGGACAGCCCATAAATATGCTGTGATACTCGCCGCCCCTACGATTGGGTGCAATAATTTATGCTGTGATAACCCCTGTTACTCTCTCACGGCCCCTTATATCACTCAAACACTTGTGAAAATGTAAATTTATAATTATCTTTTGTCTCGACTAGCTGATTCAATTAACCAAAGCACTTTTATAATACATGGTATAATGATAGAATATTTACAACACTTTTAACTATCTTCTCTTCTTTTGTATCGTATACATCTGTCAAATTATTAGAAAATCAAGCCAGCAAAACGAGCTTTTTATTACCTTTAAAGACTTATTGAAACGTTTCAAGCTGTCTGTAACTTTTCATAAAACTTTTGCAAGAAACCCCCAATTTGTCGGCTTTTACACTTTAAATTATGATTGAGATAAAACAGTATAAAAATAAATCATATCAAAAATATTTGAAATAAAACAGTTTCAAAAATAAATCATATCAAAATCTTTACCTGAATAATTTTCATAGGTGCTCCCAAGAATTGAAGTCGATATCCTAATCGTTATTGGTGCGTTTATTTATCATCAATTTGCTTGACCAGGCAGCATTCTCCAAAATTCTATTTTGATTGTAACGTCTCGTAATTTGAAGTTCTACAGGAATCGTAACATTATTTTACTTGTAATTTATTATTGTAATTCATATCGTAATTGAGATGGTCATTCCGACGGTAAATTCAGATTTACATTCCGAGAGGAATTTAGATCAACCTTCAGAGAGGAATTTAGATCGACATTCATTAGATCGACATTCAGATCGACTTCCAGAGCCCTGTTTTATTTATTATTAGAAATGTTATAATTTCCTAAATCTTACTTACTTACGTCTCAGAAATACGGCATAATTTTCACAATTCTACACTTTATAATTTCACGGTTAACAAATATTTCTTATTCACGTAAATATTTGGCACTTTCAATTATAGTCACTGCTCAGTTTCAAAGTATACTAACTTGATATTCAATTCTCCAGATATTTATAAGATCGTCCCACTCTTGTTTGTGATTCGCTGGCTTCACGTGCTAGGCGAGGACAAGTATATTATCACTTGTTATGTTTGGAAAAATTTACCAATTGTATGTATTTTAATTGCATGACGCGGTGATTGAAGTCACGTAATTCAATTGTTGTACCTTATATTTACTTTAGGAATCCCAGGAATTTTGTACATATCGAGCACGTAGTCTTGTTTGTTAGCTTTATTCTAATCTAAATTGAATAAATTTGGTATTTGTTTATTTCCCAATAAATTGGATTTTCGAACAACTGTGATTCTCTTAGATCACGTACGCTTTTAAATAAAGCATAATTTCTGCGTGCGTTTACGATAATATCTCTACACACTTTATGAATGTTTATCTAGCCACTTCGTGCAGGTTTTTCACTGATTTAATTTTAATGCCTTTCATTACCTTTTTAAATTCTAATCTCTGCTAGTAGCTACACTTGGATATGTGTTTTAATTGTTTGTACTGCTATATACGGTGTGCTCGCAACTAATAATTTTTATAATAACCTATTTACTTTCCTAATATCTATAATTTCGTACTTCTGTTGGTTGGGAGTTTTCCTTGCTTATTCTACGACCCCAATGACTTAACCTACCCTTAAATTAACCCTATAATTACAGCATTAATCCCCCAAATTAAAATAATTTTTTTTTTGAAATTTGTTAGTTTTGGCGCCCAACGTGGCACAAAAATTTACCTTAGTTAAAAATATATTATTTTTATTTCGCTTTACTATGTACACAACTCCTGCATTATTTTTACATCTCTATTCTTATTTTAATATCATCTATTCTATAACTACACATGTATTCCTTCCTAATATTTTATGCTATTTTCAAAATGATCATTATTTACACACGCCTCTTTCTATCTTTATAGGACTATATAAAGCATTTCATCTCCCTAATTCCTATCCATTTATACTTTCCCCATTTTCATTAATTCATACAACGTATTATCTCTTCATATTTCTCCTGTTTATCTATTCCCATTTATCTATGCTCTATTGTTTTCTTCAAATATTACCATATGTACAATACCTATTCCCTAATTTATCCTAATTTATGATGATATCCTAATTTAATTCTCTTATCCTAATTTATGATTGTCCTATCCTATGTTTTTCCTATTCTAATTTCTTTATGAGTCTATATAAAGCATTTCATCTCCCTAATTCCTATCCATCTATGCTTTCCCTATTTTCATTAATTCATACAACGTATCATCTCTTCATATTTCTCCTGTTTATCTATTCCCATTTATCTATGTTCTATTGTTTTCTTCAAATATTACAATATGTACAATACCTATTCCCTAATTTATCCTAATTTATGATTGTCCTATCCTATGTTTTTCCTATTCTAATTAACTATCCTAAATTATAATTATATCCTTATTTCCACTAATTTATTTTACATTATGTAAATTTTTCTCCATTATCAATAGTTTTCTCTCGGCAATAATCCTATCTTTCTTATTTCCCCTATTCACTATCTTCTCGAAATTATTTTCTAAAATTAATTTATTATCTGCATTATTTTTCCTCTTAATATGTCCTATTTCATCTCCCAAAATTTTTGTTTCCCCCTGAAAGAACCTACATTTCCTCTTGTTTATTTTTCTCTCTACAAAATTTAATTTCAACCAACTTCCTTCCAAGTCCTTTTTAAAATTTAACACGTCACTTCCAAATTCTTCATACGGTTCCCATATCACATTCTTATTTCCTAACAAACCAAAGGAACCACTTCACACTTATCATTTTGCCCTTTCATATAAAACCGATATGTTTTCTTGATTCTCTTTGTGGTGAAGTTTCATTAAACGGCTCCGTGTCTACAACTTCTGATTTATGCACATAACCCGTTGCTATTCTGTATTTATTTATTATTAGTTCTGAATTCTTTATTGACAGTGCCTTGACCCTTTCTTTTACTTCTTCTGGACAATTTATATTATCATCAATATCCCTTTTTATATCAACTTTACCCTCAAATTTATTAATATTTATACAGTCTCCTTTGACTTCAATGCTCTCCTCACCATCCCATTTTATATATTCCCCCTTTATATCTATTGCCTTACCTTTGGCATTTATTTTTAAACCCAACTTATCTATTATGTCCATACCAATTATTGCATCTACTCTTAACCCTGGCACTATTATAAATTCATTCTCAAACTTTATCTTACCCATTTCGCATTCCAGAACTATTATTTTGTTCACACTTGCAAATCTCTTGATATTTGGTGCTATTAAATTAAATTTCCTCATGGGCAACATGTTCCCTATTAATTTTTCCCGTTTAACAAAGTCCTCAGACACTAACGACGCTTCAGCTCCCGTATCAATGAGTGTTTCACCTCGACTATTTCCAATCCTTAATTTAATTATCGGTAATAAGCTTTTATTCATTTTCTTTTCCATTTCACATTTTATGTATTCACGCTGGTGTTCGTATCCATTTATTTTTAAGAGCTTACTTGGTTTGTCCTCTTTCAAAAATCCTGATTCGATGTAGATGGTCTTGCCTGACTCGTAACTTCTGCATAGGTACGATTCATTCTTATAGGTTGTGCTGATTGTTCCCGATGTTGTGTTTGTATCATACACTGATTTATATTTCTGTTGTGATTCGTCCGCTCTGCTTCTCTTCTTGGAGTATCTCTCGTGTTCCAGTTCCTTCTAAAATTATTGTTATAGTAGTTATTTTGGTTATTTCTATAAAATTGTCCCCCATAACTTCCCCTATTGTTTGATCTATTATTTTCTGTATTTCTTTGCAATCTGCCTAAACTCTCTCGCTGTCTTGGTGCCATCCTACCTTCCAATACACGACTTTGTCCTAACTCATCACAACGTTGTAAATATTCCAAGAAAATCTCCTATTGACTATGTTTTGCATCATTACATAATGTCTGATTTCTTCGCCAAAATGTCCCGCTAAGTATTTTATGATTTGTGTTTCTTCCATCGGCGGATCTAATTGCTTCGCTAAACTGAATTTTTGTATAGCGTATGTTTCTCTAGTCATTCCTAAATTTTGATTGTATTTCACTGTAATTAAATTATCTCGCGCCTTGTATTGTTGATTATCCCCCAAAATTTTCTCAAAAACCTACTTTCAAACTCTTGAAATATTCCGATTTCATTTTCTATTAAATCAAACCATATCTCCGCGCTTCCTTTCAACATTGATCTGACGAAGTTTAAATTATACCTTTCATCCGTTGATCCCTGTATTAATTTTCTGATATTATTTAAGAATACTTTTGGATTTATTTTGTTGTCTCCATAAAATTTGGAATATTGTTCTACTGAAATCTCCGGTCTATTTATCCTAGTATGTTGTAATCCCTGATTTCTACCCACATTTTCAAATTCTGATTTTAAACTACCTAACTCTCGATTCACATCAGATTGACATCCAGAGCCCTGTTTTATTTATTATTAGAAATGTTATAATTTCCTAAATCTTATTTACTTACGTCTCAGAAATACGGCATAATTTTCACAATTCTACACTTTATAATTTCACTGTTAACAAATATTTCTTATTCACGTAAATATTTGGCACTTTCAATTATAGTCACTGCCCAGTTTCAAAGTATACTAACTTGATATTCAATTCTCCAGATATTTATAAGATTGTTCCACTCTTGTTTGTGATTCGCTGGTTTCACGTGCTAGGCGAGGACAAGTATATTATCACTTGTTATGTTTGGAAAAATTTACCAATGTATGTATTTTAATTGCATGATGCGGTGATTGAGGTCACGTAATTCAATTGTTGTACCTTATATTTACTTCAGGAATCCCAGGAATTTTGTACATATCGAGCACGTAGTCTTGTTTGTTAGCTTTATTCTAATCTAAATTGAATAAATTTGGTATTTGTTTATTTCCCAATAAATTGGATTTTCGAACAACTGTGATTCTCTTAGATCACGTACGCTTTTAAATAAAGCATAATTTCTGCGTGCGTTTACGATAATATCTCTACACACTTTATGAATGTTTATCTAGCCACTTCATGCAAGTTTTTCACTGATTTAATTTTAATGCGTTTCATAACCTTTTTAAATTCTAATCTCTGCTAGTAGCTACACTTGGATATGTGTTTTAATTGTTTGTACTGCTATATACAATGTGCTTGCAACTAATAATTTTTATAATAACCTATTTACTTTCCTAATATCTATAATTTCGTGCTTCTGTTGCTTGGAAGTTTCCCTTGCTTATTCTACGACTCCAATGACTTAACCTACCCCTAAATTAACCCTATAATTACAGCATTAAATATATATATATATATACACAGGGTGTTCTATTTCTTACACGTTGTATGGGTAACTTTGTTATTTGTGACATTAGAGAAAAAGTTAAATAAGGAAAGTAGTGCAGTTTTTAATGCCGAGTTTAGCCATGAAGAGATAATTAACATACAGGGTGTAACAAAAGCGTTATACCAAAATAACGAAATTTTGATCTTTTTTGTTTTGCTTATTGGTTCATTTATTGTGATAGATACAGTAAAACATTGTAGAGGTTTTTTACATTATTTTAAAAGGAGAATAAGATAAACTTATTTGGTTTTACATGACTTTGGTCATAATAAGTGAGGTTATGTTTTTTCAAATGAAAACCATAATTGGCGGTAGTTCTGATAGAAAGGCTTTTTTCTCTTTTAAGTGATGTACTAGAGTGTACATGTTCAACATAAAAATTTTTGAAAAAATTTTGTTTTTATGAAATACGAAACTTGGTATTAAATAATAAAATACTTATGCATGATGTAACAAAAATATCAAAAACAAATTATGTTAAAAATTTTAAATATAATATCACTTCATAAGGTGTTCAAAGTGCTTACCATTTTGTTGAAGGCACAGCTCACATCGTTTTTTAACATTACAAAGTGCTTTTTCTATTGTTCGTGCATCAATGCTTGCAATTGCTGTTTGGATTCTAGCTATTAAATTCTCAAGCATTTGAGGAGTAGTAGAATACACATTATTTTTTAAATCACCCCACAAATAAAAATTTAATGGCGTAAGTTGTGGTGAACGAGCAGGCCAATCAATTTCCATATTGTTACCAATCACGTGCTCAAAACGATCAGTTAAATATTGCTTCACTGATGTACCACTGTGTGCAGGGGCACCATCGTGTTGGAAATACTTTAGTCTGTAATGGATGTTAAGAAGTAATTCTTCCAAATATTCTTCCAGTTGGTGTTTTAAGAAATTTAAGCAATTTGCAACGGTCAAATTGTCGTTATAAAAAAAGGTCCAATAATTTTTCCATAAAATATTCCACACCAACAATTAATACCAAATTGATGTTGATCTCTGGATTCACGCACAAGTTTAGGATTTTCTTGAGAGTAAAATACTTTGTTATGCCGATTAAATATTCCGTTATTTGTAAATTTAGTCTCGTCAGTAAACATAATGATTCTTCAAAATATGAATCCTCTTCACATTTATTAAGGCATCAACGACAAAATGTTATCCGTCTTTGATTATTCACTGGATACAATGCATTCGAAATAGAATAGTGATAGGGATGATATTTTCGACTTTTCAGAACACACCTCACAATTTCCTTAGAAGTTGCACAGTGGTTGCAATTTCGGCAGTAGAAGATTCTGGTTTATAGTTAACAAACGCCAACACATTCGTTTCAACAGTTTCTTCATATTTTCGTAAGAATTTAGATTTGGTAAATGCACCATATGCCTTAAGATTATTTTCAAGTTTGCTAAGTATCCGACAGTGTGGTTGCTTACGTTCCATGTATCTTTCAAAGTACAAATTCGCTGCTGCACATGAGTTACAATTTGAAGAATAATAGCAAAAGAGCATGTCATTTTTTTCTTTATTTGTATAGGACATCCTAATTATTAGAAGAAAATAATGTACGTATCAACACAAAATAACAGTACTATCTAATTTCTATTATTCAAACAAGTGAAATCTATTGTTATGTGTCATATAGCTACTTGATTCTTAAAATCAGCTCAATTATTCACGTATTATTTAATATGAAGTTTCGTATTTTATAAAAACAAATTTTTTTTCAAAAATTTTTATGTTGAACATGCCTTTATATCAGAACTACCACCAGTTATGGTTTCCATTTAAAAAAACATAACCTCACTTATTTACTCGAACATGATCAAAGTCATGTAAAAACAAATAAGTTTATCTTATTCTACTTTTAAAATAATGTAAAAAACATCTACAACGTTTTACTGTATCTATCACAATAAATGAACCACGAAGCAAAACAAAAAAGATCAAAATTCTGTTATTTTGATATAACGCTTTTGCTACACCCTGTATGTTAATTATCCCCTCATGGCTGAACTCGGCATTAAAAACTGCACTACTTTCCTATTTAACCTTTTCTCTAATGTCACAAACAACAGAGTTACCTATACAACGTGTAAGAAATAGGACACCCTGTATATATCATCATCATCATCATCATCATCATCATTAGGTCTTCAGTCCTGGAACTGATTAGACGCGTACCGTCATTGTTTCCTATTCTGAACTAACTTACAGATTTCCCTGAAATTTGCGCAGTCTGCATCTATCACTATCTGATCTAGGTCTACATCTACCTTTTTTTTTCTATCTCTGCTTGTAATATATTCCATACTATTCCCCAAAAATACCTTAGAACGTATTCCGCCCTTCTATTTCTCTTATCTTTTTCCCCAGATATCCTTGTTTCCCTACTATTTCTATAACCTATTTGTTATTATTATTGTCTGTCCATGCTTTCGTCCTCATACATCTGAAGCACAGCATTTCAAAAGGCTGCTATCGTTTTTCTGTCTGTGTTTCAGACTGCCTGTATTACATAGGCATACTGTGCTATGCTCCACACATATGCTTTCAACAATTTTCTTCGTGTTCTATGTTTGTTGTCTTTCCTCATAGGCGTTGTTCTTTCTTGTTAGATGCAGTTCGGTCACCTTATATTGTTTTACATTTATATACCCTATCTCTCCGACCTTCAGTGGTTGTGAAGGGAGTTAAGCAACCTGTGGCTACCAAGATCCCCCAACACTTAGACATTTGCCGAAATAATGGTTTTCCAGTAAATCCTTTTACACACTTAACATTATTCGAGAATATTGCTCAACCAATTCTTGTAGTTACGTATAATAATCATCATGTTTAAGCGCAGTTATTTTTACATCATTAGTTTATCCATCATGGGATTGGTTGGATGCGTACCTCCATTGATTTCTATTCTGGGCTAGCCTACACATCTCCCTGAAATTCCTGCAGCCTACATCTTTTACTATCTGTGTGCAGTAGTCTAACCTAGGTCTGCCTCTTCTTCTCTTTTTTCCTATCTCTGCTTCTAATATATTCTGCACTATTCCCTCATGCCGTAGTATGTGGCCTGTCATTCTATCTCTCCTCTTTTTTACCGTTTTCTACATATTTCTTTTTTCCCCTACCATTTTTAGTACCTCTTCGTTCTTAATTTTGTCTGTCCATGATATCTTCATCATACGTCTGTAGCACCACATTTCAAAGGCTTCTACCTTTTTCTTGTCCGCTTCTCCTACTGTCCAGGCTTCACAGCCGTACAGTGCTGTGCTCTACACATATGTTTTAAGCAATCTTTTCCTTGTTTCTGTTTGTGGTCTTTGAGCACAGTAGTTGCTTTTTCTTGTTAAATGTAGCACGACCTTGTGCTAATCTTTGTTTTATATTTTTTTGTGCTTTTCCCATCTTGCGTTATTTGGCTTCCTAGGTAGCAGAAATCCTTAACCTCTTGTAAGTTCGTGTTACATACTTGTATTCTTGTTTTTGATTTATTTTCCCCACCTTTGCATACTAGAACTTTAGTTTTAGTTTTGTTAATTTTCATAACGTATCTCTCTGTTAGAACCGTTTCCATTTCATTAAGAGCAGCTTCTAACTCTTCCTTGCTAGACGCTAACACCGCTATATCATCTGCAAATCTAAGCATATCAATTTTTTGTCCCTGCATAGTAATTCCAAATGTCTTCCGCATTTGACAGTATTCATTGCCTCTTCTATGTACAAGTTAAAAATCAATGGGGATAGGGAACATCCCTGTCTCACTCCTTTCCTAATGTTTACTTCTCTACGTTCCTGCTCTAATTGTATTACTGCTGTTTGCTCTTTGTATAAGCTATGTACTATTCGTCTATCCCTATAACTAATTCCAATCTTTTTGACTATTTCAAACATTTTTTTCCATTTTACATTGTCGAATGCTTTTTTCAGATCTACAAACCCTATATACATGCTTTCCTTTTTTTCTATTGTTTTCTCCATTATCATTCTCAGAGCTAAAATAGCCTCTCGTGTTCCCCTGTTTCGCCTAAACCCAAATTGTTCTTCTCCTAGTATTTCTTCCGCCCGTTTTTCCATTCGTCTTTGCACAATTCTAGTTAATATTTTTGACACGTGTGCTGTCAAACATATTGTTAGAAAATTTTAACATCTATCCGTGCCTATCTTTTTTGGTATAGTTACTATGATGCTACGTTTGAAATCTTTAGGTATTTCGCCTGTCTCATACATATAGCTTACAAGTTGGAAGAGACGTTCTGTTACTGCTTGTCCAGCGGCTTTTAGAGTTTCTGCTTGCACCTTATCTGCACCCGGCGCCATACCATTTTTCAGACCCCTTAATGCTAATTCAAACTCGTCTCGAAGTATAGGATATCCCAAGTCATCATTTTCCATGTCTGATTCCTGTTCTAATGCAGTTAGTTCCTCTCTTGCATATAAATTCCCTATATATTCTTGCAATCTACCCACTTTCTCTACGTTTTCTATGATGACGTTTCCTTGTGCGTCCCTTATATTTTTGCTATACGGTTTTATATCTCTAAAATTCATTTAATTAATTTGTATGCTTCGTCTGTCTTTCCTACTTCCATCTTCGTTTGTACCTCTTTGCACTTTTTATCAATCCATTGTTCTTTAGCTTTCCTGCATTTTCGAATAGTTTCCCATTTTATGGCTTTGTATCTCTGTTTTCTTGTTTCGTCTGATTTATTTTTGTATTTTCGTCTTTCTTCTATTAACTTCAGGATATCCTTTGTTATCCATGGTGTCTTATTTTCTTTTTGTGTATACCGCAGAATATCTCTGGCCGCCATGTCTAGACTGGATTTAATGTTATTGCATTCTGTTTCTACTTCCTTAGTATCAGATACTTTCCAGATATCTTTGAGCAATTCATTTGACTTTTTTTCGAATCTTTCTTGAATATCTTTATCTTTTAGTTTCTCTAAGTCCAAGTGCCTTTTTCCGTTTCTTTTTTTCATATTCTTAAATTTAAGTGCGGCCTTCATAATTACGATGTTGTGGTCAGTATCTATATCTGCTTCTGAGTAGCTTCTACAGTCTTTTACTTGATTCCTAAACCGTTGTCTAACAAGAATGTAATCTATTTGATATATTCCTATATCTCTTGGCATCTTCCACGTATATCGTCTTCTAGCATGATGTTGAAATAATGTGTTTGTGATGATTAAATTGTTCTTGTCGCAAAATTCTGCCGGCCTATTTCCCCTGTTGTTTCTCGTACCTAAACCAAATAAACCTACTACCGCTCCTTCCATACCCTCACCTACCACGGCATTAAAATCCCCCGTAATTATTATATTTTCATGTCCTTTTATGTATCTTAATATGTTTTCGATATCTTTGTAGATGGCTTCTACCTCTTCGTCACTGTAGCTAGAGGTGGGCATGTATACTTGTATTATTACTGTGTTTACCGATTTAGATTCTAATCTAACCATGAGTACTCTTTCGCTCTTTTGTAAGTAATTTTCTACACAGTATTCTATCTTTTTCCGCATAACTATCCCCACACCCAAATTTCCGTCCTCTGCTCCTGTATGAATTACCCTGAAGTCTCCACTTCAAAAATCCCTCGCCTCTGGCCAGCAAACTTCGCTGATCCCTACTATGTCTAGTGATAACCTATTCATTTCGATTTTTAGGTTCTCTAGCTTACCTACTTGCTTCATACTTCTAACATTCCACGCTTCGACTCGCAGAATGTTCCTGACTCTTATTTTTAACTTTTTGATCGCATCCTCCGAAGTAGTCCCCTCCCGGAGATCCGAATGGGGGACTATTTTAACTCCGGAATCATTTACCCCAGAGAATGCCATCATGTTTGTTACAATTTAAGTACGCTGTGCACTTGGGAGGTAAATGTGGTGGTTTCTCGTTGCCTTCCACATCGCGGTAGTGTGTCTTAGACTGCCATACCGACCCCTATGGTCTCTGCCAATCTAAGTACCGAAAGAGCCGCTGCCCTCTTTCGGGGACCTGGCTTAGTCTGGTTCCTCACTAACGACCCTACTACTTTGGTTGGACCTGTAGTTTGGCTCTTTAGCTCATTAGAACACGCAAGCCATTTTACCTGTTCGGCAAGGTGCAGGTCCATTTGAAATAGATGTATATATATATAAATATATATATATATATATATATATATATATATATGTCTGTGAAGACTTTGTTAATAAATAAATAAATTGTTGAAGATGGCTATGTCGATGATACGGCAAAATACAATTCTGATGACGATGACGAAGATGATGATAAATTTGTAGAAAATCTGGAAGGATTGAAAAATATCAAAGCTTTTATACGCAACCTTAAATTCCAGTGGTCTTATAAAAAATTTAGCCTCATTGGTGAGAGGTCATTAACCAAACATAGGCAGCACTTTTATGTATGCAACAGATGTCTCTTCTATTTTTACTATTGCAAACGCTCAAAGAAAACGAGCAAGTGTGCGAAAGGCTTAACGAGTGTCTTGTTATTCTCCCCTCTGAAAACAACAAATATTTACAATTTAAAGTTTTTAGGTATAAAATGCCTGTGCCGATGGTAGTTTATTCCAACATAGAATGCCTAATTAAGAAAGTCGAAACAGCTCACGAACTCGATCGTACTTTTAAATACCAGGAACATATTCCGTTTTTAATAGGATATTATTTTATTGCGGATATGACCAATCTCTTTCTTATTACAATTCCTACACACAAAGAAACTGCATTTCTTGGTTTGTGCCACAACTAAAACATATTGTTATATGTTACGGTAACGCATCTTTTCAAAATGTTCCTGTAACATCCACTATAGACCTCTCGAAGAAAGAAACATGCTTTATTTATAAGTCGATTTCTTGTCGGACGCCGAAAATGTTATCGATCACGATCACCTGAATGGTGCTGTAAGAGGTATTGCACATAGCAATTGTAACTTAAACTTTAGACTATTTCCAACTATCCCCGTAGTCTATCATAATTTGAGCAGTTATGATGCTCATTTTATTATTAAAGAGCTCGTTAACGTTGAAGGCCCAATAAGTATAATTCCTTGAATAATGAAAAATATATAACATTTTCTAAGAAATTCAATGATGTAAATGTAACTTGCAGGTTCATACATTCCTTTCGTTTCATGTCAATGTCATTAGAAAAATTGGCATGCGAGTTGTCTTTCGCAGAATTTAAAGTTTTTAAAATGGAATTTAGTTCAATAAAATCAGATCACATTAAATTGTTAATGCGCAAGGGTATCTTTCCTTATGAGTATTTGGACGACATTCTAAAATTAAGTGAAGTATATCTTCCTCCTATAGAATGTTTTTATAGCAATCCTAATAAATCTCATGTCAAAGAATTCGACTAATATTCAAGCTCAAACCGCATGGAGTACTTTTAAATGCAAAAATTTAGGCAACTACGTAGATCTATACTAAAATGCGACATATTTTTACTTTGCGATATAGTCCAAGATTATATAAAAAATTTGTATTGAAACATATAAATTAGATTCTTTAAATTTTTTAACGATGCGAGCTTCTCGTGGAGTAGTATGATGCTTTATGCTAAAATCAAGCTAGTGCTAATTTGAGACATTGATATGTTTTTAATGATGCAAAGGGGTATTCACAGTGCGCTCACTCAAGTTGTAAAAAGATACGCCGTATGCAATAACAAATACTGTCCAAAACCTACGAATATTTAAACAAATAAATTTTTATTTTACGGAGATATTAATAATCTCTATAGTAATGCTAAATCTTGCTATTTATCCTACGGCGATTTCAAATGGCTAACGCCTGGACAAATATTAAAATTTGTTGTTACAACAGTGGACCTTATGAGCGATAAAGGTTATATTATTGAATGCCACTTGGAATTTCCTACAAGCATTCACGATGCTCTTAAAAAATTACCTGTGTGTTCAGAGTAGGACACACCTACTAGTTCAAAATTTTCATAATATGTATGTACTCTTACAAAAGAGTGCAACTATGTTGTGCAATATAGAAATCTTCAAGTTTATTTATCTGCAGGCATAGTTATGACTCGTATTCACAAAATTTTAGAATTCAGCCAGTCTCCTTAGTTGAGACCATTTGTCGAATTAAATACAAGAATGCGCTTGGAGGCTAAAACAAAATTTGCACGAAATCTGTATAAATTTGCAAACAAGACACATTATAAAACGAGTAACTTATTAGAGTTTTTGTTATGGAACTCTATCTTTAATTTCAAAACTAAATTTCTATTCGGCTACAATATTTGGACACTGACAGTCTTTTGTATAGTGTGACGTGCAATGATTTCTATGAATACTGTATACATACCAATCTAGAAAAATTTAATGCTAGTGCTTATGATTCCAATAACATCTATAAAATTCCTTTAATTAATAAAAAAGTTATTGGTCTTATAAAAGACGAAACTAGAGGTTGTATTTTAACGCACTTTATAGGCCTTCGATCGAAAATGTACTTTTTAAAAATAGAATACTGTGAGATAATAAAGAGGGCCAAGGGCATTAAAAGGTACATTATCGATCAGTAAATCGTGTTTGTTCACTACCTCGATACATTACGAAATAAAGTAGTCACGGAGCACGGTCGAAATAGCATCCGCTCATATTTGCATAAGGTAAATTGTTTTAAGTTATAAAATGACAAAAGGTAAATTTTATCTACCGGTGTCGATACTTTACCCCATGGTCATTACCTAATAAAGGGCATTGAATCTAACATGTAACTCAACTATTGTTTCGTATAATAGAAAAAGAAAAACACTTATTGTATTCTCTTATTTTTATATTTATTATAAAAAATTAATTGAAATACTTTAATAAAGAAACCAAAAACTACGCGATATTTTTTATTTTTATTTATTTATTTATTTGAATCAACAGCAATGCAGAGTATAAACCCCAATTACATAGTACTGAATATCAGTACATAGAAAAATAAATATCTCATTAAAATAATAAATTACATAACATAGCAATCTCATTAGAACTAGTATTAAAATTATCGAAATCATTCTTAAACTTAAGCATTAAATTAATTACTTCTAAAACTTTATAAACTGGAGATTCAGAAAAAGTAGTAACAAACAATAAAAAATCGGGTCTCAATTTAATTAATGGAACTTTAAAGCAGATAAGCGATAATAAGGGCGGTATAATTATCTTGTTGTTTAATAATTTATATATAAACACAACACTCAAGTAGTGTCTTCTATTCGCTAATTTTGATAAGTTAACATTAATTTCCCTATGAATCAATTGCCTTTGATCATTATATGAGATGCATATCGGATAAGATGGGTATATACAAGTAATTTTATTTATAAAAATTAATTAAAGATACTATTAAGTACTACATCGCCAGCTTTCTTATTTGTAATTTCACATTTCACAATAAAAAATATAAAAAAGCTCCTTTATTTTTTAAATATAAAATATTTATATAAGGTCAGATTTTTAATCCAGGACGGCTTTTGGAAGCTCATCAATTTGACGAGAATTTTCGATCCTTTACGCCTTAGTATTTTCTCAATCAGATAAATATTTGGAACGTTGGTTTTCGGCAGTTCCGGTTCAAAAAACTTTCCCAATATTGGATTGCCATGTATGTCAACAAGCAAATAAGTAGTCGGATTTGCTTGAAACACTTAGTATATTTTAAACGTTCTGTTGCTCCAGTTTGCATTGTATTCCTTAGAAAAAATATTTGTATATTTTGATATGCGCACAGTCGCCCACGACATAACGAGGTTTTCTAGTTGCCAGTTTTAATTTATTGTATACCTTCAGAAGCGTTTTCGCAGTCACGTTTTTGGATTTTTTTTAGTGGTGGAATGCGCCGTATCGTTGCATTTCGATACAATTGAATAAATTATGTCAATCCACTTCCATGTATCCTCAGGTTAAAAGCTTTATACAGTTTGTTTTTTATGGTTCTGATTTTATGATAGCGGCCTTGATCATATCGTATGCAGAGTTATTTATTTATTTATTTATATATTTAATATAAACCTAACAGGTACAAGACCCCAATTACAGGGTTGTAATTAAGTTCATCATACAATTTGATAATACTTATTTCTACATTAACTTAAATAATAAATTCTGCAAATTGCTGTACACAATATTAAAAATATCACAGTCATTTTGTATTGTATTATATAAATTACACATTACATTCAATGGACTATTATTGCAAATATTAGTTCGTGCACAATTAGTACGAAAAGTTATGTTATTCCTTGTATAATAAGATGTTACATTAAAACTTATTAAAGATAATGATTGTGCATCAACAACCCCATTATTCAACAATTTATGCAAATGCAAAATATAGGCTGTATTTCTTCTAATTTCTAGGGAATGTAAATGATATAGCACCCTTAAATCAGCTTTTGGAGTATTAAACTCATACGGCCCAGTTTCTTTGTAGTGCAAATACCTTAAGAATTTGTTTTGTATTCTTTCAATATTGTACTTGTGACATTCGTATTGAGGACTCCATACAACCGATGCATACTCTAATATAGTCCTAACAAAAGTTATAAACAGTAATCTGATTCATTTAATACTATTGAAGTGTATCATGTTACGCACTAAGAAACCATACATTCTAGAAGCACTGTTTGATACTTCAGCAATATGAGCATTGAATGTCAAGCGGCTATCGAATACAATCCCTAAATCCCTTACCTTTAATAAATGATATATTATCACGCCACAATATATTCATATTTTAGTGGATTATGTTTTTTTGCAAATGAAATTACGTTACATTTAGTTATATTAAAGTACAGCCTGTGATCTTTGCACAACTCACTGATATTATTTAAATCAGCTTGTAACCTCTCACAATCTCGAATATCTTTAATTGATGTATATAACTTTAAGTCATCGGCAAACAGTAATATAGAAGAGAACTACATTACAGAAGGTATGCTGTTAATAAATAATAAAAAGAGTAATGGGCCAAGGTTTGATCCCTGAGGTACTTCCGATGATTCAATGAAGGTATTGGATATGAATCCCCTAACAACAACCATCTGTTTACGATCATGCAGATATGACTTCATAAACAATAATAAATTTTTACAAAATCCAAACTGATTATGTAATGTTTCTAATAACTTAGTATGATCAACACTATCAAAAGCCTTTACAAAATCTGTGAAAATAACGTATGTTTGGCCAAGATTATCCAATGTCTCTGCAATACATTGTGTCAAGTTTATTAAATTGCTCACTGTGGATCGCTTTTTGACAATACCATGTTGATACACTGATAATTTTTGTGAAACTGAAGAATATATCTGCTGGAAAAGAATCAATTCAAATATTTTGGCTGGTTCAGACAGCACTGCAATTGGTCGATAATTTTTTATATCATTTTTGGCACCCTTTTTAAAAACCGGGCTAATTTTTACCAATTTCTAATAGTCGGGAAAAGTATTAGTTGATAGACATAAATTGTATAATAATTTAAGCGGATACACAATTAAATCAATTAGGCCCTTCAATATATATGGTGGCACATTATCAGGACCAACAGTTTTATTTTCAGCCGTTTAACGGCTTGTGTTATATCATGAGTTTCTATGGAATTAGATTTATCGGTTCTAAATTATTTATGGAAGCTAGTATATCAGGACCAAAGTAATCATCAGTTTTACTGTATACAGATTCAAAATGTGAAGCAAATGCGTTAACAATATCACGACCATTCGAATACTCAATTCTGTTCAAAAACATCTTATTAGGAATACTGGTGGAGCCCCTTCTATTGTGCATGTAGTTCCAAAATAACTTGAAGTTGTTACTGATGTTATCCTGTATTTGTATTAAGTATTGTGCATGTGCTCTTTTAATACTCATTTTAATCTTGTTTTTCAATTTCACAAATTCAGCCCTAATAGTAACATTATCCCTTTTTAAAAGTTGGCGGAGTTTTTCTTTCCGTTTCAGATCTCTTATTATTTGGCTATTGAACCAGGCAGGATACTTTGTAAACTTTTTACTTTTTTGAACACACATATCAAACATTTTATATAGTGTATTGTAAAAGCTTTCTACAGCACCATTCTCATTGATATATGATTCTAAAAAATCCCAATTAGTTTCTTCAAATAAACGATACATTAAATAAAAGTTAGCTTTTTTAAATTTATACTTAACAATTGCATCTGTCGATAACTGTTTAATTTTTCTATTTTTAATGGAACCTCAATAAACAATACTGGATGATGTAAATCTTCTTTTACAAAGCAAGATCCAAAGGGAACCACTTTACATTTAAGCTTGGAAATTACCAAATCTAATAAGCAGTTATTTGCATTAGTTACACGATTATACTGGTGTGTATCATAAAAACTCATAAAGTTAAGAAAAAGCTCTACATAATCATCTCTAATAGTATTGTTAAGATAATATTCATTCAATCCTGCTATATTAAAATCACCAATAATTACAAAATTGTTTTCATATAAAAATCCAAGTTTTCTAAGAAATTATAAAAATTTTCTCTAGATGATAAGGTGCAATCAGGTGAAATATACACGATTATGATACATAAATTTGCTACAGCAGTTGTATTAATATTAACACACAATACATCTATATTGGAATCTTCATATTTAACATCAACAAGTCTACTACCATATTAATTTTTTACCACGAGCAACGCACCACCTCCTCTTCCTTTTTGAGCTTTTAATATATCCCTATTTCTACTTCTATACACAATCAAATCATTAGAAACAATTTCACTATCTAACACAGAATTAGGTAGCCATGTCTCAGTGATGGCAATAGCATCATACTCACTAATTGTGGAACTAACAGAGTTGTAGAAATCATAAAGTTTTGTATTCAGACCTCTATTATTTTTGTAGGCCAATTTGAGCTTACAATCAAATTCAGTATCTGGTTTCAGGTTGGTTCCTGGTGCTAGCAAAAACAAATTTAAATGTGATAATGGCTGTTTACTTAAAACAGTATTTAAATAATTTATCCGACACTTGACCAGATCAACATACTTTAAATATATTGGACATTTTAAGTCGAATACTTCATGTTGCATATTGGTTTGCAACTCAAGTTCACTTTTGGCTATAATACAGTTACCACATTTAATGCTATTATTATTGTACTCTACAGTTTTATGATCACTAGCAGCACATTTAGCACAAATTTGCTTATTTTTACATGACTTCGCCATGTGACTAAACTGAAAACATGTAAAACATTTTATAACATAAATATATTCATATACAGAACATAAATTGTATCCAACAGCCAATTTAATATTATGACCCATAATTCTCACAAAATTGCCAGATCTAATTCACTTATTGCAAAATATTTAATACGCATTTTCTTTAGTTCCTTAACTTGTATTAAACTGTCATCATTGAAAACATTGTTTTGTTTCATTAGTGCTACTTTCAATGTATTTTCAGTAAAACCATTATCAGTACCATTAACTTTTATACACGAATTTCGTTTGTCTGGAATCTGGGTAGTATATTCACTGCCTACTTTAGTATTAATGGATTTCTTAATTTTATCAGCATGTACTCTATCTTTGCACTGTATCAATATTCCACCATCCTTAGCATTTTTAATACTTGAAATATGAACCCCTATTTGTACTGGATCAATGCTTTGTTTGATGGTATCCCTTGTTTTAGCACTGTTTCCTCTACCTACAGGTTTTACAACAAAACACTGCTGCTATTTGCCACTACAGAAGAATAGCTTTGTAGTGTCACTGACATTAATTCCTGATGTGTAAGATTTGCCAGCTTATCTTCCAACTGACTTACCTTTGACTGTAATAATTTAATAATAACATCTTTATCATTTATTAGAACATCTTTTTGTAGATTAGCCTTCGTAATTAAATCCATTTGTTGTTGAAAATAATTTAATACAGGAGAATTTGAGATTATCTCATTTTCACAGCATATTATTCTGTTATCACTTATTATTTTATGACTGCTTTTTCTTTTTGCACAACTAGCATGAAATACTGCACAACACTTGATACACACAACAGCATTTGTTTCTTTATTAACACAACATTTGTAAAATTTACTAGGAACATCAACACAAACTTGTGATGCAGTAGCCATATTCCTTTATCAGCTGTGCAAACTGGGTGTTATAAAATTCTATGTCATTATCGGTTTGCAATTTTTTTGGTAAATGCAGTCGCGAGTTTTTAATTTCATCTATAATCTCACGCATTGCCGATGTGACTTCATAGCCATTCTTGGATTTACTTCGTCCATAAATATTTCGAGTAACAATCGGTCACGAATAAAATTGTTACATCCAATTTTACATTTCTAAATATTTTCGTTCGATTTGCGACTTTTTCAAATATTCCCACTTCCACTTCGATATTTTGTATAACTATCTCCTAAGAGATGACCTCGATCACGTATTGTAATTTAATATCTCGATTTGTTCCCATAGAACTTATTTTAATTCAATTGAAGTGCTTGTTCAACACCCTGTAGATTGTTATTAGTATATTTAGTTTAAGTCAAACTACCTCAATCTATCTCTAATGTTTGATATAACAGCGCAAATGTAGTCGGTTTTTAACAATTTTTGCTTTCTGAAAGGATATGCTCGCTTTATTAAAAGTAGTACCATAAGGTTGTATAGAACAAATTTTCTACATGTGTGATTAGCAAAGGCGATTGAATTCGAATTTGCCAGTTTCTTTATCTATTTATGCATTACAAATTTGCTAGAAGTGTTGCTTGACATGTGGTATCCTAATATTTTAATCGATTGTCATATCGTTTCCTAAACTAGATTCACTTCTATTCTGCATATCGTCGTAAGATGTATTGTCTGCGTTCCCTATGCTGTTAATTTGCAGTGCTATACACGCTTCCTTGGATAAGCTTATTTCCTCTGTGCATTGCTTTTTTGCGGATAGCCCGCTGATTCAGTTATGGTTGCAGCATTAACGATAAGTAGAGGGTATATGTATGTCTGGGCCACTTCGATCCTCACTCGATCGATCCCCCACCCTGCCTACTAGTTGACGGTTGTTAAGGGAGAGGGGGATTTATGACGATCCTCATGACTCATTTGAATTTTTCATTACGTTTATTAGCCTTTTCTTCTAGCACACTTCGATCCTCAACTGATCGATCCCCCCACTTTGCTCCTTCTAGCATACTTCGATCCCCACTCGATCGATCCCCCATCCTGCCTACTAGTTGGCGGTTGTCGAGGGGGGCGTGCCTTATGACGATCCTCATGACTCACTTGAATTCTTCATTACGTTTATTAGCTTTGCGGGTGCCCCATTCGGCATTTTGCGGTCTAGAAAAATTTTTTAACGATCCTCATGACTCGTTTGAATTCTTCATTACGTTTATCAGCCTTGCGGGTGCCCCATTCGGCATTTTACAGTCTAGAAAAAATTTCAAATCGAGTTAACATATGCCTAGATTTATTAAAAATCAACTCAAAATTACATAACATAGGTATGGGGAATCAAAATTGTAAAGGGTAATTGTTTCAGTTCTCTAGGATCGGTGATTGAGCACAGAAACAGAAATAAGCCGCAATATATATGGAAATAAAAATTTATTAGACAATTTATACACAGTAGTAATAAATTCTTTGTATATATCTACATTTACAATAATATTATCATTTTACACATTTTAGACTAAACATGTATATACATTGTGACCCCTAAAACAGGCATGTAATGTATACAACTTAAATCTAAGCAATATATACAACTTATTAACTATGTAAAATAAAATCTATCATCTACTTCCCTATGCCCCCATGCATATGTTAAGGTCGTGTTAGGAAGGACAAAACGCTTGTCATCTGCGCCCGATAAACTAACCTTGCTAAGTAACAGCATAAACAAATCATGTTTTTTGCTCCCAATAGACCGCATCGAATGCACGAGGGCTCGGAAGTTACTGTTATGTGCTACGTCCTTAAAGCTATTAACACTTATACCATGCACAACACTATGCTTAACCCCTTTAATTTTTGTTATTACATCTCTTTCGCTAACTATACAGTAACTCTTGGCACGAGTACTCACAAACTCTAAAACTAACTCACCACCAAACCAAGTTTGTTGTTGCAAACAAGTGGTTTTAATCAAACTTTAGTTAAATTTTCGGTATTATTTCAAGACCAATTGGAAAATCATTTGTTCAAGATCAATTTCAGATTGGTGAAGGTATACTACATGTTATCTACCAACACTTTTTCCAACCTATATTTTTTAGTTTCATTGTTGATCACTTTAGACTCGTGAATAAATTTGACTGCCAAATCAGATACAGAAAGTTGTTTGCTCACTAGCATGCCACATGCTAGTGTTTATGTGGATAGCATATTAGATAACAGAATTCGATTGCAGTATACCCCAATCAGAAATTGTTCTGAATCTTCTTTGATCTCCAACAATGAAGAGATCATACTTAGTGGATGTATGCATATGCTATTAGAACAACTCTTGAATTGTGGTTTTTTGTTTTAGCGTCCAAGATCAGTTTTGGAAAATATTAGTTGAACTACGTGAGCAGAACTAGCAAATATTGGCACATGTTAGGAAATCTGAAATTTCAAATAACTCTCCAGAAATACCATCAGATATTCCAGTGCAGTTACCTTTAGGCACCTTTGATGATGCGCAAACCTTAAATACGTATTTATTATAAGATAACCAAAACGGAATAAGCTCGGTGAGAATGTTTTTGATTTTTAATTTATACATTATTTGAAATGTTTTAGTCTTTATATTTGTCAAGTTTGGATGGAAGAGATCTTGTTACAAAGACTAACAAGATATTAAAGTTTCTTTTAAGCGATATATTATCCTCCAAGTTTTCGTTTCAAGGGAGTCGTTCTAAAAACATTCATTTTCAAATCTTCGGTTAAACAATATTGTTATTGGTAGGTTATTATATATTCATGAGCCGTTTATAATTAATTTGTTAAATTGCAGAGGCTGTAAAAAGTACTACACCTGGTTTGACCAACAAATTAGTTGAAGATGCTGTAAAGGTTTGGCTCAAGCATGCATCCAAACGCTTATTAAAACATGCTTCTGCCAAAACGTAGGTCTTGTTTTTTGCATATATTATTTTTGTACAATTATCTTTTGATTTTTAATATTTACATGGTAGTCTTCTTTCATCTGCATACATTTTTGATTTTATATCACTCAAGGCGCAACTTACAAACGAGCATTTCACCAAATCAAATAGTGATAAATATTTTGTTTATAGTTTTATAAAAAATTAGGTTTATGGCTTTAATATTAAATATATAATTATGCATAATTTTGCATTATTTATGGTTTAAAGGAGCACCATATTTGTATCAGTTTAATGTATAATTTGCAATTTATCAGGCAATATATAATTACGTATAATATTTTTAAATGTCCAAAACTAAGATAGCATATAAACTAAAAGAATGCGTTGGCGATCGTCAATTGTACAGAAGGATAAATCAATCTTTTCAAAATATAAGTGAAGAAATTTGTAACCAAGAAGCAGGTCATAGTTCTCAACTGGCAATTTCTAAAGAAAGCAGTCCAACTATTTGTGAAAATTCTGAATATGATATTTCTACAGTTGGTAATCACGTGACAATTAATGAGGTTCAGAGTTTAACTATCAATTTTTATAATTCTACATTCTTTAATATTCTTCTCAATAGAACTTCTGATTCATGTTCTAACGCTAACAAAACTGAAACAGAATGAAAATTATGATCTTCGTTTGCAATTAAGATGCTGGACAATCTCAAACCATATTTCACACGGAACTGTAATTGAATTATTGCATGTTCTTCATCCAATTCATTCCAATTTGCCGTTAGATAATCGTACATTATTAGCTACTTCAACACACTGTAATAGCACAATTTTGGAAACTGGAGAGTATTGCCACCTGGGACTAAAAAATGTCTTGGAATTATTTTTATCGAACTATGTAACACCTTCTAGATTGTGTAATCAAAATAAGTTTTAATGTTTATGGCTATCCGTTGTTTCATAGTGCAAATACGCAGTTATGGCCAATTTTAGGACAAGTTAAAAATGTAAAATGCAATCCATTTGTAATAGGAATTTTCTGTGGTAACTCGAAACCAAAACCATTTCATCAGTATTTAAAAGCTTTTTAGATGAAATTAAAATGTTACTAGATGAGGGTTTAAAACATAATTCACATCATTATAGCATTGAAATTCACAGTTTTGTATGCGATGCTCCAGCAAGATCTTTTTTGAAATGTATAAAATCTCACACAGGATATTCGGCATGTGAAAAGTGCTGTGAACTGGGAGACTATGTTAATGGGAATGTGGTTTTAAAAGGGACTTGTGCCTGTAAAAGGACTGATAATTCGTTTTCTTTGCAACTAGATGATGATCATCATATTGGGATTTCACCACTTTTGCAACTTCTTATTTTTCTCTTTTTTTAGAAAGGTATTCAATATTCTAGAAAGGAGCTTAAAAATAGTGCAAGACTGAAGTCACCAAACTTTTCGTGCACTAAAAAGTTTCCTTCAGATTATCTCATTGTAACCATAAACACAAACTGAATCATATGAGGGGAAGTTTCCCGGCACTATAGACAGGATATGCCATAACTTGTACTCATCCACCTCCAAAGCCATTACTGCATCAAGATCACCTCCTAGAACACGTGACATCAGCAAGCACGTCAGGATTGAGAACATTTCACCGTTAATCCACTTCAATTTCTACCAACCAAGGGATCTGCTCGTATGCCAGCAATCGTTCACTAGCCTATAAGTACCAAAGCTTATGAACATCCGTTTGCATTAAACATAACCTGTGTCACGGTTTCTTACAATTATGATCATTTTCACCTAACACAACCGTTGTGAAGCATCAACATTACACACACCAAAACATTCATACATATTTTCGTGTGTCTCATGCTTTTAATGTTAATGTATAAGTTACTATTAATATTTTAGCTTGTAAGTGAATGTTATTTCTGTTGCTACGAAGTATTAAGAAGGTGGTCCCAGACAATCAGAATACAATCTTGGTAACCCCGATGTGATCATCAAAAAAGTTCATACGACAGAGTTAACACCGGTTGAATTAAGTGCTTGAAGGACATTTAAACCATCTAAGATAAACTAAGCAAATGATCATGACTGTATAAATTCCACCTTTTTTTGACTACCGGATGCAGAATTATAGTTATCCCAAGTAGAACACTGTTTCGAAATTAGTGGTATTATACATGACGCTACAAAAATTGCGTATATAATACCCAGTCTAGAAGCTAGGGTCTCAGAAGCGGTCCGGGACATTACAATTAAACCGTCCGATACGGACACATACACGAATATCAAGGTCAAATTGATTAAGCGGCTACGTTTATCGCAAGAACAACGAACGAGAAGCTTCTGAAGTGCGAAACATTAGACGCCAAAAAATCCTCACAATTATTGAGGGGCCTACAACAACTGAGTGGAACGATTGTGCCAATTACACTGTTAAAATCAATCTGGTTAGGCTGCTTGGCAATACAAATGCAAATAATCCTAACCACACAATCATAAGCATATCGAGGCCACAGCACGTTCAGTAGATGCCGTCTGCAAAGCGCAATTTGCACATCACGCTAATACAATCACAGATAAAAGCTCTACAGTCCTGGAAAAGCTTACACAAGTAGCTGACTCACAAGCTATGCTCAATGACCTACTAAAAGGCAAAATAAAAGACAACACGCTCATCAGTAGGAGCGGCGATGTGGAGATACGAAGTGCAAAGCACAGATAGTACAAGCCCTACTACTCACATACCTACTCTCCGACACAATACTAATTATAGCAACAGATGGTTCAGACTTTGCTTTCGGAAAAGTAGTCCCACAATAAAGCAATCAATAATTGCAACCTTTAACTTTTATTTAAAAAGCTAACTAATGCCCAAATCAAATATTCAGCTAACGACCGAGAACTTCTCGCAATTTACCTAACTGTCAAACAGTTTAAACAGATGCTAGAGGGTAGATATTTCAGGATATACACAGATCACAACCTCCAACCTTTGCTTTCCAACAGAAATTGGAAATATGTACGCCTGGGAAAGTTAGCTAACTTCATTACATAGGTCAATATTCAACACACGTCAAACAAACTTTGGGAAAACAAAACATTGTCGCAGACACACTCTTGAGAATGTATTGATACAAATTCCGTTCTCCGACTTATAGCAATCTTTTAGAAAAGAAAAATTAAAAAATTTACTAAAATTATTATTCGCAATCCTAAATAAGTTTTCATATTCATAATAAATTTTTAGTTTCAGATGGAAAACAATAAACAATCTGTAATTTCCACTCAATTCTATGGCACGGTTAAATTCCATACTTTGTTGCTATAACAAATTATAGACTTCTGGTGTTTGAGAACTTGTTGTGAAGTCATTAAAACCTAAAGGTAACTGTTTAAAATAGCATTTTGTCATTAGGAAATGTAAATAAATGCGTTACTATTTTCAAATATGTCAGTGTCCAATTTTCTTCATAAACACGCCTCGTGGTCTGTTGTAGTTTTGTTAAGCAGCTCTCTTTATTGACATAAATTCCATGTAGGGTTTTCCAGGACAAATTGTTCTTATGAATCATTAGGGTGATGCTATCACTTGCACTACATCCTCCGAGATGTTTGTAATGGGGTTGTTGATGGTAAAACCTGGTTTAAAGAGTAAGGCAGTGCTTTAATTTGTGTTTTTTAGCGCAAAATTTAAGGACTATAATAACTTCGAACCGGATAAAAATTTTTTGTTTTGTTTCTGGTTTTCTTGTGTTTTCTGAAACGAATTTTCTTTTGGTTTGTTCTGTTGGTGTGTAACATTATTTTGAAATGTTAACTTATAAACAGATTAATTGATTAATTAAATTTCAATAACTTGCATAACTTATAGGCAGAATTCCATAATAAATTACTTTTATATTTTAGTAAGCATCCCTTATAATAAAGACCAGGTTTAGAAATAGCTTTAGGCTTAAATATTATAAATTCCAGTGGCTATCATCATAATTTAAAGCTCCACCCTTGCAAACCAAATACAATAACCTTTTTAAAACTTATGTCGGTTATAGATTGACAAGTCTGATAAATTTAAATGGAATAGTACCTTTTAACGTAAACAAAGAAAAGCAATTTTCAGTTGTAAAACTTAATTTTCTTAACAATTTCGTTTATTGACAAGGGTTAGAGAAAACGAAACATTACAAATAGCCAAACTATTTTCCAATTTGATTTGTTCAAAGATTGGAAGTAATTTTAAGTAGTCTGGAGACATCCATTGTATTTAAATCCATTTTGGCGCAGGTACGGCTATCTGGTCTTTTGTTAATGGCAGACAACTGTCGCCAATAGGTATGGTCCACAATTCAGTAATTAAAATTCCAAGAAGATACAACATATTTAAACCCTTAGAAAAATAATTCCTTTCCGTGACACTCATCTTGAAAGGGGTTGGATTTGGTTTTTGAAATCATGTTTTTGGAAGGTTCTGTTAATAGTCATTGGATAACAGAAATATGACGTAAATAATGGTTTAGAGTAGGATTAATATATAACTTAAGGCTTTAGCCAAAAGACAGAGATTTCAATGGGGTTATCCATTGTCAAAAGGTAGAAAGAAAAGTAGTCAAAGAAGTTCGCTAATAGCGTTCTTCAGTATCACAGATATGATATTGCACTTAGTATCACGATAGTGAAATTGGAAAGGAGTAATTAACTCTTCCAGTTCGCGAGGCTTGATGCCCGTGTGTTCGCGGATTTATAAGTGATATAAAGTATATAATAAAAAGCTTGTATGCGTGTGATGCACAAGTTAAGTTAAACTCAAGAAGATCCTGCCAGGTTCGTGTGCTATTGAATTATTTAATAATTGCAAGGAACAAGAGCAACAAGCGAGATTCTCTCTCCCAATTTAAGAGCTGTTCTGTGTTGGAAGGCAAGCCATCAAACAATTGACGATTATTAGTAAGTAAGTTTTCATAGTTAAGCTAGTATGACCAATTTTTAGTTAATTTATTTGTTTGGACGTTTTGACCATAAACAATAGGATTAATTTGGTGTAAAATTTATAAGATAAGTTTCTTCTATAAAAAGTATTTAGGAATTACTCATGTACATAAAATTATCAGAATTCCATATCAACCATTTAATCTAAATTTCTAAATTAAAATCAATGAATTTCCGAATGTAAGAGGTTCACGTTTATTGCTCTGTTAATTAAATAGTTTTTGTTTGTCAATAATTAAGTCAATAGTTTTTTATTTTTTGATCATGCAAGTTGCATAAGTAGTCAAAAAGGTAAGAATTGATTAAAAGAAACAATTGTCCTCCTTGGGATGACAAGTCTCTCAAGGTTTTGCACGAACATTTGGACATTCTCGACTTGTCTGGCGCCTTTGGTAATGTCATTAAGCCACAATATTTATGAAAGGTAAGTGCCAAATATTTTTGTAGTATATTATATATTAATTTAGCCCTTGCTGCAAAATTTTAACCCTCTATATGATCCACGACCTTCCGCTAGCTAGTGCCGATGACCCCCTTTAATTTTTGTTTTACAGGTCGCCCCCATTTTATAATGAAAATAATATACTTAGTAGCTTTTCTGCCTGTAACAGGTGTATTACTTGGTCTGTTGCTTCTGCTACCTACCTTGAAATGTTAATTTTGCTGGGGGGGATTTGTTAAGTAACGTCCCTGTAGTTAAATAATTTACCACATAGTTAATTTAAAATTGCATATCCAGTACTATTTCCACGATTATTTTGCGTGTATTAGCAAGTCCGACTCCCTTGCAATTTAAACAATTAATTGTCTAATATCCTGTAGGTAAATATTTTCGTTTTATGTAATTAGATTTCACATTCCCTACTGTTCCCACAGTAATCCGCGAAATTGTTAAGTGTTTCCGAATTCCCTCTAAGTAGAAATAATTGCTTATTCAACACCCTGTAGGTTTTTTTAGTACATGCAATTATAATTTAAATATAGCAAATTCTCTCTTTCAATATAATGTTAAAATCTGATTTTTTCCTTAAAAATAATCTATAGGAACACTGTGGCACGATTTAAATAAAATTAAATAAAAACCCTTAACCACAAAAAATATTTAAATTACTAGATACGTATTTCGACCACTATGTGGTCATCATCAGTAGGGAAAAAAAAATTAGCTGTATAATTTACTATATTGTTGCTTTAAACACTATCGAGGATATTCTCCTCACCCGCAGGCTGATGTTCTCAACAACAAACAAGTGAATTGTGACATTATAAACTTAAATCTACCTAATTTATACTAATTCTAAATCTACTGAAGCGGAACCAGTTTAATCTTGCTTTCTCATTGGTTGTTGACCAATAGGGAAAGCAAAGCAGATGACTCTATTGGCCCTTTATCGGTGTTTAAGAGGGGTCCTTTATGTTTAACAATTTTAATTGATTCATAGGCATTTAAGGAGGAAAACGTTGGTACCGCTTTTAACAATTTAACATTTTCTAGTTTAACGGGGTGGCTGGTTTCAAATATATGTTTGGCGACCTGAGACCTTTCATATTTACCATATTTGAAGTGAGCAATGTGTTCTTTAAATCTTGTTGTTATATTCCTCTTGGTCTGACCAATATATTTTTGAAAACACCCTGGCCCTGCACAACTAATTTCATAAATCCCCGACTTTGCAATTTTTCCACCTTGTCTTTTGGATTACCTAGCAAATCTTTAATTTTATTAGTATCAGTAAAAGCAATTTTGAAATTACACTGTTTGAATATTTTATCAAGACCCTTTGTGGTTTTGTGAAACGGAAGTTTAACATATTTAACATTATCGTTAGAGGTGGTTGATTGCAAAGTCGTTGATTTACTGATGTTGATCCTATTTTTACACTTTCTAAAAATATTATCTATAATATCAGAAGAGAAACCATTGTAATTCGCTATTTGTTTAATAAGAGCAAATTCCTTATTAAATCTGTTTTTATTTAAAGGGAAATTCAATAATCTATTAATTAAAAAGTTAAATGAAGCCAACTTATGTTGTATGTTATGATTAGAGGAAGACAAAATAAAGCAATTTACATTGGTTTCTTTTCTATAAATGTCAAATTCTAATTTATTACCATTTCTAATTACTAATGTATCTAAAAAGGGTAATTGTCCATTATTCTCTAGTTCATACGTAAATTTTATGCTTTGAAATTTTGAATTCATTTCTTTAAGAAAATCATCAACATTTGATTTAGAAGTGTCAAAAACTGCAAAAATATCATCCACGTACCTTAACCATATTCTTGGGAAGTATTTGGAGTTTTCTTTTAACTCGGTTTCAAAACGAGACATAAATAAATTTGCTATGAAAGGTGATAAGCTATTTCCCATTGCTGTGCCTTCATGTTGTTCGCACAACTTGTTGTTGAATTGAAAACAGTTCTGGGACATGCAATGCGAAACAAGCTTGATATAGTCCTCAACTTTATCGTCATCAATATCACTATCTATAAGAACATCCTTTAAATATGTTAAAGTACGTGGTATTGGAACACTAGGGAATAATGAACTGACATCAAATGAAATTAAGATTTCGTTCTCTTCTAATGTGATATTTTTAATTTTATTAATGATGTTGATTTCTTAAAGGTTTGTAAATAAATGTTTGTTGAAGTTTCCTTTTCCTTCCTGTGTGATACACCCCATTCTACGACGTTTTTAGCTAGCATAGCATTAATTCTTACGATTATCCTTGTTTTTGTTGCCGTACTCGGTGCGGGATTACTGTTACTTGGCTTACTGTACGTTACTTTTCAATTATCCACACGGATTACCGTAACATGCCCTTCAAGATTAACTAATACTTGTTAGATACAGTGGCGTCCAACTCAACATTTGCATTTTTTTTTATTCAACTAAGTAAATTCATACTTAACCCACCTCTAACTCTCCCTTGGGGTAATAGTGAAGTTAGCTGAAGGTATACAGCTTTGTGCCTTTCCATCTTATAAGTACACAACTTTAATTTTTTTAAAGTATAAAATCAGGTAGCAAGTCTAAAAGTATAACTGTAACAAATAGCGCTAGCAACGGGGTGCACTAATTTTCTTAGTGGAGGGATTTCTTTCTGATTGTTGTAAATTTAATTCTTGGGTAGTTTGGTTAAAATATTTTGTTCTGTTAAAATGTTTTGTAAGAATAAGCCATCTCATATTTTTGGCTTTGTGTGATTCATTTTTGCTGCTTCTTAGAACACTTTTTTTTAATATTTAACCTTAGCGGTGTTTCATAGCTGAAATTGTATATCCACTCAGAGGTTCAAAGTACTTTAGTTTGGATTGCTTATTTTAGTTTAGGTAGTAAGTGGTTTATCTATTTGGTACAGTTTGTATATTTGTATAAAGATGAACTGGATTACGAATTAAAAATTCAAGGAGTTGTTAGTAGTAGGCCTACGTAGGAGAAGAGAAAAGTATTGGTACAATTTGTTACACTGGCATGTTTTGTTTTATATATTAGAGGCCTGGTTTTGTCACACATACATGGTTTTGTTTCACTGGCGCAATCTTGTTTCATCGACATTGCAACGTGGAGCATGTGTGTTAGTGCAGACGAGACTCGTGGTGACTTAGTCGCCATAGCAGTGAAATAGTCTAGACGAGACACGTGGTGAATTGTCGCCCTAGCAGTTTACATCGTTCCCTAATAGGCCGAGAATACTGTAGAATTTTGGTGAATTAGTCTAGGTGGGACTCGTAATAGAGTCGGTCACTCTAGCAAGTTTATGCGTTTAGTAATAAGTTGAGCCAAAGTTACTACACTAGCGCTCATAATGACTCATCATAAAATTAAGTTTTAGTTAAGTCATTATAGTTAGTAGTTGATATGGTGAACTTGTGTATAAGATTACAGGTTATACCCCTGACTTTTTTATTTTGTCCGTTACACCCCTTTGTCAGGTATATGCTAATAGAAGATATTAGCATTTACGTTAATCAAATTAAAGAAAATAAATAATGACTCTTTTTACGACTTTGATATATATATATATATATATATATATATATATAAACTTTTCTGATGTTCTAAATTTTTTCTGTATTTTCATTTTAAATGACCTCCCCATTGCATTATATGGGTTTGGACATCCCTATTTTGACTTTAACCGATTGTGATTTTTACCGATTTTGTTTATCCTTAACTTCATTCACTTTACATGAATGGCAAACGGAGCTACCCTCTCACTCACTTATTAATCTATTAGTCCCTTAAGTCCTTTAGTAATTCTTAGAATAGTTATTCGTATTTCTAGTTATACGACATTTTTTGAAAATATTTTTAGTAGTTCCTGGTCAATTTTTTTTGAGATTGCTTTTTTTTGCGTTTTTTTGTCTTGTACAGAATTCTCCTTTTTTTGAAAAAAGGCAGTGTAGCAAGTTTTTTATAAGAGAAAGAAAAAATGAAAAAAGTCGCTAAAATTACTTATGCAATCTTCAATAAATTTTCGTATTCATAATAATTTTTTAGTTCCAGATGGAAAACAATAAACAATCTGTTAGTTTCTATTAACTCATTTACAAGGTTAGGTATCATACTTCGTTGCTATAACAAATTATATACTCCAGGTAGTTGAAAACTTGTTGTGATGTCATTAAAACTATAAGGTAATCGTTTAAAATAGTATTAGAAATAGAAACAGAAACGGATTCGGATGCGGAAGCGAAATTGGCTAAGGAAGCGGAACGGAATCGGAAACAGACCCAGGAACGGAATAGAAACGGACACGGAAACAGTAACGGAAATGGAAGCGGAATCGGAAACGAAAACGGAAGCGGAAACGGGAACGGAACCGTAAGCGGACGGGGAAGCGAAAATGAAAATGGAAGCGGAACCGGAAACGTGAGCGGAAACAGAAACAGAACCAGAAATAAACGGAAACGACAACGTAAGCGGAAATAAAAACGGAAACGAAAGCGGAAACGGGAACAAGAACAGGAACATGAACAGTAACAGTAATAGTAACAGAAATGGAGACCGAGACCCAGACCAACACCGAGACGGAGACGAACACGGAAACGGAGACAGAAACAGAAACACGAACAGAAACAGAAACAAACGGATACGGAAACAGAAACGAAAAGGGTTACGGAAACCGAAGCGTAAGAAGAAGGGGAAGTGAAAGCGGAAATGAAAATGGAAATGGTAGTGGAAATGAAAGCGAAAACGGAAGTAGAAACAGAACCAGAAACAAAACCACGCAGAAACAGAAACGGAAACGGAAATGGATACGGAAACGGAAACCGCAACGGCAACGGAAGCAAAAATGAAAACGGAAACTGAAGCGGAAATGAAAACAGAAACCGGAACAGAAAGAGAAACGGCAACGAAAACGGAAGCAAAACAGAAACAGAAGTAGAAATAGAAACCATAAGTAAATACTTTATTATTTTCAATTATATCAAGGTCCCAAGCTTTTTTTTATAAACACGACACGCAGCCCGTTCCGTTTTCGTTAAGCAGCTGTCTTTATTGGCATAAATTTTGTGTAGATAGGGTTTTCCAGGACAAGTTGTTCTTATGAAATGTTAGGGTAATATTATCACTTTCACTCAATCCTCTGGGAAGTTCGTAATGAGCTTGGTGATGGTAAAACAGAAACAGAAATGGAAACGGACAAGGACACGGACACGGAAACAGAAACAAATAGAAGTTATAAGTAAATATGTTATTATTTTCAAATGTATCAAGGTGTTCCAAGTTTTTTTTTATAAACACGGCCCGTGGCCCGTCCCAGTTTTGTTAAGCAGCTGTCTTTTATTGACATAAATTTCGTGTAGAAAGGGTTTTCCAGGACAAATCGTTTTTATGAACTGTTCGGGTAATATTATCACTTCCACTCCATCCTCAGCAAAGTTCGTATTGGGGTTGTTGATGGTAAACTTAGTTTAAAAAGAAAGACAGTTCTTTGATCTGTTTTAGAGCAAAATTTAAGGAATATAAAGCCGCTTTTTATTTCAGAGATATCGGTCTGAAGTAGTTTACTCTGTTACAAGAAAATGGGCGGCTAATGAGTTTTCATGGTTTCAGCCTATTAAATCATGAACCACAACAGAGTAGTTCCATCGGGGCGACTATTTACAATTTGCTATTAAGGGTGAGTGATTTATTTTGTTACCGAATTGGCAATGAATTTATAAAAAACAGTTGGATTAAACAACCCTTCCTAAAGCTCGAGACGTCGATACCCTTGCTAACCGAACTATATATAGAACCACCATCACTTCACTCCATAGGGGTCTTTTCGTAAAACAGAAATTATATTTAATATTTTTATTTTTTTGAGTTCAGGTATTTTATTAAAGGAAAATAACTTAAGTAAATTCCTATTTAAAATTTGTAACGACCAGAACGGTTTATTTCTGTAATAACTTGCAAAAGAACTTGTGTATAAAAGTAGAAGAACCACTTAGTATTTTTCTTTATAAATTAAACTTTAGCTAATCAGAACATGCAAATGGAACGCCAGATCTGACAAACGATGGTTAAGATACCAAATTTGTAAATGCAAACTATTTACAAATTCTGTTTGAGTAATTAAAGCTAAGAACTTGTGATATAATTTTATAGTGTTATTGGATATGAACTTTATACTATTGTTAGTATAAAGATATTTATTTCTCGAAAACCAAATAGACGTGTCATTACCTTAGCAATTTTCTTGTCTCATGTAATTTAAAAATACATATTCAAATTGGTTGAGACAATATCTACCCCATATTTCGTCACACTATATTTATTCAAGAATTAAGATAAAGAATGAGAATTAACAAACATCAGTAGTTATGCTGGCCGGGTTTGGCAAATTTGACGCACTGCAACATATGTATACGCCGGTTTGAGAGAAAATCAGCATAGAGTCCCATGTATATCCAGGTAAAAATAAAATACGGGCGAAACGCTGGGCTCTGGTGCTTTTGTTGGTTGATAGTTTGCTTAATGATGAATGTGTAATGGGACCCGTTAGGCCTTTGCCCTCGGGGTTTGCAGTGCTGGGTGTCTTTGTTGTGGGGGCTTCGCCCTGGTGGGGGGCGCTTGTGCTTTTGCTTGATGAGGATCGGGACTCCTTAGAGCGTGGCCCTCGTTTATATTCTCGTCGTATTGTTAATTGAAGAGAGAGATTTTTTAGGTTTAGCAAAAATAATAAGAAACGTGGTGTATGTCGTTTTTAAAAACATTCTCAAAATGGTGCGGAATGGGGCTCCCTAGCGTGTCCTGAACGGGGTTGTGCCCCATGAGCAAGTTTTAGGTTAAGCAAGAAACGCGGTGGATGACGCTAAACATTCTAAAATGATAAATGCGGAATGGGGCTCCCTAGGGTGTTCTGAACGGGGCTGTGTCCCTTACGTACTTGACTACTTCGGAGTCAAAGAAATATATACACATAGGGTAAATAATTGCAAGGATGTTCTATGTAGTCTATAATATAACTGCGTTTTAATTCTGTTAAATGGAACATATGGCAACTGCGTAACTTCAAAACATTTCAGCATAATTGTCAATTACCAAAATTCGCAATTTTCATCTTATATCAATAAATGTTATAAAATTGTTGCTAAACAATAAGGATAATATCGTTATATTTCAAATCATTTTAATAGAAATACGCAATGTTAAGTCGTTATTAAAAATAATTCGCACAGATTTTTAATTGTTGTCACAGTCTGTTGAAGAATCGCCGCAGAATCTGAACTATACCGCTTTCACAAAGCATGTATTTAAGATCATGTTTAGTAAGTTTTAAAAACTTTTCATCATTGTATACGACTTGTTCTAACTTGCAGTAGGTATCAATGACCGATTCATCATTGCCACCATTACCACCCGATCGTGGTTGCCAACTTTAAATTATATTTTTCCTATTACTTTCAAGGTACTAAACATTGGTAAATAAATATATAGAGATTTAGTGACATCAGGCAACATATTCCTCGCATGGCGATGACAGCTTTTTGTATTGTATGTAATGGGTAACGTTATGCTTTTTTGATTAATTTGCAAATTACTGGGCATATATTCTTTGTTAAAAATGAAGTACATGCCCATAGATAATTTGAATAACAATCTATTACCACCAACACACACCTCTGATTGGATTTTCTTTATATGTATTGATCAAATTCAACTGAGGCGCCTTACCAGAGATCATCTCGAGATTGTTGATGTTGTAGAGGCTGTTACAAAAATAACTAGGTGATGCTCAGTGTCACAACACTTTATCATTACCGATTTTGATGAATGTACCATAAAAGCTAGGTACTTGGATAGTTCTCGCAGTGAGTGCAACAACGACGATAGTGATGTGAAGCTTTCTAGTTAACATGGACAATGTACTGTACGATTTGTTCGAGGGTGAACAACGAATTTTACACCAACATCTGAAACATGCCATAGTATTGAATGATGTGGACAAAATCATACATATACTGTTCAGAGTAGGTGTTCATGTTCTTGTTAAAGCTTTCAAATGGCTAACGCTGACCAATAGTACATCCATTGATGTAATGGATATTCTGTTTAATCAACAGAGTAGAGGCGATCAGTTTGTATTAAACTTCATTGACGCTTACAATGACAGAACAGAGTTAAAATGTCATCAGGTGCGTGGTGTACTACAAGCAACGGCGAATAATTGTAGTTTGAGCGATGTATATTTCCTTGAAGAATTGCTAACTAACCGAGCTGTATTGAGTACGAAGGCATATTCTATAGTAAATATAAAACGCAACTATAAATCACTAGTAACAGCGGTTGACGATGTGATTGTAAATGCCGTATATTGTGCACAACCTATCGTATTGGAAAAAGTATTGGAGTTAATTTTAAAGTATAAAGTAAATTAAAAGTACCAACCTAATATAGTTGGTTCTCATAGATCAACGTATAACTGGCTGCTCAAGAATTTGACAATAGAGGCCCCAAAACAGCAACCAGGATGGACGTGTGATCCCGATTCAGGAAAATGGCCATCAAATGATAAATGATTATAAAAAAGTGTATATGCTAGTAAAGTTATTGTTTTAGTGTAATACTATTTTTTGTATGTAAATCATGTCATCTTGGTAGTTTTAGCTGAAGCGCTATAGGTAGCACTTATTAGATTAAAATATAATGGAGGATGCTATTGTACGTGTCACATACCTTTTACAATAAATATATATACCTCGAGTGTTGGTCAAGTACGGGGAAAAATTATGAGACATATTCACGGACACCGAAATACTTGAGTTCAACCACAACAGCGACAATCAACCTACATCAACGTTTTGCGTTTCGGGCATGAGGAATTATAAACAACTTTGCTGACGTATAACTAGTGTAGTAATATTAGTACATAGATGTAATTTGTGTGTGTGTGTGTGTGTTGTTTGTTGTGTGCTGTGTGCGTGTGTATGTGCGTGTGTGTATGTGTGTGCGAGTTTGTGTGTGTGCGCACGCGTGTGTGTGTGCGTGCGCGTGTGTGTGTTATTATTATTATTAATTAAAACTTTAGGTTTTTACATAATATATGTTCAAATGTATAAAAAATAGATATTAATATATAACATCTTATAAAACCTACACTTGTTTTAATGTCACAAAGGTAGCGCTACCTATAAAATGCAGTAGTTACAAGAAAAAAGGTAGTTAAGAACGGCAAGTGCAGCGCTACCGAAATAACACAAAAAAAAATTAATAAAACGACAGAAAAACTAACAAAATAAAATGAAATAAATGTTACAGAATAAAATAAAATGAAAAAATTAAAAATCATAACGTTTCCAACTTAATTATTGTGTTCATGAATCCATGTCACAACGTTCGCTTCGCTAATCTGCGCAAATTTTAGTAAGTTACTGCATTAAATTGCCACTAAACTGTAGCTTATCGTTCTCTACCCAGCATATAGTTTTTTCGATGCACCATATGTTGCAAAACTTGTCCAGTGAACGTCTGGTGTGGTGTCAAACAAACTCTTTAATTATCCTAGATTTTAAACGTTTGTAATATTGGGTCAACGGTATATCAGAATTAAAATTTTTTATAGCATCAATCGTTGTCCAATAGATGCAAGCTTTAGCTAGGTTTATTATATAATTTCCTATGTTACTCTTTGCTGTATTGCCGCTGATTCCATTACATTGTTCTTTGATCAGGAGTCCCTTCCTTTTCATCAAAATTTGTACGATGTTAGTTACAAACCGCCACAGTTGTTTTGTTTTTTGGCAAGTAATCATTATATGCCAGGCATTTCCCTCACTTTCACACCATTGACAGACTGACGTGTCTTTTACGCCTATGCGGTTTAGCAACTTTGCATCGACCAATCTATTCTTTACAAACCTCCAAGAGATTATTGATTCGTGTCCGAGTGTGGGGGGTCTGAAGAAGGAACTCCAAATTATCTCATGATCTGTCCAACTACTTCTCAAGGGTTTCTTGCAGTTAAGTAACAAAAGCACCAAACTCTGTTGTAGCATACTGCGGTTGTCTTTTGTCACTTCCAATGAGTTTGGTTTATATCGACATTGAGTCTATATCGATGCACTTTGTGTTCACTGCCGTTGCTTGCGCTGTTTGTATATTTAACGAAAAATAATCTGATCCTTTTGTAGTGTTGTAGAAGGTCGTTTTTTGTTGAGCATGGGGCATTATGCAGTCGTTTTTCATTTTGGATGTGTTATCCATTTATCTCCTTCCCTAAAATCGGCAATAGTTCTAAATCCATATTCTACCCATCTACTGCTAAACAGTGGAGGCACAGTATCGCTTGCAATCAACCTACAGCTGGTTGTTGGTACTGAATAAAGATCTTCTTTAAATTTAGAAAAACCCGGATACGACGTTGATATTTTGCTAAACGCATTAACCAAGGATTATACAAAAACGTCCTCTTCAAAATCTGCTGAGTACTTATTAAGATCGGTACAAGTCAGAAGCTGCCATGTTACCCCATATGAGTTATTTTTCTTGATAACGTGTTTCATGATAGTTGCCCACTTATGCTCTTTGGAACTATTGATTAAACGTGAGCCCAGAAAAAGGCGAAAGCAGTCTTGCTTGGCTTTAAGATATACCAAACCAATGCCACCGTATACTTTCGGTAGATATAGTTCCTCAGATTTTATCCAATGTTTACCAGTCCACATGAAATCCCTTAATTTATTTTGTAATGTTTCTAGCTGGCTGACGTTAAATGGGATAGTCTGCATACAGTGCCACAACTTGGGTGCAATAAATTGATTAGCAATTATTTTTCTTCCGATCAGTGAAGTATTGGGTGCACGCAATTTCCACATTTTTATAGGTTTGTCTACTTTAGCACAAAGAGCTTGTAATGCCAATACTGTATCTTCTTGAATATTGCCTGACAGGTGTATTCCCAGTATCTTTATATTCCCTGATGACCAGGAGAACCCTAGCGGAGTATCTGTTCTTCCTCGCCAAGCGCCGCACCACAGCCCATTTGTTTTAGGTGTGTTTAACACTGACCCTGATTGGTTCTTATACACTTCGTAAACAGTCGTAAATGATCAAAATCACTGTTTTTGGAAATAAAAATAGACACATCATCGGCGTATGCACATACCGTTAATTTTGTTGGTTGTAGCTGTATCATATCGGATATAGGAAGAGGAAAACCGGATAGATGGTTTCTACAAAGGTTTAGGAAAGGTTCCAAGGACAGTGTGAATAATGGACCAGACAGTAGGCAGCCCTGCCGTACTCCTCTGTAGTGCGTTACGGCACCTGAAAGTAAGGAACCGACTCTGACGTGGGATATCGGGCTTTTGTATAAGGTTTGTACATAGCCAATAAAAATAGGTCCAAACTCAAATTTCTGTAGAATATTATACAAATAGTCTCAGTTGACGCGGTCATATGCTCCTTGCTGATCCAAATTTATAACTGCTAATGCAATATTTTCTTGTGAGGCGTATGCGATCACGTCCCTGTGTAGATGGATGGAGTCGAAAATTGTTCTACCTGGTGTTGAAAAACTTTGGTCAGCATTAATCAGATCCCCAATTACATTCTGCGGTCTCCTTGCTATGCTCTTTGCCAGTATCTTATAATCCGTGTTTAAAAGTGAAATAGGACTCCAGCTGTTGATAGACGTGAGTTTCTCTTTACTTTTGGGTAACAAGCTTATGATTGCTTTCGTTGTTGAGTAAGGGAGAGCCATACGCAATAAAGCTTCGCTAAAAACTTTATGATATATTTGCTTCAAGAAATTCCAAAAGAACAGGTAGTACTCTGCCGTCAAACCGTCTAGTCCTGAAGCTTTATTTTTATTTAAGGATTTAACGGCGATTGTAAATTCATCAGAGGTAAAGGCAGATTCAAAATATTTTTGGTCTACATTACTTAGCGTCGGTAAGGATGAATAAAGTATTGAGCTGTTATCAGTGTGTAAGTCAGATTGGTTATATAAAGATTGAAAATGGGTTCTCATTAAACCACATAACTCCAAACTATTTTTCGCTGCGTTACCCTCAAGCTTAATTTGAGTGAGTGGAACAAATCGTTTAGGCATGTCATGGTGTAACGTGGACCTATCAGCTGCATAAAGTTCTTTGTATTTTACCAAGGCATGAGCTTCAAGTGCATTTATTTTGTAGCTGCTACGCGTATCCTTTATTAGGTCATTTAGTGTACCATTTAAGAGTTCCTGGTTGGTTTCTGTAGCAACCAGCAATTTATCATTTAACATTCTATATTCTGCTTTTAAGTTTTGCTTTCACTGCTTAACGTATTGAATTGGTATCTGTTTTATTTTGATTTTGAAAGTGTCCCACCATGATAGGAGATCAATCTGTAGTGATGTATTATGATTAATTTCTTCGTTTATAGGAAAACTTTCATGTACTCTACATATGTTTGATCACTTAACAATGCGTTGTCGAACCTCCAGTAGGGCGGTAAACTACTGCTTTGTGTACTGCCAACTTTTATATTTATTGAATAATGCTAAATGGTCTTGTAACGTATTTTTTTTCCTAGTTACACCAAGCCTAATAAATTAATAATAAAACAGATAAATTTTAAAGCATTTAATTCGTAAATATTCAGCCAATAAAAATTAAAGTATAATGTTCATAATAACACATAGATTCTAGAAGATATATATTCTGAGGCTTGTTACCAAGCGCTATCAAGTTAATAATCGGCACTTTTATTTCCAACGTCCAAGAGTGAAGTCGCTTTTTGTAGACTAGAGATAAAAGTCAAGATGGCCCGACTAAAACACGAGGCGTCTAATAGAGTCAAGAAGAAGAACTTGAATTGAGAACATGGAACGATAATATACATCATTTAAGACATGCAATATCTTATGGACATATCTACAACAACAATTTTCAATGTTAAATTATAATAAATTTTCGTCGCAATAATTTAAAGCAAGCAGTTATGGTTTCCTTCTATTTAACAACTACGCAGTATAGCAGTAATTTATTCTACAAGGAATCTTGACACTACAAACTTACTGATGATTAATACGCTGGAAAAATACAACAGCTGACGTCATGATTTTGCACCTGCAATTTATTTGGATACACGTGAGTGTTTGAAACTTTCCATTACTTTGAAAGTATAGTAAATTATTATGAGATTTCCTACGTTGATTATTAGAGTAACAAAAATATAAAGTAGTTTTTTTAAAGTTAGTAACACAACGAATGAATATCTAGTTTGTCAGTTATTTGTACACGCATTCAATGTGTTTTAAGATATTTAGAATGACAACTTATGTCAGATAAAAAAATAATATAGATTCTGTTTTCCTAATCTAGACGCCAGATGTAGTCTTGATTTAATTTTCACATTTTGCTTAAAACATTCAGGTCATGTAAAAGCTTTTTATTGGTGCTGAAGTTCGCGTATTTTCTTGGTAGATTACAGTTAAATTTGAGTATTTGCATTTTATAATCGTTGTTTTATGACAAATCTTTGTTGTAAATGGTCAATGAAGTACTTCAATGATTATGGTAAAATAAACTCATGTGTTATGAACTAATAATTTATTACGTGTTTGCTTAAACTAAATTTTATAGAAATGATCCATTTATACATATTTATTTTGAATGTTAAACTTCACTAAAATTCTTTTATAAAAATTTTATGACAAGATAGTAATCATATATATATTGCAGTCACATGTATATAATCAGATTTCTATATATAAATAGAATTCCTTTTGTTTCTTTTGAAAGACGTTTTATTATTCAACATTTAAATTAGGAAAAGAAAACTAGAGCAAACCCTCATTAAGTAAAAAGATAGAGTAATGAAAATGAATCCTTTAGTATTTCACAGATGTTTAAAGTCACTTATTATATTTTTGGGCATATGCTTTTGAGGACACAAATGGTGTCCATGTGGTGTTTTGTTTGTTCACAGGTAAAGCTGAGACAACTGTTTGACATCTGGTGGTTGAGGTTTTGGTAAGTGTGTGCTAAAGAGTGAAATTCAAGTTTTATGGCTATGATAGTGGTGTTAAGATAAGGTTTCCGCATTCCCTTATACAAACACAGTTAAATTTTGTTGGCACTTGTATTAAAAAATACGGTGGCGCCTATTAAAAATATTTTTGGTCGATTATTCGCCCATGACCCATGCTCATGATCTACCCAGAGCTAACACTCTACTAGCCGTTTAACCCTTAAGAGTTTTCTTTGTCTAAAGCCGTTTTCCATCCGACATTACCCTGGGCTTGGAGTATAAAGAAGAAAATCTCGACCTAGTGATATCAGATTAAAATAGAGAGTTTTAGTATATAGCTGATAGTCACGAGGACAAAGAGTAATAAACTTACAAAAAGTTTTAATTACCCCGTATAAGTTATTTTGATTACACTTGCGCTCGCAACGTGGGGCTGGAATTTCACTTAGAGGCTGGAATTTCATTTAGAGGCTCGAATAATTTCAGTTAGAGGCTCAAATAATTTCACTTAGAGGCTGGAACATTTAGTAGTTATTTTCATTACACTTATATTCACCGACTGAGGTTTGCTTTGATACTAGTAACGTCTTCTTTTAGTTTCATTTTTGTTAAAGTTTGTTACAGTCTATAGTGGGTTCTTCTTTATATAGTTAGGACATTCGTTTGTTTGTGATTTCATTTTCAAAAATTATATAATTGAGTTACGTTAGAGATATTCAGATATTTAATTATGGCAGAAACTTATAGCATTGTACATTTACTTAAAAATGAGTTAGAATATGAATTGAACATTAGAGGCATTGAAAATTCAAGACCAGTTTCAGATAAAAGGAAAATTTTAGCAAGGTTGTTGGCCAAAGAAACAGATAAACCCGGTTGTTTGATAGATCCTTCAAGTTATAAAGTAGATTTCAAAGTAGAGAAAGAAGAGATTGAGTCTAGTATAGAGTCAGTTAAAAACGTTTTGTTAGAATTTATGTATGATCCCGCAGAGTCAATTTTTAAAAGGATAAGGTCAAGATTAGTACATCTTACAGGTAGAATTCAACGGTTAAAGCTCCCTAAAGAAAATTTTGAGGAAATTGTGTTATTTAAAAATGAAAGTTTGGCTACTATTCTTGTTGTGGAAGCAGATCTGCATGATAAATTAAATAAAGATTCGAGTTCAAATCATAAAGATATTAACATAAATCCTATTGTTGCATCTAACGTGCCCATTCCAATGGTTACATATGTCACACAGTCAATCCCTATTGGATCTTGGTCGATAAAATATTCAGGAAACCCATCTCTCTTATATCAATTTTTAGAAAACATTAGTGACATTGCACAGTCCCGAAAGGTATCTGAAATGGAATTGTTTAATTCTGCAGTTGAATTGTTTACCGGTGATGCCTTGGTATGGTATCGTTGCGTTCGTGGTTCATTAACAGATTGGAGTTCATTGGTTAATAGATTAAAGGAAGATTTCTTGCCAGCACATCCTGAAGACGATATTTGGGAGAAAATCAAAAATAGATTACAGAGGAACGGTGAATCAGTTGTATTGTTCATTGCTAACATGGAAAGTTTATTTAACCGATTACCTATTATTCCTGCAGAACACACTAAAGTTAGAATAGTCAAGAAAAATTTATTGCCATATTTCATTCAGCATCTTGCTCTTACAGAGATAGAGAATATTAGTACGTTAGTTAAATTGTGTAAGAAGTTAGAAGAAGCTTCTTTAAGTAAACATAAGTCTGTTTCAGCTGCATCATATAGTCACAAGCAGCCTATTAATTATTTTAATCCACATTTTAGAAACAAAACCCCTCGTTCATTTCGGAATGCTTCAAGTCATGTCTATACCCCTACGTCTTCACATTCCCCAGTTCAAGTTCTTAATTCTGCTACCCCAATGACAGAAAAGAGTGGAGTAGGTAACTCATTTATTAAGCATAAATTGATATGTTGGAATTGTTCACGTTATGGACATACTTTCAGTGTCTGTAGATCTTTCAAGAGATTATTTTGTTATGGTTGTGGTCGTAAAGGAGTGACTAGTATCACTTGTCCGTCGTGTCCAACTCAACGAGTAGAAGAACAGAAGTTGAATAACGATTCCCCTGGGTTTAGACAAGAGGCTACAGTTATGTTGTGTGTTCGAGAAGGTCTATGTTGTAAAGAGGAGTGGTCGCGATGGCTTCAGGTAGTTAGAAATTTTTGCAGGAGTAGAGTTCCACCTAAAGCTAATGCATTGTTTGAGAAAAGGCCTTATGATAATCGCCCATATGTGATGGTAAAGTTATTCGACATGGATATTACAGGTTTATTTGATTCTGGATGTACTACATCGATAATAGGTTCCCTCGCCGTTCCAGTGATTGAAAAAATGAAGTTGAATGTTTTTACATCTGAAAAGAAAGGAGTATCGACTGCAGATGGTTCGTTAAAATTGGTAGAAGGTTCAGTTGATTTACCTATCCGTATCGGATCGGAATGTCGTATTTTGAACGCGTTAGTTGTACCTTCGTTGCCTCATGCCTTCATCTTTGGGACTGATTTTGCTAAATTGTTTGGTCTAGTTGCTGACTTTAAAAACAATTCTTGGTATATTGGCGATGATATGGGAAATCATATCTCTTATGTTGGACAGTCGTCCTTGCCTTTAAATTATAAAGATAGTTTGTTTAGTTTAGAAGAATTGTCGACTGAGCGTCGAAAGCAAGCTCAAGCAGTTATAGATACGTATAATGAGATAAGTAGTGAGAATAGATTGGGCCGTACTAATAAAATCGAGATGTTCATTGATACAGGCGACTCCAAGCCAGTTCGTAGGAAGCCGTACGTTATGTCGCCATATATGAACGAAATATTGAATAGAGAACTAGATATGTTAAAGTTAGGAGTGGTAGAACCTTGCGTTAGTCCATATTGTTCTCCAGTATTATTGGTTAAAAAGAAGTCCAGTGACGAGTATAGATTTTGCTTTGATGGACGAATGTTAAATGATGTCACTAAACATGACAGTTACCCTATGGCAAACATAGACAGGATTCTTAATTTATTACGGGGTGCTAACTATATTTCTAGTTTAGATATGAGAAAAAGTTTTTGGCAAATCCCTCTTTCGGAAAGTTCTAAAGACAAAACTGCTTTCAGCATTGTTTCTAGAGGTCAATATCGTTTCACTTGTGTACCTTTTGGACTTCGAAATGCAGCTCAAACCCAACAAAGGCTTGTGGATGCTATATTTGGACCACGTTATGAACCTCATGTTTTTTGCTATCTTGACGATGTAATACTAGTGTCTTCTACATTTGAAGAACACCTAGATCTTCTTGCAGATGTTAGAGAACGTCTCAAGGAAGCAAATTTGACGATTAATTTGAAGAAATGTGAGTTTTTCAAAAAATCTTTAAAGTTCCTTGGTCACATAGTTGGCTCTAACTCTCTTCGTGCTGATCCTGATAAGATCTCAGCTAAGGTAAACTTTCCACGTCCGAAGACTACGACAGAAGTTAAACGATTTTTGGGTATGTGCAGTTGGTACCGTCGGTTCATCCGAAACTTCTCTTCGTTAGTGTCGTCTATCAATGATCTTATTAAGAGGAAAAAGAAAGGACAAGGAGTTATTTGGAATCCTGAGGCTGAAGCGTCGTTTATATAGATTAAACAAGCTCTAGTTTCTGCTCCGTTATTATCGCAGCCGGATTATTCGCTTCCCTTCATTATCGAATGTGATGCCAGTGACACCGGATTAGGAGCTGTTTTGATTCAGAAAATTGATGATATTGAACATGTGATTTCGTATGCTAGTAAAACGCTAAATCGAGCTGAAAGGAATTATTCGGTTACTGAAAGAGAATGTCTGGCAGTAATCTTTGCAATTGAGAAATTTAGACCATGGGTTGAAGGTACCCGCTTTACAGTAGTGACAGATCACTTTTCTTTGTTGTGGTTAAATAATATTCAAAATCCGACTGGTAAATTAGCCAGGTGGGCAGTACGTTTGAAACAACATACGTTCGATCTGGTTCATAGGAAAGGTAAATTTAATGTTGTGCCCGATTGTCTTAGTCGTGCAACCCCTCCGGACAATCCTAGTGTCGACTTAATTGAAGTTAATTTAGAGAAATTAGACCCGTGGTACGTTTCATTAAGGAATAAAATTTTGTCTTCTCCAGAAAGTTACCCTCAATGGAAAGTGGAAAATAATTTTGTATTTAAATTTCTCCCTTCCAATCTTCCCGTATCTTCAAATTTAAATGAATGGAAATATTTGGTGCCTATAGCTCAACGAGAGGAAATCATTCGTTCTTGTCATGTTCCTTCAGTTGCAGGGCACTTTGGTTTTGCTAAGACTAATTCAAGAATACAGGAACGTTATTATTGGCCTAAAATGAATATAGATGTACTCCGATTTTGTAAGAAGTGTTTAACATGCGGCGCTCAAAAGTCATCGAATGTTGGTCCCCTTGGTTTAATGGGTAAAGAGAAAGAAGTAAAGTTTCCCTTTCAGACAATAGCACTAGATTTGATGGGTCCGTTTCCACGCTCGAAACTTGGACATAAATGGTTATTAGTAGTGGGTGATTGGTTCACTAAATATACATTGTTACATCCTCTACGAAGTGCAAAAGCTCACAGCATACAACGTTTTATGGAAGAAAAGTTTTTCTAGTATTTGGCGTCCCACAAATCGTTATATGTGACAATGGACCTCAATTGTCAGGTAGAATCTTTAAAACCCTTTGTAATAAATACGATATTCAGAAAATATGGTATAATACAGTTTATTCTCCGCAGTGTAATTTTGTGGAGAGGATTAACAAAACTGTGGGTACTGCTATTCGTTCGTATGTCGATACACACGATTCATGGGATTCAAAACTACCTCAAATTCAATATGCCATTAATTCTTCAAAACATCACTCTACAGGTTACACCCTAATTTTTTCTTTTGGTCGTAGTGTTCCAGTAAGCGGAAGATTCTACAGTGGTGGTTATATACCCAAAGATGATATTGAATTTATTCCAGGTAGCCGACCATTATATGTCTCGGATCGACAAGGGCTCTTCGATATCTTTAAAGAGGTGCATGGCAACTTACATGCAGCTTATGAGCGAGCAAGTCGCCAATATAACTTGAGGAGAAGAAATGTGTGCTTTGAGGTTGGTGATAAGGTGTGGAGAGTGAACAAGGTTTTATCGAGTGCAGGCGATAAATTCACTGCTAAACTCGCACCAAAGTTTGTTTTATGTGTGGTTAGGAGAAAGATTACTAATTTAGTTTATGAGTTGAGTAATATAGATGGTTCGAAGGCGGGTCGATGGCATGTCAAAGACTTAAAGCCATATTCTGCGACAGATGAAGGTGAAAATGAAGATGTTAAAAATGTTTCTGATCCTTAAGTACTTCTAATTATAGTTGATGTCAGTAGTAATTCCTTTTGGTCCATGTTTTAAACTCTTAAGTAGGACAAGATTAAAGTTAGTGAAATTTTTTTTGATTTGTTTAAAGTAATTTTTGTTTTAGTAGTAATAGAGCTTAATATGTTTGTTGATTTAGATGTTGCATGTGTTAAATGATAATTTTTGATGACGACAAGGATGTGTTAAATGATAATTTTTGATGACGACAAGGATATGTTTATGGATTTTGAATGATGATATGTTCTTTGAGGTGTTTGAGAAGGCAGCATATGCTTGGAGATGTTGCAGGTATATAGAGATGAATATGTATTCGGTGAAGAGGTGCGTATTCAGTAATGAGGTACATGATGGAGAGTATAGAGAGTGTTTAGTAAAGTGTTGAGTATAGTTATATAGTTAGAGTGAGATAGAGTATTAAGCATTAAAGGAATGCTTGAGTTTTGGTTTAGTAGTTTGAGACTAGGCCTGATGTGCTTATTCTTATTGAGAGTGTACATGAGCTAAGAGAGTTCATGAAGAGTTTTTTTGTGAGTTGCTGGTGGATGTCTCCCAGTAGGCTCAAAGTATGATTTATTAGTGGTTTTGGAGTTCTTTGGTGATGAATCACTGATGTTGTAGAATTTTTGAAAGATATAGTTGAGTCTGTAGCATAGTAGTCGTACAGATAATGTTGTGAGGTGCTCACTCAAAGATCAAAGGTATCTTGTTGATGAATAAGTATTGTTAATACTTTGTCTGTTTCTCGAGTATTAGAGATTTGTTTCGTGGATGGACTTCGTAAATAACAGCTTTTGGTACTTATTAAATTCATCAATTAGTTTAAATGTAATTAGCATTTGGAAAGTTATATACATAAATCTTTAAGACTGATATAGTAAATTAGAGAAGAGTGTTCGTTGTGCAGATTTTTGTTTAGTAGTAATTTTGTTATACATTCGATTTTGTTTATTACAGTTCTGATTTATAGTAAAATATTTTTCGCTTCAGGTAAGATTTTTTTATTTTGATATGGTTGTTGCGTTTGTAACTATAGATGACATGCATCCACTGAGTGTTAGATTCCCCTAAATATTCTTAACTGATTGACGTAAATACTGATTATGACTTCCCAAATTTGTCCCTTTATAGGCGTGTAGTACGCGCAGTTACTAATCACTCAATTCCATGCATTAATATTCCCCCATATCAATTAGTGAATGATTCTGTTTTTTTGTTAAACTCATCGTTAGTTATAGTTAAAGTTTGTGCTGTTTTGTTGTGAGTTGTAAGAGGTTTATACAGTTAATAAGAGTAATTTTGAAGTTTCAGTCGTAAAATTTTTAGAAAAATTCTTCCATACCTCGAATTTTTCTCTTGGGAAGAGGCTGTGTAACGTATTTTTTTCCTAGTTACACCAAGCCTAATAAATTAATAATAAAACAGATAAATTTTAAAGCATTTAATTCGTAAATATTCAGCCAATAAAAATTAAAGTATAATGTTCATAATAACACATAGATTCTAGAAGATATATATTCTGAGGCTTGTTACCAAGCGCTATCAAGTTAATAATCGGCACTTTTATTTCCAACGTCCAAGAGTGAAGTCGCTTTTTGTAGACTAGAGATAAAAGTCAAGATGGCCCGACTAAAACACGAGGCGTCTAATAGAGTCAAGAAGAAGAACTTGAATTGAGAACATGGAACGATAATATACATCATTTAAGACATGCAATATCTTATGGACATATCTACAACAACAATTTTCAATGTTAAATTATAATAAATTTTCGTCGCAATAATTTAAAGCAAGCAGTTATGGTTTCCTTCTATTTAACAACTACGCAGTATAGCAGTAATTTATTCTACAAGGAATCTTGACACTACAAACTTACTGATGATTAATACGCTGGAAAAAATACAACAGCTGACGTCATGATTTTGCACCTGCAATTTATTTGGATACACGTGAGTGTTTGAAACTTTCCATTACTTTGAAAGTATAGTAAATTATTATGAGATTTCCTATGTTGATTATTAGAGTAACAAAATATAAAGTAGTTTTTAAAGTTAGTAACACAACGAATGAATATCTAGTTTGTCAGTTATTTGTACACGCATTCAATGTGTTTTAAGATATTTAGAATGACAACTTATGTCAGATAAAAAATAATATAGATTCTGTTTTCCTAATCTAGACGCCAGATGTAGTCTTGATTTAATTTTCACATTTTGCTTAAAAACATTCAGGTCATGTAAAAGCTTTTTATTGGTGCTGAAGTTCGCGTATTTTCTTGGTAGATTACAGTTAAATTTGAGTATTTGCATTTTATAATCGTTGTTTTTATGACAAATCTTTGTTGTAAATGGTCAATGAAGTACTTCAATGATTATGGTAAAAATAAACTCATGTGTTATGAACTAATAATTTATTACGTGTTTGCTTAAACTAAATTTTATAGAAATGATCCATTTATACATATTTATTTTGAATGTTAAACTTCACTAAAATTCTTTTATAAAATTTTATGACAAGATAGTAATCATATATATATTGCAGTCACATGTATATAATCAGATTTCTATATATAAATAGAATTCCTTTTGTTTCTTTTGAAAGACGTTTTATTATTCAACATTTAAATTAGGAAAAGAAAACTAGAGCAAACCCTCATTAAGTAAAAGATAGAGTAATGAAAATGAATCCTTTAGTATTTCACAGATGTTTAAAGTCACTTATTATATTTTTGGGCATATGCTTTTGAGGACACAAATGGTGTCCATGTGGTGTTTTGTTTGTTCACAGGTAAAGCTGAGACAACTGTTTGACATCTGGTGGTTGAGGTTTTGGTAAGTGTGTGCTAAAGAGTGAAATTCAAGTTTTATGGCTATGATAGTGGTGTTAAGATAAGGTTTCCGCATTCCCCTTATACAAACACAGTTAAATTTTGTTGGCACTTGTATTAAAAAATACGGTGGCGCCTATTAAAAATATTTTTGGTCGATTATCCACCCATGACCCATGCTCATGATCTACCCAGAGCTAACACTCTACTAGCCGTTTAACCCTTAAGAGTTTTCTTTGTCTAAAGCCGTTTTCCATCCGACATTACCCTGGGCTTGGAGTATAAAGAAGAAAATCTCGACCTAGTGATATCAGATTAAAATAGAGAGTTTTAGTATATAGCTGATAGTCACGAGGACAAAGAGTAATAAACTTACAAAAAGTTTTAATTACCCCGTATAAGTTATTTTCATTACAGTCTGAAAAGGAATGATGTATATTCGTGTTAGTTAGTGTGCTGATCATATTTGCCGTACAGTATATACGATCCAATCTAGCCGCCGAACTCGCTGTTACAAAAGTGTTTCCGCCTTTCTCTCTGTGCAAGTCTCCATGAGTTCACTAGGTTAAAACTGTTGATAATTTTTCCCAACCGTTTTTCATTAGCTGGTCGGACCTCCTGTGCATTATAGCGGTCTAGCAAGGGTTGTAATGTACAACTGAAGTCGCCGCCTAATATTATTTTGGATTTCTTTTGTAACTGATTTGATTGGTGAGGTGGGTAAGAAACGCTTCTAATGCTCCTAAAATACTTTCTGTTTTTTGATCATCATGGGAACAATATACAACAATAATGTGCCAGGTATCGTTATCTATTAAAACTGACAGTAGTTGCAGACACGATGCATATAAAATTTCATGGTTCACGATCTGTATATGTTTAGATTCTTTGACAAGAATTGCAGTGCCCGTGAATGCTGCATTTGCTGCGTTAAAAAGTATTGTATTTACAATTCTTTGTAATTATTAGTGGCATTGATACTGTGTTAGTTTCTTGCAACAATACAATATCTGGCGTGACTTGTGTAAGGAATTGTTCTAATTGTAAACATTTGAAGGTACTTCGTATACTTTTTACATTTAATGTGAGAAGATTGAGAGTTTGTAAAGTCATGAAATTATTAATATATTTTGATAAGGAAAGATAAGAACTTTTAATAGCTGCTTTTTTCACTGGCTAAACTTTCTGTTGAATAAAGTCTTTTAAGATTTTCCTGGGAATCTTCTGATGTTTGGGATGATATCGAAGTATTAGTTTTCGTGTCAGAAAGAACTTTATTAATTGATACGATAAGGCGTTTGCACCTATCTTTCAAAGCTCGAGCGGTGATGACATTTGATGCGTCTCTAATTAATAGTAACAAGCTATTTATATCACTAGTATAATTCATGGCGATTTGAAGTGGCTGATCGTTACCTTTCACTTCAGTAAAAACTCTGTGAACAACGTAAAATCTATTATTTGTGACCTGTTATGCCACAAGGCTTCCAATTCCGTGAAATCATCATGCGTGTATTTGTCGGGGGTGAGATCAACCTTCATTTTCTTATGGCTGTGTCTAACCTCCCTTTTCGTTTTACGAGCTTCATGTTTGGGACTCTGAAAAGACTCCGTTTCGCCGACCTGAAGGGCGGCGACCAGAATTTCGTCATCAACGACTTGACTAGTGTCTGTTTGTTCTGCAACAGGAGATATAATGCTGATATCGTTCAGCTTGGTCGCATTAGTAGTAGACGGGGCGGGTCATTTGGTGGTAATATTTTCTTGTATAATGTTGATGTCGGGGATTGTATGAATGTTATTGTTTGTGCATCTAGACGAGATATGTCCCACCTCCTTGCACACAAAACACCTAACCTTCTCATCAGATATAAAAATTCTGTACTCTTTGTTCTCATATTTAATCAGCAAAGATTCTGGCAGGGTTTCATCTTCCTTGTCTACGATAAATACCTGGCGTCTGAAGCTCATAACGTGCCGTAGTTCTGCAATAATTTAAAGTTGTGCTCTTTTAATGCTACTTCTACTACATGATGTGGTATGCACGGGGATACATTTGATAACACTATTCTCTTCGAAGGACATATTAAATTTCGTCCGGGTATGAATATATCTCCGATGGTAATTCCGCCACGGGTGTTTATAAATAATGAAACGGTATCCTTTGAATTCAAATAAATACAAATGCGACCGTTTGACATTCGTGATGCAAAAGTCACATTTCTAGGTGAAACTAATTTCGCAATAGCAATTACATATGATTTTACGGGAATACCTTCAATCGCAGAAAATATAATTCCCTGATCCTTCTTCGGAAACGGAGTAGATTTGGCCACATCAGAAAATAGACTTGTACTTTTATCTTGTGATTGATTAATTTTTAAGCTGGTATTAAATGAACCTGTTTGTTCAACATTAGACTCTTCATTTGCAGTGTTTTTGTTATCAGAAACACCACTTGTTGATAAATCCGAAGATTGCATTATTCTAATGCTTTATTAAGATTATTTAATAAAGCCAACAATATGAAAGGATAGTGAGGAAAACAAAGATAGGATGATATATTTATAAACACCATACGATGTTAAAGTCGTATCGCAAATAAATTCTATTCTAAATGTCTATACGCTTTGTTGTTTTAAAATATAAACCAAATTAAAGCAAACGGAACTGCTTACTGGCAGCACCTAATATCAAATTACTTTCAAAACACTTTTTGAACAAAAATAACCCCAAAAACTTTCGATTTACCACTAAACTATACTAAAATATCGGAGCACCGTTAAAACACGTCCATCAAGCACGAGTACAACGGTGTGTGTGTGTGTGTGTGCGTGCGCGTGTGTGTGCGTGTGTGTGCGCGCGGTGTGTGTGTGCGCGCGGGAGGGCGTGTGCGCGTGTGTGTGTGTGCGCGTGTGTGTGGTTATAATAAAGCACGTAACAGTAAAAAATGTTTTATTGATGAATGACATATGATGGTAAACAAACACATAACAGCAGATCTAACAAATATGATTTTAGATATGTTACGTGCCAAATTGGCACTAAACATTGTCTTAGCTTAATTTTTATGTGCGGAAGTTTTCGGGCCTTTAAATTTAAAAGACTCGGTGCGCGTATTTCCGTCACGTTAAAAGTGGGTTGGACGAATAACTTCGCGCTGACGCGTGAAAGAACAAAAGTGGGGAGTTTGCCGAAAGACGCTTAGGAAACGGGGCTTTTTGCCTCTGACCTTCGTGAAGAGCGGTTTTGTCAGGTATCGTATCGTGCCTTATCTTTATTTATGTAGACCTCCTTGCCTGATTATCTTTGTTTGTCGCCCTTATACCTGCTCCTGCCCTTTCCCTACATAGGTAGAGGTAATTTGTAGCCGTTGGCCAAACCGCATTCCACGCCGGAGCACCATCTTTAATCACTCCGGAGTGGAGCCCTGAGATCCAGTCTAGCCATTTGGAAGGTGTACCCTCCGTTAATTGCCTTAAAAGGGCCATCAGTAACCCTGATGGACTTCAACAGAAGCCAACTTTAACTCAACCCCGCAGTACGTCGGATTTTTTATGTAAGTACTTTAATTGCTTAATTTGTTCGCTAATTTAATTTATATTTTTCCGCAAATGGCGTATTTAATTTGTTATTGGTGACGTCATTGTCAGATGGCCGCGTTAAAGCCTGTGTAAAGCTTGGAGCTACCACCTGCCGTGGCGTCGCTTTTTCCGCGCTTGCGCGATTGCTATTATAAACCTTTAAATTTTGTAATTATGAACTTTTTAAGTGTAAGAATTGGCACTTTTTTGAATTGTAAGAATTGGCGCCTTTAACGTGTGAGGTTGTGAACTTAGGGGTTTTTCCATTGTTTTTAGGTTGTAATACTTCCTTTATAAACATACAATGTATTAACTAATGTTATTTATAGCTTTTTCACTAAAAAAATCAATTATCTAATATCTGTTGACCTTAACCTATATTCGTGTTTTGGAACACACCACATTCGATAGATGTCAAAAATTATTGTTATGGCAATTAGAGGTATACCACCATTTTGAAATAAAAATTTAGCTGTTGTTATAAATATGTTTTAAATGTAATGTTAGTTTAATTTTGAATGTGGGATGTGTTTGTTAACTTCAGTTATATTGTTGTGTGATTAGTTTGTTTTTAGATGCAAATATAAGTTTTTAGGAAAGATCAATCCCTTAACCCTACTTTTTACATGTGAGTACATTTAAATAATAAATAAGCATTCAAGTAATTTCATGCTTTAAACACGGTTTATTATGAAATTATCTACTTTACATTAAATTGAGACATAACCCTTGTCTATTTTTTCGACTTTAAAAAACCGTTTTCGAAACCGTGAATACACTGTTTTGTGGTTACATTCTAAAGGTGTCTTTTACTAATCTAGCTATTTATTTAATGATATTTCAATTACCTTTACAAGAAAACCTTGTGTTTAAAAGCACTTAACGAAATAAATTGCCCTTTTTCAATATCTTTTTAAGAAACGTTAAACTACGGGTTGTTGCATTTGTTAAATAACACATTACCTACATTTTTTATAATTTGGAGTATTTTTTTGTAGTTTATCAATGATATATTCCTTTTATTAAACACTAACCTTGCCCTCCTACAGTTCTAAACGTGTTTCTTTAGTGTTTTGGATACTTAGCGTGATTAAATTTGAATATTATACCTTACGAATGCCTTTTATAGGAAGTTTTTACCCTTAAATATCTTTACCGTACTGACTTGAAGTAGCTGTACCGTTTTTTACCTTCTGAATTACCTCAGTATTGTATATCTGCTATATATCGTGTCTCAAATATAAATTCAAAATGAATATTTCACACCTTAAGTCCCTTGAGCTGATTTACGAGATTGAGTGTAGAAATATTACCCCTGCCCCTAATCAAAATGATAGACGATCACAACTTAGAGCCATTTTAGCCCAGGAAATGAAAGGCGTCCCTATTTTAAAGAAAATCGTTTCTGATTGGCCTTATAACGTATCTGAAATCAAACTGTCTTTAGACGATATAACTAGTATAATAAATAGAATAGATCCTGGCCCCAGTGATATCGAGCTAAAACGCTTAGTTTCGAGAATAACTCATGTCAAACAACGCATAGAATTATTGTCCCTATATGACGATGAACAAGCGAACCTAGCTAAACAAACTTTTCTGTCAGAAATATTATTACTTGAAGGGATTGTTCTTGAAAGACTTAATCTAAACGCTGACGTAGATATATCGCTACCGTTATCAAATCTCGTACTTGCCCAAGCTCAACCAGTAGGAAAATCCATACCTGTTTACAAATGGGGTCTAACTTTTTAAGGGTTCGACTCGCAAGTCGCTTTATTGTCTTTCCTCGGCAGAATTAATGATTTTAAAATTTCTCGGCAGTGTACCGATCAGGATTTATTTGTTTCAGCAGGTGAGTTGTTTTCCGATTCCGCGTTGATCTGATACCGAAACATTCGAGATCAAATTTCTACCTGGGAGGAGCTAGTTGCGTGCTTAAAACGAGATTTTCTTCCGCATGGTTATATTACCGACCTTTGGAACGAGATACGAAATCGAACCCAAGGACCTGACGAAAATGTTGTTTCCTTCATTACCTCATTAGAAGCCTTATATAGTAGACTCGATAATAAACCTTCAGAATCTGAAATTATCGATCAGTTACTTAGAAATTTAAATCCTTATTTTCTGAACGTCTGGCCTTACAACACATTTCTTCCTTAGCCCACTTTAAAGATTTATGTCGTTCTCTTCAGGAAGTGAAGTTAAGAATTGATAAATACCGTCCTCCCCCAGAAAAACAATCTGGCTTTTTAGAACCAGATTTAGCGTGTCAAGCTCGAGCTTCTCATAAAGTATCTACCCTTAATGTTCCTTTTACCACAATAAATAACTCACTTACCTGTTGGAACTGTAAGAGAAGTGGACATAACTATAATGTCTGCACATACCCAAAAAATATTTTTTGTTATGGTTGTGGTCACGCAAATATCTATAAATCTAACTGCACGAATTGTAATCCTAACGTATCGGGAAACTCTCGTCGAGATATTCCAACTCAGGGCGTGAATATCTCAAGGAATCAAAATCGTCCTCAACACCAATTATTCAACGGACCCAGACGTCAATAAAATTAAACCATAAAACTACCTCTAACGCTGTACCGTTATTAAATTTATCTAACAATAATATCGCTACTGTCAATGTACAAAATGCCTTACCTTCATTAGAAGAATTATGTTATACTACTCCATCCGAGTGGTCTAATTGGCTACAAACCGTTAATTCCTTTTACCATAAAAAGTCTGCCGCTTTACAACTTGTTAAGAAACCCTTTGATAATCGTCCACACTTACCCATCTCGATTGGTTCCTTAAATGTAATAGCTTTATTAGACACAGGCTCCTCATGCTCCCTTATAAATAACAAAGGTTTACATCAATTATCTAAACAAAATATTAAAATTCAAATTGTTCCCGAAAAAACTTCCATAAATTTAGCTGACGATAATCAAATATATGTAACGGGTTCCCTTAAATTAAAAATTCGAATAGAATCACTTGAACGTGACGTTTCATTTTTGATTGTCCCTGCATTAGCTTATCCTTTTCTACTAGGTGTGGATTTTTGTAAACTTTTTAATCTGTCGCTTTATTTCCAGGATTTTTCATGGCTAACTTCTCTTAAAACAAATTCCTGTGCATCTACAGGAATATCTAACAAAATTTCTCTTACCGATTCCCAAAATGTAATTCTTAACTCTACAATCGACAAATTTCGTAAACTTAATACCTCTGAACTTGGTTGCGTTACTACTGCAACACATGTTATCTCTACAGGTGATGCCCTCCCTTTTAAGCAACGTCAATATCCGTTATCCTCTGCATTACAAAAGCATTTGCATGCTGAAATAGATAAAATGTTAGAATCTGGTGTTATCTCTCCCAGGCGTCGCCGTGGATCAATGTAGTAAGCATAAGACTACGGATCCCAAGGTCCCGGGTTCAAATCCCGACACGGCCGACTGCTTGAAAAATGGCAGGTGAGCATTTTTCACAAAAATTATGCCCTCGTTCGGATGAGAGGTTAAATGGAGGTCCCGTGTGTGAGTGTTGTCATGCACGTTAAAGATCCCTACCTTGCCTGGAACGACAAGGGTTCGGCAAAATTCTAAAAATTTCCAGGCAACAAAAAACTCGCCTCCTGGCCAATGTAGTACCTACAGGTGGAGCATTGGAAATGTAAATGAACTGTTATCTCTCCCTCAAATTCACCCTGGACGTCTCCCGTATTATTAGTTCGTAAGAAAAATGACGAATGGCGTGTTTGTTTTGATGGCAGAAAGTTGAATTCCGTGACTGTTTCTGACGCTTATCCTTTACCAAAAACTGACTCTATTTTAAGCCGGCTTCGAAACGCAAAATTTATCTCATCTATCGACCTTAGACAAGCTTTTTATCAGATACCTCTCGACCTATCTTCTCGTCAACAAACTGCTTCTTGTGTTCCAGGCCGAGGTCTTTTCGAATATAATTTTGCCATTTGGTCTCTGTAACGCACCACAAACCCTACAACGTACTATGGATCAAACGTTAGGTCCTATCTTACATCAGGAACGTGCCTTTGTATTTTTGGATGATATTTTAGTTATCTCAAGTTCCTTTGATGAACATATCGCCACATTAAATGAGGTTGCAGAACGCTTAAACGCAGTAGGTTTTAAGATAAACTGGGAAAAGTGTCAATTTTGTTGTTGGTCCCTTACATTTCTTGGTTTTATTATCGATGGAACTGGCCTACGAGCAGATCCTGCTAAAGTCGACGCTATTACTAAATTCAAAACACCTAAAACTGTTACTGAAATCAAACGTTTAATTGGAATGATTAGCTACTATTGCATCTTTCTACCCAACCTTTCAACTATATCTGCACCCATTACCGCTTTAATTAAAAATAAAAGAAATCCCAAACTATCGAGTGGAATTTAGAATCTCAACAGGCTTTCGAACAAATTAAAACGTTAATCACTTCAGCACCTATCTTAATTTCACCCAATTTCGATGAAAAGTTTTATATACAAACCGATGTCTCACTTACTGGTTTAGGTGCAATGTTGTTCCAGGTGAGCAATGGTTTAGAGCATCCAATCGCTGATGCAAGTCGCGCCTTAACTTCTGCCGAACAAAAATACTCAGCTACCGAACGAGAATTATTGGGCGTTATCTTTGGCATCGAGAAATTTAGAAGATATGTTGAAGGTACACATTTTACCGTAATCACTGATTGTGCAGCTCTCACTTGCCTTAATAACTTAAAACAACCCGCAGATCGTTTGGCAAGATGGAACTTGCGTATTTCTCAATTCACTTTTGATGTTAGGCATAGGCCTGGCAAATTAAATATCGTACCTGATGCCTTATCTCGTGATGTTGTCTGCCTTAACATTCCAAATTTAATTCCTGATACTTGGTATCTTAATATGATTAAAAAAGTTTCTGACAATCCCGATAAATTTTCTACCTTTCGCGTAACTAATAATAGACTATATAAATTTGTATCTTCTTCTCCACATAAAATATCTAATATTCCCGAATGGAAACTTGTCGTGCCTACCGCTAACCGTAGTGAGGTGCTTAAATTATGTCACGATGACCCCATAGCTGCGCACCTTGGTGTTACAAAAACTCTCGCTAAAATATCTGAATTATACTACCGGCCCACACTAAAGCAATCTGTTTGTCGCTATATTAAGAACTGTAAAATTTGTGGTTCTCATAAGAGTTTGCAAGACGCTCGTCCTGGTTTAATGGGTAACTTTAAACGTGTATCTTATCCCTTTCAATTAATATCGCTTGACTTATTAGGACCTCTCCCCCGATAGAAAAAAGGTAACCAATATCTTTTAGTTGTCACCGATTGGTTTTCTAAATTTGTTATGGTACAACTCTTACGTAAAGCTACATCTGCTGCTATAATTAAATTCCTAGAACAAAATGTATTTCTTATCTTTGGTGTCCCTCAGATTATTCTTTGTGACAATGGGGCACAATTTATCTCTAAAGATTTTCAGAATTTCGTTAAAAGTTACAAAGTACAAAAAATTTGGTTTAACGCAAAATACCATCCTCAAGTAAACCCTACCGAAAGAGTAAATAGAGTTTTAGTTACAGCTATCTCTTCCTATATTGATTCAGACCATACTACATGGGATGAACATATCTTTAAAATTGCTCAAGCTTTGCGTACATCTAAACACGAAGCAACCCAATTCACTCCGTCATTTCTTGTTTTTGGAAGATATACCCCAATCGATGGGAGTTACTATGGTTTAGTGCCGGACGATACTAACGTAATTGAATTTGACGATAAAGTACGCTGGGACAAAGACCAACTATCATTACCTTCTATCTTTAACGACGTTAGAAAAAATTTGTTAAAAGCTTACGAAAAGAGTAAGGACCACTATAACTTACGTAAACGAAATATTTCCTTCGCCTTGGGCGAACAAGTTTGGAAAAGGAATTATGTCTTATCGGATGCATCTAAGAAATGTTCTTCAAAATTAGCCCCTAAATTCATTCTTTGTAAGGTCACTCGTGTCATTAGTCCCCTTATCTACGAACTTCAAGATGCTGAAGGAAAACGCCAAGGCAGGTGGCATATTAAAGACCTTAAGCCAATCTCTGCTGACCCAAATGATACTTAAGTTTTTCACGTTCTATTCTCCTCACAATTTACCTAATATTTTTTGTTCTCACCATCAATTAGTAACTTTAATCGCTTATTTCCTCTCATACTGTGTATATTTCTTACACGTTTAACTTTACTTACCCTAAATTAGTTATCTTTTTCCTCTTGGTTGACTTTTCCTTGACCATACCGTTACTTATATATCACTTCATTCTCTACACCTCCCAATATAACTCTGTTGTTTCATTTAATTAATTCTCGAACTTTTCCTACAGCATATTATTTGGTTTTTAGTATTTGTCTTACATCGTTTAATTGTGTGGTAATTGTCGTAACTTTGGTTGTAATCACTCATTGAATTTTTATGATTGGTTTTAGCTGATGTTAGAGTGAATGTTTTTCTTCTTTGGGTCCACATAGGACACGCGCAACCTATGCCATTGAAAGAAATAGTTCATATTCGCAGTTGCAAAAAACTAGGATTGTCTATTCCATGTGTTTTTCCTCTGAATTATTGCAGTGGCCCACATTATACTATATCATTGTTTGTTTCTTTTCCTAATAAATCACCATAACTTATAAACATTTTTTTTCATTGTTTTTTATTGAACTTTGTGGTGAGGTGCTATCGCTTCTTATTGATATCTTATTAAATTCTCGGTTGTTTTAGCATATTGGGACAGTGTACCTGTATTTAATTGCTTATAATTAGGCACCGTTGTGTGTTTAGGGTGCTACCGTTTTAAAAAACTACCTTAAAACAGTTTGTTTTCGTGTGATTGTATCTGTAATGATACTTTTGAGTAGTTGTGTCAACTTTTGTCTGATTTTCTTATCGTAGTGGATGCAGTCGTTAGGAAAATGATCGTACTAGTTCTCTTAAGAGTCTAGTGAATTTTTAACGTATATACCTTATCTTGTCGGATTAATATCGCAGGTGGTCCTTCAGACTGCGCTGTGTTTTAATAGAGACAACTCTCTATCTTCTCTCGGACGATTGTCCAAAACTCTACTTTTTCATATCCCGCTGTCTCCGTTTATACCTTATTCTTCTTTCGGTGGACCTGTTCTCGTCCCGGAACACCCGTCTGCCACATAAGAGTGATGTTCCCTCACTCCGGGCTACTGGCCACATTGGCTGGTTGAGTAGCGCTTTGCTATCCACCTTTTTCTGTCTCTTTAGCTCAATGCGAGCCCTTCCTCTACTTTCTTCTACCTGGAAGTGCCTTTTATGCATTCCAAATAACCACCTCCCTCTTTCTACCGTTCCTATTTCTCTGCCTTTTTCATTTCCGTTAGTCACCGTGTGGTTGCGCGGGAGGTTTTCACAGACACCTGGACCCCGTCTCTGGGAATCTTTCGTGAGGTCATGCGGTGCCGCTGTCAGCGCATGGGCACTGGCAGTGAAGGTATGTATGAGTGTGTGTGTTACGTCATCATCGAACATTTATCGGTATTTGTGACAATAAATACCATCAGTGCGTTCACCCTACAGTTTAGTGAAACATTTTATACCGACAGTGGAAGTGCGTGAACACAGTTGCATTCGAACCATTGCAGAAGACGGTTGTGTGAAAGCTTTCGAAAGCGACACCGACACGCAAATGTGCGTGTTATTGGTTGTCCGTCAAACCTTTTGTGTGTGAACTTTATTGCCCACAGCGGCACAGGCTTTAAGGTATTTATACCCTTTATTAAGTAGTTTGGTGTAGTTGTTTTTAGTTATTACATAACCGCTTCACCGCTATTGGTATTGCTACAAAAAGCAATTGGTCCTTCCCTGTAATTAGCATATCTTATCACCTCATTCCCCCCAATTAATCCAGTGTGAATGTGTGAGTGCATGTATATCGCTATATATCGTGTGGGTATTGGGTGATTGTATCACCGATATCAATTAACGCCGGGTGCAGGGATGCACCCAAACGCCTTTGCTGGTCCCTCGTGTTGTTTATTGCAAACGGGCCTGCCTCACAGGTTGCTCTTTTTAGAGGGTACGAGAAATTCCTATTTAACGGCTCCACGGAGCCACTCTATTACCTTTATCTATTGTCTTTGGTAATAACTAAGCTAATATCTTTATCTTGTTTATTATCTTTGATAATACCCTTAGTTTTAGTATCGTTATCTTACCGACTACCATTAATAATAACTTCGAGATAATTTCACGTTATCTTACCGATTATATTTAGTAATAACTTTTGTTTAATGTCGCGTTACCTTACCTACTATCTCTAATAATAACTTTATCTTAACATAGCGTTATCTTACCTAGTATCTCAAATAATAACTAAAGCTTAATATCGTTATCTTATCTATTACCTTTGATGATAACAATTTAAGCTCAATATCGTTATCTTATCTATTATCTTTAACAACAATTTGAGATCTTGTCTTATCTTTTATCTTCCTAACGTTTGGTATTTATGACCAGACATGGGAATTATTTTTCTTGAAATTTAAGTGAAAAAGCTAACCTGATATAGAAATGTAATTTGTTAGGTTAGCGATGTAAGGATTTAGTAGGGTGGTACTTTTGGTAAATTTGTTGATTCACAACCATGTCATGGACAAGTTTTAATGTGTACCGTTAGTAAACCAAAGTACTAGTAACAAAAATTTGCTAGAGTGTAGACTAACGCACTCTGTTGAACATTTTAAATTTGGGCACTTTTTGCCAACAAGGAACACTTTTGATGCAACGCTCATGTGTGTTTGCAAGTAGGAAACTTTAATGTTAGCTTTAGTTTAGATAGGTTAGGCGACTTGTCGCATCTGTTTTAATTTAAGTAGTGTTTCATGCTCCCCGACAAATTTGTGCTGTCGATGATTAGTGTAGTCAAAAACAATGGGGCTACATATTCCGTTTCCTGGTACTTCGGTAGACGTGTTATTGGTCGAAAAACCAGGTGGCGCCTTATATAAACATTTTGTAGGTTTTAAGTTAGGTTTTATGTAGGGTAGTTAGGATTTAGATTTTAAGCTGTTACTGTGCTAACAGACTTTTTCTTTTTTTAAGTTTTTTTCTTGTGTGGCTTTATCGCGATTGTTACGTGCCAAATTGGCACTAAACATTGTCTTAGCTTAATTTTTATGTGCGGAAGTTTTCGCGCTTTTAAATTTAAAAGACTTGGTGCGCTTATTTCCGTCACGTTAAAAGAGATTTGGACGAATAACTTCGCGCCGACGCGTGAAAGAACAAAAGTGGGGAGTTTTCCGAAAGACGCTTAGGAAACAGGGCTTTTTGCCTCTGACCTTCGTGATGAACGGTTTTGTCAGGTATCGTATCGTGCCTTATCTTTATTTATGTAGACCGCCTTGTCTGATTATCTTTGTTTGTCGCCCTTATACCTGCTCCTGCCCTTTCCCTACATAGGTAGAGGTAATTTGTAGCCGTTGGCCGAACCGCATTCCACGCCGGAGCACCATCTTTAATCACTCCGGAGTGGAGCCCTGAGATCCAATCTAGCCATTTGGAAGGCGTACCCTCCGTTAATTGCCTTAAAAGGGCCATCAGTAACCCTGATGGACTTCAACAGAAGCCAACTTTAACTCAACCCCGCAGTACGTCGGATTTCTTATGTAAGTACTTTAATTGCTTAATTTGTTCGCTAATTTAATTTATATTTTTCCGCAAATGGCGTATTTAATTTGTTATTGGTGACGTCATTGTCAGATGGCCGCGCTAAAGCCTGTGTAAAGCTTGGAGCTACCACCTGCCGTGGCGTCGCTTTTTCCGCGCTTGCGCGATTGCTATTATAAACCTTTAAATTTTGTAATTATGAACTTTTTAAGTGTAAGAATTGGCACTTTTTTGAATTGTAAGAGATATCCAACTATTATGGCTAGAAATCTAAATTTAACCATTTCACATATACTTGATTTTAACTCTCTTCAAAACTTTTTCCACTAAATATACATCCAGATAGTGTGATCGTTGCAGTTCTTCTGCATAGAAACCGCCTAATATTGGTTGACCTTGACTATCGCGCAATAGGTCCGTTAAAGGATTAGTCAAATGCATTTTGTACACCGTAAAAATTTTGTTAGACCAATTTGGTGTGTATCCTTTAGTAAATTGACCTCTATGTTTACTAATGCGAACATGCTCCCCAACAGAAAATTTTTTACTCTTTACGTTAACTGTTTTGATCGTACTGGATACTGTATTGAAAAGTTTGCCTTCATTGCGTTTTGACAAATGTACAGGTCGCATGCCGATTGTTTGATGTTTGGCGTTGTTATATGCAGCCACGAGTGAGCATAGTATATTCAGCCATCGATACGAACCATTCAAACTGAATTGTTTCCACATTTTTGACTTTAAGGTACGATTGACGCATTCTACTAAGCAAGCTTTTTAATTGCTGTACACACTATAATGTATAATCTCATATTTTTTCATTAAAGCCAGTATTAAAGCAAATGTTACTTAAACGTTCTCTTAACAATTGGTCGTGTTCTATGGGATTGTAATCGTCTTCGAAATTTTCATCTATTTGCATTTCGTTAAAATTTAATTCTTCTATGTTAATTGGGTCTGTTAGTGATAGTTCTACGGGATAGTCATTCGAGTTTAAAATCGTTATAGTGGCGTAATTATCTTTTATTTTTACTAATGCGGTTGAGGTTTCTACTCCTTGTTGAAATGTTATATGATTTATTATTCCTATGTTATTTTTTGAGTTTATTGGGAATTTAATTTTTTTTCCGTTCGGGGTTCTATTATATATTTTTGTTCGACTTGGGTATTTTGAAATTTAATGAAGATTTTTCCATGTTTTGTTCTCAATAAACGGTTTTTTATTTCAATGTTGGCTTCTAATTTTCTTAGAAGGTCTACCCCTATTAGTCTGTCATATTTGTCGTTTAATTCAAAAATACAAAATTTGTGTTTCATTTTTACATTGAATGTTCTCGGTAAGGGTATATTAGCTACGAATTCGTGTAGTGTCGTTTGATGGGCTGTTTTAATTTTAAATGGCTCTCTTTCCACATAATCTAAATAATGTTTTTGTACGTTTCTGGGGCTAATTAATGTTTTTGATGATCCGGTATCGATTAATAGTTTAAGTTCTGCATGGGATATTTCTATGTATGGTAGTACTAGGTGGTTTATGTTATTTAAATTTATTAGGTTTGGTCTTTTATAAAGTGTGGTCTATCTGAAAACTTGAGCACGCATTTTCTTCGTCGTCCTCCTCGTAGTTGGTTAAATCTGGGTTGAAATGCGGGTTTCCTAAAATTTGAATTAAAGTTGGTTTTGAAAATTATTTATATTGATTATTAAAATTCGTATTATTGAAATTTGAGTTATTAATTCGCGGTTGGTTTGTTTGTGCATTAAATGGAATGAATTTTTGTTAAGGAATTGTTTGTCTCGTTGCTTGTATAATTTTTATTGGCGAATAACTTTTATTCGCATTGGGGTTGTATAATCTGTTTCGATAGTACATTACGTTTTCTTCTTCTATTATCATATTCATGGCTTCTTCTAAATTTTGGGGACGTTGGAATCTGATTTTGTCTGATAGTCGCTCTGTTAATGCATTTATATAGGTGTCCAGTGCCATTTCGACATACATTTTTGTTTTTAAAGGTCTGATATTTTGGTCGGGTTTTCAATTTTTAATTTCGTTAATATTAATGTTACATCTTGGCATTTCATTCCGAATTGGTATGGGGATTGGTTGTTTCCCATTCTGAGGTTTACCAGGTTGCGTACTAGGCATTTTATGTTACGCTGATCGCCAAAATATGCAATTAATATGCGTTTATAGTCCTCCCATTGTTCACAGTCATCTCGGCTGGCAATTAATGTTAGTGCCCTTCCGGTCAGTTTACTTATTATCAGGCGTAATAGTAATACATTTCTTTTGTTGTTTCCTGGTTTGTAGAAGGTTTTCAAAAATATTTCGCATGTTGCGATGAAATTCGCAAGCAAAGCTTGCTCTCCGTTAAAAATCGGGATTGTCTCGAGGTAAATTTTTACATCCGAACTCATTATTGCTGAGGGTTGTTCTAATAATTAGTAGTTAGTTTAGATTTCAATTAACTTCAAATTTTTGTAAAAATTTGGATTTATTTCGCAGTTTGTATTGTTATTCTTTGGTTGGGTTTATTAATTTTCAGTTTATATTGAGTCGGGTTATTTGTTATTTTTAGCTTGAGCTGTTTAGGTTATTAAAAATGGAGTTGGTTGTCTTTGTACTCAGTTATACGGTGCTGTAATTAATTTGTGGGATTTATGCTCGATAATGTCTCTGTTAATTGTTGTATTCTTGAATCTGTTTATTTTTACTTGGTGAATGTTAATTTTATTGTAGGTTTGCTTTCTGAAAGGTTTCGATGTGAATAATTTCTCGCAGTAGTCAGTTTACTTTGTTCGCACTAGTTATGACTTATTTTATTTTAATTCTGCTGATTTACTTACGTTATACTCTCTTCTCCGTAGGTGTTTGTAATTTATAAGCTGCTTTCTTTTTAATTATATTGTCCGGTCACCTTGAGTCTTAAATATAGAATTGCAAGTTTTCGTCAATTGCTTTGTTTAACGTTGCCTGTTATAATTAATACAATGTTACTTTGTCTCGTCACCTTAGGTGTTAACTATAAAGTTTACAAGGTTTTAGGTTACCGTTTTGTTACAGTATTTGCTTCAATGTCATTTATAAGCTATATAATTTGTTTAAATTGTAAGTTTTAGTCTACTGGAGGTGTAATTTCAATCTCTTGATAATTTTAATGCGCAAATGCTTTTGTTATACTTAGCTTTTCGTACTAAAATAGCTTTTAATAACGTTGCGTTGGGTGAATGATGTTTTATTCACTGATAATTTCCGGTCTTATCTTATGTAGAAATTGCACGCTTGTTTTAATTAAGAATGGTTTAAGTTAATAATAGATTGTAGAGTGCGTTTTTGTAATTTATAAAATGCGGTGAAGGTTGCGTTTAAAAAATCCGTTTTAATTTCGTTTTATATACTAGTTTGCGTTATTAAATAAATTCTAAATTAATTAAGTTCTATTTTTGGTATTTTTCAGAATCGTTTTCGTTTTGTGCGCCCGTTATTTTTGTATCGGTTTGTTAAATAATTGTAATAATTGTTTGTACTATTCTGTGTTATAAATTTTTTCGTTTCAAAACAAATTCTATCTTTTGTCTTCAAAGTCTCTTTTTAAAAATCGATTCTTTCGAACATAAATTTGAAAATAATTCCCTTAATATATGTCAATTATTTTCATCAAATAGCATAAAATTGCAATAATAATATAGTTAAAACCTGTGTATAGATAAAATAATAATAATAATAATAAAAATTTCTAATACTAGCAAATATCAATTATAGTTTGTCAGAATCAATTGTTTTTTTTAAGGAAATAAACTTACATTAGTTTCTTCGATTGTTCCATAGACTCCGTCGATGCTTGTACGTTGTCCACGTTGGTTTGGTTTGTTAGACTCGATCGATTTGTGTATGTTGTCCAACTTCTGTTTGGGTGCTGCCAAAATTGCAAATTGAAATTCTTGGCCACCAGTCTTCCGATTTTTGGATTCTTAGTGCCCTTTTGACATCCGTACGACTGCGCCAGTTAAGGTTCGGGCCTTGGGAGCTGCGCCTTTAAAAAACACTTCCAAACTTCTTAACAAATTTATTTAATTAAACAGAATTGAATATGGAATTTTACCAACTTAATTTAAATTACTCTAAGTTAAAAAAAGAATTAATTGTACTAGTTTGAGTAGTCTAAGCAACTGCAATGTTAAAACTGAATACTTTGACTGACTGCCGGGTCTTGGAGCTCCCGGGCTGTTTATGATGTCCCTATCCCCTCACATGGCTGTGGGAACTTGCAGAGCTCATGTCTGCTTATTCTTAATTCTATTCATTGTTACAATGTTATAATCTTATTTTCTAGGTAATTGCGGTATCTTGACCGTCTGTGACCTGCCACCTGCAGTGTCACTATCGTCTGGAGGCAAAATCTTGCATCCGTTCTCATGAACTGTTGATAAACTTTATTAATTGTTCTTGTATTACAATGTTGCACTTCACTTAGCACTTTCTTAATATTTTCTAATAATTTCCTATTAGGTTCTATTTCGTTATACATGCATAATTGGGGGACATGTAACTAGCCTTAAATGTTGAATTATAAAATTCTTTTCGCAAATACATTTGAATGTACTGAGAATACAATGGTCTTTGTTGAAAATTGATTGCAAAGCGTTTGAAACAGCCTTATCCGTTTTGCGCTTAACCGGTACGGCCCATAAGTATATAAAAAATACATCGATAACAACTAGAATGTATCTAAATCCTTTATTCATCTTTGCATAAGGGATCATTTTCACCAAATCGGCTTGAAGCAGCTCGTTTAATCCTTTTGTGATTACATGTCTTCTAGGAAAGTTAATGCGAGCAGGCTTATGTAACTCGTGGACGATTTACTTCTTTACCAACATATTGTTAATATGTGTGTGTGTGTGTGTGTGTATGCGTGTGTGTGTGTGTATGGTTGACAGCTATATGCGTTCGTTTTTGAGTTTCTTTTGCAGCTGTTGAATATCTGCTTGTATACGTTCAATGTCTGTTCTAAATTGTGCTTTCACTTGTTGAATAACAGCGTCTAATGTCTTATATATGCTATTCATAAAATCATCTACCCGTTTGGTTACGATTTGTGCAACAATAGTGTTTACAGTGACTGGAGCGAGGTTACACATCATCTTTTCAAACTGGTTAAAATCTGCTCTTGTTACATACTCGCGCGAGAATTGTGTTGTCATACGGTCTGTTGTCTCCTTTACAAGCGTGTCTATATACTGCTGAATAGTGGAACCACTTCCAAGCGTTGGTTCTCCCTCTTGCTGGCTATACGTTGCTAACCGCGATTCTAAGTACGCTTTCGTGACTGCATCATCATTTTCGTGTGGTGTAGCGACGGGTGCTAATCTCATGTCAAAATCGTAGTAATCATCATCATAAGAAATATACGAAGCACAGTCAGACGCATGTCCAAACTTGTTGATAACCATCGTGATAATGAATAACAAGCCGCACGATCTACGCTATCATACGCAATTCGCGTAATTATTCCATAACCGATGTAATTTTGTTGGTGTGACCGGTGTTACCTGCATCTTGCATGGCGACCAGAAGCTTTAGCCGTTCACACAGTTCGTTGGGATCGTCAAAGTATACATACTCTAGTGGCTTCCCGTTATAATACATGAGTAGACCACGACCACTTGGGTTCATAGTTTGCTGTCGTAAGCTATTACTTCTATTACTTTTTTTAATATCCGCATAATCATTCATTTCTTTAAGTGAGAATTTACCCAAAGGATTGAGAAGGAACAGTTGCTCATACAACCTTTTGCTACCGTTGTGTCAAAATCGTTCTACACACACCTTTTCACCAATCCCGAAAATAATGCCCGAATCACCAATCATTAATTTTCCTGTGTCCGGATTAAAACGAACTTTATCTCTGCGCAAGTGCTCCGTGTTATTGTTATAATTACTAGTAAAGTTGGAAAACAGATTATCCACATAGTATCTTACTGATGGTAAAAATCGTTGTAAATAGGTCTGATGTTCTTCACTGTTTAGGTACTGTTCGAACTCTACCTGGGTCTCTGGAGTATTGCCGCTACTCTCCGATTCTTCGAAGGTGGACTCTACAGGCTGGAATTGGCTATGACGATTGTGTTTCCATGCCTCCTCTACACTGAGAAAAATGTTTATTGCTGGTAAATATAAATTTATAGCTTGCAAATAAAAAGGTTAGCTAAATATGGGACAGCGACACAGTTTATTTAGGTTTAATAAACCCAGTTTTCTAACACAAGACTTAATGGCAATTACTCAATATCCTAATAAAATTAAGTACTGCTGCTAAATAGACTGTAACGGGCATTTTTAATAGCTAAACATTTTACGCTGTTTTCCCAGTTTGTAGATACATTTTTGCAACTACTGTCTCTTGTTTTATACAATTTAACTCGTGTGTATTAAATTAAAAGTAGATAATTTCTATATTTGATTTTCAATTAATAAATAAATTCCAACTTCTCGAAAATGATAAGAGTTTATGGTAACAACGATTGTTACATTCACGTTTTAGATATTCCTGATGTTATTATACCAGTCTAGTTGATGGTCGATAAGCGGTTGTGATAGAAACAAGTTCTGATTAACTGTAGAGTTCGAGTTTGTCTTTTGTTACGATAGGTTAATTACGTGACGTTGTTAGTTTGAGTTTCGTGCTTGGTTCCTAGAGATTGTTTAACGTTAAAAATACTGTTTACTTGTTGCCTTGAAAAACTGTGACTTAATGGTATTCGCTGTCTTTACTATAATGTTTATTATGCTGTGGTTTGTTTACTGGTTGCTTTTGCTTTGAAGATAGTGTGGAAAAATGCGATGTTGTTTGTTGAACCCAAGCTCGTTTTTCACTAAATAAACTGTGATAAAATACAAAAGAACGGTATGATTTGTTATAACGTGCTTTTAATGTGGATTTAAAGTGGTTTTGCGTATTAGTAATATTTACTCATTCGGGGTACCCAAGGTGAAATCTGCAAAATCGCTCTTTTTATTGTGAACCTATCTTCATTTTTACGAGGTCGTTCTAAATGTCTATGTGGTTGGCGCGGAGTTTGAATTGGTAATCATACCCTATTCAATTATATTCCTAGGTGTTTAATTCTTGTATAACGTTGGACGAAGAACAGTTGACGGACTTGCTTAGTGTTTGCACGGGCTTGACTAATAGTGTTTTAGTTGATTTATCTTTTTATAATGGAACTGTTGGTGCAAACTTCGTGATTCAGAGGTATTGGATTTTTATTTTGTTGCTATAGGTAGCAAATGAAACGCTTCGCGTTACTGCTAGTTTAATGCATTACATCGTACCTTGAAAGCGAAATAGAATTAACAAGAAATTTATCAACGCTACCTGGTTCCATCAGCGTGATGGTGTCTGCTGCTAACCCCAGTGAAATACATAGGTGTGAGTTAGTGTAGAGTGTGAGCAATTTCATCCACACCCTCACAGTCAAGGGTGCAGTGCTTCGTTAGTGTAGGACATCGTGAGTCCCCCACTTCAATGGCAAGGAAGCGTTACTGAAGAACTTTCTGTAAGTGAACTATTTCCTATTTACTATTACTTTAAATATCTACCCGTTGTTTTTGCCATATCTTCGTCGTTTCTGATACCTTTTACACAAGACTTGCATGCTATTAAGAAAAAAAAAACTAATACTACTGAATTACTCATCAATTGTGCTTATCAATTTATCTTTTGTTAAAAATATTTTTGTCTAATTGATGTTAAATTGGTGTGTGAGGAAACGTTTCTGCTACTCCCCAATATTACCTCACTTTGTAGTAAAAGTTTTTGTACTGCTATTACCGTTGTCATATTATATAGATTATTCAAACGTTTTTACCTTCTTTTACATTCTTTTACATGCTTTTACATTCTTTTTTTTCAGGTTTACTTAACTACTTTTATTGCAGGTTGGCTATTCTAATTCTTTTTTTTTTCAGGTATTGTTACTAACTCCTTATAGCCCCGTACGTTATATGTTGGTCTGCTTTCTACAACCCCCCCTACTCTCCGATTGAGCCCGGTCACTTCTTTTTTTCCTCTTTGATTTACTTTTCGTTACGCACGGCTACGAACCAACGTAACATAACTTTGGCGCCCAACGCGCCTGCCACTAGATTTACGTAACATAAATTTTTGGCGCCCAACGTGGGGCTCGACTCGATAAACGTGGCTGCCCGATAAACAAGGGGCTTGATTTCTTTTGATTTGCTCCCGAAATTAATATGGGGCCTCGATTCACGTAAAATAAAAATTTGGCTCGATAAACGTGGGCCTCTATAAACGAGGGACTCGATCTTTTTTTCTCTGCTCTTTTTTTTTCTCCGGCCCGATTAACGCAACGGGGGCTCGAGAAAAACGAGAGGCACGATTTCCTTTTTCTCCTGCTCGATATTTTTTTTTGTTTCTTTTTCTTCTTCTCCTGCCCGATTTCTTTTCCCTGCTCGATTTTTTTTTATTTTTTTGCTCTTGATTTTTTTTGTTTTGTTTTACTTTTTTCTTTTTGACCTTGATGTTTTCGACATTGATTTTTTTTTTTTATATAGCGGCACGAATTATTTTTTTTTTATTTAATTTTTATTTACTTAATTCATTTTTGTGTCTTTAAATATTTGTGTGTTGTTTGTCGATTCTGTAATAATGGATGATCTTACTTCTGCTGAATCTCCTGAGGAATTACCTACACCTATCTCTCTTTCTAAATCAATTGCTACGTCTGGTTATGGACAGCTGGTGTCTAAATGGGACTTAAAATTTTCGGGTGATGACCGTATGTCTTTGAATGCATTTCTATTACGCGTGGACGAATTATGCTCGGCACGCAACGTTTCTGCTTCACAACTATTTTCTTCGGCATCAGACTTACTTTCGGGAAAAGCCTTAATTTTATTCAGAGCGCATAGAAAATCTCTAACTAATTGGCAGGATGTGATTCGACTATTAAGGGAAGAATTTCAACCCGCTAATTACAACGCGA